>OX381711.1:67768304-68968304 GCA_947462335.1 Harmothoe impar
GATTGCTTCCTGCCTGCATAATCGTGTGTTTGACACAAAACCTTTGTATCAAGCCCTACTGTGTTCATCTACTTTAAAATGTCCATCATTTCTAATCACACCATTGCCGAAATACTGAACTTCCCTGTCGGCGGACAATAGAAACATGGCACGATCTTCAATTAAAGCTCACACAATGTAAAGATACAGAGGGAAACCATGCATTACTAGGAGTTTACATTTTGCACTTTTTGAGAGTATCTAACAATCACCTTCCTCTAACTAAGGCAGCCTGGCTGCGAGACTGGTCTATGTTTTATAACACTATAAACCAACAATAGACAAACACAGCCTGCCTCATTCCCCATGAATAGAACACTTGTAAGTTTTTAACAGACCAGGCCTACATTAGCGATGTGCATGAATGGCTGGAATCTCACCCAACTGTAGACACTCCTTACCACTGTACCAAAATGTGTTTGTGAATCGCATGTACCTCTGCCCCAGCCTGCTTGTTTGTTTGTTTGTTTGTTTAAGAAATCGGTACTTTTTTCCCCTTGCACATTTTTATAAGAGCATTCAATCCACATTCAATCGAATTTTTATATATCATATGACGACTTTGTGTGTATCATTATAAGCGGGGATTGGGACAGAGATATAGTGAGAGTGTAAGGAGCCCCAGGCTGTGTACAGAGAGTGCCTGCTCCCCCCGGGTGCTGTAGTGCTGCCAGTAGTGAGTGCCGCATACAAACACTTCATGGAGCAGAGCTTCCTCTAATACCTCTCTAAGCACACTCTAAATGGCCAACACAAACTCCACAAGAGTAAACCCTTTTTTTTGTCTCCTTCACGTTGCTATTTTCTCACTGAAGCTCTGAATGTATTCAACATATTTATCTTTGTTAGAACGGCAGTGCCAATACTATATATAGCAATAGTGATGTTATGTCATGGGATGTATTCTTATATCCAACTATGTCGTAACATCTGTGTGTATCCTACATACATATTACATGTATGTGTGAAGATTCATGTGGACAAATGTCTTCTTTCGGAAATCTATTAGTACCACCAATCAAGATTAAATTTCTAGACATATTATTAATCAGCAGACTTTAACGAGGGTAAGGATCTTGAAGCCTGTGACACCAAATCGAGGGTCTCTCTATAATGTCCTATCCTATATTCCCAACCATGTCAGAAGGATACAGACAAGATAGTGCTGGTGCACGCTATACCATGCACGGCAGCAGAAGATACACGGTCAGGACTGTGAGTAACCTATGTGCAGACCTCAGAAGGACCTATAGGCACTTGGAGACACGGTCCATTTCACTCTGACTATAGTATTTATCTTTTTTTTATATCTTTTTTTTTCAGACTTTGTGTTCAGTTTGTGTATGTGTGTGCCTACCTTATTGTCCTGTTCCCACGGTATCCAGGTATCCAGTGTATTGGTAAGTCCCACGGCTTCTACAAATAAGGAGACAAAGGCTGTCATTACAGATATGTGATGACGATATACCATCACGTATATACTGTATACTATGAACCAGTGCAGAAAGAAAGGGTGATTAGAGTTGTGTTTACGTTGACTTTAGTAGACTCCTCATAACAGTGTCTTTATTGGCTATGTATGTGAAAATCTCATATCAGGAGATTCACAGGACAATTATCTTCCAAATCGTATATATCAGAATGCAGGACTTTGAGGTGGTATTCATGTATTTGTCAGGCATACTTCAGAAATTTTCAAAAACTTTATCGACAACTTTTCTGAAAAGTCACCCTTTCTTGCTGCATTGATCTATAGTAGTGTATCTTGTATCCCATGTATTTCCTTATTATAGTCATGAACACAGCTTAGGTGACTTCCTCCAACCTAGTTACAAAGTGGACCATTCTATTTATAAATAGCTCAACCTTAATGAAAGAAATGATAATTAATATGACGTTTAAAACAGGGACTGGACTTGACCTAGCTATTTTTCTGCCACCTCTCTCTCATGTACTTGTAATTATAAATAGTCTATGGAAGTCCAACTTGGCAAATGTTTAAACCATGTTCTCCGTATCGTATTACTTCCACGGGTATTACGATAGTTAATACATATATCTGGTATAAGTTAAGTGCATTCCACATACTCTGTAACACTGTTTTGATATGGAAAGAAGTTTGGCAGGTACATATCTGTCAATCTTCCAAGAACGTCTTTATACAGTATTTAGCTTTCCTCCTTCATACCAGTGCTATGTTTTGCCAACAATTATAACCATGTACGACCATACAATAATCCTGTATAAGTAATACCATAACATCCTGTGACTAAACCACTCCTCTCCCTACCGCCTTTTCCTTTTGGTGCATCTTTCAATAGACCATATATGGCTCAAATGTCTATGATTATGTACATACATGCAAATAAAGGCATTAAAATAATGAGCCCCCAGTGTGCTCTGCTATCAAACTCCAGGTGCAAACCACTGATAAGAGGCACCATGCACACTGGGTATACATGTGCCCCTACATGGGTAAAAATCGACACAGGCGACGCGGCCCTTTTAAAAATCGACATGTGTGACACGGCCCTTTTAAAAATCGACACTTGGGACACAGCCCTTTTAAAAATCGACGGACACAGTAAAATTGAAATTAAAAATCGACGGACACGGAAGAATGGATTAGAATGTATAGAAATGTATGGAATAAAAATCGACATGACGACACAGTACATTTGTGCTAAAGATCGACACGGCGACATGGTAAAAAATCCGGGTACCCATGTAGAGGCACATACATGTACTGGTTATGGCTTCATGATACCCGCGTATCTCAGGTCAACAAGAGGTCAAGAGACCATACATCTCTTGACTTGAACACGACCAATAACGTTATGGTGTTTATATATAGTTTATACACACCATAAAGACATAACAGTCACTGTCTGGCCCTTAGTCAAGGTCACCTGTATAGTATACGATATACCCATGCCCATGCCCTATAGCCCTTTAAGGGCCACATAGTGCTTTCAGGTGCTATATCTTATGAGGTCGATCATGATGCATAAATGCAGCCATGCATCATGCCAACCGTTCGGGAATGTATCAACCCTCCGGTAAGGATCGATAAGGTACACCTTATAGGACTGCATTCAGGCATCACGACGATACAGGGCATAATGCATTAAAACTTGATGTGACCCCTACAGGGTTAAATGGCTTACACCTGGCTCTGTAAGTCACACACCAAGGTACATCACACTATTCCGAAGTAGCAATGCCTACCTGCTATAACGCCAATGAATTTGTTGAGTGAACATAGAACCAAATATTTACATGTACATCTATAATATGTATATGTAGAAACATTGGTCATAAAAACTTACACTAATAAATCATATACTGTGTCCATGCCAGATTGTACAGATTGGTCAGAAGGATTTGAGTTATCATAAGCTTGGTTTAATGTTCTATGGGAAATCGGCATACTTATAAACAGAAGGAATCTATGAATGGAAACTACAAAAGCTGTATATACAGCTTTTGATGAATACCAGCACATCTGACTCCACATGTACATATACCCTAAACAGGTAGCTCCTCCACAATATAGATCTAAAGATAGTAAAGTACCCCAGTAGACAGGATATCCTGGTGTTAATCTACCTTATAAGTAGTGGTACAGAGGCACGTGAAGTCAGCAGGTAGAGGGGCTTACCTGGGGTGGGGGACCACCAGTCCACTGTCTGCTCCTACAAGGTCCTGTTTAATATGGAGGGGCAGGAGGAGGTGTGTACCTATAGCGTGCTGCACGCTCAATACAACATAGGACCTGTTAGGGCTTAGCTGTATTGGGCCATGGACGCTACCATATTGGGCAGAACACCCCCAACGGCCATATGAGATCTGAAGAGATGTAAGTCAGGTATCGAGAAAATTCCCTGAAAAGGTACTCAATTACCCTTAAACCGCTATTTTCTGAGTAAATTTTAACCGTGGGATGATCTTTGAAATCGCTATTTTCAGGGAAATCCATGCCCACTTACATCTCTGGATCATCATTTGTCATAGGACCATGGGTAATGTCTTATCTGACTCCTCTAACACTACAGACCAGTGTCTATTGATAAGACTGATAAGGGTGATAATCTGTAGCCCACCCCTATAGGGCCTAGTCGGGACTGGAGCTGGTTGTGGCGGCCCGCACTGATAAGAGCTGATAAGACTGTTACTAGTCTGTCCCCTGCTTGTCCCCTAGTTGTGCCCATCGTGGTATGTCTTATCAGTGGGTTTAACCTCAACCAGCGAAATTTAAAATGGCGGACCCACTGGACATAGCTCCAGATTCCTATACTAACTGCTGACCTATTGTCTCTGGTGTGAAGGATGAGGATTAGCCTGATTATTCCTATACAGATAAGAAATTACCCAGAATCCAATGTGCCCATCGGGTGGCCTAATGCCCAATGATATGACAACATGCCTCAGCCCTAAACATTCCAACTTCCTGTTCCTCTATACCTCATGTGTACCCTGTTGGCGAGGCCGACAACGGCTTTACTTGACGATCCTCCAGAGCAGAACACATCCTACAGGGCAAGCTGATATCCAAATGCGTGTCGGACTGTCAACATTAATTAGCAGTGGATCCAAAAACGTCAGGTAAAGTTGTTTGACGGCAGTGAGTGTACCTGTTTCTTTCACAATATTATACTACACATGGAAAAAACAATCGTGATTACCAGGTTGGATGCTGCCATTAACCACTGATATCTTGTAAGCCCGGGGGGGGGGGGGGCACTCACTCTATGACAGTACCCGCCGACTGCCAAACTACCGCCTGCCTCAAAACAGGGGCCACCAAACCACCGCCCCTCATAAATACAAAGGACCACCCCCTGATTCCTCACATATAAGTCACCGCCCCTGTTATTTTAGGTATCCCTGTAACACTATCTGTATTTCCTGATGCAATCAGTGCATTAGACATGGATAATAATTGTTTTCTTAACATTTTATCATTTATATGTTACTGAGACCCAATGGCTGAACCCTCCACTAGAGTTACCACCCCCTATTTATGAGGGTACGAAGAGTCACTGCCCCATAATTTTTTGATTCACCGCTACCGCTTCGGTGGGGGTGTTTGAAGGTGGGTAGTCATTTCAGATCTGAGTGCCCCCCTCGGGCTTGTAAGTTGTATACCATAACCTTGACTGCAGGGATGCCAAGTTACCCCACCCCCAAAATCGTAACAATAATATACCAATTTAGAATAGCATCTTTCATGAATAACAGCTAGGTTTGTATTGAAAATATTCTGTACTGTGTTCATACGTCATTTCGACTCAATACTGAAAGGCCAGTATACAAGTATCATGAAGGGCATATAGCATACTATGCTGTCTTTGAATGGTCGATATTTATTATTCAAATGTCACTATTTAGTCAATGTATATAGAATGAAAAAATTACTACTTGGCATCCCTGTTGCTGTACCTGAATCCCATCATACATTTTGTAATTTATGCAGTCTTTGAATGGTCGATACTTATAATTCAAATGCCACTATTTTAGTCAATGTATATAGAATTAAAAAATTACTACTTGGCATCCCTGTTGACTGTACCTGTTGCAGAATTTGTGTCTGTTCCTACAGCCAGCTCCCTCCTTTACCACAGCACAAGGCTCATGTCAGTGATGCTCTCCCCTCCCTTAATACTTGGAGGTGTCCAATTCCAATAGTGTTGTGCATTATGTGTTCCAGGTAACCCAACGCAAAACTTGTGTCCCACCAGTTTGAAATGGTAACATGCATCTGAGATCTAAGTGCATGTTGAAACGAAAATAAAATAAAAAAGAAAAACACATAAATAAATCCGACATGACCTACCTACGTTTTCGGGGGCGTACTACTGGAAACACTATTTTCCCCCTGAGTGTGTGTGTGTGAGGGGGGGGGGGAGGGAGTGGGGGCGTGGCTTAGAGGCTGTGATTGGGCAGTAAATACCCTAATGTGCAGTTAGAGGGGCCCTGAGGGGGTTGGACTCCCCAGGTATCACCAGGTATGTGCCCCCTCCATGTGGGGCCTTAACCTGCCCACTATGGGAACACACCTGTTAGAAACCCTTATGACCCCCCCACCCACACACACACTGCTAGTCGCCAGGTGGGAGACCATCCCCCAGCCTCTGCACGATACCACCTTGGGGGTATTTAGGGCCATTTAGGGTGATGTCAATGGTCCCCTCCTACGTCCTATAGTAACCCCCTACCCCATGGGGGATCGCAGCCTTTACATAACGTGGGTAAGCCATTATCCTCCTCAGTAGGGGGCTGGGGTCCGCTAAACTAACCCTGTAAGGGCCACACAGAACTTTAATGTTCTTTATCGTTATGATAAGTTAATGTATGCCCTGGCGAACATTCAGGCATATATTACAACTCCAACCTCTCTGGCATGTATCAATCCCATAGGGTCGGCATGATGCTTGGAAGCAGTCCTGATGAGTTTATCGCCGGGGCTGCAGTCATGCATCATGACAACAAAGGGCATGATTGGAAGCATTAAAGTACTATGCGGCTTAACTGATCAGCCGAGGCCTGAGGTATTGTCAGGTTTTACATAGAGGGGTGTGAGGTGGGGGGGGGGGGGGGGCTGACGTAGGCTGGTACCCTGGATGACTAAGCATCCCTTCTACTGTGAAAGTACTTATTTTCACGGGTGTAAATTTTCGCTGAGGTGGCAAAAAGAACTAATTCGCGGGTATTTAATCCATACTGTAGCATATAAGAATTTCGCGGATTTTTCATTTCCGTGAATATAGCGAAAATATATACCCAGCGAAATAAAGTACGACCACAGTATATATATACAGACCTGCTGTCCAAGTATAGTACATGATTGTATAGTACTGTCAGGCATACTGACGTTCATAATAGCTAGTTCAAGTTTGTAAGTATTTATTCAGAAAGTAGACTTTTTCTTCATGCACATATAAGATACCTTTTACAGTATAATAAATGCACAAAAGCTACTACCAGTCAGTCCATGTGCCATATGCATAATAGTTGATTCTATATCTGTACCTCTACATGGGTACTCAGATTGTTGGCCGTGTCACTGCGTCACATTTTAGGTAAATAGGAACTCAGAGACAAATCTCCATAGGACGATTTTTATCTCTAATTTTTCTGTGTCCGTTGACTTTTAAAAGGGCCGTGTCGCCTGTGTCGATTTTTAAAAGGGCCGTGTCGCCTGTGTCGATTTTTAAAAGGGCCGTGTCGCCCGTATCGATTTTTACCCATGTAGGGGCACATATATATTATTGCAGAGCAGCATACACTTTCTAATTCTATGGCAGGACTACAGACCACGTATAGTCCCTGTATGTACCTCGGTCTTGGAGCAATACCCTGACCATTATCCTGTATCAATAACAAACTATAGAGCTCTACTAATCTCCTCACGGTTAAGTGTGGACCACGCCTACTGTTATACCGTAGGCGTTATGGAGTCCGGCTATACACGATACCAGTGTGCTATACCGGCCCTTAATTTTATTGAGTTGTTTGTAAACCCTACAATCCCTCTACTTAGTAAGAGCCTGAGATCCTGAGATCTAAACCCTTAGATCACTATAATACCTTAATGCTTAACCTACTGAGAATTGTCCATCCAAGCATTAATTCAAAGCTTTGATGTGACATTGAGAAGCACAATGAATGCAACCTTATCAGTATGAACAACCCTTACAGTAGCAGAGCGCAATTCCTTCTTTTCATCTGTATCTCTTAGAATAGAGATGCCCATGTGTAGCATGACCATTTTATGTTCAGTACATGTGTTTCATTTAACATCCCTTTAATATTATATAAATACTTCGCTTTTTTCATCCTTCCCCAGCCATGCAGTATACATCTAGGGAGGCAAATGATAATACCATATGAAAGCAGTCCTAAACACCTGCAGCACCATCATAATAGCCCCAGGTATATCACAATAACTTGTCAAGCCTTAAGGCAATTGTTGCAGTACTTAGCCTTAATTATCATGGGTCTGAGCAGCATTAACCCCCAGCCCCCCTCTCTCCCTGCTAAACCCCTTAAGCTGAGTGAGCGAACAGCATGGTCTCAGAGGTCACTGCCCTCCTTTGTTTATATTATTGGTCTCTTTATTGTATCTCTGCTCCAAAATGTCTGTTCTTGAAAACAAAAAAGGAAGAGTTTATGTCCATTACACAATCTGATGGGAATATCCAATTTGATTTTGTCTAATATTTACATGTACATGTAAACGAATTAGAAGGACATTCTCATGTATGTGTTAGATAGACTACACCTGGACATGGTTCTTCCATATACCCACTGCCCCACAAGGTCGAGACGAGGTGTTATACACCGAGTCGCTGACCAGTGGGCAGTGGGTATGTGGGAGAAGCCTGGCCAGGTGTTGTCTATCTAACTTAACCCTCGGGTATGCAATATAACCAAGGTGCGAATCCTTTGTCTTAGCCGCCCACCGTGGGTTAACTACTATTAGAAGGTAGGACTTCAAGACAGTTCCAGGGACTACGTTTCATGTATGTAGCAGTATGTATGGGCACTGAGAGAGGGAGTATGTGGTGAGGTCAGGCTGTAGGGATAGTATATATTTCACGATGTGGGCCTTCACCTTAATCTCTCCTCTCCAGGCTCCATCCACCATCTGGAGATTCCAGCTTAGGTCAGAGACATAGTGAGCAAGAAGCAGCAACACTGAAATACCTACATGGAGATTGGCACATGGTCAGTGCACAGAACTGACCAGTGGTAGAAGTAGTATACAGGTACAACAACCACTAACATTGATCTGTGGTCCCACTGGCCGCTACCCACCTCCAATATTGACAGTAAGAATAAGGAGAGAGGAGAGAGGAGAGAGGAGCACTGGTCTGGAGGCAGGCGCTGTATAGCTGGGGCTGCAGGGGGCAGCAGTAAAGAGGGATTTATGAGTGTACACAGTGTCTTTTGTAGTTTACATACAGCTAACTACTGGCCATACTCCACATGCCTCCAGCCTATTTTACATGGATGTTATTATTTGGTGGCTCAGTAGTCTTCACTGGCCTTTTTGTTACCTATAGACATTGCGAAAATGGCTGAAATACCAATGGCTAATAATTCTGGCCAAGCTAATAGAATAATACAAGTCCAATGCTACATGCCTCTATGACTGAGTTTTAGTAAGAAGAGGTTCTGAATTCTTGGTCAGAGAAATTGGTAATTTTGGAATTTAAAAAAAGACAACTCTGGAATTTAGTACTGAAGTAACGACTAAATAATTCTGTGTGATGTGACTTCCCAGAAAGGATACCGGTATATCTAACTTCCTATGAGTTATACAGTACAGATTCAGCCGATTTCTGACAATATACACAGCATCCTCTTATCATCAATGATGGAGCCAGGAAAAACTGTCAGAAAACAATCAGATTTCCTCCATTTCTTGGCAGCAGTTTGCAAGGATAGATCGAGGCACACTAGGTGACTCCCTACAGTCACTCCATCCAACCTAGCAGTCCCTGCTGATGTAATATAAACTATATAATATAAGGCATTAGTCTCCGTGCATGGCCACCCAACCGTCCCCCAGGGATCACCTATCTACTCCCTAGGCCCTGACCCGTGGCCGCTGTCACCTCACTACGTACCGCTATATAGTACACTCTCAGAGTCTACCTCCATCTAAGACAATGTCACATACCACTCTTCAACGTCTACTTATCACAGGATGTGTATCTACTCATCTCCTTCTTTTGATTTAAGAGCATACTTTGATAGGACGGCTCAATGTTAATACTGATGTAGTGTGTGGTGTACCACTTATAGCTATTAAATATGTCTGTTGGTGCAAGACATGTGGTATAATAAATCAGAATACAAATCAGTGGCACTAACAGGATTTTGAAAAGTACTGTTAAAAAAATAGTTCTTTACAACTTTTGGGCAGAATTTTATTCGGAAAAAAAATCAACGTAATTTCCCCTGACGTGGAGTGCAGCCCCGGCGAGTAACTAGGCGCCAGTGCTGTCTCAACCCCGTAGGATCGGCATGATGTTTGAATGCAGCACTGGCGAGTTACTCACCAGGGCTGCATTCATGCATCATGACGACCAAGGGGGTGATGCATTAAGGCATCACACCGTCCTTACAGGGTTAACGTGTTGATCAGCACCTCTGGACCCCACACCCTGTGAGGGGGCGTGTTTTAATGGTGTCTGGTCCCTCCTGTACCCTGCACTGTGTAACCACTCAAAGATAAGGAAATGGCCAGTCTAGACCTTTTGTTGATCAAAGTAAACTGAGCACCCAACGGTACATTCACACTACGCCCCACGGCCAGGGGGTAGAATACAACCAATCTAGACCTAAATAGGTCTGGGATGGGTTCCCAGTATAGACTCCTATAGACTATCTACTTAGAACTATCCACAATATAACATCTTTCTTACAACAAAAGGCCACTTCAGAGTTCAAAGGGCGATCGTGGCACCTAGAGAACTGTATATATACAATTTTATAATTCGGGATCCCAGTTTAGAGCAGTGCTATATTTAAATATTCGTGACTTTAAGCAGCCATTTTAGGTTGGTCTATCGCTTCCTATATGTCCGCCACATTCTAGTCACAAGAAAATATTCGTGACTTTAAGCTACATTCTAGTCACAAGAGACTTTACAATAACAGTTAAGTGAATATATATCAATCACAGGATATCAATGGAGGTGTGTGGCCCGGTCCATGGGAATGACTTAGCAGATTAGGCTGTGCAGCAGGCAGAAAATTGGTTCTAGTGTTGGACTCTCTTGACTGGTGGCAAATATCTATTTACCCCGCAAATAAGCAATTTAGATATTTCTGGTCGAGAAGTATTCCTTTATTGGACTGTCTGTATGAAATTCATGAGCAAAATTACTATCGTTTACTGTGTAAAAACCGCAAATATGTGAGCAACCACCCAGAAAGCATTTAAGTTAACTGATCTGGAGCGCAGGGGGAGGGGGCATAGATAAACTTTTCTGCTGCAACATGTGGATCATCCTATCTTCTTGGCTGTTCATATTATTATTTTTTGACTAATGACATAATCATGAGCACCTGTGCTGTAAAGGTGGTCCACACACGACACGGAGAGCATCCTTGTTGTGTGGCGGCTAACTTTAGTGTCAGATTCATTTAAGATTTTACAAAGATATTTTGGTCCTCATGAAGCCTTCCACCCATGACATCTACATGTACTATGGAGCTTTAACGTTGGTGAAATTTACCAACAGAGTCAATAGAACCACCCCCTCCTGGGCACCCCCGCCTCTTTACACCAGCTACCTCTTTCTTAAAGAGTCACTCTCACTGAAAACGGTGTCCCGTTAGATGACTAACACAGTGCTGGAGCAGCGACTTAGTATGAGCGCTTGGTGAGAGTGCTACTTTCATTAAATAGTTAAGTTTTTCTACCATACCGGGTAAAGGCATCTTTGAGTGGTCACAGTACAAACAGGTAGATGTGACCTTACCTGGCTTTGCCTCTCACCATGCCCCTGTAGCCCCTGTCCACACACCCTCTATCCCCTAACACACACACCCTCTACCCCCTAACACACACACCCTCTACCCCCTAACACACACACGCTCTACCCCCTAACACACACACCCTGTACCCCCTAACACACACACCCTCTACCCCCTAACACACACACCCTCTACCACCTAACACACACACCCTCTACCACCTAACATACACACCCTCTACCCCCTAACACACACACCCTCTACCCCCTAACACACACACCCTCTACCCCCTAACACACACACCCTCTACCCCCTAACACACACACCCTCTACCCCCTAACACACACACCCTCTACCCCCTAACACACACACCCTCTACCCCCTAACACACACACCCTCTACCCCTTAACACACACACCCTCTACCCCCTAACACACACACCCTCTACCCCCTAACACACACACCCTCTACCCCCTAACACACACACCCTCTACCCCCTAACACACACACCCTCTACCCCCTAACACACACACCCTCTACCCCCTAACACACACACCCTCTACCCCCTAACACACACACCCTCTACCCCTTAACACACACACCCTCTACCCCCTAACACACACACCCTCTACCCCCTAACACACACACCCTCTACCCCCTAACACACACACCCTCTACCCCCTAACACACACACCCTCTACCCCCTAACACACACACCCTCTACCCCCTAACACACACACCCTCTACCCCCTAACACACACACCCTCTACCCCCTAACACACACATCCTCTACCCCCTAACACACACACCCTGTACCCCCTAACACACACACCCTCTACCCCCTAACATACACACCCTCTACCCCCTAACACACACACCCTCTACCCCCTAACACACACACCCTCTACCCCCTAACACACACACCCTCTACCCCCTAACACACACACCCTCTACCCCCTAACACACACACCCTCTACCCCCTAACACACGCACCCTCTACCCCCTAACACACACATCCTCTACCCCCTAACACACACACCCTCTACCCCCTAACACACACACCCTCTACCCCCTAACACACACACCCTCTACCCCCTAACACACACACCCTCTACCCCCTAACACACACACCCTCTGCCTCCCACCACATGTACCTGTACATGCCCCCCCCCCCCACCTCCATACCCCCTAGGTCTACCGGACACTGCACCCTCGGACAAACAAACAAACATCCTCTACTACACTACTCAAGAAATGCACAGACTTAGTATTTAGGCCGGAGGTTGACCGTGGGGTAGACTTGCTGAAAGCTATCATTATCTAATACTATATTTCCGTTCAATATTACAAAGAATGACAAGATGACAAGTACAAATTATAAACGTCCAGATATCTGTGGCGATTATGGAAATGTCTGTTGTAAGTCAAGAGAATTTGTGTTTAATAAGGGTAAAACAAGTGTACTAGGAGACCTTTTGGAAGTGTGCACCATTTTATCAAGTATAGACTCTTAGAGCATGAATGTCTCTATTGTGGGATTACGGTGAGCTCTCAGCTTAGACCATTAGCCTTCAGGGACAGGCCAACTTAAAAACCTAAATGTAAGGGTATATGGGGATATATGGGAGACAGTTGATTTAGGTACAAGCTGCATCGTTTGTTATTGCGGCCACTGACCCATACTGTACCGGGTCATATGTGGATGCAGGGTGGGGGACCATAGTGAGGGATCATTTATCCATCATGGCTAGTCATAACACTGTTACACTTTTTGTTTTCTTTTTATCCCTTTTCATCTTTCATCTCCATCCATTAATTCATGAATTGGCATATGACATTAGCAGATAGTGACCGTTCCAGATAGTGATACACACACATGTTTACGGCAGTGGCAGTTGTTTTGACTGTGCAGCTTTTCCTGTGTATCTCATTACAATTAGAGGATTCTGTTCTATAACATGCCGGCATAACATGTATTAGTAACATGAATCCTTCAGGCCTACATCACAAAGGTAGTGTCACCTTAGTACTAAACTACGATATTAAATCACTGCACAAACCAGGGTTCCCTGGACAGCCTCCAGGAGGCGGCAAAGTCTGTGAAACTGGCGTATAGTCAGGGATCAAAGGTGGGCGTCTCCCGCCACACGGACGCTGTGTGGGTCAAATGTCTCAATGGACGCTGGGGGTGGTGTGTGTGTGTGTGAGTGTGTGTGTTGGGGGGGGGGGGGGGGTCGGGTTACTCATTATATACAGGGTCTACAGTCACTGGAGCCGCCCCTCTCTCCACATGCTCTAGTGTCCCCAGAATCTCCTATGTTCGCTGTTTTGTACACTATTTTATTTATAGAGTCTATACTATTGATGTCCAGGGTATATATTCCCACCCTCAGTCATGCCTGTGTCAAGATCTAGACCTATAAACTTGGTGGGAATTTGCAACAGTTATGCATTTGCTGTAGTTAAAAATCGTTATTATTTTCACTCCATTTTGTTAACTTACAGCTACACGTTTTAAAAAAAGATCATCAGTTCAGTCGTTCTATATCTTAGCCTATTGCACTGAATAACATATGTAGGGTTAAAAACATGATGCCGGATCAGTTGGGGTTCAATAACCATTACGTTATTAGACTGCTGTGTACCGGCATGCATTATAATAGGTATGCCCTTGTGTAAACGTCCCTTAATATTGAGCAGGTGTGAGTATAACAAAGGTTCGCCATGAGCTGCTCCGTGAGTCGTGAGTTGTCGACCATCACCTGCTCATATACTGCAGTACATAGCTGGGGGTGTGGTATCGACTGATGCTGATCGATATTTGGCTCAGTCTATGGCCCAGAAACAAGTGTGCCTGTTCATCCAGCTCCTTCACCTACCCGGAAACTACCCCTGCTGGTAATCGATGACTGCAGAGGGAGGAAATCTTGGCCAGTCTCCAGGGTGCTGTTTGTAAACATGTGAGCATGAATATGGCACTAGGAATCAGTTTCTACATCGTGATCGCGTTATCAAATAGCAGTGGGATATCATTGACATTGCCTCTTTCCCCAAAGTAAAATGATTAATAAACCAAACAGGAGATTATAATTTTATTATAAATCATTAGGCTTAGGCAGTATTTATTCATAATTATTAGTCAGCGGGGAGCGTTGAAAATTGCTACCCATTCCTGAAAGGGGTGGGGGTGGGGGTGGGGGGGGGGTAAATAATTCTGACCCCTCTTGATTGGGGGGGGGGGGGCATAAATAAACAATTATGCCAGGTTCGAGTCACTCAGGTAGTCCTAGATGATATTTACAAAAGAATCTAATTTTGGAAGGGGAGATGGGGAGGGTGTCTCTAAAAAAAAAAATTACCCCCCCCCTTTTATTTTTTGCAGCAAGGTAGGCTACTTTTTTAGTGTACCCCCTCCCCTCACAAACATTCTTTCATAAATCTGTGATTTTGATACTATATTTATGTTATTTAAAGCTTCTCCCCATTCCAATCATTGACTGACTACTGACTCAGGCGGGGCCGTCCCCGACGCTGCCTCCCCGGGCTCCCGCTGCTACTACAACCCCGCGGTTTCAACGCTGTTTCGCTGCAACCGCAGCCGTCCGCGACTCGCCTCCCGTTCCCACGGTGTTTCTGAGCTGAAGCCTCGTATGATGCGCCCTGGGACAGTGACAGCGTCTGCATATGACCTTCATGCACACGTACAGTTAGTTGTACAAGTTTGGAGACTAACGATTTAGTATTTAACTCACCTGGATTGTTGTCTATCCCTCCTCTCTACCTGCTGATGCGACACGATAACTTTCTCGCTGAACTTTTGGAGGCGGGGAATCCCTACACAGATATCGATGACGTCACGCGGAGTTCCCCACCAGAGTCGTGACGTATCACTCATACGATGTGGTAGATTTTGCATGGGACGAACCAAAACAAACACATCTACGTGTATTTTAAAGCGATTTAGGGCTGAATTGAGAGAATAATTGGACTAATGACGGTATAAACGATTCAGCATTACAAGGTAACTATATTTTAGTTCCGGTTCTAAATAATCTGTGGCTAATTACGCTCTGACAGCATCAAAAATCAGCCAATATCGATGGCAGAACTCGACACAATCTAGTTTGGCAGCTGTCAAACTGAAACTGAAACACTCAACTCAACACTGATCATCAGTCTGATGGGCATACAGTTTACGGTCATTTAGATATAGTGCATGTGATCAATGTTGATTTAATGTTGCTATTGTTGTTTGACTTCCAAAATCAAGTCAGTGGCATGATTGATGATCTGACACAACATGGTCATGGACATGGTCATGGCCATGGGTGATGGGATTAATACACAAAAAATATTCAAAATTACATAAACTTTGACAATGTAACTACTGACTGTGGTTGTCCATGGGTATGGCAGCATATACTCTTAAATACTCTAGTAAGGTAGTCTATCATGAGCTGGTAGATCTCTTTATCTTAAACTAGAAGTAGAAGTGCAGTTGCCTGTTGGGTAATCGATGGGTCACACTGAGCATAATGCACTGAGTCACAACTCAGACTGTTAGTGTTACTCACAATATATTTGTTTTATGCCATATGGCATATGCAGCCCCATTTCCCATTAGATATGGTGTTGTCATTCCTCATGGCATGTGACATACCGGTATAAATCAAATGCTATTTGCATCTATTAAAGATGACTTTTACATAATGATAATAAATGCAGAGACCCACTCAGCAGAATCTGTTTAGGCCTTCATCAATTCATTCTTCACTCGTAGGACCCTACATCGCATCACACTAAATTACTAAATGATTTGACATATTGGCATGACCTCGCCAGGCTCGTGTGATACGATCCAAGTGCAACTCGTGAAGATCAATTCTACAGCAACTCCACTGTCATGGGCCTGGTCAAGGACATATTAAACTATTTAAAGGCTGCCGGTAGATCTACCTATATATAGCCTATATAGGGCCTACCGTACTATAAAACGGGAACTTAACCGTATGTCTGTGTCATCGTCTTAGACTTTAGTGACAAAAGGCCAATGTCTTGTCCAACAATCCAATGGTAATACACTTATAGTTTCGTCTTGGAGAGGCGTTTTATATTTAATATGACATTCCCTCTCAGCCTCTGTAATGCACAGGGGAGCTTGCATCAAAAGTCATAGATCCTACTTATATAGTGTTGCAGCGACATGTATACTATACCCCATGTACTATACCCCATGAGTGTTGTAATAACTGGGATAATCTCAGCTACTCTGCTTGACCCAGTTGGAAGCGTGTGATCGATTTTGATAAAAACATCTAGGAAGTTAGAAGGTATTCCCTATAATTCAGAGTTAGTTTGGTAGACTATAGTAAATTGTGAGATAAGACTGAAGATGAGTTGAACCATTCCTACTGGTTTCGGCTATTGCTAGCCTTCGTCAGGGAATGATAAAGACAGGTCTACTAAGCCCTTTGGTATATATGTTTATATTACATTGTCTAATTCCTAAAAAATATGCAGTCTCTAGCAAATGTTGAGGTAAAACATTATGGACAGTGTTGAAGGGTGTCAAGTATGTTTAAAGGATACTGCACAGGTACAGTGTATTGTGGTTAAGATGTGACCTTTATCGTCATGATGCACCAATGCAGCCCCAGCGAGTAACTTGCCAGTGCTGTATTGGACTAATTGGTGCATCATGCCGACCCTTTGTGAGTGTGTCAATCCCGCGGGGTCAGGATGTGAAACTAGTACTGTACTGGCGTTAAGGCATTAAAGGGTTAAAGAATATGTAATAGATAGACAATGGTTATGAAAAGGGATGTAGAATTAACCACAGCTTGCTGGTGGGGGCCAGACGAGGGCGAAGCCCAAGTCGCCCTACCAGCAAGCTGTGGTTAATCTACATACCTGTTCATAACCATTGTCTATCTGTTTTAAACCAGGGTATGCAGTATAACCAAGGTGCGAAGTCTATTGTTCTGCCCCACCACCGTGGTTTAAGATATGATAAATGGGTAGGAGTTAAAAATCGATTGATAACAAAAGTAGATCATGGAGAACAGGGAGTAATAAGATAGTGCCACCAGACCTGTATTCAAGAAGCTTTAGGGAGTCATTTTTTACCCCTCCCAACAGGGGTCCAAATCTTTTACACCCCCCCCCCCCCTGGTCAAGGGGTCCACATTTTTTTGACCCCCACCTCACTGTTGATAAAAAATTATCATTCCCTTATCTTTCAGGATGGGTCAAGCGGAGAGTGGGGAGCTGCCTCCGGGGGAGGTGCCCGTGCCTCCAGTGGTCCCCGCGTGGCTGCAGGCAAAGCTTCACAAACAGGCCGGACAACTCAAACAGATAGTCACACTCTCCTACCAACACTTCCTACAGTCCATTATAGAACTCAACGAAACGTGAGTACATTGGCTGAGAGCTCATCAAATGAATAAACAGAGGTCCATGATGATCTGTCTGAACGACAGGTTTCTCCGCAAGTGGTCCCTTGGATTTTCCAAAGGCACCACTTGTGGAGAAACTAGGAGTTCAGACTGATTTAAGTGGATCTCTGCGTTTATTTGATGTGATTTATTGATTATTCTATTAAAAGATTTAGTTCATAGCTATTTTGTTGACGTCACAGTAGAAAATGGAGCCAGGGTATATTTATAAAGGCTGAACTGTATAAAATCGACATACTCTACACTTGATTATAATTTGAGCACAGCCATTTTGACATTTCTATAAATTGAATATTCAATAATGATTTTTTATAATAGCTGCGCAGAATTTCTATGTGATATATCCATAAAGGCTCAACATGCCAACACAATTCGAATTTAAGTGACTATAGGACGAATTTTGTTCTCTTTCCTTTTCAGAGTACAAGCTCTCTGTGATATCAGTGGGAAACAATTACAATTCCAAGTAAAAAAGGGAACAGACACCACAATATTATGGAAGGGCACAGTCCGGATACGGTGCCACAAGGTGAGTGATCTGGGGCATGGTGGCTAATTATAGATGGTTTACTATGTGCAGTGCAGCCTAGGCCAAAAAGGCCCGAGCGAGCCTATCAAATCAGGGCCGACCCTAGGTTTTTATATGCAAATTTGAAGAGATTTTTTTATATTTTTACACTTTTTTGGGGTCAATTTTAGGTTTACAAATTTTTTGAAAATCTTCCCATTTTTACACTTTTTTGGTCAATTTTAGGATGTAGAGGGGCTGTAATAAAAAAAAATTAAATCCGACCTATCGACCCTAGACTTTCTCCCATGTTACCTGAAACAAACCTTTTTTTACTTAATTTGGCCTTACTACAATTTGTATATGCAATACAGCCCTGGCAAGCATTATCCCGAGTTAGTCACAGGGGCTGCATTGGTGCATCATGACGACAAATGTCAATTTATAGGGACATGTCAGCATCAAAGGATTAAAGGTTGCCCTGTCGGTAAATCAATTTGTGTAAGGGCATTTAGATTCTTACTATAACTATGAGATTGGTTGACAGATTTGTAGACTAGTAGTGGTGATGGGTAGTAACCCTCCTTGATGTATTCTCTCCAGTATTTATAATAGCTATTCCCGACAGTCGTATAGACAGTCCTGTCATGCATGATTCTCTCTCATCTATTCTAAGCTGATCCTTGAGAGGTATTAAACATTGGTGATTCTACCTTCAGGTTAACTGTGAGACGGGTACGATAGAGTCGACGCGCCTCCTCAACCTAAAGCAGTACATTCACTTATATAACGAGATCACGCGACAAGCGTCATTAGCCACAGTACAACCCGGGGTCGGGGCACAGGGCCTCTGCGCTTCCATCATACTAACAGAGTAAGTCTTTCAAAGCAATAATTGTATATATTCAATTATCTCATCATTTGATAGGGGGCAAGGTATAAACATCTTTTTTAATTTTTTATTATTATATTTTTTTTTTTCAATTTTTTTATTTTTTATAAGGTTTAAAAATCGAACTCTTGAGGGAAAGCTCCGTGAATACTTGGGTTTACTTTGTTCTGAGAAAGAACTATCACTGAACATATAAATTAATGTACCATGAAACGTCTGGAGGTTTCGTGGATATAACACTAAGACTATGTAATCAGTGCGGGAATGTATTATATGTCTTGGCTTTAATTGAGAAATGCCCCACGCTTGTGATTCATTATTGCCAGATAAAAAATCTAAACTCAAACTCAAACTCTTTTTTCATGCCTCTATGTTATTATTTTACAGATTAGATAACAATACAGAAGAGGTACAGACAGAAGAATGTTGTATCTGCATGGACCGTAAATCACAAGTCATCCTGACCTGTTCACACACCTACTGCGAACAGTGCATCGATGAATGGTAAACACTACATAACACTACCACCTTCCACATAGATCTAGTGAAGTGTTGAATTACATTCAGAAAAAAGAGGGATGCTGCGATCTTGGTAGAAAACACTAACAAGTAGGAGTGGTGCATTTTGACATCAAAATAGGATGTGAAACGATAAATCTGCAGTTTTTAAGGATCATTATAGAATAAAATTAATGATATCAAAGGGGTTTTGATATGCAAATTTTCCTAAAGTTTTGCTAATGTCTAATGCCATGGTTATTTCCTTTTTTTTTACAATCAGGAATGTTAACCACAAGACGTGTCCAATTTGTCGGGCCACAGTGGACAATCGTGACGACACATGGGTACTCACCGAGAAACCCGACCAAACAGAGATGGCGACCGAGACGACAGGCTACCTCATCGGGCTCGCCGACCGAACAGGCACTCCATCCCACAGCCCTACAGAGTAGCACTCGCCACATATATATGAGAGACCATACACAAAAAATGGAAAAGTACTATATATCGATATATACTGTCTACCACAATACAGTGAACCTTTTACACATTGTCCAGTGGACTAAGGAAGGAAATATGTTGTTCTGTTGGAGCTGTCAAGCATTGTGGTCCAGCCATAACCAAGTAGTTGAGAAAGTAACCTAAATGGTAATTTTATATGTTAAAATGGGAGGATTCTGTATTATAGGTTCTAGATAAAGCTATGCTGGTATTTAATTAAACTTAAATGGGAAAACTGATTAACCACTGTCATTTTTATAATCTCTATATATAAGTTAAATAAGGTGGCAGTCATATTCGGAGATTCCTATCGTGTTACCATTGACCAGAAATGACTGGGAACAGCTACTATTGTTATTACAAGTATGGATTCCAAGCATCACAAAGTATCTGAGTTAGCATTTACATACAGATATATAACTTGTACGATGTACATACTACAAACACTAGTAGTAGTCATAATGGTACCCAGGCTGTTGGTAGAATATAAAATGGTGGTACACATATAAACTGAGTCCTGTATAGGCCAAAACTAAAGCTTGGATTTCAGTGGAAATGATGACATTTTCACATGAGTTTTTTCAAACTAAAGAAAACATAGTGTCAGTGGCAATGTAGTCAAGTGACATTAAATCTGGAACACTCGCTACCGCTATGGTTTCTCCAGATAATCCCATCCAACTTATATGTCTCACGATAACAGATTTAGAAATTCAGAGTGCCTGAACCCTTACCTAGATATCAGACAATCGGTATGAGTACAATATAGGAATATATCAACTAGAATTGTTAAGTATTTCAAGTGATAATAACCTGCTATAAAGAGTAGTCCACTCTCAGTATTTCAAATTTAAATTTAATACAATGTATTCAATGAGTAATTATTAATGTGCTTTTTCTTCAGAAGTGCAATGATGTTACCTAGTACCTGGCTATGCCACTGATCAAACAGAAACACATGACAGAAGAAACCTCCCAAACAGCTGTTAATTGTTGCCCAGTGGTATCATGTAGAATGCTGTAACGCTCACAGACTGGTGTGCAAACTGGCATGTTCTGTTTCCTTACTGGCGAATCATCGCTGGCAGTCTTCTGGGCAGGGTAGCTGATTTACTAGTACTTTCTGCTGTACAAACGTATGGGAGTGTAGGAATGCTAGGCCAGAAGGCTGAAACACCCGAAGCTCTGTGTGCCAGTGACAATTTGCCAGCAAGTGATTGATTTAGGGTCTGCTTGCAGTAGAGCTTTTAGGGAGTGTTCATTTATTAATTACAGGGGGGGGGGGGTGGTGAGATTTCGCGCGGAGGGGCGAACATTTTTTACAACCCCCCTGGAGAGCGTGTGTAACACTTCGTGCCCCCCCCTCACCGAAGGCCCGGAAATTTTTTTGCCCCCCCCCCTTTGAACTATAGTAACGCGCGGGCTTTTTTGCTAAAAAGGGGCTTAAATTTTTACGCCCCCCCCCCCTCAAGAGGGGTCAGATTTTTTTACGCCCCCCCCTCAGGAGGGGTCGGAAATGTTTACGCCCCCCCCCCCAAACCCCCCCCTGTAAATAATAAATGAACACTCCCTTATTTAGACTTTGTAACATTCCCTTGGTGAAAAGTTTCTAGATGACCTTTAGAAACTAATTACCTTCTTCACCCGACGCACACTTAAACTGTACAGAGGTTAGGAAAATAACCTAAAAGGGAGAAAATATCCCTCAATTGAATATAGAAAATATCCTTTATCCTGTCCGCAGCCTGGGTAGTAGTTTTTTGTGAAGAGTCCTTGTTCATGTACATACAAAATTCCTATACATTGTTCCGTCAATGTAGTTGAGTGGTAGAGACCTGAGTTCTTTGGAAAGGGAATGATTGGAAAGGATATATTCTGTTTATTTATAGGTTTGAGTACCACTGTGCTTGAAAATCGGAATCGTTTTGTCATGTTTCTAAAACTGGTAGTCATTTATGTCAACTTTTGTCGTCACATGTTTTCAAACCTTTAATGAAGGGTCGCATCGTACTTTAATATATGATACCCTGTGTGGTGCAGGAATGAAGCCCTGGCGAATAACTCTTTGCATTATGCTGACACTAAGTGGTTGATACACTCCTGAAGAGTCTGCATGATGCATGAATGCAGCCAGGGATTTATTAATGTATCATGACGGCAAGCGGTATAGCACATGAAAAGCACCTTTCGTCATTAACCATTTAAGGACGGCATAATGCATTAATGCATCATGTCCTTGGTTGTCATGATGCGTGAATGTAGCCCTGCCAAATAACTTGCCAGTGTTGCATCCAAGCATCATGCCGACCTTATGAGGTTAAGGCATGATGCACCAATGTAGCCCCGGCGAGTCACTCACCGGGGCTGCATTGGTGCATCATGCCGACAAATGTCGTAATTTAGCGACATCAATCCTTGAAGGGTTAAAACGGCATGTCACTAAAATATTACACTTGTCATTATGCACCAATCCAGCCCCTGCGAGTACTAAGTAACTCGACCGGGGCTGCATTGGTGCATCATGCCAACCCTTTGGGAGTGTCTCAACTCGCCAGAGCTGCATTCATGCATCATGACGCCCAAGGGTATGATGTATTGAGGCATAATGCCGTCCTTAAAGGGTTTAAGAGTTAAAGTGCTAAGGAGTTCTGTATGTCAGCTCATATTGCTGTTTTTGCATGGCCTCTTGGTGTTGTACAGAATCTTAACTCACATAAAGCTTGGTTCTTGTGTTATGGTGTATCAAAAATAAGTCTAGTGGATAATTTATAAAGTAGACATTAGCGTATTTATGCTTCATTCTCTCCGAATTCGTGAATTGAAATTGAAAATGAAACATTGTGTCGTATGCTTGTTGTGGGATATCTCATGGGATATGTAAATAGCATAACATATAACGACCCTTTATTTTCAGTAAAAGAACAAATACTGAATAAAAGTTGCCTGAAATGTAACTTTAGACGGAATTACTGCATTTTAGTATCATCGTTTGAATCACCCTATTTACTTATTTAGTGTATGGATACGCAACTAAATGTTGAATCACACAATCAAAGTATGATGATTTCAATAGTATAAATGTACAATTATAAGGAGTGTATGGTTTGAATAGACAGAGGGTGTGATATTTTACACTTTCCCCTAAGTATTATCTATGATTCGGGATATTTGCGGGGTTGGCTTTAATTAAAAATTACAGTAAAAAGCCAAAAAAAAAAGTAGTCCAGGATATATTTACATGCTAACTCTAAGAAATATTGGTCATAATAACTATTATCCTCTCAAGACATATATTACATACTATAATTAATATAAAGAATTCCCCTACACATATATTGTTTAATTATCTTTCAATTGTATGTATCACACCAGCAAATCAGCTTTTTGCTATTGGTAGGGATGCACGTATTTCTAAATATAATTCTGATTCTGTTGTTGTGCTATGCAACTCTGTTGGTTATTTATGGATTTATGATTTCAATTGCAGTGTTCCATGGTTAGCAGGTTTACGTGCCATCATCAATGTGATATTAATTTCTCATTATTTTTTGCTAGTCTGATCTGTTCAGTTGTGTTCATCTATGGTCATCATGTATAGAGGGTCTATACATAGGAGATGTTTGGATTCAGTAAATTCTAAGTACACATAGGCTATGGATCCTTTCTTATAATTTGATAAGCATGTGGTTGAAGATCAGTTGAATGGGTTGGAAATTTTCGCTCAAAAAGACTCAACCTTGAGCAAATTGAAGGATATTGTAAATGTATCCTCAGTTATTCTACCCCTGTATAGCCACATGAATCAATGAATATGTATACACAAATGTCACGTGTGTTTTACTTCTTTTTGACATAAAACTTGATACACACGTCCTAATGGTTAGTGTATCACAGTGTTACATGGGTACAAATACAGCATGTAAGTTTGTAACCAGGTTCAGTTAATTCACATGTACAAAAGGTATATAATCCCAACTATATTATATCGTGTATAGTCATACCGAGCCATTCTACTCACAATAGACCACTGCCAGTGTGAGCAAACTGTCAGTACACACCACTTAATATCTGAACCTCTACTTAAAGCCGCATTCTCACCAATAACTAGGTCCTCATTAATTGACTATGAACAGTTACTTGCAGAATGTTGGTGAGACTGCCGTTTTAAGGTTTTAATTTACTAGAAATTGGACTCCAAAATGTGAAAATGGACAAGTTGCAACCCCTACCAATATATTTACGATTCTAGTACTGTTTAGTACAGCGACGCTTGGACCAGGCCTCTTTGTACCAATTAACTACTGGACTGGTGACCGAATAAGAAAATGTATTTTTCTTCTTCAATATTTGTAACTTTCTAGGTGATTGGATGATATAAGGAGTGAAATGAAATACTAACATATTTAGGTGTTAAGATTACCAGTATGTGAAATGTCCTTATTACTTTCCATTGCATATTCGTTCTTAACCAAAGTCAGCATTATATCATGTGAATCTTGGAATAATATCAATCGAAGGACATCTGGACTTCATGTAAAGCGAGGATCTTGAAAATTAAATCATTATCTTTGAATTTAGAGTTCTAGGTTCTATCATTATTGGCTTTACCCACTACCTCTGTATATATCCACCATGTTGCATGTATACTGTTCTAATAAATTATGTAACTTGTAATGGGTTAATTTGTAGATACAGAATCTATCAGTTATCTGGTAATAAAGGGTGCACCCCTTATCATACAACCACTGATTCTTCACCAAACAGCCAATATATATGTAATACAGACATATTGTTATACAAATGATATCTCACCTGTGAGATGCTACATGAATGTGTCTCATATTTCTATAAAGAATAGTCGCTTGATAAACTTTAAGACTTAGATGTTGTTACTCTCCCCCATAAAGGCGCTTGTAAATGTTATTCTATGATTGTGTTTTATATCATTATGGTATGAAACATTCTATTGAAATAAAGGTTAAACTGAAATAAGGTATCTCTACTTGTGTTACTTAAGTTATTGCAATGATACACATATTTACCGTACTGTCACGATTAAGCGCCGGGGCACTCTTCAATTTTGCGGGGCTCTTACACAGTCACTCATACAAGGTGCTTATTCCAAGGTCATTAATTTAGTGCTTAAGAAACATTTAGGTGCCCCTATATCCCTGACGCTTATTCAAGACCGGTTCTCTTTCAAGACCAGGCGCTTTATCGCGACGGTACAGTACCTGTTTCACACGGGACTGGAGAGTTGGCTCAGAGGTAGAGCTTTCGTCGAGGACCCACAAGGTCATGGGTTCTAGACTGAGTACCATCATACTGCTTGAACTGACAACAGCCGTCCCCCTCCACTCTGTTGTGGGGGTGTACCATATTAGCACAAAATCTTATTCTTCAAGCATAAGATTTTTAGCCATATCTTATGCTTCAACCACAGACAGGGCCTCCCCTGTATCCCCAGGGGATGCTTTGTAAGAAAGGGGCCATCCATTAATTACGTACGCACATTTTTGCCCAAAATAGACCCCCCCACCCCCCCTGTTGCACCATGTACGCATTTGGACTACCCCCCCCCCCCCCCATGCGTACATACTCATTTCACTTTGACCCCCCCCCCAACTGATAAAGAAGGGATGCTATAAAAGTTATTGAAAACAGGGTTGATAGTTACGTATGCAGGGGGAGACACCCTCTGGGATCTGTCTCTTATGGGGTTGGGGGGGGGGGGGGCTTGGATAATTTTCTAAGTACAATAACAATCTCCTGACCATCTTCATTATGGTACCAATACGTTTAAAGCAACCTACACCCATCCCCCCCGGCATAATTTTAAGAAATACCCTCTCCAACACCCCCTCCTACCCCCCCCCCCCCCCGCAAAAGAAAAGAAGCAACCTAGACCTCCCCCCCCCCCCTCCCCGCAATGATGAGAAATGCCCCGGCAAAAAGTATCTACATGATATAATTCCATACATGTACATGAGAGAGCTCCCTGACAGGATGATCAAAACGAAATTATTATGGTCCACTTGTGACCATGCGTCAGTCCACTGGCATATGCAATTTGTTGTAGGGGGGGGGCGCAGTTTGCTTACAGCTAATTATGGGGAGAGATCAAAAAATATTTACCATCTTGGAAACATTTTCAAGAAAATTTTCAAAATTGGTTGGATATTTAGACCTATAAAGGTACCAATTTTAGTCCAAAATGACCAGAAAATCGGCCCTATGCGTACACAATGCGTATGCAAAAATGGGCCTCGACCCCCCCACCCCCCCTGTACGCATCTGTACGCATTTGGCCTGACCCCCCCACCCCCCATTGATGCGTATGTAATTAATGGATGGCCCCAAACCATAAAGCTTGATCATCACCCAGTCCCCCAGGGGATGCTTCACGAAGAAACCAGCTACATTGGATACCTGCCCAATGGCTAGGGTAGGGGTTAGGGTTAGCTTAGTTCTTTTTGATTACAGTTAGTGTTAGGCTTAGGGTTTGCTATCTAACTGGAGTCCCTGTCTGAATTTTGCCCTCTGGTGTACAAATCAAGGTCTCAGCAGCACAATTTAATGGCATAGTTATAAACTACATGCTCTACTCTGGCATTCTGCCCCCTTTGATAAAAAATACATAGACAATTCAAATTATCTGGATACAGGACCATAAAAGGGATAAACAAATGTATGGCTTGTACAGATATTGATTTGAATTAAATTATATTATATAAGTTCATTTGAAATTTTTATTTTACACATTTTGTGCATATTGTCTGATGTTATATGAACATGATGTAAGTACAGTCATTAGGACCATCTGATACTGTTAATGTCATGTATAGAACAACTTACAAATGTCTCAGAATGACATGACCTTTAGCCATAACTGTTATCAGAAGATCTAATGATACCACTTACCCCTTTAGGGATGACATGATGCCTTATTACACACTGCCCTAATTGTTATGATACATGAATGCAGCTCTTAACAGACTCAACAGAACTGCATGAATGCATCATGGCAGCATTTGGGAGTTGATATACTCCCAAAGGATTGGCATCATGTCCTGATGCATGACATCAGTGCATCATGATAACAAATGCTGCTTAAAGTCAGCATGCCTTCCTAAAAGGGCTTTATATTGTGTATAAATTGGTCCTCACAAACCATGGCAAGCCATTTCTCATCAGTTTATCTAATAGTGTTTGTTATCTAATATCTACTTAAAAACATGATCATTATACTATCATGTTTCTAAGTAGATATTAGATAACAAACATATGTCCTGATATTATCCTATTCATAGCAATTACATCGATACCTGGTTAGTATTGATACCACTCAACGGACCATGAAGATTGCCTCTATCACTTTTATATATCATGGAAGACAAAACGCTTTTCAAATCTAAAAAAAAGAAGAGTACATGTTATGGTCATTGAGTGATCCCTACCATTGAGAGCCTAGAATGTGCCCAGTAGCAATGACAATGGCTATGGTCTTGCGATTAGGGCATCACATGCAACAGTCCTTCGGCTCAGCGTCAGTGATCTACTTTTAGGATACATCACTCATCAAAGATGGAGCACCTGATCTACACACTGCTGCTTTGGGGACTCTTCCTTGTTGTGACATATTCCCAAAGTAGACCCAACATCATCTACCTCTTAGTGGATGAGCTTGGCTTTAAAGGCTAGGAGCTCCCAGCCTAAATCATTAAGACCTCAGCCAGGCTTGTTGAGTTTATATAACACTTCAGTTATACATGTATTTAGAATCCCCCAGAATCCACCACATGCAGGCATATCCTAGCCCTGTGAGCCTGTATTCTCCAGCACCAGTGCCCCATGTATAAAGGCTCAGGCAACCAACAAATAGTTTGCTTGTTGTTCCTTTCCAGCAGTCCTCTGGTCTAGGCAAGTTGCACTGGTGTGACCAGCAGTTGCACTCTGCCAGTGGTATAGTATTGAGTACTAGTGATACCCACCAGTGTGCCCACAGAAAATGGTATACTCCCCCTTGAATAGGCCACATGCTACTATTTTGGGTAAAAAAGGAACATCTATACACAATGATACCATTGCACAATGTGTATACCTAGAAGCCAATATGTAATCATAAAATCTAAGAGGGTGCTATAGTTTTATCATTCTTTTATAGACTATTTAATTCCAAGCAAAGCCTGATTCATGGCCCCCCTACTGAAGTCACCTGGCCAGGACAGCATGATCACCTGGTCCCACAGCTCACTGCACCCTTCACCCATACACTGTAAAGAAATGTGTATATAATTTAAACACTTTTACCGAAACATATTGATAGCAAAATTTTTTTTTTTTCTGTAAACATGTGCAGGAATATGGCCGTCAGTGATGGGTGAGCTGCAACAGTGAAAAATGGTGGGCGAGGGCAGTTTGGCTAGCCCACTGGTATTATTCTCCTACTCCTTCTACAAGCTCTTCCCCATATACAGGCTCTTCTTAGTCAAATATAGTACCTATACTGTTGTTTAACATCCATGGTAATTTAGATAATGTCAACAATAATGAGTAGATAGTGCTGTCCAGAATATTCCAGTGAGCCAGCCAAACTGGCCTTGCCCACTATTGTTTCACCTTTGTAGGCCCACCCATCACCAGCAGCCATATCCCTGTACCTGCTGACAGAAGAAAGTGCTCAAATGCTGAGATTCAGTGAAAGTGTTAAACTTTAATGTGTTTGGGTAAATTTATGTGTTTGAATTAGAAACACTTTTTACAGTGTATGTCTGAAGGCTGTTAGCACACTCAGTCTACTAGCAGGCCTTTGGTGGGCATGAGGCCTTGTTTACAGCCACATCTGAAGGGTCACTTGGATTGGGGTCAAAACCAGCTGGGTCACATACTTTTGCCCTCTGGTGTAAAATTTGTGAAGTAAAAGTCGATCTGGAATTTGAGTAGCACAGTTTAGTGGCATAGATATGAACTACATGCTCTACTCCTAGAGATCCTACCCTTTAAACATACACTGTAAAAAGTGTTTCTGATTTAAACACATAAATTTACCCAAACAGATGAAAGTTTAACACTTTCCCTTAACCTCAGCATCTAAGCACTTTCTTCTGTCAGCAGGTGCAGGGATATGGCTGCTGGTTATGGGTGAGCCTACAAAAGTGAAACATTAATTGGGAAGGCCAATTTGGCTGGTCCAATGAAATGTTCTGGACAGCACTATCTACTCATTATTGTCGACATTATCTAAATCATCATGGATGTTAAACAATGTTATAGGTACTGCATTTGACTAAGGAGAGCCTGTACATGGGTGAGAGCATGTATAAGGAGTAGGCGAATAATGCCAGTGGGCTAGCCAAACTGCCCTCAGCCACCATTTTTACTGTTGCAGGTCACCCATCACTGGTGGCCATACACATGTTTACAGAAAAAACGTTTTTAGATCTTGCCATCAATATTTTTGGGTGAAAGTGTTTAAATTATATACATTATTTTTACAGTGTATGGGTGTAGGGTGCAGGGAGCAGTGGGACCAGGTGATCATGCTATACCTGGCCAGGTGACTTCAGTAGGGGGACCATGAATCAGCCTTTGCTTGGAATTAAATATCCTAAAAAGCATAACTGAGTATTGCTCTGAAACTGAAGGCTATTACTATGACAGGTCTCATGCTGTCGAATATAGCCCCCCTGCTCTACCATCCAATTGACTATCATAATTCAAGGCACTACTTTTAGGATCCTACCCAAGATGCAACAAGTGAATTGTCAGTGAGAATGTACAACTGTAGCTTGGCAGTATGGTTAACAAAGTTGAAGTGTCTGCCGTGTACTGGGGAGTTGCACTGAAAATCCCGGGGGTCAGTCAATGCTAATATATCTTAGTCAAAACCACCAACTTATCAGCATTATTAAATAGAACTAAGATTTCGCTAAACTATATCTAATTTTTTACTAACCAGCTACCCACAGGAACTCCACACCAGGTGATAGCACAAGCAGATCATGAGATATTTATCTATATGATAAGATTGTAAGTGCACTTGTTATCATGCTTAGAGGTAACCTTTTCCAATATTGAATATGATATGGGGTGTAACTTAATGCATGTATGTATCTACTTAGCCAGACTTTAAAAAAAAGCCAGATCAATCTATTCCAATGAGCTTTTCTGAATGGGACACCTTTTTTGTGTTTTTGATAAATGCATATATCAAAGACAGACTCAAGTCTCTATATGGCCACTTCTACAGGACAATAATTGTTATGTAGGCAAACTGGCTTGAATGGATGGAGTTACCATTGCACAGGTAACTCATGATGTGGCAGTTGCATATTAACCAGGGCCATGCCACTAACTGGTAATAGGTGTACTAATTACTAATGAATGACTACTGTAAATTCCTGTGTATAACCTGTGGGTCATACTAGAATCAAACTTCTAGTGTAGGTTATACAATATTCTCAAATTGTACTAAAATCACAATTTTCAAGCCCTAGGTAGAGGTTATAGGATTCTCTCAAAGTCGGGGTGTTGGTTACCGTACCGTCGCGATTTAGCGCCGGGGCGCTCTTCAATTTGGAGTGGCCATTACACCCAAGATAGGCGCTTATTCGAGATCCTATTTCAGTGCTTAAGGAATATTTCAACACCCCTGAACCCCCGGCGCTTATACAAGACCGGCGCTCTTTCGAAACCGGCGTTTAATCGCGACGGTACGGTTTATGTGAGATGCGGGTATACACAGGAATTTATGGTAGCCTCATAAGTTCAGGTGACCATGGAAATGCTAACTTTTAGCTAAGGGTTAGCAGCAAAACGCTAAGATAGGATAGGAACTTTGGGCATGTGTTTTTCGCTAATGATTGTACAAAAGTTAGTAAAAGCTTAGTAAAACTGACTAACTTTGGACTAACATTTGAGATTCATTATTTTCAGTGTGTATGCGTGGGGATAACCGGGTATGTGCATGCTTCATTGCCCCCTAGACTGCCCACACGTGATTGATGAATAAAAGTGTTCACATACAGTCAAGGGCCTCAGCGGCAGGCACAGGGGGCCACATGTATACAGAACTCAACTATGTGCCATCAAATAGAGTCGACATGTATATGACCTTTGTATACTATACTTGTATCAGATGTACTGGAAGGTATGTACTTTGTTAAAACTACAGATTATATTGACAGGTGTACGTTTAACTTTAAGAGCTCACAAGTAAATAAGGGAATATTATATTCTCTGTTGGATCAATAATAACAACTCCACAATCTTAGAATCCCTGTCCTCGCAGACCGAGGATTATCTTCCCCACAGTGAATATTGATGGCCCCTGTTCCTACATGGTCACAGACTACTGGTAGACTTCTTTTAAGACTTTACTATTCGATAGAGTCGTGTTTGGGACTGGCATTAATCCCAAGTCAATTGGAAGGATGCTCAACACACACACACTAGGTGGCACCACTGAGTATCCACTTCTACACCATGTGTAGTGCCGAGTGTCTAACCCAGGGGGCGGGTCAGTGCTGCTACAGGCCTCCACCACTCCTCCTGTCCCCTGCCTGGAGTCCTACTGGAGGAGGCCCCAACCCCGATGTAGTTAGTTTACTGGGCGTGCAGGAGGCAGGGGAGGACACATAGACCCAGGTCCTCCAGTGTGGGGGACAGGCTCTTCAGTAAGGCAGGTTGCCACCAGGTGGACACGGTAGTGTGAGGAGACCCAGGAGGAGTGGACTCTGGATGTACCATTTCTACATACTACTACCACCACCACCCACCTATACTAGACTCTACCTACCTCCACTACTACACCTACACCCCACCGGCTACTGGTACAACACTACTGTACTGGATAACTTCACACTTTAACAACATTTAACCAGAATTTGTGGATCTTACAGTAGAAAATCACGGATCTTTGCACAGGATTTTCAAAATTGTTCCATAGATTGAAACCAACGAGAGCGAGGTTATAGTAGTTGTAACCGTACAACCCTATCCACCGCTCTGCTGGAGATTAGTATCAATGTCATTAAGCCTGCTGAAGAAAAGTTACAACTTTGAGTGAAACCCCATGGAGCCCTCTTTAGGGTCTACAGTGCCCTATTGATTAACCTACATACATTGTGGAAGGAACAGCCGCGGATGTACCATTTCAGTATACTACTAACACTACCTACACACCCCTCCACCACTACCCCACACAAACCACCACTGGACAATTATAACCACAAATTTCACAAATTACTATACCTAAATCACAAGGACACAGGATTATATTACTACATTAATTAAGAACCAAGGATACCGCCCTGTTATACCCACAGGAGGAGCCCTAGCACGTGGCTGTAACTCTGTGAGTGAGGGCCACCCACGTGGTCGGCACCAGCCATAAGGACCTCACCCAGTCATCCATCGGGCCAGACAGACCCAATTCTGTAGTGTCTTATTGAATGGGAGACCACGCCCTATAACCTGGCCACATAGATCCCTGAGACCTCAGTGACCTTGGTGGGTGTCCCCTGACTAACTGGCTCCTGTAGTAGGGTCAGGAGCAGGCACCCTGCATGTAACTAGTGTGAGAGAGCTTCCAGGACCTAAACCCCCACCCGCTCTATTCAAGGCCAGATTGCCTGTCCTCGCTCAGACCCCGACTGTTACCGAAGGGGCAGCAAGGGTTTCTCCTTTAAGGTAGGGTGAGGTCATATAGACACAGATGTATTAGATCTAGGCGGGGTCCAGGGGTCCGGCTGACAAAAGCAGTATAAAGACAAGTTAAAATTCACAGCCAAGTAGTGACGCATCTGGACTACCCCTGGACCCCCACTGGACCCACCTGCCCCTGAAGGGTGGCCCTGGAGGAGTGACCCCCAGAGGAGTGACCCCTGGAGCAGTAACCATACGGCAGTGACCCTCGGAGAGTGACCCTCGGGGGAGTGACCCCTGGAGCATTGACCATACGGCAGTGACCCCCTTGGGGAGTGACCACCGGAGGAGTGACCCTACGGCAGCGACCCCCGGAGAGTGACCCCTTGGGCAGTGACCCTCGGAGAGTGACCCTCAGGGGAGTGACCCTTCAGAGGAGTGACCCTTGGAGCAGTAGCCCCTGGAGCAGGGCGTGTGATGCTGACTCCAGGCTGGGTGTGGTGGGGGTGGGGCGGGGAGGGAGGTGGAGGGGTGAGGAGGGGGGCACCTGGAGGAGGGGTGAGGGGAGCCCCACGTACTGGAGTAGGATGGACGCCGGCCACTGCTCTACTCTATGCAGCTCTTGTCGTCCTCATCCCAACAGGTAGGTGCCATTTACCAGTAACCATTTAAAGTGGCATGGTCCGATGATTAGTACTCAAAAATAGATTTTGCTAAAAATGAACCAGAATATTCAATATGGCCATACTTCATGTCCTACCTAATTTATTAAACAATATTCCCCTTAATTCAGCTTAAATTTGAGCTAATTATCAGTTTTATGCTCAACTCAAGACTTTTGGAGTACACGCTATAAGTCCACCCATTGAAAAAATGCGTTGTAAAAGGCTATACTTGTGTCCATGGGACCCTCTTATTTGCCTCTTATTGCCCATCAATTATATTTCATTGTGCCCCATCTTCCAAATATGATATCATAATGACGTTTTGAACACATTTAAGTAGAATTCAAAATATGGAAGAAATCAGACCATGCCACTTTAATGTGCTATGCCCTCCTATCGCCGTAGTGCATGCATGCAGCAGCCCTGTCGAATCTACTCACCAGGGTTGCATTCATGCATCATGATGACTCGTGTAGAGTGTATTAGCCTCATAGGCTCGGCATGATGCTTCAATGCAGCACTGGAGAGTGACTCGCATCACGGTGACAAAGGGCATACTGTATTAGACTTCTCTCAAGTAGTTGCAGTGGTGATACCACCACAGTTGATTGAATATCGGGGGTGATCGGAAGCCGGTTTTCTTTCATCAATATAAAGGAAAGCAGGATATCTAGACATGTATAGGGCGTGTGTACGATGCTCCCCGATGCAATTCAGAAATGTGCAATCCGAAGTTTCATGACGGTTCCTGACCAGAAAATCGGCTCTGGTGAAAGACCCCTCCCCCTTACTTTCCCATTTCCCGCGCATAATGTGAACTACAGAATCTTAGAATCGTCTACAAACAGGTATACCTGTCTGATCAAGCATAAGTGGAGAAAGCAAGAAATGGTCATGAGTGGTCTGTAGGACTATCCTCAAAGGAAGGACTTAGGCCTTCTTCTATTACATTAACAAAGGATTAAAAAAAAAAAAAGCCCAAAATATGCATGAAATGCAGGCAGTCAGCAATTTATGTAAATTCTGGAGTAGGTTGTAAGATACTATAATATCCTTGAGACCATATGTACTTTAGTCCTTTCCTGGAACAAGGGGTATTTAGTCAACGTATATTTGCAACTATAGGCATCTTAAATTTTGACGTTCGATTTCAATGATATAAAGGACCGGCAACAGGCCCCCATGACATGGTAGTAATAGTTATGTTGAATGTTAAAACAGCCCTGATAATTGCATGCTGTCATGGCCACACTTCCACAACGTCTAGAGCTTTCTGGTGAGACATCGCACTAATTAAGTACTGGCTGAAAGAAGAACCCTCCCCCTATTACAAGTGTAGCATTATGTCACCACCAGACTCGTTATCTACTGATTGAATGGAGACATCTTCACACCATGACAAGTATGGACTCTCCTTCACAGCCATGTTCTTTTTATGTACAGCTACTTGTCAATGTGGGTTTCTGAAGAGTCCTTCTCATCGTCATTACCTCTTCAGAACGGTTTTTGGGCTGGCTCCTTGACTAACTGACTTCCTTCAGGAATATTCCAACTTGACATTCCTTTATTTTTGATAGATCTATTTCCAGAGATCCCTATATACATCAAGCCTTGTTTGTGATGTGTAGGGTGATGTTTGTGAGTATAAATATTCTCTTGACATAAACTGTAGTTTGTATGGTTAAATTAAATTACGTTAAGTTAATAAATCTGCATAGTCTTTAACATGTATAATATCATTTAGATTTGAACTCTCGATTTAAAGTGTTGTTACTGGGAATGTGTATACATATCAGTTAAATATATAAAAGTCACCCCATATATATCTTAGAGTTATTACTACCCCTATAGCATGAAATATTCATTCTGTTTGACTGAGGGCTCTCTCCATAAAACTGGCACCTTAAAGCACAGCCCCTTTGGTCTGCAACCTCCCTTGGTCTGTAACTGGTCCATGAGCTGCTCAAATTTCAGTGCCCAGTAAGCAGCTCTTAAGAGCAACTCCTCTCCCCCTTAAGGAGCTCCATGCCCTGAGGGTGCTGTCCCTACCTGCCCTGGTCCTGCCTTTGTCAAGGGGCCATTATGATCTTCCCCCAGAGTTCAAAATTCTGCTTCGTTTAAATTGGCCACCGCAATCCTTCCCCCAGCCTGGTTGCTCACCTCAGAAATAATGTGTCCATTGCCATCTGTCATTAGGATATCACATTTCTGTTCAGCTAAAAGCCACCTACCATTTCAATGAGAGAGAAAGAGATAAAGCAATTCTCTCATCAGATGGAACCGAAGGGTTAAATATCACTCCTTAAGCCTGATGTCCCTGGAATTTCAATGAATCGTGTATATTTATGAGGAAAAATGAGCTGGATGTCTTAAAATGTGTGGTTATGTCCAACTAAAATAAGTCTACAGTAGCTTTGGTCCTCTCAGGGTGGTTATGGGGATAAAGGTAGAAATCACACACCCTCACATCTACAGAGGCAATTTCCAACAACAGAAAAGAAGAAAATTTAATGATGATGAAATGATTAAAACTTGTAAATTAGATATCCTTCCTGGAAGGCTGGAAGCTACATGCCTTTCATCAGTTAGCGTGGAGGGCAATTAGAACACTAATAAAACACTAATGCCTAGTATCATTGTAATTCTCAAAGGCCTCTCAAGCAATCCATTTGAATAGGTTGTAGTTTGTTTGAATATAGTTGGTTTGTAAACATTCAAATATCCATTTTGTGTAAACCTCATAACACTCATGACACCTACAAGGCAAATCTAATAATGATTCATTTGGGATTATTGGACTTAATTGCATAGAATCAGCTTCATCATAAAAGAGATTTTAAAGTCAGTGTGGTGAAATGCATGGTTGCAGGACTAATATGCTGAGTGAGTTTTGAGCTGGAATAGTTTTATTGCTTTAATCAGGAAAATGCACACATGGTCTTCCTTCCAGAAATTAAGTAAGCTATAAACAATAATTACTTAAGTTGTCTGTTTCCTTGTTAAGGCCACTCCAAATAATATCCTTGTTTCTCATCACTAAGCCGTGACAAATACGATGAGGGCGCTTAAGACCACATAGGTAGGCAGATCTAGGCTTCCAGCAAACTTTTCATTTACATTTTCATGATTAAGACATTAGAAATCTACAAACGTTTTGACTATGTATATTTCTTCAAACCCATTGTATTTGCTCCACTGCAAGCTTCAATTTGATACCAAATAAACCCATATTTGTCTATTATAATCAACTTTTCCCTTTAAATTTTCAAAGAATTTTTTCTCTCTCCAAAAGACGATTTTGATGACGCGCGCGGTGACGAAAAACAAGGATATTATTCGGAGTGGCCTAAATATCCAAGGGCTGGCGTGAACAAGAGTGTTGTTCAGCTGAGGTCTTTGAAGGTGAAAGCAACCCATACCATTCATTCTAGAGATACACTACAGAATGATGACCGAATCTCCCCAATTATTCTATCTATGCACTAATGGGAGATGAATGTGCTTTTGTCTGAGCTGAGGGAATTCCTTCTGATATCTAACAAACTCAAGGAAATCAAAGCATCTGCTCTTGCGTGTAGATGGCATTACATAATAGACACACCTTTGGAAGGTTGAAACTACTAATTCAAATACTAAATGTACAAAGACCCACCAGTATACTCCCTTGCCAAAGACTAACCAGGCTAGAGTCGGACCTTTGATGCATTAGAGCGTAATGGATTCAGACAGTCAAAGTACCTGCTTAAGTTCATGTAAATGTTCTACATGTACAGTAACAAACATGAGACATGTCCTTGTTAGACTGAACTGCCCATTATCTTTGTTAAAGAGAATGTTCAGAACAAACTTAAGTTGGTTTCCCATTAATTTACTTCAATTGGGTTGTTTAAACGACTTTAGGAAAATCTGGATCCTACCCAACGATGCAATTCGCCTGCTCACTCCCCATCACAATCTCTAGCTTCTACTGTAGGAAACATGGGACGTAACATCTGCTTGGAGAGTGATTTTCACGACAGTCCCGATACCGTTTGCGCTATGCTAAGGCATTCCCACAGTGCAGTGTACTAGGTCAGACGAACGCTACCAATTTTCCCGCGCCACGATCGCCAGCAGCGGAGCTGCTGGTTCAGTTTTTATAATGTAGGCCTCTTCCCTTTAGTCACTATAGACCATGCAACAAGGGTCTTAAAATTCCTTGCCTCCTCCATGAGGCATTTGATTCAGTTAGAGTTTCTTGAATTTAATTTTCCAGGTAATGCAACCTGCCTTGCAAATGTAGATATTGTTGTATTTATACTCTGGTCACAGTGAAGAGGATAACTTCTACTTCTACAGTCAAGCTACAGACATGGGCAACTTCCTGAGAGTATTGCACAGTTAGAAACACATTCACTACACTCACTTAATACCTATCTGATACCTCTGCTGTGGTCATATTAACAATAGGGACAGAGAGACTTTCCTCATGGAAAAAGTTTCATTTCTGTAATAACTACAGGGTATAAATGGTCATAGAACAAAGACTGCTCATGTGAAAGAAAGATAAAATACTCTCCTCCTTTACTCAAAGGACAATCACTTCTTCCTAATGATGAGGATCGCCATGAATGGTGCCTTTTACATTAAGGCGAGACAGATGAGCCTTTTTAACTTTCAGTTTTATCTTGGAGGTCTTCTCTTTTGGTTTTTTCTCTTTTGATCATCGCTCATCCTGTGGTCCCTCACTGCATTGGTCTCTCACGTGTTATGATGATGGCACAATGTCATGGTGTCAGTCAATAATCAATAATCAATAAGTCTAGAGTAAATACCAGAAAAGGTCTTTTTTAAATTCTCAGAACAAAGTTACTGGTTTAGTCAAGGTGTGGCCATGAGAATATAGATAACTCATCGTTCCCCATATTCAGCCTATGAATGAAACAGTGGAAAATGTGAACTCCCACTAAAGTCCAAGATTTTTAGACTTTAAGGTTAAACAAAATCGGAACAGGCCAATTTTTGGACAGAAGATGCCCAGAAGGGTACTGAACCACATACTAAAAGTCCTCGGACATCCTCCTTGTGCTCGCTCGGAAATTCAAGATGGCGTCCAGGATGGGCAATATGCACTATTTCCCTCATTTTTTTTCTATTTTGACTTTCCATAGGCCAATTTGAAGTTTACCTAGCCCCCCTAAAGACAATTTCAAGTTTTCAATGGTCTTTTCTTTTTGTTGCTAGGGCTGGCAGTTGCCTAGCAACAGGTATTTCATATTGGATTTCCCTAGAAACTAGGGCAATTAACAGTCAGAAAGATATTGTACCCATACTTAATGCTTCTAAAGTGACCCCAATGGAGCAACAATGATATAACTGAATTGCTATAGTCCATGGTTACCTAGCAATAGCAGATACTTACCTAGCAACCACCTGGAAAGAGTGTATCTGGCCCTTTGGAAAATACTTTGGCTAAACAAAGGGCCATCTGAACATCACCTACCCCCACAATCGATTTGAGGCTTCGTTGATGGTAACATTTTTGTGTCACTAAGGCAAGTAGTTGCCTAGCAACATACATTCTATATTATACTTCTAACCTAGAAACCAGTCAAAATATTGATCAGATACATTCATCTACCAATATCTAGACCCCAAGACATGTAAAGGAGGGTACTGAAACACATACTAAAAGTCCCAGGAAATCCTCCTTGTGCTCGTTCCGGAATTCAAGATGGCGTCCAGGATGGGCAATATGCACTATTTCCCATATTTTTTTCTATTTTGACTTTCCATAGGGAAATTTGAAGTTTACACAGGCCCCCTAAGCTAATTTCAAGCTTTTCAATGGTCTTATCCTTATGTTGCTAGGGCTGGTCGTTGCCTAGCAACAAGCATTTCGTATTGGATTTCCCTAGAAACTAGGGCAATTAACTGTCAGAAAGGTATTGTACCCATACTAACTGCATCTTAAATGACCCCATTGGAGCAAGGATGATATGTGTTGCTATGGTTCATTGTTGCCTATCAACAGCATATATTTACCTAGCAACCTAGAGTGTTCATGCCTCTAAAATAGAACTTGGCTTTAAAAAGGGTAATTGTAGGATCACCTATCACCACAAACTATCGGAAACCTTTTGGATGGTGTCATTATTGTGTTGCTGAGGTAAGTGGTTGCCTAGTAACACATTCTATATTGCTACTCCCCAAAAAACAGGGGAAATATCAATGAGAGGCATACTTCTACTACAACTACTACATATAAATGGACCTCAGATGAAGTGGGATAATGAAATGTGTTGGTATGGTGTGAAGTTGCCTAGAAACATCAGATATCTACCTCTCAACCAATGTGTTATAAAATCAAAGTATTTTCCAAAGAGCCAAATACACTCTTCCAAGTGGTTTCTAGGTAAGTATCTGCTGTTGCTAGCCAACCATGGACTACAACAAATCATTTATATCATCCATGCTCCATTGGGGTCACTTTAGATGCAGTAAGTAGGGAATATCAATATGAGATGCCTGTTGCTAGGCAACCACCAGCCCTAGCAACAAAAGGATAAGACCATGGAAAAGCTTGAAATTGGTTTAGGGGGCTAGGTAAACATCAAATTGGCCTATGGAAAGTCAAAATGGAGAAATAGTGCATATTGCCCATCCTGGACGCCATCTTGAATTCCGGAAGATTTTCTGGGACTTTTAGCATGTGTTTCAGTAGCCTCCTGGGGATGTTTTGGGGGTTGAGATATTGGTAGAAACATATCTCTGATTAATATTTCTGGTTTCTAGGTTAAAATTTTAATATAGAGTGTATGTTGCTAGGCAACCACTTTCCTTAGCAACACAATATCACCATCAACGAAGCTTCCGATGGATTGTTGGGGTAGGTGATCTTCAGATGGCCTTATGTGAAGCCAAAGTATTTTCTAAAGAGCTAAATACACTCTTTCCAGGTGGTTGCTAGGTAAGTATTTGCTGTTGCTAGGTAACCATGGACTATAGCAAATCAGTTATATCATTGTTGCTCCATTGGGGTCACTTTAGAAGCAGTAAGTATGGGTACAATACCTTTCTGACTGTTAATTGCCCTAGGGAAATCCAATAGGAAATACCTGTTGCTAGGCAACTGCCAGCCCTAGCAACAAAAGGATAAGACCATTGAAAAGCTTGAAATTGGTTTAGGGGGTCTAGGTAAACTTCAAATCGGCCTATGGAAAGTCAAAAATAGAAAAAATGAGGGAAATAGTGCATATTGCCCATCCTGGACGCCAACTTGAATTTCCGAGCGAGCACAAGGAGGATGTCCGAGGACTTTTAGGATGTGGTTCAGTACCCTTCTGGGCATCTTCTGTCCAAAAATTGGCTTGTTCCGATTTTGTTTAACCTTAGGTCCTATTCTGAGCTAAAAATCTTGGACTACTACTCTCTGCATGTATAGTCTATGTGAAATGATATGGCCTCGCAATGTATTAACTGTAAGAAAAGGCCATCATTCTATAGACCAATGCAGCAAGAAAGCGTGACTTTTCAGAAAAGTTATCAGATGTTTGCAGACATAGCCATTACATACAACGTTATGAGGATTCTATTAAAACCAAAGTAAACACAACTTTATCATGAAAAGGTCACCCTTTCTTTGTGCATTGCTCTATAGGTGACATGGTTTGGCATAATGTCACATAGCCTGGAATAACAAACCTCTCGCCTCTCGCATTGGACAATGAATGGCTTGTCCCTTGAAGTAAAAAGAGCATCCATGGTGATCCTCACCTTGTCAGTCATTGATCATCATGATTCAGTCTGCTGCCAAAGAGGTGAGGAAGGTGACACTTTAAGTTTGAGTTTGGGCCAAAAAGGAGGCCTCATTCATCACAGCACACACGCTTTTACTGAATACCACTAACTCCTCTTTCCTGAGCAACTCTTACCTTCAACTGTTGCAACTGTTGCATCTTTTTCAAAAGAGATTGCCCCAGGAATTTTTGTGATTGGGGACTTGACTACCTTTTGAGGTTCAAGATAATGCTCCTCACTCTCAGTAATGCATTTTAACAGTCTTGTTTTTTTGAATACAATGTATTGTCCTTGAGTTCATCATACCCAGCATGTTTTCATTACTTTGTAATTTGCAGAGATTTCTCTAATATATCTCTAGCTATTATTCCGTATGTGATTAGCAGTAAAAGGTATTACTTGTTGTAGTGAAATGCTTATTACATTTCCATTGTACATTGTAGTAGGCTATAATGCTGATGCCCTTTAGTAAATAGGGTAGAGGGCAATCAGCGCACTATGCCATCTTAGGTGTAGTCATCAATATTAATCCAAGTAGTTCATTCACATTAATTGAGCCTTCTTTGGAAAGGTTATAGCAAGACAATTATTCATGGATAGGTACAGACATGATTATTAGCCTTCTGTTGATGAATTGTTGGATGCAATTAAGGGAATAACCTACACCCACCTACCAATGTTTTATAAAGCTATGCAATCCAGAGCACACTCCCTCACAGGTTTATTACTACCCATGTAGGTTCAACCACAACGGAATTCTGTTTGCCTGAGAATTCTCGGCGTAATACCACTTTAGGTCGCTAGTTAGGTCAAAGTAAAACAAGGAACCTGTTCCTATTAAACGGAAATATCTTTATAGTAATCTATATGAACTATCAGAAGCATATAGCGACTCCACCCAATTAGCGACTTAAAGTGGTAGTTACTATAAGGAAACCTTGTGTCCTAACCAGGGATCACTACTACAAGCGACTCCACCCAATTAGCGACTTAAAGTGGTAGTTACTATTAGGAAACCTTGTGTTCTAATCAGGGATCACTAGGGTAGATGGACCATGTACCATGTGATGTCTACCTCAATTTTGTAGTTATTGATGCATGATAAGCCCTGTTTTTGTGTTTTTGTTGATACTCTTTCCAACAAAGGACAAATAAAGACAATACTATACATGAATAGCTTCATAATTAAGGTGGACATATCAAGGTATGTGGTTAACTTTAGGTCCATCTACCCTACTACTAGCGACTCCACCCAATTAGCGACTTAAAGTGGTAGTTACTATAATGAAACCTTGTGTTCTAACCAGGGATCCCTACTACTAGCGACTCCACCCAATTAGCGACTTAAAATGGTAGTTACTATAAGGAAACTTTGTGTTCTAACCAGGGATCACTACTACTAGCGACTCCACCCAATTAGCGACTTAAAGTGGTAGTTACTATAAGGAAACCTTGTGTCCTAACCAGAGATCACTACTACTAGCTTGTATTTTAAGTAGTAAAGAATGGCAGTAGCGACTCCACCCATTAGCGACTTAAAGTGGTAGTTACTATAGAGTAATTATTGCAATAGAATCTAAAAACATCCAAGGGGAAAATAACCCCGGGGGAAAGGGTTTCCCTTAAGGGGAGCTATTAGAAAAACATGGGGCATGGCTTTTTGGGGGGAAAAGAAGGTAGGTGACGCAGGATTATTCATATTGGTATAGATTAATATAGACAACATTATATTATACAAGGTTAGAATGAATAGGTCGCTAGTAGGTGAAAAGGTTTAGGTCGCTAGTAGGTGAAAAGGTTTAGGTCGCTAGTTGGATATTTGATACCAGAATAAGGGCTATTTTTGTACTGGTATTTAAAATAGCCAGAGAGAGGGGTATCTAATAACAGAATAAGCCTCATCTTTGTCTCGGTAAATAGTCAGAGAGAGGGGTATTTAATAACAGAATAAGCCTCATCTTTGTCTTGGTAAATAGTCAGAGAGAGGGGCATTTAATAACAGAATAAGCCTCATCTTTGTCTTGGTAAATAGTCAGAGAGAGGGGTATTTAATAACAGAATAAGCCTCATCTTTGTCTTGGGAAATAGTCAGAGAGAGGGGTATTTAATAACAGAATAAGCCTCATATTTGTCATGGTAAATAGTCGGAGGGAGGGGTATTTGATAACAGAATAAGGGTCATATTTGAAAGGGAGTATGACCCTTATTCTGTTATCATATACCCCTCCCTAAACCGTGTGTCCCTCTGACTAGTTACCAAGACAAAGATGAGGCTTATTCTGTTATTAAATACCCCTTCACTCTCCAATTCATGTGCTACTACCTTGAAAATAATTGCCTTTTCAGTTCCTCCATATAACATTCCACTTTTTCTACATACCCCTACTTTTCTTCAGTTTCTAACCCTTTTCACGACTTGAATGATCAACTAACGACTTAAAGTAGGAGAATGCCGGCATATCATTAAGTGGTATCTTAATTATTCTATTCCTATGAATTGCAGAGCCATGAGTATAATTTTAATGTAATTTTCCTTTCTTGGGCCAAAAAAAAAGAGGTGTGTTTCAGGTTAGGCCACTCAAAAAAAGTGGTTTCTCATCACCAAGGTCTGACAAATCTGACGAGGGAGGCTTTTTTTTTCCTTTTTTTTTTTTTACTCGCAGGCCAAAATGTATAAGACAATTTACGGGTTTCTTTGGCCAAAATTCACATTTTATTGATTAAGAATTAATTGATCTTTAGAAGTGGGGAAAATGTAAGTTATTTCTATACCACTGCATTGCTGGCATTATTAGCTTTGATTTGATACCAAATATGACCAATTTTATCCATTTTGATGAGGTTTTTCATCAAAATTTGGCAAAAAAAAAAAAAAAAGTTTCCCCCAAAACCTGATTTTAATGATGCGCGAGGTGATGAGAAACCATTTTATTTTTTTGAGTGGCCTTACATGGTCTGAAAATCTAGGGTAGGTAGGTCGGATTCTTTTTTTTTTCCAGATTTTTTATTTTTTACTTTGGCCTGAAAAGTACCAAGAAATCGACTCACTAACTTCAATGCCGACTCGCCGACGACCGCCTCGACTCGTGAACTATCAGATTGACCCTTAAATAGCCCCAAAATGACCTAAAATATAAATGTGTTTTTAAAAATTGCATAAAGATTTCTAGGGTCGGCCCTGTTTTGCTAGGTAGGGTAGGGTAACCTGAAACACACCTTTTTTTAAAATTTGGCCTTGGTCCCCTATTTTGATTTTAAATATTTCATTTTATGATTATAGGAACAACTTAGAAACTTAAGATTAATTCTCTGCCACCTTACTAGGGTGCATAGGGGTTAGGCCACTTAAAAAAAAGTTGTTTCACTGCGCGGATCATGAAAATCGTGATTCAGGGAAACCTTTCTTTTTAAAAAGAATTTTAATGAAACATCTGTCAGAAAGTAGACAAATGTTGGTATATTTGTTATCAAATTAAAGCGTATACTGTCAGTAATGCAGAGGGCTAGGAATAACTTGCATTATAACAACTTATGCGGATCAATACGGACTACTAATATGTGAAAATCGTGAAAAAATCGTGAAAAGATCTGAAATAAAAAACGCCCTCGTCATAGTTTTCACTGCTGGATGATGAGAAACAACTTATTTTGGGTGACCTTATATATGACAATAGGCCTCAATGATTCCCCCTGAGAAAAGACATTTAAAAGTCAGCAGGATTGACTTATGTATTAGGCTAAGCTAATACAAGGTTGTCTCGGTGGAGGATTACATGTGAGAAGATCAGAGCCTTTCACTGATCCGTCCCAATGAAGGTCACAGCCATACATGGTAGTGTAGAGATGGGCCCCCGATGTGCAGGTTTAGAAATCCTAATACAACATAAACTTACATAGAGGAAAGTCATTACAGTCTGAAAGGATATGTCTCATGCTAACCACTGTACAGGCCCTTACAGCATTTGCATTAATGTCTAATCTGGGATAATGATATCGGAAATTGGATGATATTTTTGTGAATTTGTCTGATATCATATCCATGCTTGTATTCTAAGTAGCAGCATGACCTTTTCAGGGTAGGACCTGATGTATAGACTGCTACAGGTAGGAAGAAGATATTAGACTGAGCTCTGCAGCCTTCCTGTCTAAGTTGCTCCTATATGTAGACACTTTTCTGAGGATATTGCATGCTTAGAAACCAGCATGGTACTCCTCCTCCAAAAGTTCTCTGTTGCAATGGTTACAGGAATACTAATTATGCAGAGCCGCTCAGAGCGTCTTCATGGTTGCTGATGTGAAGGTCATGGGCTGTATGTAAGGGGAAGGATTACTAAATATGGCTGTCATGGATACACTACGAAAAAGGTGTTTAGATCCTAAACACAATCCTAAACACAATCTTGCCCCGTATTTGTCCACACAATATGTTCCTTAACATGTTTAGACCAATAATATGTTAGGCTCAGTGCTAAGAAATTTATGTATTTAGGAGATCAAAGTGTTTATAAATCAATGTGTTTGAAAATTGAATAATTTAGCATATTATTGTGTTTATCTGCCAAGTGTTTAAGGCTGAAGGTGGTGTGTCTAGAGACATGTAGATTATTATTATGTTTAGATATTTATATCTAAATAAACTCATATTATTTTATTTCCATGTAGTATCTTTAAGGGACTTCTAGCAGTCCCCCCATAAGCCAATGTATGCATCACTATTGCACATAGGCTTTACTGAAACATAGACATAACCTTAAGTCAATACAGCAGACCTTCAGGGGAGATAATGCTATATCCATTCTTAGAATTCTTAAAAGAAGTATATATCTAGTAGATGTATGTTTATTGCATAGTGATCATACTAATGTAGGATCCAACACTTGAATCCTACAGTCAAACAACAGAGCTGCCATCTGGTATGAGTTTGATATATTATGATCTAAACACCTACTCTTCACACTGTTTAAATATTAAACATATTCAACATAACTGTTTTGGTGTTTTAATAACGTGTTTCGGTGTTTTAGAATAAAAGTGTTTTTGCAAACACAAATATTTAAAGACTCAAACCTAGTAAAATGTTTAGACTTTAAACATGTTTAGGTCTAAACATGTTTAAAACCTAAGCACCCTTTTGGCAGTGGTATACATTCTGAGTAGACTCTTCTACATGAGACTAGTTAATCAGGCCTCCTGACTAAATCAAAGACCCTTCTCAGTTTTAAAGGTCACCGCCAGACTAATTAATTTCTGATTGCATGGAGTCATATTTACATTAATGACAGGTGTGAGATTATTATTATGTCAGAAATGCAGTGAAGACTACCGTACCGTCGCGATGAAGCGCTGGTTTTGAAAGAGCGCCTGTCTTGTATGAGCGCCGGGGGTATAGGGATCTTGAAGTACTCCTTAAGTACTGAAATAGGATCTCGAATAAGCGCCTATCTCGAGTTTAATGGCCCTGCCAAATTGAAGAACAGAAATTACCAAAAAAATGGTCTGCATTGTTAGGAACACGTCATTGTCTAAGACCATGGGAGTGGCTGTTTGGTGGCATGGAACAGCAGTTTTGGGTGGAGTATCTAAATAGATTGACTATGAGAAACAGCTGCTCCCAAGGTGTCATGTTTTGGGGAAATACTGCATGGGCTGGAATAAAAAAGAGAACCATACTTCATTGGACTCAACTCACCTTTTCTACCTTCAGGCCCAGATACAAGCAGAGCAAAGGCAGCCTCTAGTATTGGTCAAAATGTAAAGAAAGCTTCTTCTATTGCTACAGACAAAGACAACCATCTGAGAGTATTACATGAAATGAAAATATGATCCACATTTAAGTTCAGAGAAAAAGGGTATACATCTGGGTTCTAATGCAGATTGATAACGAGTCATTAAGGCTGTCATGGCCATATCTGGAGTAAATCTTTGATTTACCTTCATGGACTTGTTTAGTACTTAAGTAGGGCTCCTTGTTAGAAGACATAATTATGTCACATGCAAACAAATGAAACTCTGATTGAATGGAACCAGATTTTCCTCATAACAAGTGTGTGAGCCTATGCTATATGGCAAATAGGTGCAGTAAAAAAATCATGGGAGAATGATTGTAAAGGTCCAAAAGAATACACCAAGAACAAAAAGGAAAAGTGAAAAGCCTCTTCCGCCTGGCGGTGTCTTCCATCTTGCCTTGTTAAAGTTAAAGAAGCATTCAGGCTGCACTTCATCATAAGCGACAAATGGCCATTCAGGGGTAAGGAAGAGGCTTGGTGTTGCTCTTCTCACAGAAGCAGTAAGGCTTCTGTGATAATCACTGAGGAGATTAAAAAATATGTGGCTCCCACAAAGTACTTTAGGCAATTAGACACCCCCAATACTCAAGTGGCATGTTTAGGCAAAATATTGTATGGCCTGGAATAACAAAATAAACCATACTTACTTGAATGACTCCCTCTCCGCTTATTGCATTTTAAGCCTATGGACCCATTTATAAACATGCCACATCTGGCAATGCATGACTGATCATGACCCTTTGAGGTAGAAAAACACTCAGGCATTGATCATCATGATTCAGCCTGCTGCAAAAGGTGGCACTTCGAGTTTGAGTTTCAGAGCAGAGGCTTCATTCACCCTAGCACTACTGTTTGTGAGCAGTTCTACTTTCCTGAGCATCTCTTGTCTGCATCTGTTGCATCTTTAAGCAGTTATTGCCACTCAATAAATTTTCTCGAGTAACTTGTATGGTTAACTATCTAATCACCTCCTGATTAATTAAATATGATTCAAGGCCAAGACCATGTTCAGTAACATTTCATTTCAGCAGTTCTCTTTGTGAATAGGTTTATTGCATGAGGTACCCTCACACAAAAAGTCTTCTTTCCCCTAATTTGGCAGAAAGGTGAATATCATGGTTTCCCCAAGATGAATCGCAGTTCTAGAACTTAAAGGCCATACTCTGCTCTGTCATAATCATTAAGATGTATGAAGCTGATAAATCTTGAAAATATCGTCTCTTCCTATTACTATGTTGTCATATAATGGTTTTGGTGTGACACTTGGATGTGGGGATTTATGAATCAGCCACACCTATTCCATCATACATATGCATATTCATCTGCAGTTACAGGCATACTCTCGTTCCCAAGTCCTTCCAAAGGAAGGCTCTGGTGACAACCACTATAACCTTGAAATTGAATTTTGCTGGATTTAGCTTAGAATCAGCGAACAGGAACCAGAAATGGAACCAGAAGGTTTGATAGTAAAACTGATTTTAAAAGTATGTTAGTCTCATATAATGGGGGATAATATTTCTTAACCACTAAATAATTGCCTGTCTTGTACAAGCGCTAGGGATATGAAGAGCTCCAAATGTATATGCGCTGGGGTGTTCAAACATAGTATGGTAACTCATTATGTGGCACTGGAACAACACCTCACTAGATTCAATACATCTGATGTTGCAGTGGGGTTCAACCTACTTCCAGATAATAGTAGTTATAAACAAAGCAGCATTAAATGCCCATTTTAGTGTGCTGTAATGTGCATGGCCTTTCACAATTAGGGTAAAGGGCAATCAACACATTATGCCTTTTATAGGGGTAATTATGAAAACCCATCCAAAAAAAATCAGTCCATTAATTTCAATGGAGGCTCCTTTGAAAAGATGTAAAGTCTACATAAATACATAATTAAATGTGCCTCCTTTCATTCCTACAGCAACAAACAGACCATTTCTACTTTTAATAGAGCCTCACAGAGCCTATATGCCAGACAGAAAAGACACTGGAAAGACACAGTGTTTTGCCCTCAACTCTCCCTCCAAACGATGGAGTACTGATGAAGTAATTCTAGTAGCTTCTAGTTCTTCAAAAAGCCTCACATTTACAATCAGACAGATGTCATGTTGGTCATTCAGATTTACAAAGAAAATATTGCTGTGTAGGCTGTAAGAGTATCTTGAAGTACACATCTCAGGATGTTCCCTGTGGAATGAGGAATGCAAGAAATGCCTATGCCAGAATAAAACTACTTTTCATCTCGAAGGATTTGTATTCAGTGAGAGCTTATATCAAAAGCCAGCCTACTGACATTTACATTGATTAATCAAATGAGAGAATTCCCACCCTGTACACAGCCAATAAAGATATAACACATATGTATGGCCTCGTAGGAATACAATACTCATAGTTTAGTTCTTAAAGAAGATGAGGTTAAGATTAGAGTGATCTCATATGCTATGAAATCGCTGCATCATGGGAGAATTAAAAGCCATATAGCTATTATTGCTTGTAAAATAATGTTTTCTACAGTTTTCTGGCTTTGTATGCCCCCACATTCCCCAGTATGTATAAATGATCAGCAGGTACAAGAGGTTATCCCTTTAGACACTCTGCAATCTCCAGATGGACGCCGCTGTATTGTTGGTCATGACTGTTGAATGTGGCTTGATGTATGAGTAGCATATGAATTGGCCCTATCTCTGCGTCCCAATGTGGTACTTTGTCAAGATGATACGTGAATGTCAGGCCAAGGGTCCCTCACGGTACACAGTTACAACCAGCTGGCCTCCTTTTGAAATGACCTCAGCAACAGGGGTGCCTATCCGTAGCCAATGAAATATATCTTGTATTCTAACCATGCCCTTTGTTTACTGATATATTCATTGTAACTGTCTGATAGACTTTCAAGCCAGTTCTACCACAAAATGTCTTTTTTTATGTGTTGCCATTCAACATATGTTTATACAGACAATTAATATCCTGACTTTCCTCATAAGAAGATGTAAGGGTGTATTCATGAGAGTTATTATATGACAGGCAGCCTCATTTTTTCATACATTAAAATGAAAGTATGATTAAAATTATAGTGAGTAGAATAGTATGACTTATATGCATTCTAATGCTGTGGGACGAACAAATAATGAATCATTGAGATTGTCATAACCATATATCTGTGACTTTCCACAGATTACAGGAGAGGGAAGGAAGGGAGAAATGCTGGTGTATTCCCAATCATGCTAGATCCTTTTGCCTGACTTTTTGACGTTTCCATATGTGTCCATGAATCAACTATTACCAGTTAAGCCAAAACAGACACAATCAAAATCAATTTCTATTAAACGCAATACTGAAAGGGGGAAAACCTGTCTAACCTGCCCCAGCTTTACTACTACCCATGTTACCTGAACCACGCCTTTTGTTTGCCTGAGGGCTCTTACCATAAAACTGCCACCTTAGAGGACATCCCCTTTGGTCTGCAACCCACTTGGTCTGTAACTGGTCCATGAGCTGGTCATATTCCAGTCCCCAGAGAGCAGCTGAGAGCAGCTCCTCCTCCCATTAAGGAGCTCCAGGCCCTGAGGGTGCTGTCCCTACCTGCCCTGCTCCTGCCTTTGTCACACGGCCATCAATAATCTCTCTCTGCTCCCAGAGTCTCTGCTCCCAGAGTTTACAGCCCTTCTTCCCCATGCAGCTCACAACAGAAATAGAAATTTTTGCCCATTGCTATGTCGCACTCAAAAACATCATATTTTTACCCCCATTTATTCCCATTTCATTGAAGATAGAGTAAATAATTCTCTGAAGTATTAGATGATCATCAATCGCTTTATATGTCTGGATTTGGAAATGTGTTATAGGGTTAGAATGTAAGGGGTGTATAGTCTCTGTCATGGACCACTTTCTCCTTCAGTCTGGATCAGAGATTTCGCTGGAGAGGCCAGGAGAGGTAAGGGAGGCCAGTAAAGGTGCGGAGAGTGCAGTAAGCTGTCACAGATAGGTGATGACAGTCAATGGCATGGGGTATCATGTTGCACACAAGACAGAGCAGACAAAAATCATGATGGCACTAAGCAAAGGAACCTCCATATTCTAGACAATTGGATCAATAGGTGGGATAGAACATAACGGAATTGGTTATTTCATTCACAATATGCACGTTTGACATAGTTATTATCGCTCTCATACATGGTATAAACCTTTAAAATGGTTTGCCTTACATAATTATGTCAGCAATCCTGACAGCATAGAAACTATAAACACTGTCTAAACATGATAAATCATCACACTTTAAGGCCAAGCTCTTGTCACCCGTCCAATTGGGGTAAAGCAAGGACCAGCACTCTGGTTCTGAGACTTTATGGAGGAGACTGATATTTATGTGACACTGTCCAAGATTTCTTTACCTTACATATGTCGTGTAGTTTGTACTCATTCATGACCATTCAACATTCAGAGGCATTTGAAGGAGTTACTGAAAGATGCAGGTGTGAAGGGATGCTTAGATTCACTACTATGATATATTCCATCTTTATCCAGACATTCAATGGAATTTACAGACTTACTTTCTAGTGCATTGTAGTCAGCATTTTTACTATATAGATGTCTCAGTTTGATCTATGGAAACTTTTTGTTGAAAATATCATTCAGGACCTTCCTTCTCACATCAAATAAACCAACGTGTCTCTCAAAACTCAAAAGTAAGCCTGTGTTCCTGAGATGTAGGCTATCCCTCACACAGACCTTGAGAGGACACTGAGATGTAAAGGTATGTCCTGAGATCTCCATCCGTACACAGAGGCAAATATCAGAGTCACCCAATGTCGCCAATACTACTCTCATACAAGGGTCAGGCACTGCTGGACTATAATAGATGGGTCAAGGGCCATTCTAGTGAGGGTCAGGCTAGGCTGGACATTCAATAACAGGCTGGACCTTGGCAAAATTGCTTGAAAGTCTGGCCATGCTGGATCCTCATGCCACAGTGTGACAATGCTGGACTCTTGCAGGCTGATAGAGACTCTCCCAAGAGTCCAGCATTGATAGACTTTCAAGCCAATTCTACCGCAAATGTCTTTTATGTGTTGCTATTAAACATATGTTTATACAGACTTTAATATCCTGACTTTCCTCATAAGAAGATGTAAGGGTGTATTCATGAGAGTTATTATATGACAGGCAGCCTCATTTTTTCATACATTAAAATGAAAGTATGATTAAAATTATAGTGAGTAGAATAGTATGACTTATATGCATTCTAATGCTGTGGGACGAACAAATAATGAATCATTGAGATTGTCATAACCATATATCTGTGACTTTCCACAGATTACAGGAGAGGGAAGGAAGGGAGAAATCTGTCAATGCTGGTGTATTCCCAATCATGCTAGATCCTTTTGCCTGACTTTTTGACGTTTCCATATGTGTCCATGAATCAACTATTACCAGTTAAGCCAAAACAGACACAATCAAAATCAATTTCTATTAAACGCAATACTGAAAGGGGGAAAACCTGTCTAACCTGCCCCAGCTTTACTACTACCCATGTTACCTGAACCACGCCTTTTGTTTGCCTGAGGGCTCTTACCATAAAACTGCCACCTTAGAGGACATCCCCTTTGGTCTGCAACCCACTTGGTCTGTAACTGGTCCATGAGCTGGTCATATTCCAGTCCCCAGAGAGCAGCTGAGAGCAGCTCCTCCTCCCATTAAGGAGCTCCAGGCCCTGAGGGTGCTGTCCCTACCTGCCCTGCTCCTGCCTTTGTCACACGGCCATCAATAATCTCTCTCTGCTCCCAGAGTCTCTGCTCCCAGAGTTTACAGCCCTTCTTCCCCATGCAGCTCACAACAGAAATAGAAATTTTTGCCCATTGCTATGTCGCACTCAAAAACATCATATTTTTACCCCCATTTATTCCCATTTCATTGAAGATAGAGTAAATAATTCTCTGAAGTATTAGATGATCATCAATCGCTTTATATGTCTGGATTTGGAAATGTGTTATAGGGTTAGAATGTAAGGGGTGTATAGTCTCTGTCATGGACCACTTTCTCCTTCAGTCTGGATCAGAGATTTCGCTGGAGAGGCCAGGAGAGGTAAGGGAGGCCAGTAAAGGTGCGGAGAGTGCAGTAAGCTGTCACAGATAGGTGATGACAGTCAATGGCATGGGGTATCATGTTGCACACAAGACAGAGCAGACAAAAATCATGATGGCACTAAGCAAAGGAACCTCCATATTCTAGACAATTGGATCAATAGGTGGGATAGAACATAACGGAATAGGTTATTTCATTCACAATATGCACGTTTGACATAGTTATTATCGCTCTCATACATGGTATAAACCTTTAAAATGGTTTGCCTTACATAATTATGTCAGCAATCCTGACAGCATAGAAACTATAAACACTGTCTAAACATGATAAATCATCACACTTTAAGGCCAAGCTCTTGTCACCCGTCCAATTGGGGTAAAGCAAGGACCAGCACTCTGGTTCTGAGACTTTATGGAGGAGACTGATATTTATGTGACACTGTCCAAGATTTCTTTACCTTACATATGTCGTGTAGTTTGTACTCATTCATGACCATTCAACATTCAGAGGCATTTGAAGGAGTTACTGAAAGATGCAGGTGTGAAGGGATGCTTAGATTCACTACTATGATATATTCCATCTTTATCCAGACATTCAATGGAATTTACAGACTTACTTTCTAGTGCATTGTAGTCAGCATTTTTACTATATAGATGTCTCAGTTTGATCTATGGAAACTTTTTGTTGAAAATATCATTCAGGACCTTCCTTCTCACATCAAATAAACCAACGTGTCTCTCAAAACTCAAAAGTAAGCCTGTGTTCCTGAGATGTAGGCTATCCCTCACACAGACCTTGAGAGGACACTGAGATGTAAAGGTATGTCCTGAGATCTCCATCCGTACACAGAGGCAAATATCAGAGTCACCCAATGTCGCCAATACTACTCTCATACAAGGGTCAGGCACTGCTGGACTATAATAGATGGGTCAAGGGCCATTCTAGTGAGGGTCAGGCTAGGCTGGACATTCAATAACAGGCTGGACCTTGGCAAAATTGCTTGAAAGTCTGGCCATGCTGGATCCTCATGCCACAGTGTGACAATGCTGGACTCTTGCAGGCTGATAGAGACTCTCCCAAGAGTCCAGCATTGATAGACTTTCAAGCCAATTCTACCGCAAATGTCTTTTATGTGTTGCTATTAAACATATGTTTATACAGACTTTAATATCCTGACTTTCCTCATAAGAAGATGTAAGGGTGTATTCATGAGAGTTATTATATGACAGGCAGCCTCATTTTTTCATACATTAAAATGAAAGTATGATTAAAATTATAGTGAGTAGAATAGTATGACTTATATGCATTCTAATGCTGTGGGACGAACAAATAATGAATCATTGAGATTGTCATAACCATATATCTGTGACTTTCCACAGATTACAGGAGAGGGAAGGAAGGGAGAAATCTGTCAATGCTGGTGTATTCCCAATCATGCTAGATCCTTTTGCCTGACTTTTTGACGTTTCCATATGTGTCCATGAATCAACTATTACCAGTTAAGCCAAAACAGACACAATCAAAATCAATTTCTATTAAACGCAATACTGAAAGGGGGAAAACCTGTCTAACCTGCCCCAGCTTTACTACTACCCATGTTACCTGAACCACGCCTTTTGTTTGCCTGAGGGCTCTTACCATAAAACTGCCACCTTAGAGGACATCCCCTTTGGTCTGCAACCCACTTGGTCTGTAACTGGTCCATGAGCTGGTCATATTCCAGTCCCCAGAGAGCAGCTGAGAGCAGCTCCTCCTCCCATTAAGGAGCTCCAGGCCCTGAGGGTGCTGTCCCTACCTGCCCTGCTCCTGCCTTTGTCACACGGCCATCAATAATCTCTCTCTGCTCCCAGAGTCTCTGCTCCCAGAGTTTACAGCCCTTCTTCCCCATGCAGCTCACAACAGAAATAGAAATTTTTGCCCATTGCTATGTCGCACTCAAAAACATCATATTTTTACCCCCATTTATTCCCATTTCATTGAAGATAGAGTAAATAATTCTCTGAAGTATTAGATGATCATCAATCGCTTTATATGTCTGGATTTGGAAATGTGTTATAGGGTTAGAATGTAAGGGGTGTATAGTCTCTGTCATGGACCACTTTCTCCTTCAGTCTGGATCAGAGATTTCGCTGGAGAGGCCAGGAGAGGTAAGGGAGGCCAGTAAAGGTGCGGAGAGTGCAGTAAGCTGTCACAGATAGGTGATGACAGTCAATGGCATGGGGTATCATGTTGCACACAAGACAGAGCAGACAAAAATCATGATGGCACTAAGCAAAGGAACCTCCATATTCTAGACAATTGGATCAATAGGTGGGATAGAACATAACGGAATAGGTTATTTCATTCACAATATGCACGTTTGACATAGTTATTATCGCTCTCATACATGGTATAAACCTTTAAAATGGTTTGCCTTACATAATTATGTCAGCAATCCTGACAGCATAGAAACTATAAACACTGTCTAAACATGATAAATCATCACACTTTAAGGCCAAGCTCTTGTCACCCATCCAATTGGGGTAAAGCAAGGACCAGCACTCTGGTTCTGAGACTTTATGGAGGAGACTGATATTTATGTGACACTGTCCAAGATTTCTTTACCTTACATATGTCGTGTAGTTTGTACTCATTCATGACCATTCAACATTCAGAGGCATTTGAAGGAGTTACTGAAAGATGCAGGTGTGAAGGGATGCTTAGATTCACTACTATGATATATTCCATCTTTATCCAGACATTCAATGGAATTTACAGACTTACTTTCTAGTGCATTGTAGTCAGCATTTTTACTATATAGATGTCTCAGTTTGATCTATGGAAACTTTTTGTTGAAAATATCATTCAGGACCTTCCTTCTCACATCAAATAAACCAACGTGTCTCTCAAAACTCAAAAGTAAGCCTGTGTTCCTGAGATGTAGGCTATCCCTCACACAGACCTTGAGAGGACACTGAGATGTAAAGGTATGTCCTGAGATCTCCATCCGTACACAGAGGCAAATATCAGAGTCACCCAATGTCGCCAATACTACTCTCATACAAGGGTCAGGCACTGCTGGACTATAATAGATGGGTCAAGGGCCATTCTAGTGAGGGTCAGGCTAGGCTGGACATTCAATAACAGGCTGGACCTTGGCAAAATTGCTTGAAAGTCTGGCCATGCTGGATCCTCATGCCACAGTGTGACAATGCTGGACTCTTGCAGGCTGATAGAGACTCTCCCAAGAGTCCAGCATTGCCAGACTATGGCATGAGGATCCAGCATGGCCAGACTTTCAAGCAATTTTGCCAAGGTCCAGCCTGTTATTGAATGTCCAGCCTAGCCTGACCCTCACTAGAATGGCCCTTGACCCATCTATTATAGTCCAGCAGTGCCTGACCCTTGTCTGAGAGTAGTATTGGTGACATTGGGTGACTCTGATATTTGCCTCTGTGTACATATTGCTCTTCTGCTTTGTAGGGTCCCATCTGGTGCACATGTAAAGGTTCTTACTTATATTAGGACTCATTTCAAAGCAACACAAATATCATCTGAATTGGCTTTGTCCACATGCTACATTCAGATCAGTCAAGTTTGCAAGTGTGCTATGGGTATCTCCGAAATGTCAAGGCAATGTTCCAGGGTAATTTTGAATATTGAATATTGAAATGCCTCTGTTGGGCTCAACCCTTGCCTCTGTTGTTCGTGTTCATCTGTGTTTAATTTGTGTCCCTAACCTGGTACAAAGTGGTCTTGGAGGCTTTGGTCCCCAAACTAGATTCTCCAAATGTCCTAAATGTAGGTTAATTCTCTTCAGAATGAATCCTGATGTATTGACATAAGATCAAAGCCCCTACCACATTGACCTTTACAGTTATCCAAAGGTATTCTCAACTTGCACTGTACACAGTTACATGCCGCTGTCCAATTACAGAACATTACTCTTGATGAACTAATGTCCAAATAGGCAGAATATTAGAATCAAATTCAGCAAATTCAGCTTCACAAGTCTTATTAACTCCAATTATCGGAAAACTGCTGGTGTGTGTATCAACACGGTCTACCAGGCCATGCATTCCTGCCAGGATAAATAAAATAAATTCAAATCAAATCAAATCAACTCAACAATTTAAAGAACAGGTTTACAATTTTCCAAATCTGTAGTAGGACAAGGAAAAGTTGTTATAACTCATCTTTTCAAATTTAAATATTACTTAAATGTGTTCCAAACACTGTAACAGTATGATATTCCGGGGGTGGAGGACAATCAAATGGTAGATCCAGGCCCTGTGAACCTACTGACCAGCCTTCGGCTGTGTCGGTTTTAAAACTATATCCAGAGGTTGTCCCTTTGGTAACACTCTGTAATCTCTGCTCACACACTGCCTTATTGTAGGTTATGACTTTGCCGTTGTTTGCTTTATTGACAAGCAGACATAAGTGGTACCCACTTTCTGTCTTGATGTGGCTCTTTGTAAAGAAGATAAGTGGATGTCAAGTCAAGGGTCCTTTATGGCATGCGGCTCACAACGCCACTGCCTCATTTCTTGCACCCAACTTACTCCATCTGTGAGGTAAAATATGGCGTTCCCCAGGGCTCTGTCCTGGGGCCCCTGCTTTTTATCTATTATGTCAATAACCTTGGGTGTGACCTAGATCACTGTCGAAGTCTTATGTATGCCGACGACCTAGTCTTCTACTGTTCTGACCATGTTCCACAAACAGCTGTGAATAACCTGCAACATGATTTGGATAAAGTTGTCCACAAATGTGTTGAGCTAAGGTTAACGATCAATCGAGGCAAAACCAAATTCATGCTCAGTGGCAGTAAGGATAAGATGAAGCTACCGGTAAACCCCTTACCAAGCATAGATGGTACTGAACTAATTAGGGTGCAGAACTATTGCTACCTGGGTGTGAGATTAGGTGAGACCATGACAATGGAGGAGGTGATCAAAGATGTAATCCGTAAGGTCAATCACAAGCTGCTAAGATTTGCAAGGCAGAGAGATGACCTTTCCAGGAATGATGCTATCCTAGTTTATAAGAGCTGCATAATGAGTCAGTTTGACTATGGCAGCTTCCTCCATGGTGGGGCAAACTGTGACTTGTTGGCTAAACTACAGAGACTCCAAAACAGGGGTTTAAGGATCTGCTTAAGATCTGCAGTACGAGATAAATCAATTGATGATCTCCATTTTGCATGTGGTGTACCTAGATTAGACCGTAGGAGGGATGAACTACACTTGGTCTTCATGTACAAGTGTGCTGCAAATGGCAACCACTTACGCCCGAATGTCCCTTTAAATAGGCACACCAGAAGCAGTAACAAAAAGAAGTTCAATGTCAAGAGACCCCGCAGAGACTTTTTCAAGCGCTCACCGTTGTACAGAGGATCCAAAATGTGGGACCTTTTGGATGTCTGGTATCAGGAGACTGAACAGAAGGAGAAGTTCAAGGCCAGGATAAGGCGCATCGCCAACCTTCACACAAAAAGCAGCAGGCCAGGAGAAAGCAGTGACAGTGAGGAAGGAGGTGATGATGATAGTGAAGACGGCGACGAGCGTGACGTGGGGGACCCCGTAGATACCAGCATAATCTTATGTGAATAACTGACAGTATCTCTGTCCGTGTTAGCGTTAGTTAATGTCGACTGCAAATGGCAGCAACTAGCTAGCATCATAATGCAATTTGTGGGTAGTGACAATTGGTCACTGCCTAGGTATATGCAGTCACAGGTAGTCACTGTCTTGTAGTGACATGTACCCTTATCACAAGTCGTAATTGCAGAACACTAACTTAGCATCATATAGGACCATTGTGGTCTGTCCCACCGTCCTTGACGGAAATGGGAGTGTATGTATTAACATGGTATTATCATGGTCAATGGTTTTTATTATTATTATTAATTTTTATCATTATTTTTATTCCTTATCTTCTTCTTGTTTATTATTGTTATCATGTTCTTAATCCTTTTACCTCTATTGTGTTCAAAATTGTTCCAAGAAAATGCAGTATCAGCAAAATGTACCTAAATTAATTAATTATGTGTAGCTGGCATGCGCCAGAGTGGCAATAGTCCACCGACAATAAGTCGATAAGACTAAACCTGTACCTTCGTGTACAACCTTTACACCCTCATCTCATCTGTAAATATCATCACCATTTTGAAATGAACGACATGTATTTCATATCAAGCATTCAAAAACCAGTGACCACCTTAATTGACTGTATTTATTATCACAGCTTCTGCAGTGGATCAGTCAATAAATTTTATTATCAAAAAAAAAAAAAGAGCTAGTCATTGAACATGGTCAGTGGTTTATCCTGCCCTTATACCACAGCGGACACAGAGAACAAAGCATTTCACACCTCTTGTATACTGTAAGCTTATAAGGCTCCTTCACTGTATTTCGCGTACAGATTGGTACACGTCCTATAACTACTACCAACCTGCTAGTTTACCTTAGAAATAGACAATTTTCAGGGGGAGTCATGTTTAGAAAATCGAAGATCCAGACCACAGTTTTAGGATGGTGATACCTGGGGGATGAATCAGCTTCAAAATACGTCCAGATGCTATACTTTAATCCCATGTAAGGATGTAATAGATGACACATTTCCCACATTGGGGTGAGTGCATTCATGGCAAACATCTATCTACAGATAGTTACTGCACGATACTCTTTGTCTCTTAGTTTGACAGATGTTACCTTTGTCCATGTCCATTCTAGATGACAAGGAAATGAGTAGATATTGTATATTGAGGTGATAGTAAACATAATGTGTACTTGCTAATAGAATAAATGATAAATGCACTCAGGTTCACATGAAAACGGAGAATCGACAAGTAGGATAGCACATATCGACACCCTGATCATTGACATTAATTAATACATCTAAATTAAAAATAACTAAATTTGTAGGTACATGCCATAGACCTACAGTATTATCAGGTTGAATAAGTACCTGCTGCGGTAGTGATCACTGGCACAAGCTATTCAGGTTCGGTTTGAATAGGCACCTAGGAACCTGTCCAAAATGACCGCTTCCTTTCCCTCTGCTCTATTGGGATGGTTTCCAGTAAAACCACCAACCTTGCTTCACATTAAGTCATCTCATACGAAAACTATAGCAGATATTAGGATGCAGTTTTTTCTTTGTATTACAGACATATTTATCTTTCTATGGTTATAAAATTATGTACGATATATATTCCTTATAAGGGTAAACACCCTACATGGTGGCTTTCATTTTAGATCTACATTTATAGTGCAGAGAACATTTGCTAATGATTATTGCTACTTCAAATATACCTGCACCCTATGGTCCTTGGGTGCCTTGACAGTATTCAAATTGTCCTTATAAATGTATCTATATAGACAGAGACAGGGGGGTCTGTAGTTCCCTGATATAACGTGGCCAAGGAAATGCAAGTGTCTGCCAAGTTCCATCATCACTTCAAGAATAAATCAATTTACAGACAACACAATCTAATAAGAAAAGCGCCTAGAGCAAATGCTAAATAAAAAGGAGTCTAAAGGGAAGGCAAAGACAATCAACTTGACTATATTATTCTGGTGGACTTCAAAGGGTCCGTAATCAAGGCACCCATTGAAACTTCACAAGTGGTGTTTCATTAAAGTGCACACCAAGTGTGTATATATATATGCAGTCAAATGACACTCTTTCTAGAGGAGAGGAATTGTTTTGTCTTCATTTCTCACCTTGTCTGAAGACAGCGTGGATGTGCATATCATACATTTTTTTGTAGTCTAGAAAATGGACTTAAAGGTGAGGGAGTTCTAATTAGGGGAAGGGTGCTTCTATCCCAAATGTCGGAAACAAATCTAATATAATGTATGCAGTATTATGTTTATCAACCTTTGGGCCTTGTCACAAGGATTAAATTTATCAAGCACACAGTGATTTGGTTCTATGATCTGCGTCCAAAGAGTGGTGCAATGGAAAAATAGTGCAACCGAGAGGTGATACATAGAAGGAAAATTGAGCTATCTATTGGTAATACATTAGTAGCGCAGCTCTAAAAGTCCTAAATGGTCTTTTCAGGCTTAGGTAGTAATACTCAATGATGCTAACACTGCATGAAGCACACTAAATAAGTGACATAAGATAAGATAAGTTACAAATTTTTAAATACATCCGTTAAACACAGCTGTCTGATAAGGCATCCTTTGCAAAATAAATGTAAAAAAATGTCTACAATCTCATGTAACTTCATCTTTTATGCAGACTGTCCTCAGCCGCCTAGTTCAACTCTCCTCTGCCAAAATAACATATTAAGCAAAATATCTGAATATTAACCTTCCAGGGAGAATGCTTTTCTTGCTCACAGCCATAGCCTACTCTGAAGCCAAAGGAGGAAGAAGTCCAATGTCAGCACCAAGAAGGCAGAGAGGAATTCCATAACTGCATGATGCCACAAAAGATGAATGGCAGAAGAACATGGGGAGGATTTCATGCCCGGGTAGTTTTGGAGTGTGATAAACGGGGCCACAGTTTCATTCTATGAATGTGTGTAAGAAAACTAAAAAGCTGCCAAACCAACCTCATTTTGATAAAATGAAAAGCAAGTGCGAACATTACTATGAATTATTCAGAAAGTGAATATTAGCATTTATTGAACTTTTCCTATCAGAACTGAGAGGCACATGCAAATTCTCAGCCAAATAATTATATGCCACCTGTAATCTGTTTGTTCTTATTATAATCAATGGTAATGAGTTGAGAAAAAGAGCAACACCTTGAAACAACAGTACATATTGCATAATTCATGCGATCCATCATAGAAAGAAAGATCATATATCATTTTAACCATCTATAATACTTTCATCAAATCCCTTTTATTATTGGGGATTCTAGTAGCTGTGGCATGTAAATGAGACAAAAAACAGCATTTTGGGATGGTGTTGTGTCCCATATTGTCCACAGGCTACAAAAGGTCCACATCACATTATGTTCACAGTGGTCCAACACAAAGTGTCCACAAAAAGCACTCCTCAGAGTTGCCCAGGCCTGATCATAGGAAAGGTTCTATACATCATTCACCCCAGCCGTAGTCTGATAACCTATAATGTGCTTATCATCAATGCTGAAGTAAACAGAGCAACCTGAAGGCATATTGCCAGTTTTATTGGCTCAGGCTAGTTGGGATCTATGTATCATGAGGGACCCTGGACCCAACAACCACATATCTTCCTTACAAGCACTACATAGGGACACAAAAGGAAGACAAAATTGGTATTGTAGCCCAATCTGAAACCATACTTTGCAGTCATTTATAACATACAATAAAGTTTACTCCATGTGGAGATTACAGAGTGTACAAGGAGATAACCTTTCGAACCTGCTCATGATCTATGCATATAAGGGGTTACACAGAGTGACCTATGGGACCAATTTCAACCCAGAATAATTTCCGCTTGAGCATTTTTATTATATCAACAGAATCTGATGCTACTTGACAAGGAGTCTTTTACAGTTAGATATGAAGATGATTTAAATTTCATTCTACCATGTGTGGGAATGATCACTTGTCTGATGTAACTGTGGGTGTTGTAAAGAATTAAAAGCACCTGAGCTGCTGTGACATTCCTTTGCTACTTCTGTTTCAGTGCAGCATAGCATAACAATCAAATTTGTAGAATTGGTAGAAGTATTATAATTAATAATAAATATAAAAGCAGAGGGAGTTTGAATACCTCATAACATTTGCTCAGTTATTGACTCTAAACCTCTTCTGTACCAGGCCAGAACCAGTTTTTTTGCGCATAGTACCCAGACAGCTCTAATGTATTGATACTACTGCAGCTGGTTAAATGATTGCAAATCAAAGTTGGAATTCAAAGATGATAGAAACATCTAAATACAAACTGGATTGGTCACTTATGCTCAGGGTTCCTCCCTCAACATCCAAAGGCAACCTTCTGAGGGAATGACAAATTAAAAAGCCAGCATGGTCATGTATGGTGCGCCTCATCAGCATGTAATGTTGCTGATGGTATTGATCTGTTTCATGTTGTCCTATTATATATATGTATACAGACACACATTTCCTGACTTTCCTCATAGAGAGATGTTGTTGAGGGTATATGTTCATAACAATTATGATATGATGGAGACTTGTTAATTGCTATAAATATGAGCTCTGATGCTACTGAATATGGAAACAATGAGTCATCGAGGCTATCTAGCCATACGGGGAGTAGCTTTGTGACTTTTCTATGATAGCTTTCCTAATGATTAAGTAGGCCTCACTGTTAATCAAATACCATTCACAGTATTGCAGGTCAGTGGTATAGCATTATGTCGCTGAAAATCAGGTTAGATAATATATCAAATTGAGCCATGAGACTATGCCACCAGAATGTTATACCTTGAGTGAATGATTGTGGGAAGATTGATGGTAAAAAAATGAGAAAACACCAAAAATAAAAGTAAAAGTAAAAGATTGTTCCGGCTTGCAGCCTCTTCCATCATCCCTTGTTAAAGTAAAAGAAGCATTCATGGTGAACTTCATCATTAGTGACAGGTCGCTATTCAGGAGCAGAGAGGGGCTTCATGTTGTTCTTCTCACAGAAGCAGTCTGTGAAAAACATTGAAGAAATTTAGAAATATGTAGCTCTCACAAAGTAGGGCATGTTTAGACAAAATGTTGCATGGCCTGAAATGACAATATAAACCACACCCGTCTTCCCTTATTACCTTTTAGGCCCCAACCAGGGACTCCTATTTCTAAATAAACCAAGCCCCCCTCCCCACACACACAATCTGAATGGTCCTTTGAAGTAAAAGAAGCACCCATGGTGATCCTCACCTTGGCAGTCATTGATCATCAGTCTGCTGCCAAAGAGGTGAGGAAGGTGACACTTTAAGTTTGAGTTCTAGTGGAATGGCCTCGCTCACCACAACAGTGTTGTCATGAACAGTTCCTCTTGCCCAAGGATGTTTTAGCAGCCTCTCCCATGGACAGTGCTTTCTCTGATGCATCTTCCACAAGATGCCCAATTGGGTATTTGCTTCTACTGAATTATGCATTAGGACTATATATGCATGACAGTTACATCTGGAGTTATGCATGCACCTGCATCTAAGGGCAATGAATATATATTGAATACATAAGAGTTTGCCTTGGTAACATGCTGCCTCTTCTTATAGATCCTTTAGCCTAGCCATTTCAGTTCTATAAAAAAACAATACATAAAAAGGAGGACCTGTCCTAGGTCCCCCAGATTTGCTCTCCATAAAACTGGCACCTTAAAATACTGTACCTTTGGTCTGCAACCTCTCTCAGTCTGCAACCTTTCTTGGTCGGCAACAGTTTAGACAGTTTAGACCAGAGTAATTTGTCATATACTGGCAAAAATACACAGACAGGTCCATGATGATCTGTCTGAATTGCATCTCGTGTGATGCCACTCAAGGTCCCACTGATACTCATGGAGAAACTGGAGTTGTGACTGATTTGTGTGGATCTCTGTATTTATTTCATGTGAATATTGATTAATTCTATTTAAAAGCGACTTTTAAAGATTGGTTTCACAGTTATACCATAGAGAATGGATCTATGGAGAATGAGATCCAGTTTCTCCATGGGGGTGTGGAGAAAGGCCCTTCCCCTACAAAACAATGGTGAAGTTACATCTAGAGTTATGCATGTACCTGGAGACACCCGGAGAGAGTAGGTTTTCATGATGAATAGACATGTGCCAAGTATTACAACAATTGAGATGCATCTCTCACTCCAAAGTGACCCTTTGATTAGAAAGGTATAGCCTATGTGCAGGGACAGTAGAATGACAGAGGCTAGGAAGCAAATCTTCATTGGGGGCCCATGGTGCCCCACTCCAACCAGTTTTAAGTGTCGGCTTTTATGCATGTTGGCGCATATACATGCTTATATTCGAGTTATATAGAAAAGTAGTATTTGAGTCCTTTTCCTACGCCACTGAATGATTATATGATGCAATGGCTATTTATCAGATATGGGTACTTTGCCTGCATGCCATCAGTTTTAATAGGGACTAATAGTGAAATTATGATACCTCCTCCTTTGAAATAGGCGTTTGGCTATTTGGTGAGTGCAACATTCAACTTTTTGACTCTATTTCTCAGTTTTATCCATGGACACTCTCTGCTGAAAATGCCATACTAGACTGAAAGCCTGTGTTTTTTTAAGATGTAGGCTATGCCTCACACATAGTCTAAAGATGTTTAGAGGACACTCAGGTGCAAAGGTTTGTCCTGAGATCTCCATCCTAACTATAGTAGGGCCATATACTGCTCCTTTACGCTTATAGGATCCACTCTTGTTTCTCATTTGTATTAGGAAACATGCACAGAACTATTAGAACTATTTCAAAGCAACTCAAATATTTTCCTATTTTTGCTGAAAAGACACTGAAAGGACACAGCTTCTTGCCTTCAAGTGGCATTCTCACCGAGCATTTCCCACTCACAATTCTAGTAATGTTCTAGTCTGCTATGCGGTAAGTGCTAGTGGTGAGAAAAATCCCCTTTCAGCTCTCCCTCCTAACAATAGAGCTGATATATCCTTTTTCTTTTCACCTGAACAGCCTATGTTCCCACTATGGGCACTGATGAAGTAATTCGAGTAGCCTCTAGTTCTTGGCAAAGCCTCACATCTACAATCAGACAGGTGTCATTTTTGTCATTCAGATTTACAAAGAAAATATTGCTGTATAGTCCTGCGGAATACTAATTGCAAGAAATACCTATATCAGAATAAAATAATTTTCCCCCTGATTCTAGCCTGTCATATTGGTGGCACATCTCTGTACTATAATGTATGGTTGGGTCCTTCATCTCCAAATCCATCTCTCTTTAGTGAGAGGCTTAAATCTATGTCATCAGCCAACAAATGAATCCTATATTAGCCTATATTAAAAGCCAGCCGACAGTCATTTACAATGATTAATCTAATGAGAGATTCCCATCTTACCATGTACATGACCAATAAAGATAAAAAACACATGTAGGGCCTCATCGGAATACAATCCTCATGAATAAGTTCTTAAAGCAGATGAGGAAAAGCCTAAAGTGATCTCGCAAATACATTCTGAATATATCCTAGTTCTACAAAAGGATTTGCTATGAATTGACTGCAGGATGGGAGAATAGATAGCCATTTACCTACCCATTTTTTGAATCATGGTTCCTACAATTTTCTGGCTTTGTATGCCAACATTCCCCAGTATGTATAAATGATCAGCAGGTTCAAGAGGTTATCCCTTTGGAAACTCTGTAATCTCCACATAGACACTGCTTTATTGTTGGTCATGACTGTTAAATGCAGCTTGGTGTATGAGTAGCATATGAATTGGCCCTATCTCTGTGTCCCAACGTGATGCTTTGTCAGGATGATAAGTGAATGTCAGGCCAAGGGTCCCTTACGGTACATATTTACAACCAGCTTGCCTCCTTTTGAAATGACCCCAGCAACATAGGTGCCTATACGCAGCCAATAAAATATATTTGTATTCTTACCATGCCATTTGTTTACTGAGACATTCATTGTATCTAACTAGTTCTAATGCAAAATGTCTAGATGTTAGGGTGTATTAATGACAATTATTATATGACAGTGAGCCATCATTTTTTCATACACTAAATGAAAATATGATTAAAATTAAAATGAGCAAAATGGTATAAATCTAATGCTGATGAAACAAGGAAACAATGGGTCATTAAATCCACTATTACAGGATAGTGGTATATAGCTAGAGAGAGGGAGGGGGGGGGGGGTAGGTCAAAAGTGGTGTATTCCTAATCATGCTAAATCCTTTTGCCTAACCTCTTGAGGTTTCCATATATTTATATCATTCAAGAATTAACCATCACCAGTTAAGCCAGAACTGATACCCTCAAGATGTCCAACATAATTTCTATAAGAAGCAAGGGGAAGACCTGTCCCACCTACCCCAAATTTACTACCATGTAGCCTGAACCACACCTTTTGTTTGCCTTAGGGCTCTTGCCATAAAACTGCCACCTTAGAGGACAGCCCCTTTGGTCTGCAACCCCCTTGGTCTGTAACTGGTCCATGAGCTGGTCATATTCCAGTCCCCAATGAGAAGCTGCTGAGAGTATTAAGGAGCTCCAGGCCCTGAGGGTGCTGTCCCTACCGGCCCTGGTCCTGTCTCTGTCAATGGGTCATCAAAGTAAACAATTCACTGAAGCATTAGACCATCATCAATCCCTTTATGTGTCTTGATTCGAGAATGTGTGATGGGGTTAGAATGTAAAGAGTGTAGTCTCTGGTATGGACCTTTTTCTCCAGCAGAGATTTAGTAGGAGAGTAAGGGGAGGCCAGTAAAGGTGTGGAGAGTGCAATGAGCCCTCACTGCGAGATGATGACAGTCAACCACATGGGTTATCATGTTGCACACAAGACAGCAGCGAAAATAATGATGGCACTAAACTAAGGAAAGTTCACATTCTAGATCATTGAATAAACCGGGTGGAATAGAACATAGGTTAGTCTTAGTCATTTAATATAGTATCAATGGTTTATATCATGCCCAAACCTGCTACTTTACCTTTGAAATGGACAGTTTCTAGGAGGAATCAGGTTTAGAAATTGAAGATCTAGACCACAGTTTTAGGACGGTGACAGTTAGGGGATGAATCAGGGTTCTTCAATTTTTCATGTATACATCAGCCAAGTCAAAATACCTTGTCTCAGAATGGTTTACACTCATCACACAAAGATTGCTAGAGTGTAGTCAATACATCTAATGCGACAGTCAAATATATGAAACATTTCTAGTATGAACCCAAGTGACACTGCAACAAAGTCTTTTCCTAATGGGTATTGCTACTTCAAAGATAGCTCCAGCCAGTGCCCCTCGAATGCCTTGTCAGTACGTAACTCGGCCTTGTAAATGTATGGACAGACAGACAGAATCTGATAGTTTCCTGGGGTGGTTTGTACTTCCCTGATATAAGCTGGCTGAGGAAATGCAAGTGACTGCCAAGTTCATTCATCACTTCTAGAACAAATCAATTTAAAGACAACACAATCTAATAAGACAAGCGCCTACAGCAAATACTAAATAAAAAGGAGTCTGGAGGGAAGGCAAAGACAATCAATTTGACTATTTTATTCTGGTGGACTTCAAAGGATCTGTTATCAACGCTCCCATTGACACTTCACAAGTCGTGCTTCATATAAATGCACACTAAGTGTGTATACCATATAATTATACACTCAAATGACACTCTTTCTAGAGGACAGAAAAGGTTTCACCTTCAATTTTCTCCTTCTCTAAAAACAGCACAAACATGTCGGGTGACTTCTTCTCCTTTGAGAAAATTCAATCAACCAGCAGTGTTCCTCGTCTGAGTGGACAACAGACACGGCCAGTAAAGGAGAAAAATGGATACCTAAACCTTCTTAAGAGACAGTGTGCTATATAGGCAGTATGTACATGAATATCTGGAAGAACCTGTCTGTGATTGATAATTTAGATCACTGAATATTATTTCTGCTTTGCATATAATACATACTTACTTTCCTTTGCCAGAATAACATATTAAGTAAAACATCTGCATTGAATATCATCATTCCGGGAAGAACTGTTTTTTTGCTTGCAGTATTGGCCTACTCTGAGGCCACAAAAGATGAATGGCTCTTCATGGAAAACATGGGGAGAATTTCATGCTCAAGCAGTTTTGGAGTGTGATAAATGGGGCTACAGTTCCATTCTATGAGTGTGTCTCAGAGGAATAAAAAGCTGTCAAACCGACCTCATTTCAATGGGATGAAAACTAAATACTACCATTACTGTGGATTATCCCAAACTTGAATATTGACAAATTTTGTTATCATAATTGAGAGAGGCAAAAGCACAATCTCAGCCAGAAATATGCCACCTATTATCTGTTTGTTCTTATTACAATCAATGGGAAAGAGTTAAGAAAAGGATCAATGCCTTGAAACAACAGTAAATGTCGCATAATTCATGTGATCCATCATAAAATTGATATTCTTATCATTTCAAGTTATATCAAAGGTGATATATTTTTATTTGCATATTTCACACGCTTAGGACTATGATTCATCTTCCATTCATGATGGATTTCTCACAATGGCTTCATAATTCATCCTGGAGGAGAGAAGGAGTGAAAATCCACTACGGATTCTAAAGTCAGTGTTATTTCAAGGAGTTACCAGAACTTGATCATAGGAAAGCTTCTATACGTTGTTCGACCCCGCCTTAGCTTGACAACCTATAATGTGCTTGTCATCAATGTTGAACCAAACAGAAGGACTTGTTGGCATATATTGTCTGTTTTATTGGCGCAGGGTCTACACCCCTATTGTTAGGGTCACCACATAGATGAGCAGGCTAGTTGTGATCTATGTACTATGAGGGAGCCTGGGCCTGACAAGCACTTATCTTCTTTACAACCACTACATAGGAACACAAATTGGTATTCTTGCCCTATCACAAACCATACTTTGTACTCATTTATGACATACAACAAGGCTGAGTTCATGTGGAGATTATAGAGTGTACAAGCAGACCTCTTGAGCCTACTCATGATTTATTTATATAAGGGGTTACACAAAGCCGCCTACGGGCCAATTCCTACACTGAATATCAATAAAGACTAACAGATGCTGCTTGAAAAGAAGACTTTTACAGTGAGATAGATATGAAGATGATTTAAATTTCATGCTACCATGTGTGGGAATGATCACTCATCTGATGTAACTGTGGGTGTTGTAGAGAACTACGAGCACCTGAGATGCTGTGACATTTTGTTGCTACTTCTGTTCCAGTGATGCACATCAATCAATCTGTCCTAAGTAGAAGCATTATAATTGATGAAAAAAGGACACACAGAGGGAGTTTGAATACCTCATAACAAGTTATTGACAGTAAACCTCTTCTGTACCAGGCCAGGTATTTAGGTGGTGATACTTAAAGGGGAATTTAGCCAAGGAATCTAGTCAATATCACAATATGAACCTGTTTATTTGTGCATATAATCATCTCACCCACACGCCAAGAAGCTATGCAGCTTTGATGTATTGATTCTGCTACAGGTGGTAAAATGATTGTATCGTCGCATATAGGTGCCCGGGCAGCTATTTATTTGGGTACCCCTGTACCCCCGGCTCCTAATCAAATCAGGCAGCTATTCAAGGCCCGGCAGTTATTGTTTTAGAGTCATGACCCCCCCCCCCTTACCAATGAAAAATATAGCTTATAATGTATTTGATAGCAAAACTAACTCGCATTCATAGACATTAATTAAAACACAAGCTTCATCTGGTGTATAGAGGGCACAATAATTGATCAAAGATGGTAAATTCTAAAGTAGTAAAGCAAACATCACCCCCTACCTGGGCCCCTACCACAGAGTATACAATGCAGTAACACATCAAGACAAACCCCTTTGTAGTAATTACTGGACATCGATTCTCTCTCTTTGTAGCTCTATAGTGATCGATGCCCAGTTTTATACTTCAGACCAGTGGCTCATTTTGGCTGTTTTTTGCCTCACAGATTGCTTCTAGGGCAAAATCCTGACTAGGTGCCAATATATTCTCTATGCCAATGTGTAATATGAGGGTAGAAAACACTGGAACCTCAGTTAGAAAAAATCCTACTGAACAGTTTTTGAGAAAATTAGGGTTTTGTTGCATATTTTTGGTGTTTTTAGTACATTTCCTACATAAACCGTGAACGCCAGCATTTCTCACTTTTCAGGTGTTTAGAATCAGAATTTGACTTTTTTTTATTCGCAGTAGGATTTCTGAGTATCGAGCCATTCTAGAAAAGCTATTCTTTGGAAAAAATACTTAGTATTTCTTGATGATTTTCGTTGCACAAATTTAGGGTTGTAATATAAAAACTGCATTGTCATCCAATCAAAGTGTTTATGCACTGTTGATGGTCACCCCCTCCCACCCTCTTCACTCTGCATTGAAGGAGAACAGGCAGGGGAGGTTCATGTGTCCGTATATAGCTGTTGACCTGGGTGCTGGGTGCATTTTTAATTTATGGGGTGCCAACTGTTCATGAAAGAAAAATCAAATAGAATTTTTTTTTTCTAGTATCAGATTAATGCAACTTCAATTCGTAATAGCACTTAAAGCATTGTATTTGCATTAATATGAATAGTAGCCACCTTATGGGGTGCCAACTATTCATGAAAGAAAAATCGATAAGAATTTGTTTTTTATTAGCATTAAATTGATGCAACTACAATTCGAGATTGCATTTTAAGCATCTTAAATGAATGGTAGTCATCTTAAATATATGGGGTGCCAACTGTTCATGAATTTTAAAAAAAGAATAGAATTAGTTTTTTTATTAGTATCAGATTAATGCAACTACAATTTGTGATTGCACTTAAAGCATTGTGGCATACAATGACTGGTAGCCACCTTGAGTGTATGGGGTGCCAACTGTTCATGAAAGAAAGAAAAGAAAGTGTTTTTTTTTAAGAATCAAATTAATGCAACTGCAATTCAAGATTGCATTTAAGCATTATGGCATTCAATGACTGGTGGCCATCTTGAACCTATGGGGTGCCAACTCTTCATGAAAAAAACAACTAAATTGGATTTTTTTAACAGTATAAAATTTATGCAACTACATTTCAAGATTGCATTTAAAGCATTGTGGCATTCAATGAATGGTGGCCATCCTAAACCTATGGGGTGCCAACTGTGTTTGAAAAAGGTATCAAATTGAAATTTTCTTATATGAATTATACAAATTAATGCAACTATAATTCTTCATTGCACTGAAAGCATTGTGGCATTTAGTAAATGGTAGCCATCTTGAATGGGTTGAATGAAGGAAAAATCAAATAGGATTTGTTTTTTTGATAGTATCAAATTAATGCAACTACAAGTCAAGATTGCATTTCAAGCATCGGGACATTCAATGAGTGATAGCCATCTTGAATCTATGGGATGCCAACTGTTCATGAAAGAAAAATGGAATAGATTTTTTTTCTATTAGTATCAAATTACTGCAACTGCAATTCGAGATTACATTGAAAAAGCATGGTGGCATTCAATGAATGGTTGCAATCTTGAATTTTTAAATGAACATACACACAGACATATTCATAGGCATGAACATGGTGTTCTCCTTCATATAGATATTCATGGATTTCTACTTCTACTAAATATAGATTTCTGTTGGAAGGATTCTGTTACATGGATGTCGATGTCCAGTTTTAGATATATATCCATATAGTGCATTGGAGTGCTATAATGTTGGACTGCTGTATATTAAATTGGAAACCCCAGGCACCTATTCAAGGCCCGGCACCTATTGACTACAAAGCCCTATTACCCCCGGCTCCTATTCAAAACAGGCACCTATTCAAAACCCAGCACCTATATGCGACGATACGTGTGAGACTACTCTACCAGGATGTTATGGTGAAAACATGCAGTGAACGATTATCGGAAAATTGATGGTAAAAATGAGATAAAATGAGAAAACACCAAAAAGAAAAAGAAAAGGAAAAAGCTTGTTCTGGCTTGCAGCCTCTTCCATCTTCCCTTGTTGAAGTAAAAGAAGCATTCATGGTAAACTTCATCATTAGTGACAGGTCGCTATTCAGGAGCAGAGAGGGGCTTCATGTTGTTCTTCTAACAGAAGCAGTCTGTGAAAAACATTGAAGAAATTTAGAAATATGTAGCTCTCACAAAGTAGGGCAGGTTTAGACAAAATGTTGCATGGCCTGAAATGACAATATAAACCACACCCGTCTTCCCTTATTACCTTTTAGGCCCCAACCAGGGACTCCTATTTCTAAATAAACCAAGCCTCCTCCCCCCACACAATCTGAATGGTTCTTTGAAGTAAAAGAAGCACCCATGGCGATCCTCATCTTGGCAGTCATTGATCATCATGATTCAGTCTGCTGCCAAAGAGGTGAGGAAGGTGACACATTAATTTTGAGTTCTAGTGGAATGGCCTCCCTCACCACAACAGTGTTGTCATGAACAGTTCCTCTTTCGCAAGCAATGTTTTAAGCCTGAAGTTTTTTTTAGCAGCCTTTCCCATGGACAGTGCTTTCTCAGATGCATCTTCCAAAATATGCCCTGTTGGGTATTTGCCTCTGCTGAATTATGCATTAGGACTATATATGCATGACAGTTACATCTGGAGTTATGCATGCACCTGCATCTAAGGGCAATGAATATATTGAATACATAACAGTTTGACTTGGTAACATGCTGCCTCTTCTTATAGATCCTTTAGCCTAGCCATTTCAGTTCTATAAAAAAAACAATACATAAAAAGGAGGACCTGTCCTAGCTCCCTCAGATTTGCTCTCCATAAAACTGGAACCTTAAAATACTGTCCCTTTGGTCTGCAACCTCTCTCAGTCTGCAACCTCTCTTGGATGGCAACAGTTTAGACAGTTTAGACCAGAGTAATTTGTCATATACTGGCAAAAATACACAGACAGGTCCATGATGATCTGTCTGAAATGCGTCTTGTGTGATGCTACTCAAGGTCCCACTGATACTCATGGAGAAACTGGAGTTGTGACTGATTTGAGTGGATCTCTGTATTTATTTCATGTGAATATTGATTAATTCTATTTAAAAACGACTTTTAAAGATTGGTTTCACAGTTATACCATAGAGAATGGAGCCATGGAGAATGAGATCCAGTTTCTCCATGGGTGTGTGGAGAAAGGCCCTTCCCATACAAAACAATGGTGAAGTTACATGTGTTGAGTCCATGTATGTACCTGGAGTTATGCATGTACCTGGAGACACCCGGAGAGAGTAGGTTTTCATGATGAATAGACCTGTGCCAAGTATTACAACAATTGAGATGCATCTCTCACTCCAAAGTGACCCTTTGATTAGAAAGGTATAGCGTATGTACAGGGACACTAGATACTCCATTACCTGTTAGTGGGCCCAGATGGCTTAATGATTACAGCCTCTCTCTCTAAATATGTATAAGGGAAATCACAGTAGAATGACAGAGGCGTAGGAAGCAAATCTTCATTGGAGGCCCATGGTGCCCCACTCCAACCAGTTTTAAGTGTCGGCTTTTATGCATGTTGGCGCATATATACATGCTTATATTCGAGTTATATAGAAAAGTAGTATTTGAGCCCTTTTCCTACGCCACTGAATGATTATATAATGCAATGGCTATCTATCAGATATGGGTACTCTGCCTGTATGCCATCAGTTTTAATAGGGACTAATAGTGAAATTATAATACCTCCTCCTTTGAAATAGATGTTTGGCTATTTGGTGATTGCAACATTCAACTTTTTTACTCTATTTCTCAGTTTTATCCATGGAAACTCTCTGCTGAAAATGCTATACTAGACTGAAAGCCTGTGTTCTTTTAAGATACCTCACACATAGTCTAAAGATGTTTAGAGGACACTTCAGCTGGTCATATTCCAGTCCCCAGAGAGCAGCTGAGAGCAGCTCCTCCTCCCATTAAGGAGTTCCAGGCCTTGAGGGTGCTGTCCCAACCTGCCCTGCTCCTGCCTTTGTCAAAGGGTCATAAATAATCCCTCTCTGCTCCCAGAGTCTCTGCTCCCAGAGTTTACAGCCCTTCTTTCCATGCAGCTCTCAAAAGAAAGGTAAATCTTTAACCATTGGTATCTTGTTATTTTCTCTATTTCTACCCATTTCATTGATGATAAAAGTAAACAATTTTCTGAAGCATTAGACCATCATCAATCGCTTTATGTGTCTCGATTTCTCCAGCAGAAATTTAGTGGGAGAGTAAGCGAAGGCCAGTAAAGGTGTGGAGAGTGCAATGAGCCCTCACTGAGAGATGATGACAGTCAACCACATGGGTTATCATGTTGCACACAAGACAGCAGCGAAAATAATTATGGCACTAAACAAAGGAAGGTTCACATTCTAGATCATTGAATAAACCGGGTGGAATAGAACATGGGTTAGTCTTAGTCATTTAATATAGTATCAATGGTTTATATCCTGCCCAAACCTGCTACTTTACCTTTGAAATGGACAGTTTCTAGGAGGAATCAGGTTTAGAAATTGAAGATCTAGACCACAGTTTTAGGGCGGTGACAGTTAGGGGATGAATCAGGGTTCTCCAATTTTTCAGCTATACATCAGTCAAGTCAAAATATGTTATCCCGGAATGGTTCACACTCATCACACAAAGATTGCTAGAGTGTAGTCAATACATCTAATGTGACAGTCAAATATATGAAACATATCTAGTATGAATCCATGCGACACTACAACAAAGTCTTTTGCTGATGAGTATTGCTACTTCAAAGATACCTCCAGCCAGTGCTCCTTGAATGCCTTGTCAGTATTTGACTCGTCCTTATTTATTTATAGACAGACAGACAGATAGTTTCCTGGGGTGGTTTGTACTTCCCTGATATAAGATGGCTGAGGAAATGCAATGTGGCTGCCAAGTTCCTTCATTACTTCTGGAACAAAATTAATTTACAGACAACATAACCTTATAAGACAAGCGCCTACAGCAAATAGACTAAATAAAAAGGAGTCCAGAGGGAAGGCAAAGACAATCAATTTGAGTATATGATTACTGGACATCGATTCTCTCTCTTTGTAGCTCTATAGTGATCGATGCCCAGTTTTATACTTCAGACCAGTGGCTCATTTTGGCTGTTTTTTGCCTCACAGATTGCTTCTAGGGCAAAATCCTGACTAGGTGCCAATATATTCTCTATGCCAATGTGTAATATGAGGGTAGAAAACACTGGAACCTCAGTTAGAAAAAATCCTACTGAACAGTTTTTGAGAAAATTAGGGTTTTGTTGCATATTTTTGGTGTTTTTAGTACATTTCCTACATAAACCGTGAACGCCAGCATTTCTCACTTTTCAGGTGTTTAGAATCAGAATTTGACTTTTTATAATTCGCAGTAGGATTTCTGAGTATCGAGCCATTCTAGAAAAGCTATTCTTTGGAAAAAATACTTAGTATTTCTTGATGATTTTCGTTGCACAAATTTAGGGTTGTAATATAAAAACTGCATTGTCATCCAATCAAAGTGTTTATGCACTGTTGATGGTCACCCCCTCCCACCCTCTTCACTCTGCATTGAAGGAGAACAGGCAGGGGAGGTGCACTTGTCCGTATATAGCTGTTGACCTGGGTGCTGGGTGCATTTTCAATTTATGGGGTGCCAACTGTTCATGAAAGAAAAATCAAATAGAATATTTATTTTTTTTAGTATCAGATTAATGCAACTACAATTCGTGATAGCACTTAAAGCATTGTATTTGCATTAACATGAATGGTAGCCACCTTATGGGGTGCCAACTATTCATGAAAGAAAAATCGATGAGAATTTGTTTTTTATTAGCATTAAATTGATGCAACTACAATTCGAGATTGCATTTCAAGCATCAGGGCATTCACTGAATGGTAGTCATCTTAAATATATGGGGTGCCAACTGTTCATGAATTTAAAAAAAAGAATAGAATTAGTTTTTTTATTAGTATCAGATTAATGCAACTACAATTCGTGATTGCACTTAAAGCATTGTGGCATGCAATGACTGGTAACCACCTCGAATGTATGGGGTGCCAACTGTTCATGAAAGAAAAAAAAGAAAGTATTTTTTTTAGAATCAAATTAATTCAACTGCAATTCAAGATTGCATTTAAGCAGTATGGCATTCAATGACTGTTGGCCATCTTGAACCTATGGGGTGCCAACTCTTCATGAAAAAAACAACTAAATTGGATTTTCTTAACAGTATAAAATTAATGCAACTACATTTCAAGATTGCATTTAAAGCATTGTGGCATTCAATGAATGGTGGCCATCCTAAACCTATGGGGTGCCAACTGTGTTTGAAAAAGGTATCAAATAGAAATTTTCTTATAATAGATATCAAATTAATGCAACTACAATTCTTCATTGCACTGAAAGCATTGTGGCATTTAGTAAATGGTAGCCATCTTGAATGGGTTGAATGAAGGAAAAATCAAATAGGATTTGTTTTTTTTATCAAATTAATGCAACTACAAGTAAAGATTGCATTTCAAGCATCGGGACATTCAATGAGTGATAGCCATCTTGAATCTATGGGATGCCAACTGTTCATGAAAGAAAAAGAGAATTTTTTTTTTTTATTAGTATCAAATTACTGCAACTGCAATTCGAGATTACATTGAAAGCATGGTGGCATTCAATGAATGGTTGCAATCTTGAATTTTGAAATGAACAGACACACAGACATATTCATAGGCATGAACATGGTGTTCTCCTTCATATAGATATTCATGGATTTCTACTTCTACTAAATATAGCTTTATGTTAGAAGGATTCTGTTACATGGATGTCGATGTCCAGTTTTAGATATATATCCATATAGTGCATTGGAGTGCTATAATGTTGGACTGCTGTATATTTCTGGTGGACTTCAAAGGGTCTGTAATCAACGCTCCCATTGACACTTCACAAGTGGTGTTTCATATAAGTGCACACTAAGTGTGTATACCATATAATTATACACTCAAATGACACTCTTTCTAGAGGACAGAAAAGGTTTCACCTTCAATTCTCTCCTTCTCTTAAAACAGCACAAACATGTCCGGTGACTTCTTCTCCATTGAGACAATTCAATCAACCAGCAGTGTTCCTTGTCACAGCGGACAACAGACACGGCCAGAAAAGGAGAAAAATGAATACATAAACCTTCTTAAGAGACAGTGTGCTATACAGGCAGTATATACATGAATATCTGGAAGAACCTGTCTGTGATTGAATATTATTTCTGCTTTGCATATAATACATACTTACTTTCCTTTGCCAGAATAACATATTAAAGGGGCATTCTCACCACTCGCACTTACCATATAGCAGACTAGAACAGTACTAGAATTGTGAGTGGGAAACGCTCGGTGAGAATGCCGCTTTAAGTAAAACATCTGCATTGAATATCATCATTCCGGGAAGAACAGTTTTTTTGCTTGCAGTATTGGCCTACTCTGAAGCCACAAAAGATGAATGGCTCTTCATGGAAAATATGGGGAGAATTTAAATGGGGCTACAGTTCCATTCTATGAGTGTGTCTCAGAAGAATGAAAAGCTGTCAAACCGACCTCATTTCAATGAGATGAAAACTAAATATGACCATTACTGTCGATTATCCAAAACATGAATATTGACATTTATTGAACTTTTCCTATCATAATTGAGAGAGGCAAAAGCGCAATCTCGGCCAGAAATATGCTACCTATTATCTGTTTGTTCTTATTATAATCAATGGGAAAGAGTTGAGAAGAAGATCAATGCTTTGAAACAACAGTACATGTTGCATAATTCACGTGATCCATCATAAAATTGATATTCTTATCATTTCAAGTTTTTCAAAGGTGATATATCTTTGTTTGCATATTTCACACGCTTAGGACTCTCAACACCATTCCATTATTAAAACAATTTGGGGTGTTTGATTTCAAAGAAAGATCATTATGTCATTTCAACCAAATATAATACTTTCATAAAATTCCTTCCATCATAAAGGATTCTAGTAGCTGTGGAACGTGAATAGAACAAAAACCTTCTTTTGCTATGAACAGCATATTGGGATGGTGATTTGTCCTGTATTATCCACAGCCTACAAAATGTCCAAATCACATTATGTCTACAGCGGTCCAACACCAAGTGTCCACAAAATGCACTTTGTCCACAGCTTCTGTAAAAAAATGTCTTTAAAATGCACTTTGTCCACATTCATCATAACAAAATGTCTACAAAATGCAATTTGTCCCCAAAGTGTCTGCAAATACAGTTTGTCAACACCCAACTGTCACAAAGTGTCCACGAAATACAGTTTGTCCATGGCCTACCATAACATAAGGGTCCACAAACCATCTAACATCATAGTTTGTCCATACAAAACCATAACAAAGTGTCCACAGAACACAGGATAGTCTTCATTGTCTGAAATTCTCAACTGCTAAACTTCATGTACCAAAGTTCTTCTGGATTATACTAGAGTGCAACATGGTATTACTGATGAGGTACTTTTTTTCTGCCAAAGATTTTGCACAATAACAACATTTCCATTCTTCTAAGAATAGAGAGCAATTCTACCTCATGTCTAATGCAAGTTTTTGCTACACTACCTAGTGAATGGGGGATATTTGGAAATGAAAAGTTGCTATGGTTCTCCTTCCATTCATGATGGTTTCATGATTGAAAAGTTAGAGCAAATATTTCAATTGTTCACTATAGAAGTGCATTTTCTATGTTTTAAAGAGCAGGGTCATTTCTCACAATGGCTTCATAACTCACCCTGGAGGGGAGAGGGAGGGAAGTCAGAGTGAAAAACCACTACAGATTCTAAAGTCAGTATTATTTCAAGGAGTTGCCAGGACTTGATCATAGGAAAGCTTCTATAAGTTATTCGACCCCGCCTTAGCTTGACAACCTATAATGTGCTTGTCATCAATGTTGAACCAAACAGAAGGACTTGTTGGCATATATTGTCTGTTTTATTGGCGCAGGGTCTACACCCCTATTGTTAGGGTCACCACATAGATGGGCAGGCTAGTTATGATCTATGTACCATGAGGGAGCCTGGGCCTGACAAGCACTTATCTTCTTTACAACCACTACATAGGGACACAAAGGAGAGACACAATTGGTATTCTTGCCCTATCACAAACCATACTTTGTACTCATTTAGGACATACAACAAGGCTGAGTTCATGTGGAGATTATAGAGTGTGCAAACAGACCTCTTGAGCCTACTCATGAGTTATTTATATAAGGGGTTACACAAAGCCGCCTACGTGCCAATTCCTACACTGAATATCAATAAAGACTAACAGATGCTGCTTGAAAAGGATACTTTTACAGTGAGATAGATATGAAGATGATTTAAATTTCATTCTACCATGTGTGGGAATGATCACTTGTCTGATGTAACTGTGGGCATTGTAGAGAACTAAGAGCACCTGACCTGCTATGACATTCCCTTGCTAATTCTGTTTCAGTGCTCCATAGCACAACAATCAAATTTGTCCTGAGTAGAAGCATTATAATTAATAAAAAATATACATGCAGAGGGAGTTTGAATACCTCATAACATTTGTTCAGTTATTGACACTAAACCTCTTAGGCACCAGGCCAGCTATTTAGTATAGGTGGTGACACTTGAAGGAGAATTTAGCCAAGGAGTTTTGTCAATATCACAATATGAACCTGTTTTTTTGCGCATATAATCACATCACCCCCAAGCAAAGTAGCCAGACAACTTTGATGAATTGATTCTGCTATAGCTGGTAAAATTATTGCAAATCAAAGCTGTAATTCAAAGATGATAGTAACATGTAATACAACCTGGATGGTCCATTTCTGCTCAGGGGCTTATTTCTCATGTCCGTATATTTAAAATAGTGTAGTATATTTGGGCTATAGTGAGGAAAATTGTTTCTTCTTCTACAGACAAAGGTAACCTTCTGAGAGAATAACCAATTAAAAACGTGCATGATCATGTGTGGTGCCCCTCATCAGCATGTAATGATCAATGTTGCTCATGATATTTTGTATGTTAGCTTTCCCAATAATTATGTAGGCCTCTTTGTTGAATCAAATACCATTTTCAGTATCACAGTGGTATAGCATAATGTCATGGGAAACCAAGTTAGATATATCAAATGGAGCCATATGTTCCCTGTTACAGGCATGAGACTATGTCATCAGGATATTATGGTGAATGATGATGGGAAGATTGATGGGAAAAAAGTGAGAAAACACCAAAAATAAAAGTAAAAGTAAAAAGCTTGTTCCGGCTTGCAGCATCTTCCATCTTCCCTTGTTAAAGTAAAAGAAGCATTCATGGTGAACTTCATCATTAGTGACAGGTCGCTATTCAGGAGCAGGCAGGGGCTTCATGTTGTTCTTCTCACAGCAGCAAAATATTGAAGAAATTTAGAAATATGTAGCTCCCACAAAAAACTGTAGGACATGTTTAGAAAAAAATGAAATGACAATATAAATGACACTTCATTGACCCGTCTTCCCTTATTACCTTTTAGGCCCCAACCATGGACTCCTATTTCTAAATAAACCAAGCCTCCCCCCCACACAATCTGAATGGTCCTTTGAAGTAAATGAAGCACCCATGGTGATCCTCATCAGATGATCATGATGATCGATGACTGCCAAGAATAAATGATTTATTCTTGGCAGTCATCGATCATCATGATTCAGTCTGCTGCCAAAGAGGTGAGGAAGGTGACACTTTAACCCTTTAAGGCCAACCAAAAAAATTATTTGCTGGTGATAGGGGCGAGACATTTTCACAGGAACTCTCTCAGGGCCGAGCCTTTGCTGATTCTCATAGAGTTACGTCAACTATAGTCGATGCTCGGCCAGCCATGGCATCGACTATAGTCAATGCTCGGCCTCAAAGGGTTAAGTTTGAGTTCTAGTGGAATGGCCTCCCTCACCACAATAGTGTTGTCATGAACAGTTCCTCTTGCCCGAGCAATGTTTTATTAATCGTTAAGGGTTTTTAGCAGCCTCTCCCATGGACAGTGCTTTCCCAGATGCATCTCCCAGAATATGCCCAGTTGGGTATTTACTTCTGCTGAATTATGAATTAGGACTATAGATGCAAGACCGTTACATCTGGAGTTATGCATGCACCTGCATCTAAGGCAAATGAATATTTAAATTGAATAAAGAAAGTTTAGGCTTAGTAAAATGCTTCTTCTTATTCTCTTCTTATAAATTCTTTAGCCTAGCCATTTCAACTCTATAAAAAAACAATACCTAAAAGAAGGACCTGTCCTAACTGACCCAGATTTGCTGTCCATAAAACTGGCACCTGAAAGCACCACCCCTTTGGTCTGCAACCTCCGTGCAGACTCAGTTTAGATCAGAGTAACTTGACATGTTTTGGCGAAAATACTGATCAGATTTCTGTCCTTTACACCTTAAATTATTTTTTTTACCTCACAGCTATGCTACCCTCCGGACACAAGGAGAGAGTAGGTTTGTCATGATGATTAGACCTGTGCCAAGCATTATAACAATTGAGATGCATCTCCCACTCCAAAGTGACCCTTTGATTAGAAAGGTATAGCCTATGTGCAGGGACACTATAGGTACTCCATTACCTGTTAGTGGGCCCAGATGGCCTATTGATTACAGCCTCTATACATATAAGGGAGATTATTTGATGCAATGGCTATCTATCAGAGTTGGTAGTACTTTGCCTGAAGTTTGGTAGGGACCGATGGTGACATAATGATACCTCCTCCGCCATAGTTTCAAACGATTTTGTGGCGATTGCAACAAATAGATTTTATTCTAGAGCAATGTGGGCAGCATTTTGACTCTATTTCTCAGTTTAATCTATAGACACTCTTTGCTGAAAATGCCATACTTGACTGAAAGCCTGTGTTCTTAAGATGTGAGCCTCACACATTGTCTACAGATGTTGAGAAGACACTGAGGTGCAAAGGTCTCTCCTGAGATCTCAATCCTGACTGTACGGGCCCATACTGCCCTTCTTCACTTGTGGGATCCCTCTTGTAGAGTTTCTCACTTATATTAGGACACAGGCACAGAACTATCAGAACTATTTCAAAGCAACTCAAATATCTTACTACAGGTTCCTATGTTTGCCATGCAGAACATTGCAAATTTACAAAGTGAATCTGACTCTAATGGCTGCAAAAGAGTATTTCTAAATGCCAAGGTAATGTTCCAGTGCATTTTTTAATATCAAACAAGAGAGATGTCCTAATGGGGTTGGAACTCACCTGTTGTCTGTTTTGATCCATTTTTAATTCGTGTTCTTTACCTGGTACAAATGAAAGTGGTCATAAGTATTTGTGCCCAAAGCAGATTCTCCAATTTTGCCAAATGTAGGCTAATCCTTTTCAGAAGGAATCCTGTAAATGTGTTGACATTAGATGAAAGCCCTCCTGCGTTGACCTTTGCAATAATTGTCTCCAGGGGGAGTCGCATCTTGCCCTGTACACAACCACATACAACCATACGGTCACAACAAATTAGTCAAGAAATATTAATACTCAAATGTAAGCAGAATATTGGAATTAAATTCAGCACAGTATCTCTCGAGGCTGTCTCCAAGAAATATATATCAGCGTCACAATTCACAGATTTTGCCAAATATGTCTGAGGACAGAGACAAGTTGCTCTAATCAATTTTTTGTTTTGAATTTTAAATGTTCCAAACACTGTAACAGTATAATATTCAAGGGAGGAGGACAATCAAATGGTATCCATGGACAGTAAGAGGTCAGAAAGGGCGTCCCATTGGTCCAGCCATGGGCTTTTATAGTATCTGTTCTATGGGTGGAATAAAATGGTGTATGATTTCAATCCACAATGACCATGCATTGGGCAATAAGACCACATCTGAGCAAAAATAATAGGTAAGAAGAGGGAATTGAATCAATCATTGGGTATACGAGCAGAGGAGTTTGGAACATGACCCTGTAGCCTTGCAAACTTTAAAGTCAATAACGGCAAGTTATGGTGACGGAGCATGGAGCGTAACTATGGTAACTCGTCACCAAGTGACGTCACATCCGCTGAGGTGACAATAAAGAAACACGTTCATCAGTTATATTCATATTCCGGCTACACTGTATGAATAACACCAACAATTCTCTTTAGAATGTGAGCACGCATCACTGTTGGTGGTGGAGCTGCATTAGATATACATCCCTAGCATGTATGAATAATTGTCCAGTTCAAGAGATTACCCATTTGTATGCTCTCTAATCTCCACTCAGACAGCATCGTATTGTAGGTTATGACTGTGTTTGCCTCGTGGATACGCATACTAAAGTGGTCCCCGTTTTGTGTCCCCATGTGGCTCTTTGTAAAGGAGATAAGTGGATGTCAGGTCCAAGGTCCTTTATGACATATGGCTCACAACGCCACTGCCTCATTTCTTGCCCCCACTCTACTTAAAAGACTTCCCCAATTATAACTGGCTCCCCAATTATTAAATGGCTTATATCCCTGCTGGTTTACATTATAATTAGAAAAGGGCCGTTTTTAGGGCTGAATCAGATTTAGCACTTAAAGATTTGCCTTAAGCCTCTGATATTAAATAGTTGCAGTTGAATGCCTCTAATTAGAATGAGAATTGTCACCTTATATCCAAGACCCCGGTTTTAGGTTGGTAAGATGAATCAGTGGTCCTATATTCTGCAGACACATCAGACAAGCCTAAATACTTTGCCCCAGAATTGTCCAAGCCTTGATTTGCAGTCATTTTTATACATTATATGAATCTCACCGGGATGTTAAAACTGCAACTAAGTCATGTATTGTGGCTTTAGTTTTAGGCATGTATATACATTCATAATGCAGAGTACTTAGCTAATGATTACTGCTACTTTAAAGATACCTCCACCCTGTGGTCCATGGATGCATGAAAGTATTCAGATGGTCCTTATAATTGTATAGACAAACAGTGTGGTCTTTACTCCCCAGATATAAGGTGACTGAGGAAATACAAGTGACTGCCAAGTTCTTGCCACACTTTTTGGACTAAATCAATTTGCAACACAATCTAATAAGACAAGCGCCTACGGCAACTGACAATCAATTTGACTATATTATTCTGGTGGACTTCAAAGGGTCTGTAATCAAGGCTCCAATTGGAAACTTTGCAAGTGGTGTTTTATCTAAATGAACACTGAATACGTATTAAAGACCACATCCGGAAGTTTTGAATAATATGAGAAAACCTGATTATGCCACTGCAAACATACTGTTTTCAATAATCCTTTAATAGACATTGCATACATATGTGGATAGAGTGGCATTTTTAGCAAAAGTAGAGAATCTCTCCAAATATTAAATTGGTCAATGTGTGCTTTTCACACTTTGCACAAGGGGGCAGTCCTGTGTATGATCATCTGTGAGACCGTTACTACCCAGTGGGCAAACTTTACTTGATTCAATGTTGATTCAACGTGTGCAGCGACATGATATCAACAGTTGATACAGGGTAGTCATTTGGTTGATATTGATGAGGTCATCAACGTTGATCATTCATCACTGATTCAACATTGATATGGCCATTGTGAATCAACAACGAATAAACATGATAAATGATGATTTACATTGATTTAATATTGACTGCTGATGCATAATTTGAGATTAAGAATATAGTCATGTTTTCAACCTAAATGCATTATTCTTATGTAGACGCATTCCTTGCAATTTATATACTTTCATTACAATATCCTGCCCTCAATTCTACAGGAGTTACTTTTAAATAGGAAGTCAGTTAATATACCTAGGTACCTGTTTATGATAGCGAAATTGCTAATTGAAAACCTCCGGATATGGTCTTTAAGGTTGAATAATCCGGATTGAGACAGGAAGGTATAAATGTACGGGGGTATTCGGATAATCCTTTATATGTGGCTGCCCACATTTAGAGATTTTAGGCTCTTTTAAAGATTAATAAAACAGAAAATAATAGCTTTTCAAATAGGTACAAAGGCAAACAGAACCACTGTATCAATCATCTGTTTTGCGTGGCTGCTGATAATTGTATTGCTTCTAAACCTCCACTTCTCTTTTGATAAACATTTCTTACAGCGTCAAAAGTGTGTATCACTTTTACCCTTTGTGAATGGGACAATACTTCTACTTTTCACTGTGGATTATTTGAGCAGATCTTGCATCAAAAGGTGAAAGAGAACTCTCATATGAACACTTAAAAGAGCAAATGCACTCATAGAGAAAACCCCATCACTTCCTTCATGTGGGCAAAAATGCTCAAGAACTACTCAATGAAAATCCTGTGAGAATTACATGCCCAGTTAACATTGTAAGCACTGGAGCATGTAGCTTACTGGCCGCAGTCAAATAACATGACTGCATCCCAGAACAAAATAGGGAACAAAATGGATGACTGATGCACCCTACTTGCATGTAATGAAAAGGCGAGTGCGATCATTACTCCTAGAAGAATTGCTATTTGAGTCATGCTGCATGTAATGAAAACTAGTCTACTGAGTCAAGCTAAAATCAACAAGTAGAAAATTGGACCAGACATGCCAAAGGGTCTGGTCAAATTATCTCAGCTGGAGCCATTTTGAGCAGAGATTGATGCAGGAATTTCCCATCTGAGTGCTTCCAGACATGTTTAGTCACCTGGGACTAATATGTGATATTTCATGCAATTTGTCTGGACCAAAGGCGGCACCTTCAAGTCTTGTCTCGTGATTATAGAACCTCAGTCACGTGAGAAAATCCTATTTTCTCATGCCAAGATGAGAGACAACCATCCTGTCTGAGCAATCAGTAGATATTGACATCTCATGTCAAGGACCCCTCACACAACTGAGAATCCAGTAGGTGTTCATTGATACCATCCTAATATAAGGCGGTACTCCTTTTTCATGTTACATTGGGACCTTTTCATATGAGGAGGTACAATGCGCTTAGCGAAGCAGTTTCTGTAATCTGCTTCCAAAAGGTATTGCAAAGAAAAAATAGTGCCATCTATAGGTTAAATTATATAGTAGGAAAACAAACATGAATATGGGTTCTTCATTTCCGCATCTCAAGGGCAAAGGTCTTGGCCCCTGAATAGTCAACGTATTGACCCTTGATAAATTGGACGTCTAAAATGTCGTCCTTACAAGGAGAACAGTTTTCTTGGTTTCTCACGCTCACAGCGTTAGCCACACACAGAAAAGTAAAGGTGTCAACTGTGTCTCCCACGTGGTTCTGGTTTAATTGAGAGTCAAACCGCCAATGACTATGCTTATATGGAGGGTCAAATTGAGTTGACTCTGTACTATCAGTGTCAATGCAAGTTGACCCTTTATATGAGCAGAGTCAATAGCTGTTTGGCACTCGATTTTTACCAGAGCTACTTGGGAGACACACCTGACTCCTTTTTATTTCTGTGTGCAACCAAAGGAGCATGAGTTCAAGTGTCAGCATCCAAAAGAGCAGATGGGTTGACCAGGGATTCCATAATCTTCCTCGTGAGGCCGCAAAAGATAAGTGGCAATTTTCTGGGAAACCAGGAATAATTTAATGCCCAAGCAGTTTTGTAGGCCATTGAGTGTAATCAACAGGGCCGGGGTTTGGTTCTATGAGCGTCTTCTAGAAAAAATGGCCACACAGCCTCATTTTAATAGATGAAAAGCAAGTGTGATCATTAACGCCTTCTCTATCAGAATTGAGAAAGGCCAAAGCACAAAATTAGATGTAAGCCAGGTGTATACACCACACCTGGTAACTCTTGCTTTTTATAGTTTTAGATAAACATCAATATATCGATCATACTATCAATCATACTATTGATATTCTTGTCATTTCAAGTTTTACTTAATTGATATATCTTTTGTTTTGCATATTTCACAGCTTGAGCAAACAACTGCTCCTCCTCGGTTATAAATGTCAATAGCAAAAACTGATAGAGTCACATGATCCTCAAATATTCAAGGACTCTACTTTATAGAAGAGAGTAAAGTAGCAGCATACACGTGCCTGTGGTGTGCAGGCTTAACCGTTTAAACCCCAATGTGTTGCTACCCAAACAGTATGCGTTAGATTGGAGGGATGACATTTTATACCATTTCTGTTGCTTTAAACCCCCAGCGCCTCTATAAATAGGGATGAGTACCTGTCCCGGCCCCACTCCGACTGTCGCTGGAGGGGTACCGAGATCTGACCTTTAATAGAGCCGATGTTCTGGTAGTCACTCAGCTCCTACATCTAAGGCTATATGACAAGAAGCCCATATTCCAATGGGTCAATGAATGCCCTTTACCAAATATATCTGAAACGATTTGAATTAGAGAGTAACCCCCACAATTCAATTATTGATTGGCATGATTGGACTTGGGTGGCTTCAAATAGTTATAGTGAATATTAAGTGTAGGGGTTGTGAAATTATGAAGCGAACACAGGTTCCAATTCGGTTTGAATGCAACAGGTTTTATTCAGTCTCACAATCTCTTATGTTCTCATACGAACACGGCCTTAAAGGTAAGGTTCAATATCGTACAGGTTATCTATAGACAGATAGACAAGGCTCGAAGTCAGCAAAGCTGGATGATCTGGTCTTGTCCCAGCGAAGCTGGTGCAATAGCCAGAGAGTGGGGAGTGTAGGTGCTCCATGGTCGAATGTATCGAAGGTATCGAAGGGTGTGGGTCCGAGCTCGTCCTGAGACGAACTCCCAGAGGTGGCCAACCTCTGCCTCTTACATACCAAGAGCGCGGACCAAGCAGTGTCGACGTGGCACTCCACCGGCACGCCGTCTGGAGTGCCCCGCTTGGCTCCCCTACCGGATAACTGAACAGGGACATGGCGTAGGTGTTGCCACCTAGTGTTCAACTGATGCCATTCCCACCTTGACTCCACAAACCCATGCATATATACATATTATTCGTCCCCCTACATCAAGCTATTATCATGGTACACCTCTGTGAGACATACACCATTATCATGTAGCATATAGATACACCGCAAGAGAAGGTGATAAAAGAGAAATGCCAAACATAAAGACATCCCCGCAATGGATAGGAACACTTCTGTTATAGATTGCTTGTGAATGGGAAGCAATACAAACTCTGGCTGATGAAAGGATAGATTCTGTCAGCTCAGTAATTGGTTGTCCTTGCAGAAAATTGATTAAGGATGGCCTTTCCACAACCCAGGAGACAGGGGCCAACAGTAAGCTGACAGCTGTCATAGCACCCCACCCAGCTAGCCACTCTGCACTACTAGTTACTTTCAAAGTTAGGTTTACTGACTCACTCTCTGTCCTATACTACTTGTTCACATCATATGGCAACATAGTTCTTTCTTTTTTGCCATTTGAAACACATTTAATGATGTTTCCTATTTTAGGAACCTACCACCTCTTCTCATTATTCCAGGTAAATTGACTTATACAAAATTGTGACACATTTCATTATGTGATGACATCATATGTGATCATTTTCTGGGTTAAAAATTTAAAAAAAAGATAAGGTCTAAAATGGTCTGTGTCCAAAGAGTTCCAGAACTACCTCCTTTGTAAGCCTATTGTAGGGGTTGATGTCGTGGGGTAGTGAAATGTGATTGGGAGGATAATTTGAATTCTGTCCTTTATGCACAGCAGATTTCAGCTTTGGGTAGAGAAATCATTGGGTATTAATGGAGACGGGGACATGACTTGTGTGGTACCTGTGCAATCCCTCCCACTAAGCCATTCTCAAATAGGCATGGCAGTAAGGGATATGGGCGGGGAATGGGCAGGAAGTAAGGTGCCAGTGGAAAGGTTGGAGCAGAAAAAGATACATAAGAAGCAAATACAGAGAGGGAGAGCTCACCAAGGTTATAGTATTGAAGCAGAAATCCAACTTCAACACTGATGATTTGACAATCAACCATACTTTGAGTTATTGATCCTTCTTTTAGAAACGTCTTGAGAATGTTAAAATATATTGGTGGCAATCCCAATCTCCAAATGCCATGTAAACCATTATATCTTAGGAAATGTCTTTGAAAGAGTAGTCGTAGTGGCATCCTTTATATTGTAAAACATTTGATATACAAAAAACATTTTAAAAAGCTCTCTCCAACTTGATCGTTGAAAAACTGTATTTGCTTGGCTTTCCTGGCCCTCTGTAAATGTTAGATCATTTAGTACAGTTGTGAGTAGAGCCTCAGGAGACGCTATGCTGGAAGTGATGGGACACTTTCCATTGATTCATGAATTGAAATATGGTAAATGAAATCAAAATACACATTAAGGGCATAAACTCCCCACTTATGTTGTTTTGGCTATTTCTGGCCTTTTTCAGGCTTATACCCCTACAGAATAACCAGTTTTGCACCAATTTATTCAAACTTTTGGTATATGTGAAAAAACATCCTAATAATTCAGGAAATCTCTATTTTTTGTGTATTGGCCCAATATTTTCTGTTTTCTGGCCCTCCAAAGGCCCAAAAAACCCTAAAAACCTCAAAAATGCTAAAAATGACATGTTTTACATGCCTCCCATGTGTACTGAGGCAGTAACAGCTTATTTCTAATATCATTTTCTATTAGGTCTATGGTATAGTCAATTGATTCACGAGGATTTCACTAGATATGTTCCGTATTTTTTTCTCCACAGTCATTTAAGTGTGTTTTGTGAGCAAAATATTCAAATGTCATTTCAGGTTGATACCTCTATATAGTAAATAAAGAAGATCCACAGAGTCTCTATTGTATCCCAGACTGTGAGGTAACTCTTGTGTCCTCTGCTGGAAAAAAGAAATTTTGAAAAATATCCAATAATCTTGCCTCCAGGAGCATATGTCTATTGGGATACATATTTTCCGTCACGGAGTCACCCGGAATATTGGTCACGGAGTCACCAGCCACCCTGATGAAAATTTAAACCTTCATAAAATTGTTAATACCCAATACATTTAAGTTATCTCTGGTTTTCATGTGTCCTACCCACTCCCTCTAATGTTCTAATGCAAAAATCCACCATTTTTATGCTCATTTATACAAGAAATAATTTCCGTCACGGAGTCACCCGGGTGACTCCGTGACGTAAAATAGGTTAATAGGGGTACTTTAGGCCTATACTGTGCAAATTTGGTCTAACCAGATATCATGATGCTTCATATTTCTTAAAGTACACATGATCAGGACACTGTAGAGTTGATTTAACCAATAATGGGACCATTTTGAGGAAACTAGCGTAAAGTTGAGAGTATGTAGTTGAAATGTTCATATTTCTGATAAATGTTCAAAATTCATCGGGCTGTATCTCAAAAACTATCACTCAGAGGATATCCATTCTTGGTATGCTTCAAGATATATGTTGGCCCAGCTTGTATACAAAATTATTAGTTGCTGTGATGTATTTAAAACATAATGTTCATGATCATGGATTTTTGGTCACGGAGTCACCTGAAAAAAGGACAATAAACTTCACGAGGCGATAAAAACTGAACCGTTAGGGCTAGAAATGTATCGAAAAGTGTTCCAAGGAGCCAAGATATATACCTTTCAATATACTAAACTTGTTTAAACATATTAAGAACTTTCTGATTTGTCCTTCCTCTATCCTAAAACAACATAGGTCAGGAGTATATGTGGGTTCGCTCTTTCAACTATTCAACAAGTCTATTAGGTAAAACAAAAGAATGTAACCTCGGTAATGCCTGTCTTTACACCATGGGAAAAGTTCTATATGTCATTCACCCCTGCCTTCGCTTGACAGTCTATAATGTGCTTGCCATCAATGTTGAAGTAAATTGAGATAGGGGTTGGCATACATTTCTTGTGCCATTGCCCCAGGGTATGCACCTCTTTTGTAAAGGTTACAATACTACTTCTGCGGGCTACTTTTGATCAATGTACCATAAGGGACCCTGGGCCTGACAAGCACTTATCTTCTTCACAGCCACTACATAGGGACACAAAGGAGACACACAATTGGTATTCCTGCCCAATCACAAGCCATACTTTATAATCATACCATACAATAAGGGAGTGTCCATGTGAAGAGTAGAGAGGCTTCAAAGGGAAAACCTCTCAAATCTTCTCATCATTTATACATACTGAGTATTGCCGTCACACAGAGCCACAGAAGTTGCCACCCAGACCTCTGACTTTGGTAATTGCTAATTATGTTTCTCAGTGTAGTTACAGAAGGATTTAGGGTAAATCAAAACTATCCAATTAGGAAACCACTTTAATTGATGAGAAAGAAAGACATAGAGGATGCGGAGAACTGAATCATTTGAAGGAGAGCTTTAAGCCTCTTCTGAACTAGGCCAGGGTTTTACAGTGACACCTGAAGAAAGGACATCAAGATAGGGGACTTAATTAGAAATGCAAGATTAATTCAGGTTCTTCACTTTTGTGTTTGTATGATCACATGTCAAAGCTTTGATTATCAGTCATTTCACAAACTAAAGCCACAGTAATAATATCAAAGTGGCAATTCAAAGATGAAAGTTCATATGTCATGCAGGGGGTGGGGCCCAACCCAACCAGCTTTAATCAAGGTGTTTTGCATAATGGCTCTGCCCACACATTTTCCTATGTAGGAGAGGTCAGGTTTGGGAGGTCTGTGAACTATATCATAGGGCCTTGGCAAATTTTCCGGCGCAACTGTAATGGAAATTCAATATACTAGACAATCAGTTTTTTTAGAAAACAAAGGAGATGGCACTGAAGGTATAAAACTGGCTCGATATGTTTTGCAAGTTATTGTCAGTGATTAATCTCAGTTTCAGATTTTAACTACATGTTAAAGGCTTGACTACATCCATAAAAAACGCAATTGTTTTAGTAGTTTATAGATACATTTCCGTAGACAACAAAACTATATTGCAGATTCTAATGAATCTGATAACGCTCAATATACGCTCAATATACAGGATCTTTAGGTTTTTACCTGGAATAAAATACCATAATGCTGCAAATATTTGATTGGTTTTGGTATTGTTATCACTGTACTAAAAGTCCTGGAGAGTCCTGTGTGTGCTTCTATTAAAAAAATGGCTAAATCCAATATGGCCGCCAGATTGTGAGATCACACAGGAGCCACTAGAAGTGGGTAAGACTTTGTGTCCTATCAAAATGGCTGCCTCCACAAAAGCCTTCTTTGGGATGACATTATAGGGGTCTATAAAACGTAATCAGTCAATAAACACAGTAACCATCATTATACAGTAAAACTGACAATGAGGTACCTGCCACCACAGTAATAGCCTCGTTGTAAGCAAGTGCTCGTTGTAACATAGGTAAGCATAGAGTACTGTCTAAGAAGGGTAGATACTGACCCGGGAGGTAGGGGGATGGGGGCGGGGCTGTGTGAGGGCCTCCTCCTGTGATGTGATGTCAGGGGGGGAGGGGGGCAGGAGTGGTCCTGTGACGGGGGAGGCGGGGGCTTTGTGAGGGCCTCCCTCTGTGAGGGGAGCCATCACAGAGGGAAAAGGAGGCCCTGTGGGGCCTTCAGTCAACAAAACTGCCTTCAGACCACCAAAGGCTTCAGCCACAAAAGCCTGTAGTCCACAAAACAAAAATAGCTTCAGCCTACAAGACCTATATATATGTGGATCAACAAGGGAAAAGGGACCTCCGTGGGGGATTTTTAGTACATGTACCAACTTTGGCTACCAGGGGGCTGCATATAGCTAAATAGGACCAATATATAGCAAAAACGTATCTATACTACTTTTTTATGTAGAATATGATAGGCCACATTAGAAGATTCCATTTTTGGTGAAAACATTCCATATTTGGAATGGAAAAGAACGTTTTTGGGCCTAAATTGGCGTTTTTGCACATGTTGGTTGCCATGGAAACATGATTTTCATTCTCAATCAAAAATTTTAAAGGATTGAATGAAAGAAGGCCCCAAAACGATTTCTATGCTGAAAACAGAATGTAAATACCATTTTTAGATCAAAATCTGTGACCAATTGTTTGAAAAAGTTTGGATATTTGGTAATTAGCATAATTATGCTAATTAGATAGAAATATATCTAAAATAAAGGAAGATAGAGCTTATTGGCATTTAAGATTGGACCGTCACCACACATATTTAGAGAGCCAGTACTCAAAAACTAAAAGTGGTACCTGCTTATAAAAGATATCACTGGAAAGCTGATGACATCAATTTTATTATTGAGTTTTTACCTTGGAGGACCCTTTTCCCTCGACTGTCCACATATATATATATATATATACTGGTTTCACCTACCAATCTGGCATCTCATATCAGCTTTAGCCCACAAATCCTATAGAACGGCTTCACTTTCCAAAATAGCTTCTTTCATCAACTTGCCTTCAGCCCCCAAAACCTATAATATCTTCTCACATGCCAATCTGCCCTCACATATCAACTTACCTTCAGCCTACAAAGCCTATATTGAGTGTATATATGCTTGTCTCACATACCAATCTAACCCAACATAATTATCAACTTGCCTTCAGCCCCCAAAACTTATGTCTTGGTCTCACATACTAATCTGGCCTCACATATCAACTTGCCTTCAGTCCATGAAACCTATATAATGTATTAAACATATCAATTCATCTTTCCATATGTACTTGCCTTTAGCCCACAAAGTCTGTATAATAGTCTAACATAACAATCGCACTAGTGGACATGCTCTCATGTGAGCATGGACAAGAAAATCTTTCCAATCTTAAAATGGCCAATCTTAAAAGTATGACCTTATCCATTTTAAGATTTATTTACGATTATCACCGGTCCTAATAATGCTCACCAAATATAGATGGCCCCACTAACTTTGGCCACTTAGTCAACAATCAAGGCTATCCTACATAGGTCAACATACAGCGTATGCACATGTAGATAGTAAATGTTGGGAGTCAGAGTAAGACTGCATATATGGTGGCACCATATTTATTTGGTGAGTGTTATAATCTTAAATGTTATTAACATTTTAAGATTATTGATTTCAGATTATTGATTTTAAGATTATTGATTTTAAGATTGGAAAGATTTTCGTGTCCATGCTCCTGCGAGAATCTATCCTGACAAGCATAACAATCTGGCCTCTGATATTGACTTACATTCAGTCCTCAAAACCTATGTAATGGTTTAACATACCAATTTTGGCTCTCTATATTTACTTGCCTTGCCAAAAAACCTATATGGCTTCACATTCAAACTTTGCCACAAAAACTCTATATTGGTCACACATACCAATCTAGGCTCTAGTATCTTTATTGGGCTGAAGGGAATTTTTATATTTGAGGCCAGATTAGTATGTGAGACCATAATGTATGGCCAAGAAGCTACCCTGCTTCCTGGGCCAGCCACCAAGTGGTGCATGTGGCAGTGCATCATGGAGCTGCACCTGTCTGTAACAGGCTCTTTATTAGGCTCATTAGCACATCATGACAACAGAACATTGACATAACACATAGAATAATGTCCACGTTCTACCATATTACACCTGACCAGGTGTCATGCCAATTAAATGACTCAGTTGATTGATGCAGAATAAACAGCAGTACCTAGTATCAATAGATGTGTGATAGAACAGGTATACCTGCACTTGAATAAACTAACTGGCCAAATATATAGACAAATGCCCAATGATACCATATTTCACAAGTCGGGACTACGTCTGTTTACCACAATGCCACAGGCTGAATGGGATATGCTCTAGCCCCCACTAATGAAATACGTCTGAGACGGTATCAATGAAGTTGATATTTGTGTTTATTATTTTCATTTGAAGCCATTTAATGAAGGAAAGACAGCTTCTTCTTAGCCCATTGAATACAAACACATTGCATTTAATTGGGGGCATTGAATACGGTACTCCTATACCCAGTAAATCTTGTATCTTAAGAAAAAAGGTAGAGTCAAGTTGATGGAGTGGCTTCTGGAAGACCCAAACCACAGTCACATCATACATGCCACCTAGTGTCTTTCTTTATGTCAGGGGAAGACACATGTCCTACCTGTAGGTTTTTTTGGGCTGAAGTCGATGTGTGAGGCCAGATTAATATGTGAAGCCAGTATATATATAAATTAGGTATGTAGGTTTTGTGAGCTGAAGGCAAATTAAAAACAGTATGTGAGGTCAGTTTAGTATTTAAAGCCATTATACCGATTTTGTGGGCTAAAAGCAAGTTGATATGTGAGACCCTTATAGTTATTGTAGGCTGAAGACAAGTTGATCTGAGGCGCTAGATTGGCAGGTGAAACCAGTATGTAGGTTTTATAGGCTGAAAGCATTTTATTTTGTGTGGCCTGAAGACCATTATGGCCCAGTGCAAGCCTTTACCTAACAAAATGATACAAGTAACAAGTAAATAAGGACTCACCTAGGGGGTGGGGAACATTTATTTGAGTTAATCCCTATGTAATAGTATGTACTAGGGTGGCCATATTGGATTTGGTCCTTTTCTTAATGGAAGCACACACAGTACACTCCAGGACTTTTAAGAGGTCAAAGCTGATATAAAGACAAGCCAGTCCTGAAATTTCCAGCTTTATGGTATTTAATTCCAGGTTTGGGCTAGAATTCATCTAAAATTCCTGTACTAGGTCCCCTGCCCCTTTTATCATGTTTCTCTAAACCTAAGCCCCTTCATACATGGATCCCTATGATCCCCAAAACTGGATCCCATAATCCTCGTGTCATTAAGAGCTCCCTTTGTCCTATTGGCCACAATGAACATGCCCCCCAACTCCCTGTACATAATGTCCATAGTAAATGGTGTCAACAATGAATTCATCATGTATATAAACACTCATAATCATATATTATATATATATATATATATATATATATATATATATATATATATATATATATATATATAATATATATATACAAATGTGTTATTTTGTCATATAATTGGCACACCCCGTGGTGGTGATGTCCCCAATATAAAGACACATTGAGTTCATCCCTTTAGGTTACATATTGCCATTATTATTTCATGCCCCAAAGGCCTGAAAGACCATCATATAATTGTAGTGCTCATATCATGTCATACTTGATAAACTGCAGCACAATAAACTTACTACCCCAGGCTCACGCTTGACCCAGATGAACCATAATAAGCCTCGATCATCACATTATGGTTACCCTAGTAACCGTAATGTTAAGGTGTCTGCCAGGGACAAATTTCGGTAATTACCCCATCAGGTTTTCAGTGACTGTAAATATACCGTGGCAGTAAAAGTTTGTGCACCTCATCATATCGTTACTATCCAGAATAGTATATGTATAATAGGGAAGATAAGATAAATACGCTCGTCTCACATCCATTAAATACAGTCTGCCTAGTGCATCTTTCCTTTAGCAGAATAAGCAGAATTAAGCAAAATGTTTGTATTGAAATTTATCCCTCTGAGGCGAGGCATTTTTTTCAGCCTAAGCCAATCCTGAAGCCAAAAGGATTGAACTCCAGTGTCGACAGAGAGACGGCTGGGAAATTCCATCTTTCCTCATGAGGACACAAAAGATAAAAAGTTGTTGACTGGGAAAACAGTGAGAATTTCATGCCTGATCAGTATTGTAAGCAATGAAGTGTAATCGACAAGGCCACAGTGTCATGATCTGAGTGTGTCTTGGGACAAAAATGGCTGCAAAACCTGCCTAATTTCAATACAATAAAAGAGAAGGGTGATCCTTACCGTAAGTTGTCAGGTCCACACAATCATCATACAGCGTATAAATACATTCTCGTACACCACAAAAGAAAGATGACAAACAGAATCTTCTTTACAGTGCAAAGCTAAACACATAGACTCAACATAATCAATTTCTCATAGGTTGTTTGTGAAAAGGAAATACAGATAACTATCCTTGATGAAAAGGTAAATGCTGTCGGCTTGGTGAATAGTCATCCTTGCAGGGAGTTGATTAAGGATGGCCTTTCTGTAACCAGGGAGACAGGGGCCAGCAGTAAGCTGACAGCTGTCATAGCACCCCACCCAGCATTCACCCCTCTACTCCCATTTGCGTACACAGAGAAACGAAGTAGAATCACTGTGACTCCCGACTTGATCACTGAGGTAACTCTTCCCGTGATTCTGCAGTAAGTCCCTAACATTAGCAGGACTCTATAGTAACTCTATAATGACTCCTATTCTAAGACTACCTATTGATTGGGAGTCACTTTAGTGTCATGGGGAGAGTTACCCCAGTGATCGACTCCAGACTCGGTAACTTCCCATTTGGAAGTTACCGTGATTCTACTTCTTTTCTCTGATTACTGCTTGTATCACTGCCTCAAACCACCCTTTCACATCAGATAGCAACAACTTTTTATGGTTTGAGAAACGTTAAATGACATCCTCTAATTTAGGCCACTTTCTTTTCACTATTAACTTTCAGGTGATGTTATATGTAAATGTTCCCTTGGATTTGTGAACATAATTAAATGAGGAAGACAGTAAATCATTTGACCATTACAGATGTATTGTTTTATATGAAATCGAAATCTGAAATAGTCTGTGGGCCCATAAAGCAAGATTAGCAATTATCTGACATTGATATAAATCTTCTCCTTACTGTTGTGGCTAACGTACGGAGAATAAACGTCCAGGCAATAAAAGATAATTATTTTTGAAAAAAATATCCATTTTTAATCAGTTTCACTGAATGGTACGTTGTTGAGTGTCGGGGAGAAGCTTGGGGTAGGAATGATTTTGGGGATTAGTTTTAGCAAGGACATGACTTGTGGTAAAGGGAACAATCCATCCCCCTAAGCTATCCTCAAATAGGCATGGCAGTAACGGATATGGGAGGGGGTGGCAAGGGACTAAGGTGTCTGTGGAAGGTCGGAACTGAAAACTCCTGAACCAGATACAAAGGGAGGGTAAGCTTACCAATTTTACTGTGTAACTTCCCACTCCAACACTGCTGACTTGACATTCAACAATACTCCTTGACATTTTCATCTGTTTCGAATTTGTGTTGGGAAGAGAATATTGACAGCAATCACAAGTTTCAATGCACATGTGCATAACTATATCTTGTCATTTGGAGGGAAATAATTTGAAAGTCAACAACCCCTCCCCAGAGTTATGCACGTGGTATCCTTTACATTGAAAAACCTGTTCAAAGCAAAAATCTTCATCTGTAAGAAAGTTCTATTTATATTGAGGGTTGAGGCATATTTTTCTCAAGTTTTATTTCATTTAGTTCATTGCACTTGATATTGTAAATGTGTATTGAATCAGCGAAACGTGAATAAAAAAATAATTTGCCACTTACCAAGTAGTAACAATTCATCACTGAATGAAGGTAGAATCACCCTGAAACAAAAGTCTAAGCAGTATACATGTATGCACTACCCAGTAAACAAAAAAATGTTATACAACGTTCTATAACGTTTTTCTGTGGCTCCTTTTTATGGCAAAACGTTATATAACGTTATTATAGAGTACCGTGGGGGTATTACTGGCACCCTAAGGAGTTTTCCCCCATGTTGCGATTTCTGTTAGATTTTTTGAGAATTTCTCTTTTCCCATGCATTGTGCATGGACTTTGTGACATTTTCCATCAGTTATGGGCAAAATAATATATGTTGTCATATGAATATTTTTGTATTTATAATTCAGGATTTTGTTGGTATTACTGGTGGCTGGGGGTATTACTGGCACCCTTATGCTTTCCTTACAAAAAGCCATAGTTGTACAAAAATAAAAACCGACCCTGTTGGGGGCACACAATTATGTGTCATCAATGGAGGAATTAGAGTCAGAGACATCCTGACATGCCACACTTATATGTCATTGATGTACTCAAACACAGACCTGGACCTCAAACAATTGCAGTCAAATCATTTGTGAATGTTGTTTTGGATACCCAAAGAATCCAAATTACTAAGGAAACAGCTTTGCTCTTAAACCAAACATATAAATTTACCATGCAGTGTCAAAAAAAGAATCAATTACTGATTATTATCATGTTCATCTTAACTAGAAAGGATGACAGCAAGACAGATGCCAGTAATACCCACAACTGTACAAATATGTTGGTATTACTGGCACCCCCGCCATCTTGGAGGCATTGAGACCAGGTTCAAAAATGATTGTTCTAGCAGACAGAGGACATAAATTGGCCATGGAATTCTGCTTATGGTTTACGAAAACTCATATAGATGAAGCTGTGAATCTAAATCCAATTCCTCTTACATCTTGGCAAAAGCTATAACTGCACCAATCTTGACATTAAAGTCTCAATGATCAAAATTTTAAAGTGAATTAACCCAATCATGAAGTTTTATTTCAGGATTTCTTGCCTTTTAGGGTAAGGGGATAGGTCTCCAAAATATCTTGAATTATCATCTGCTTGCCTAGCAAGAAATACACACAACACTGCCAGGGTGCCAGTAATACCCCCCCTGCCAGTAATACCCTACGGTACTCTAATAACGTAATTTTGTTAGCTGGTTATACACTGACCGATAATCCATCAGAGAATGAGAGAATAACACAAAGTTTCACCCTTGCAACTACTTCTTTAATCTCTTTTCCAACATCACAGGATAAGTTCTGAGAAATATTCACCCATTACCTCAACTCTACAGTCTCTAAGGTAGTTCTTGGTCATACATATTGAAATAATCAGAGGGACTGGCTGGCATATATTGCCTGTTTTATTACTCCAGGGTTTGCACCTCTATTGTAAAGGTTATCAAAGAGACAGGTAGGCTACTTTTGATCAATGTACCATAAGGGACCTTGGACCTGACAAGCACTTATCTTCTTTACAAGCACTACATAGGGACACAAAGGAGAGACACAATTGGTATTCCTGCCCAATCACAAGCCATACTTCACAGACGTAATATACAATAAGGCAGAGTCCATGTGGAGATTACAGAGTGTACACGGGGGTAACCTCTTGAACCTGCTCATGATCTATGCATACCAAGGGTTGTTGTTATACAAAGCCACCTGCGGGTCCAGTTCCTACCCAGAATATAACTAAAGCATTGCCATGCAATTCAACAGATGCTGCTTGACAATACAAGGGGACTTTTTAAAAATCCTAATAACAATGCGTCAAAATCACCACCTGTTTGATGTAAAGTGGGTGTTTAAGAGATGATTAAGAGAGCACCCAAGCTGCTGTGCAATTCCCTTGCTAGTTCAATTTCTGTGTACCATAATACAACTTCTGGTCCTGTGTTAATAAGAAGCACTATAATCAATTAGAAATCGACAGGGGAGGTGGAGCAAATTTAAATGTCTCAAAACATTAGTTCAATTATTGCAGTCACGTAACCTTTTCTACCATGACAGCTTTTTAATGGAAGCCAATGATAAATCTGTCTGGCTCTATGTAGAGTTAATTGATTTTGTGCTATCATCTAAATGAACTAAATAAAAGCTCACAAAAAGATGACTGCCAGAACTCTACCTACTCCCAGAACGGGTGCTCAATATTTTACAGGACTTGGTGAAAATCAACTTTTTGCGATTTTGAACTTATTTCTCGCCAAGTCGGCCATTTTGGGAAAATTCTCACTTTTTTTCCAACATTTAAAGGAAATTTGACCCATTCCAAGGATACCTGCCACAAGCTGTTAAGTTGACAGTAGACAGCAACCATTATTTTCCATCTGGTCTGTTGAAAATAAATATTGAAAATGGTTGATGTCAACTGTAGATTTACATGGATTGACAGTTGACAGCACCCACTTTGAATTTTTTCTTCAAAATAATTCTTTTTTTTCAAAATATTCTTTTTAAAAACGAATTTTTTTAATTTTCAAAATTTTTCAAAATGATTTTTTTTCTTCAAAGTAAATATTAATTTTTTTCACAATGATTTTTTTCCCCCAACGGACCAACACCTTAAACAACTTAAACAAAAGAATCAAGGAAACTGGAGGGACTGTACAAGCAATCAACTTGTAAAGCTAATTCTTAGGGACTTCAAAGATCGAGCCTCTAATCAAGGCTACTAGTTGGAAACCTTCGAAGCACATTCTGAGAGAGGCTCATAATATTGTGGGATATATGCAGGGTAAACCTATAACAGGAGTGAGTGAGGGTAATCTTGTTTGGTGTGCGACACCAATAATTTAGTTTTCTCCTGATATCTTTTCTGCTCAGCATAGTGCGACAGTAAAACGTCTAAAAGATCTGTGTGATTGAAAATATTTTACAGAATACATAATTATTCATGTTACAAGCCAGAACCGAACACAAGTGTTCGGTTCTGCCTTGATCTCTCCATATAATCTTTAGATTATGATGATCAACTGAAATCAAAGGCATCCAGGGTAGTGGGGGATGACAAATAAGTTGGGGCAGTTGGTAAGATATTGTGCCAGTTGCTAGGCATAGAATGTTTGGAATTGCTGTTGTAACAGAATGGTCCTAGCTACATGACAATAATTCCAATAGAATCCCCAGGGCTTGTATACGGGGGGTAGGTATTTCAAATACCCTCTATTCCCACCTATTATGCCAGTTGCTTAGCATGGAATGTTTGGAATTGCTGTTGCTAGGTAACAGAGTGGTCATAGCAACATGACAATAGTTCCCTGAGAATTCCCAGGGATTGTTTACTGCAGGTAGGTATGGTCAAATGCCTTCTATTCCGAAGGATTGTGCCCCATTAGGGCAATTGTACTTTTGGGTGATTGACAGGCGTGACCTCAGGTCATCCGCTGACCTGGGGTCACACCTGTCAATTATCTTAGGATTTTGATGAAATTTTCATCACAGCAATGATTGTAATAGGTGCCCTACACTGGTATTTGAGGATTCAGCATAAATGTAAAGTAACATATAGGTAGAAATATATATTTTCTAGCTCTGTACGAAAGGGGCAATGCCATTTGAAGAACAGGAGTTGCATAAAATCACTAAAACCTTTTTTGCATGATATCTATAAACAGGTGCCCTACACTGGTATTTGAGGATTCAGCATAAATGTAAAGTAACATATAGGTAGAAATATATATTTTCTAGCTCTGTACGAAAGGGGCAATGCCATTTGAAGAACAGGAGTTGCATAAAATCACTAAAACCTTTTTTTGCATGATATCTATAAACACTTGTTTTAATGATGCTTCGCGTACATGGTTAACGTGGCTGTATGACATGTAGTTGGCTTTTGCGAAAAGAGAAGATAAGTCTCCTGGATGTATCAAAGGGAACATAAGGGAACATAACTTGCTCCTTATTGGCTCTACCATGGCAAAATTGAGGAACAGGGCCTGGAGTCAACAATGTGTTTGATCCTTTCTGTAGAAGAATCACTTTCCTGTCCATTGTTAGTCCTTTAGAAATGGCATCGGAAGAGAAAGGGGAATAAGCACGGATATTAATGACAAAAAGAGTAAATGAGGTCACTGTAAAAAGACTTTCTCCATGAAGCTACAAAACATCAAACATGTGAGAATTTCACATCTGGTCAGCATTTTTATCTAAAAACTTTAGCCTACCCAACCTGCATGCACATCATATGTGCATGTCCCAGAACAAAACAATGAACAAAGTTGACTGCCAAACCATTTATCGTGTGAAGTAAGCATGTGGGAAAGCACTGTAAAATAATGTCTGTGAGATGAGTTCAAAAGTTGGAATGGCTCTCCCACCCATAAGAAGGGCGACAACAAGAAACCCAGAACAGTGACGTGTATTCGATTTGATATACATCAAATCGTGTTAACATCATGGTATATAGTTATAATTCTTAAGGGAGGATTATGAAAGTGTCGACTTCACATTATCTCTGCATCCTTCCAGGACTATTTGTCAGCACCCAACCATAATTATATGCATAGTGGTTTTGTTTTGGTTATAACATTAAAAATGCTAAAATATGTATATAAGCTTGATGTCTTTGATGGGTGGTTACAGGGGTAGGCACCTATGTTAAAATGAGATCAAATTGCTTTATTTCCTCACATTTATCTCTTTCCAACCACATATTACATGACTCTACTTATCAGGTATATTCTTATCAAATCTATTGTATAATTTCCTGTGGGCCACCAGGGCCCATGGGAGGGTAATTCTGAAGAAAACTACAGGCTCAGTCCCATAATTATGGGCTATTGGCTCCCGGGCCAGCCTTAGTGTCTACCCCTGTGGTTATAACTGACCAGGGTCACGATTTCACTCCACAAACTGGCTGACCCAGTAGTATCTAACACTTTTAGAGCTAGATGATGCTTAAATGTGCTTGTCGGGATGCATTAATACAACACCTGCATTCATACATGCTGACCCATCAGGAGTGTATCAACCTTGCCGGGTCAATATGTTGCATTCATGCTGCGCTGACAAGTAGACTCGCCATGGCTGCATTCAAACATCATGATGGCAAAGGTTAGAGTATACTACTGCACTATGCTGCATGGGTTAATTAGGTAAAATCCTATTCACTTTTGATTGATTCCCTAAAAGGGTACCCAGAACAAACAGGTTTTTGGCTAAGTCTCAGTGTGCCACAATTCAATAAGGTTGTCACTTAGTAGTGAACACGACAGGCAGTGCTCTATCCATGTAATTGACTTTGCTATAAGGTTCTGACAAGTGAGGTTGCCTCCACTTTATCCAATAATCTAGAGCATATTGAAAATGAATGCACATTAGTGGATAGCTTACCTATGCTCTAATGAACTAAAAGGTTGTTTGGAATCGTGAAAGAAGCAGAGAGTTGGAAAGATGAATTTCTCTAGTATAACAGACAGATTACATGAAAGAGGAAGACTTAGTATTGGAACAAGAGCTGCAGTTGATTCTCACTAGAAAATGCTTGTATACAATTCCTATCCCTCCCCAAGGTCCATAGTATGAAATAAGACACACCTTTCTTTTTATTCTGTTTCTTAGTTACCTGCAGTCATCTTACACTTGAGTAATCAGATATAAAATCCCATGCCAATATTTTTCCAGACTTATATATTCTCCTTAGAGGGAATCTGATGCATTATTCAGCTCAGACTCCATTAGTATAGCATAATGTGAGCAGAAGTTGGGGACTGGTTCAGTGAGCCTTAATGTCTTAAGTCCTGCCCTTGGGGCCCTCTGTGCTTCACTAGCAAATTTGGACTAAAATAAGCCTGCTGCAAGGTTCAGTTGCTTTTTCTTCTTCTTTGTGACTTGCTTAACTAAATCTTTTATAGGTCCTAATTTCATTTACCTCACCTTGATTATAGGTCCAAATTGTCATCCAAGCAACACTTGTGTAAATGATGGGCCTTTACCACAGGGGAACTCCCTGTTCAGTATTAACTCAAGTAATACTATTAGCACAATATTCTGATCAATGGCTATGCAAATGACATACAATGTGTACACAACTGAAGCTTCAAGATAGCAGTCCTAATGCATCTCTCTTGTATAGAGACCCATACTAGATAGGATTAGGTGTTCAGGTGCCTCCGGCCTCTGAATGGTTGATCAAAGGTTCTAGCTTACTCTGAAGTGGGATGGAGGGTAAGTAAATGTTGTTCTCCCTCTTCTGTGTATTGTTAGATACAACTAACACGACTAAAAACATAGAATGGGGAGCTTATACATCATGTGCAGTTATAACAAGGATCAACACAAGCAATTTCTCACAAAGCTCTTTAAGCTTGATAGTCTGTAAGTGATCATTTCATTTGATTTCTATCAAAGTCCTCTTTGATACTTGAAGGTAAATATCTCACATAAAACCAAACACAGTCAATTGCTGCTGGAGTACAACAGCAGCAAAAATTCTAAGGTAGCTCTAATCATTTATCTTTTTGACAACTTTGGTTGTGACTCCTTAACTCTCCTTTCATGTCTGGAAGCTATATAACAACACACAGGCGCAGAGCAGGTTGTTAATGACCAGTGGCAGGAAGTGTGATTACAAGATTCAAGATGGCGCCAGCACGTGCCAATGGGTGATGGCGGGGGAAAGGGAGGTGTCATCTCTCTGAGAAGTCACGCCTACTCCCCCTGCAAGCACCTCATTCATCTGTCTGCAGCTCCTCCCTTAGGTGATAGGTGGTAGGAGATAGTTCCGGTCCAAGGTCATCCACCTGAAAAAGTCTCCTCCTTTTTCTATTGTGCTGAAGTTTAACTATGGGTAGACGTTAAGTATATTCTTTACTGTGAAATATAACTGTTGGTTCCACAGTAATCCAATTTATAATTATAAAAGTGATACCAACCAATGCTTAGAAAATTGAAATGTGTAGAGATTTACCAGGTTAGCTCATTCAACTTCATCTAGCACTCGTGAAATGTCTTCAACAAAAAGACAAAGCGGTGCAAAAGTATTTACCTAGCACAGGGAATTTCAACATCTCCAACCTTGGCCCCATCACAGCAAAAGGGTACATTGTATGACAAAAACAAACTATTCTAGTATCATTAAAATGATAATGGCAGAAGCCAAGCTGGACAATATGCTGAATAAAAGTAATTGAAAAAATTAAAGTAACACTTTAAAACACCAGCTTTCTATTAACAAGGCTACTTTGGTAACTGGGGTCCATGGTTTTAGGAGGGCCGTTGGCAGATGACTGTAAGTGACAACCAAGTTTGTTTTTCACTTGCAGAATGAATTAATAATGAGACATGTACACAATTTAACTAGAAGAACACCTTAAATAACCAAGGAAAGCAGCATGTAGCCTGAAGGGAAGACATTTAGATGATCCAAAAGTGGTTGTTCTACTTAAAAGGGAATACCTGAATATTGGCTTAAAATTATATCATTTTTCAGATATTTACTTTATTTGAAGTCACTTGTTATTCTAGAATGTGACTGAGACTCTATGCACACTGTATCTGCTTTGGGTCCAGTTAATCCCAGTGGGCACAGAACATTGATAAATGGGTTCAATGTTGATTCAATGTTTATCCAACATTAAATCAATGTTGAACCGAATTTCGTGCCCACTGGGATAAAACAGAAAATGCTTAAAAGTTGATGTTATTGATGTAAGGTCAGGACTGACCAGGGTCACTATTTTACTCCACATTCAGAGTAGACTTCAGTGGACTAATTGTGGACCTTTGAATGATCCCCTTAAAGGAGGTTCAGAAGGGATAACTTTATGGCCCAGTCCTACTGTGGATCTATCCAATAAGGATGTTACCTAATGGAGAATGCTATAGGCAATGTTGTCTCCATGTATTGTGTGATTGGCTTTGTTATTAGGTACTGCCAGCCACTGCTGAGCTTTCCTCCTATTTTATCCAATGATGTAGAGCATATTGGAACAGGCACATTTGTTTTACGTGAATTTAATGATCTAATAAACTAAAAGACTGCTTGAAATCAGAAATGGAGCAAGAAATAGAAAATGTAGATGCCCTGCTCATATAGGATTACATACAGATTACATAACATGAAACATCAATATAATTTGAAAAAAACTGCAGCAGATTCTTATGAGGGGATGCCTGCATACAATTATTTCATGAGGCCCATAGTCAGACATCAAACACCCCTTTCTACTCTTCTTTGATTTGGTTGCCTGCACTTATATTGACATGAACACAAACACACAATACCAAGAGCATATTTTCCCAGATTTGCCTATGTTCCTCGGAGGGAGTATGATTCATTATTCTACTTTGAATCCATTAGTATGGCATAATATGACAGTGTGGATGCAGAGACTGGGCTTTAGTCAGCCCTAATGCCCTTGGGGCCCTTTATGCCTAGCTAAGAGCTAGGAATAAAATAGGTCTGGTGCTTGATTCAGGTGTTCTTTACAAATATTATGACTAAACCTTCTACATGTCCTAATCCTATTAGTGTCACTGTTTATTAATAGTACATATTATCATTTAAGCGACACTTTTGCTAGAATACACACACAGAAAAGTCAGCGTCATTGTCGCTAAAACCACTCTCACCTGAAAGTCAGGCACCGTCTGACTTTCAGGTGAGAGTGGTTTTAGCGACAATGACGCTGACTTTTCTGAGTATGTAGTAGGCCCATGCTAGCTCAAAAAAGTGGTTGTCCCTTGTCAGTATCATTGCGATCAGTGCCTAACTAAAGTTCCTGGCTTTGTCTCAAATTTCTCTGAGGAAGGATGGTAAGTGTTTAAATGCTGTAAACTTTCTAATGTCTAGATAGTCTTACATCTACCCTGACATGACATATAATTTGGAGCTCATACACAGCTGTAAACAGATGGACACCAAATACCTTTGTATGATAGTTGTAAATCTGGGAGACTCCCCGCATAATGTACAACTGCTTTCCCTGCTAAACTGAGGCAAAAGCTGCACCCCAAATATAGCTCTGGTTATAAAATGTAAAGGGTAGTCAATGAAATGCTCTATGCCAAATCCTTACTACTCCCCTTTATTCCCCCAATTTTATGAATTGATTCCTTCATTCTATCATTGTATATACTTATGTATTTTTTAGCTTATGTACTTTTGTACTATGCTACCACTTTGCACTATAGCAGCAGAATTCTGATCAACTGTAGCTTAATTAAACTGCTCCTGTTGGTTGCCAAAATTGTATTGAAGAACAAAGGCAAAAAACTATCTTACTGAAATAAGAGCAGGCGGGTGTTGCAGAGAGAATATTAGAATAGGCTTAAATCAGTCAGTATTTTGACATCTTCATAATTCATTATTCATCTTTGGAATTATTCTGCTTCTGACTAGTGACAGAAGTCATCTCTCCTGCTGAGAAGTGATATGATGCCCCACAAGTGCAGAGCAGATTGCTAATAGTGAGTGGCAGTGTGAATACAAGGCTCCGTCTTCAAGATGGCTCCAGTACGTGTCAATGGGTGATGGTGGGTGAGAGGGAGGTGTCATCTGTCTGTGGGAAGTCACGCCTACTCTTCCTGCAAGTGCCTCCTTTATCTGTCTGCAGCTCTGCTGATTTGGGAAGAGATGTTACCAGTTGGAGGCCATCCATATAAAGGTTTCTCATTGGGCTGAAACACCTTTGCTGAGCCCTAATTATAATTCACAATGTGCTCTTGCTTGCTTTCGGCTGCAGCTTGCTGCTGATGCTTAATCAAATGTTGTGAAGGGGCATTTACAGTCCGGAGAGACATCCTTGACTCTTTGTATTTAATCTGCCCTCTTTTTCTCCCCCACTGTCGAAGGATTACAGCTTGGAGTGAAGATGTCACGGATGATTAAGGCTCATCGGGTCTCAAAATCATAGTGAATTTGTAAAAACATATTGGCGGCAAGTTTCAAAGCACATGTAAACTATTTTATTTTGCCGTTGGCATGGCATCGTTTATATTGTTAAACAGTTTACAAAATAGACTGAATAACTATCTTTTAGAAAGTTCTGGATGATAACAAAAACAAATAAAACCCACAACTTACAGACAACTGAGAACACAAAGGTTCACTTAAAAAACTACTCAACAAGCCTTTTATATCATTAAAGTTTCTATAATGTCTGGATGATACAACAGCAAGGATTCGGAATGCCTTTCAACCTTAACCCGACAGTCTATATCTAGTGTTTGGCATCAGTGCTGAAATAAACAAAAGGACAATTCATATTTTATTGGCCCAGGGTTTGCACCTCTATCGTTACGGTCACCCCTGAGACAGGCCAGCTAGTTGTGATCTATGTACCATAAGGGACCCTGGACCATAACAACCACTTATCCTCTTTACAACCACTGCATAGTGGCACAAAAGAGAGATACAGCTATTTTTGCACGATCACAACCCATACTTTACAGTCATAATCTACAGAAAGTCAGTATTCATGTGGAGCGTAGAGAGCATACAATGGGGTAACATCTTGAACATATTAAGGATACATACACACTAAAGGTTATTATACAAAGAATTCTGAGGGGGGCAAGTCTTACCCAGAATATCAATAGTGAACTATCAATATATTTGATAGATGCTTCTTGACAAAGTTAATGAGACCTTCGACTTTGGTCAGCATCAGGATCACTTTCTTATAATGTCGAGAGGATGACCTACCAGATGTAAACATAAAGGTGTGGTAGTGAATCAATGTATTCAACTGCTGTTAAATTCCTTGTTATTCCTGTTTTGGTGTCTTATTTCACGCCCGATCCCCAGGAACTGTCTGCAGACTCTTTTCCCGACTCTCAGTTGCAAGCGTTTCGCTGGAGATATTGCTGGTTCAGGGTCATCCATGTAAAAGGGATCCATAGAATTTCTTAGTCTTGATACCTAAAATGGCTTCAGCTAAATACTGAATTTTGAAAACTGTTTCTAAAGTTTTCTCTTCAACCTTGTAAATTCAGAATGCCACCTAGGTGGCTTGTGTCTGTGCCTTGGTACTTAAGGATTGTAATATCACTGTACGTGTGGTGCTTCTTCAAAATGCAGGTTTTGTGCTTTATACCCTCTCACTACTTCTGAACCCTAGTGCAGACCGGTCAGTGCTTATTTGAATACCTGCTGTTTAAATGAGGCATGTCAGTTAATAGAGCATAGGCAAATGGCTGCAAAGTACTTTGTTTACCTTTAAAATACATAAATCTACACACAAGATGTAATTTAAGAAGGCAACTGACGAAAACATCAAGTAAACTCGATGGAAGGGAGAAGAAATGATCATATACTTCAAAGAGCCTGTAATCAATTAATCCATCAGAAAAGTTCCCAAGCAGAGGGACCTTCACATTCCCATTGTATGGATAAACATTCATGATTGATTTGATTTAAGAAGAGAGTCTGTCTGTGCTTGCTGCTTCATACAATCAATATGCTATCACACTTGTCTATAGTATATGTCTTTCCAATAAGCATAGTTATTGTGACAGCGAAGCATTTTGTGTGATTGATTATATTAGCCAGACTATGTACATATCACTAGGCTTATTATAGGTCAGGTAAGTTAATTAAGCTCAAAGTAGCTGTTTGTCTGACATAGAAAGAGCTCTTCTCAAAGAAAAATCAAATCATTCTTGGACACATTGATGGCTTCTACAACTATCTAAAGAATATTTCCCGAATTATATTTTGTAGTTTTTTTGGTAGCATCCTGTGCCATCTCTTCTGCTTTACTGTACTTTGCCAGTATCTAATAGCAAACATTACACCTGAACTGCGTATACTTCTTTCAACGGGAAAGCAAGATGAACAATAAACATTCCAATTACTTTCTTCATCAGTACACAGTACAGCTTTCATAGACCAAAAGTTCCATTATAAAATGTATGCATGTTGCTGTTTTAAACCAAATTCTACTGGTTTACATTTCCTGTTTATGAATCAGGTCTTTTGCCATGACACAATGCAGACCTGTTTGGAAAATTGTGGCAACATTAAAAGTAACACGTTTTTTTATCAGAATGCCATGTGTTTCTCTATCTGGGTTACTAGCATCCTCAAACCACCAACTTTCCAGCCCTGTACAGCAAAGTTATCATGTCTGTTAAGGCCACATCTTGGCTTGTATAAATGGAGATAAGGACACATGAGGAATAGAGGCTGAGGGACAGATACTGTTTCTGTGATAATGTCAGAAACCTTCATGTATATACTACGGAGGCTTATTACTACTTATTAGGGTAATACACATCAAAGCCATTCAAGGCATAGGAAGCCATTTGGAGAATTAGTGATAATTAAAGAACTGAATGGAGAATTCTGGTTTCAGGATGCATATATACAACCATAGCAGGAAATAGAAGTCTTGTTAACTGTTGGTTAAGTTACCAAATAGATATCTAAGCCATAGAAATGACCGTTTTAGACATCTGGTCACAAGTCTATTGCAAAGCTGTAATTTTTGTTTCAGTAATAAGGAGCAAATTGACCTTACCACTGATTGACAACTTAAAAACTGTGGAGCTTGGGTGATTGGGGGAGATTTATCCCAATATTACAGTCTATATTTACAATAATTGGCAGTACATTGACTCATATATAATTTCATTCTGCTGATAATTCCCAGCTCTGTAAGGGGGAAAGAAAACATAATTCAAATATTGATTCTGATTTGATGAAGACAAGTCTTTGTAAGATTCCCCTTTACATTTCAACTATATAGATCGAGTTTGAGTTGGAAGGACAGTCTGGATTCAGGAAGGACATGTTAAACTAACACTTACTTTTTTACAACTGAAATAGTATTGCTGAGGAGGTCTCTCTCCTTACAACCTTCTTAAAGGATTTGACATAGTTCCCCTCATAATGAGTAGCAATTTTAAACCTCCCAATTTACCTGAAATCTAATGTCTATTAAAGTAAAGTGTATGTTGAAGTGATGATCCTTGGCTAGGGGTTGTTAGTCATGGGTGGATTAACTGCTAAAATTAATCAGAATCAGAAATTGTGTGCTTGTGATGAGCTGACCAAAAGAGCAAGGGTAGCTTCACAGAATCTCAATTAAACCTTATAAATAGCTGTAGGGATGACACGGTTACTGAGGATTTATTTTAATTGGTAATCAAGATGCATAAATGAACCTTGCCAGGGCTGCTTTGATGAATCATGCTGATCCTTGGAACAAGCACCGGGCACTCTGTCCCTGCTGCACCATGCCCCTGCTTATACTCGCAACATGACACAGTATATATCATAGCACTATGCTGCCCATTAAGGGATTAAATCAAGGTAAAGGTACCAAACAAGGTGTCAAAGATCTAAGGTAAACATATCTATCAGGCCATGAACTTTCTTTTTCAGGGTAAGACAAAACACACATAAGATAAATATGAACATTTTACTGGGGCCTAAGGTGTAAGGTACTTACCTTTATTGGGCCATGAATCTTACTTTTTTCCAGAGGAAAACAAAACAAACATAAGCAAAATATGAAAACTTTACTAGGGCCCTACTATCCCATGGCCTGCACATAGAGCTAGTCCTGTAACCAGTGCTCTAGAAACATTAACTAGATCTAGGATGTTCATCAAGATAAAGCAACTAAGATAGGTCAGACATAATTATGTCTATAGATGTAGCTTGTCTCAGACAGCTCCTCCTATGTGCCCCTCCTAGAAGAGGCGTGGCCAATTAGCGTTGACTATTGTTATGATGACAGAACCAGTGTCCTCCAGACTTCTCCAGTAATTTGTGTGTGGGAGATAGGAGGTCTGCATCATCAGCTGTCTGTGAAAGCTACACCCACTCACCCAGCAAAGTTTTGTCTGTGGGTCTGAGACTTCTGAATTTAGGTGATTTTTGAGTTTATATTGCATTTATTGTCACTATGTGATGTTCATAAATACAGTATTTGTCAACTTGGTAAGTAAGCATGGCGGTATAATTCTGCTCGGCTTCTAGGTATGAAGTGAGTACCATTATAAGGACATAAGACATGACATAATAAACAGGTGTGATACACAATGAATCATTTGAAGTGTTTTACACATAACAATGTAGTGGTTGTGAGCCAGATGAATAACAAGAGAGTGACTTGGTGACACAGGTACATTTTGAATAGGCAATGGGCAATTATTACAGTAGTACAATGGCATGTTTTGCTGTTGTGAGGGTTATTTGACATTATTTGAGAATATTTCTATAATGTACATGTACATTTTATAAGGCAAGGGTCAGGAATGGTAGCTAATGTTCAGGTGGTTGTGGAAGCAGATGTTTATACCATCTGTCCATATACAGTTTTGTAATAACAGGTTTGGCAAGGAGCCTAAAGTTTTGCAAAGAAGGATTTAGTCTACATGTAGGGGGTAGCTTATTCCAAAGCTCGACCCCCCTATAAAGCGGACATTTACGGTAGCCCCAGTTATTCGAGTCTGGGTATACCAGTTGCCCTGTATCAGCAGATCTAGTACGTGCACCGGTAGCAGGTGGTCTCTTAAACACAATACCAAGGTCAATAGGATTATGGACATTGCCATAGACATATTTATGAATTTGGAGTAGTAGTTGTAGGTCAAATCTAATTCCTAAGAATTCAACATTGGTATCTTTATGGAGGTTTAGAACACTGTGTTTTATTTTGACTTTTAGACATACTCGTAGACAACGATTCTGGACATGCTGTAAACGTTTCTGATGTGCCTCAGTGAGACCATTATATACAAAACCACAGTATTCTAAAACAGGAGCTATTGTCTGCTTGTAGACCAGTATGGCGACATGCTGTGACATTTTACAACGTAATTTTGCAAACATGTATATTCGATGTGAAGCTGAACTAATAGTTTTGCTAATCATTTTATCTAGGTTAAGACGATGGTCAAGCACAATACCAAGGTATTCATAGCTTGCACAAGTTGAGAGAACAGTATTACCCATGCATATGGCTATATCAGGGTCAGCAAGGTCTTTGTCTCTACTGAAAACCATGATTTTGGTTTTTTCAGTATTGACACTGAGACCGGCCTTACTGAACCAATTGTAGACAGCACTGCTGTCTGATTGAAGTAGGCGTTCTGCCTCTTTCAGATTTCTATGGGCAACATAAAAAACTACATCGTCAGCATACATTATGCAATGACAATTCTTTATGGCATTCGGAAGGCTATTGATGTAGCAAATAAAGAGTAAGGGGCCCAAAATGGACCCCTGGGGTACACCATATGACACACCAGCCGGGCTCGAGATAGTGCCATTACATGCCACACGTTGTGTGCGGTTTGCAAGATAAGAGCATAACCAGTCAGTGATGTAAACCGGGACATTTAGCTTGCGCATGCGGGCGATTAACTCGCCATGGTGTATACAATCAAAAGCCTTCCGCACGTCCAGGAAACACGTTGCAACATACTCTCCATTGTCTCGTGCCCTATAGAGGTCATTCAAGAGTCTGAAGACAGCATCATTAGTTCCCCTGGACGCGCGGAAGCCATATTGAGAAGGACAGAGAAGATTGTTATTTTCTAGATGGTGATAAAGTCTTGTATATACAACACGTTCCATTATTTTGCTAGGGGCAGGTAGAAGTGATATTGGGCGCCAGTTACCAATTTCTAATAGGTTTCCATTTTTGGGCAGGGGTACCACTTTTGCTGAGGCCCAGGCTACGGGGAAGTCAGCTTTAGTTAAACTAAGGTTTAGTATGCGGGTTAATTTAGGGTAAAGAACCAACAGAGCATCTTTGATGACTGTAGTGGATATGCTATCGAGTCCACTGGATTTATGTAGCTCTATACTCTTAACCAGATCAAGGACTTCTCTATAGCTAACCTTCATATTCGGGTCAAGGTTATGGCTATTGCTTGTGGGCTGTTTGTTATTCGACACCACAGGTTTGTCCCCAAGGTCCTGAAAAAGATTGGGACCAATCTGTGAAAAAAAGGTGTTGATGTACTCAGGGACTGCATTCCCACGGACATCCTCCCTAGTGACATGATGCTTCAGGGATATTTCAGGCTTAATGTTACTGCTTTTACCGAGTAGGGCATTGAGTTCGCGCCAGAACTTGGTGGGATTCGAGGAGAGCTCATCTAGTTTGTTATTCATATAATTATCATGGGAGCCTTTGGTCCTATAATTAATTAGATCCCGAAATGCTTTTGCTTTGCCCAGCAGCTCATTGTCTATTTTCCCACCCCGACAGTATGATAACATAGCATCATTTCTGCTGTAAATAAGTTCGAAAATGTCTTTTGTTATCCATGGCTTGTTATAATCCTTAAATTTCATATCCCTTATTGGACAGTATATATCTAAGTATGAGGTTATGGCAGTTAGGATTAAGGCCCAGCATTCATTTACACAGATAGACTTATCAAATTCATCCCAATTATATTCTAACAGATAATCACTAAAATCACCACTGTCATAGTTCTTATAACTGCGACCTCTGACATTTATTATAGTTGGCTTCTCGGGGTCTCTCTTTCTGACAGCGTATACTGGTAAATGGTCAGAAACAAAGTTAGGGAGAGTGCCAGCATGCATTACTATATTGCAGTCCGTGGCTATGGGGTCAATACAAGTACCCCCTGGGCCTTTAGTGTATGGTCTAGTGATACAGTGGATTTGATCTAGAAGATGCAAATCACTGATACTTTTGATATATTTTTTAGTTTCAGGGCTGTCCGTTTGAAAGAGGTCAATATTAGTATCCCCCATTAACCACAGCTCCCGTCCCTCCAATAGCTCACTCTGACAAGTCTCGACTATTGTTTCAAGGCACTTGACATAGCTGCCATTTGGGGGACGATAGGCTAATATAATTGACATCAAACGATGTTTCTCTTGGGAATATTGTAACACCATGATCTCTACATCTGCATTCGAGCATTTCAGCTTATGTTCAACAGTGCAGTATGGAGCTAGCTTATTAGTCACATAAAATAATAGTCCTCCACCTACCTTGTCCACCACCCTGTCTTGACGATGACAGCTATAATTATTAATTAGAATCTTATTACTTGGGTATGGGTCCACCAGCCACGTTTCCATGACACAAAAGATGTCAAAGAGTGGGACTAAATCTGTTAAAGCATCATATTTTTTGCTTGACGTCATACTTCGGATGTTATATTGGCCTAGCTTTAGACCCTTGTACTTGTTAAATGCTGTTATGTCAGTAGTCATGGTGGTGCTGAGGGTGGCTTTGGTGGAGAGGTCAAGGTTGCTTGGAAGTCAGACATACTAGGACAGGGTATTTTAACACAAAACATGTGACATGTGTTCAATACAAAACTCATTTTCATACAAACAGGAGGGTATAGCAGAGGCATTAAAGGGTGCAGGGGGCCTGAGGGGCCAACATGTTGCTCATCGGATCGACTTGATGTGCTCAGGAGTGACAGCCTGTGTCTGAGTTACAGAGGGCTGGTCACTCCCTGGTACATAGGTTAGTAACGGTGCATGGTTTAACGTCTCATGCTGACTGTTAGTGCTATCCTCGGGGTTTGCAACTGGGTTCATTGAGTTGAATGATTGGGACTGCCCCAACAGTAGGATTATTGTATAGCTAAGGCATGTGTATTTTTTGAAGTGCATAGGTCTATACAAGGCCCCAAGGTGGGCTATGCTAGACTGTTGAAACTAAGCTAAACTGGGCTAGGCTAAGCTAAGCTAACTGAATTTAACACAAAACAGCATAACATGGCTGTTAACAATGCTTAACCTAATACAACCAGTGCAGGGCATTATGCCAAGCATACAGGTTGAGACAATCTTAAGAGACTAGAGCAAACTCACAGTGGATGGTATATATACACCCTAAAATGTAGACATTTGCTTTAAACAACTCATAGAGCTGTTGTGTGAATTAGCAGGCTAATTCGGGAGGTGAGTATGAAATTGATAGACAACAGAAAACACACTTCAGCAGGATGGGTTCTGTCAATCGGGCAATGACACAACAGTACATAAAGACAGGGGGTGCGCTCGGTATAAGCAGAATACCTCACGATAGAGCATCCATATAATGTATAAACATTACATGGTTAACATGCTATGTATAGGGGCGAAGGACCCGGCGCCACACCTGGTACCTAGGGTTCCACCCATACCATAGCATGCGTGTGTGCAAACATAATGATCAGGGTGATATAGTCCCTAGGGTGACAATATCAGAGCAGGGCATATGGATTAAGTATCGCAATAGTTGCGATGAGTAAATGAGAGAATGAGCAAGTGGGTATTAAATGTTATTCACAATATGGATGTGTGGGTACACATTATTAATTGAGTATACAATTTAATGTTCCATGGCATAACAACAGTGTCATGGGACACAGGAACACAGTCATGAGGTAGTACAGGTAATGAGCAAGTTAGCAAGTGAGCTGAAACATACTATGTGAGCATGCCATGGACAGGGGTGAAGGGCCCGGCGCCACACCTGGTACCTAGGGTTCAACCCAGCCCACAGCATGCGCATGAACACAATGCATAACTTTAGTGAGCAAATGAGCAAGTAGAATAAGGTTGTGTAGGTACACAATAATGGTTGAATATACATGAAATGTTGTGTGGCATAACACCATATGCAACCACTGATAAGATGATAGGAAATTGTTGATTGATTTAGAATATACCTAGGACCGATATACTTGTGTGAGGGAGGTTAGGGATATTAAGGTGTTGTATGAAGATCGATGTAAAAGATACCACCTGCAAGTCTATAGTTATAGGAGGGAATTACATCTAATTACAATCTCTAAATAGACTAACAAATTGCTTTCCATCCAGAGTCTGAAATCCAGTAAAATCAATACAGAAGGCCTGGTTTCTTTTTGCCTAGTTTATGGACCCACATGAAATGGAAGTCATGAGCAAGAGCATGTCTCAAGGAATATATATGACCATATCCTAATCCATGAGCTTTTACCAGTGTTAGCCTATTCCATAACCTAATCATCATATTAGAAGAGGTTGCTTATACACCCTGAAATTCTATGTGTATAGATTGTACTAAGGGAGTGGTAATTTTATAACAACAGGGGGGGGGGTGGATTTTAGCGTGAGCTCTCCCCTTCAGGCAAGTTGAAATAGAGCGTGGCCAGCACCTTTGAGCTATAGTATAAATGTGCAGACCTTTTCACGAAAAAGGGGTGCAATCTTTTTGGTCCCCCTCTCAAGAGGGATCCAAATTGTTTTGGTCCCCCCCCAAATCCACCAAGCCCCCCCGTTGTTAAAAATGACCACTCCCTAAGACCTCCGCAATATGTCTTTATTCTCAACCTAATTAAGAAGATAAATTTAATTCATCACTGCTAAGGGTGCCAGACGATGCTCAACAGCAGTGCAGAAATGACAACACATGTTATCCTTCTGTGGATGTCTAATTGAAGCACAGTGGTAAAGACTGTACAGAAACTTTAATTAAGCTTCAACACTAATGCAGGTGCATTTAACGGGATTCTATATATGGGAAAATCTGAATGCTGTCAGAAGTGTGGTATAGTTAAACGTATTTTATGCATATTCACAGGATCATCGAGAGATGACAAAGCTGCTATCTCAATCTGCTTCAGAACTTCCAAGGTCATAAAACATGTACTCATCTCTTAATGATACCCACAATTTACTGTTGATCAAATTAGGGCACCGAACATAAGCATTGCAAACATTTATGTTAAACATTTTGTATTTAACCTGGGCATACAGCACCAGATTATGTTCAGTCTATGCCTTGACACTAACCGCCTTTGGTATCAACACATCACAGCTGTAACATGAACGGCCATCTGAGCCCAAACACGACTCCAGTTTCCCCATACAGAATTCAGTCCCCGCAGCGTCCCTAGCTGCGTCCCTAGCTGCGTCCCCTCTCTCTGCGCATGCACCGTCACTGTGACAGGAATATGTCTGGGAAGTTTAGGATGCTCGCTACCTGTCCTGCATAACAAATGGTGGAGTGTAGAGAGTCCTGGAAGAGCAAGAGCACTACACACACAGAAAAGTGAGAGTCATTGTCGCTAAAACTACCCTCACCTGAGAGTCGGCCAGTGCCTGACCCTCAGGTGAGGGTAGTTTTAGCGACAATGACTCTCACTTTTCTGAGGGTGTACCTAAGTGGTCCCTGCCCATAGACATCTGCATGTCTAGTGTTCATTTGGGACTGGGCCTTTGATGTGTAACTGATGGCTCTCAGGGTAGCTCCGTTGTGTCTACTCTCGAGATTACTTCACAGTTATTGTATGTTATGGTGTGGCCACTGTAGGAGTGTCTTTTACATCCACTTCATTTCAATTTCATTAATATTGATTTATTTCAATACAGAACAAGAGTTCCCCATACTCCCCTAAATATTGCAAATTCCTCAAGACTATGCCCAAACGTTTTCAACACAACAGCATTTCACCTTTTTATTGAAAAGGTTAAATCAACTGGATTTTTGGTTCATGGAAATTGTATCTGATTTAAGACTTAAAGAAAATCCATCTCTAGAGGTTCATGATAGTCTTTTGATGGTGATTCTTTCAGAAAGTTAGAGTTAATAGTCCTGCTGGGAAATTGGTTCTAGTGGATACATTTACTGAATTCTCTCAGTTTAAAAAAGAAGGAATTCCAAGTCAATCAAAGGGTGTGTTGCTATAACAATTTTGTTGATGCAAAAATCAATGTTCCCAAAATGCTAGTAGTCAGGCCGGACCCAACTTGCCATTCTATTCTAAAAGGAGATTGACATGGTGATGATCCAAGGACAGGCAGTGGTTGTCCTTAACCACAGAGCCAAAGAGGCTGTGACATATGAGCTATCAAAACTGCCCTCCTCACAGCATAGCCTCTGCGGAGTGCCATCATAGGAATACCCAGAGGGCTGCTTAGGTGGGTAGGGATGAAGGAGGAAGGTGTAGCTTGTAGTGACTGCTGCTCTATCTGCAGAGACGTTGCCACCCTACACGTGTGCCCCAGGGTCCCTCAGCATGTAAATTATTCAGGTAAAGTGCAGACTTCTTAACTTTGGAGTTGTAATCTCTCGAAGGAGAACTTTCAAATGAGCCATGCAAAGTGTAAAAAAGTACATTTTAGAATTCAGGAGAGCGTTCTTGTTAAATGATTCACCATGTGACTTCTTAACTTTAGAGGTTCCCACCACAACCTTACACTTTTTATTCTGAGTGCAGATAAGTAGACCTTATGATCTAATTCAAGTTCTTCTGCAGAAACCAGAAAAGGGACCAATATCAGGTGATGCAGTGTAAGATCTAGAAGCTGGGCATATTGTAGGGCCTTCCCTATAATTGTGGATACTTAACACTGTCAGGTGGTTCTGTGCATTGCAAATATACATGTATAAATTGTCCGAAAGTCGTGGCATGACTGCCTGGAATCTCGCCAAATTTTGAGAGAAGACTTACATTTATGCCTGATGTCCATCTCCGCAATCACTTTGTGTGTGCTGTATCATCTCAGGATTTACTCCACCAGAGCCCTGATATAACATTTGACCATCCACATCTATAATGTCTATATCTGCTGACTTCTGTTCCAAGCCAAAATCCCATTGCTAGGTCCATTAGGATTATATGTACACTGTAAGCAGTAACTGTAGGTACACAATAGCATTGACTTAGGTCATGGACGTCAATTCATGCTTAGGTTTTACAGTTAGTTTTTAGAAAGTACAGTAGATTGTGAACCTTAACTACGAAACCACTGTACATTCTACCTTAAACTACATGCAAATACATGGTCTGCTGGAGAGAACAACAAAAATATTCTTAATTTTCCTTTAAAATTACATCGCTTCACTTTCAAGGCCATTAATAGTTTTAATACCTCTCTGAGATCCAGTAATCTGACAGTAACCTGATTAATGGTATTATAAGATGTCTAATAGGGCAAATTAGAGTTTTCTATAGGCTTGTGTTACCTTGTAAGCAGTATCCATAATGGCTTAGCTTATTTAGTCTTAGTTGTGTCAATCAAGTTACCCACCAAGCAGAATTAGTGTTAAGGGCTTCGTATCCTTCAAGGGCATTCCTTTTTAGGGTGCCACAATGAAAGCAATTGAAGAAATGGTTCTCTACAACATTATACCTGATAGCTTGCAATCAGTTTAAATACTTTAAGGAAATGTGGAAGGATGAGGATTATCCCAGTAAACACAACGACGTTAGTCAGATGTAAATCTACGTTGAGTTTTGGTCTGAACTACGTAATTTTAGTAGGTTCATCAACGTCAAAACGTTAAGGTTTATTTACCAATCTCAAACCTGTTGGGTGATTTACGTAGCTCCTGAAGACGTAAATCTATCAGTCTCCGTGAAAACCTGCTGGACACCGGCTATAGCCGGCCAAATGCCTGCTGGACCGGCTGGACTGGCCCTACTTCCAATCCAAATGACTGGCTGGATCCCTGGCCCCATGCCAGTTTTTACGGCTTGTAAATCAGACCATTATTAAGGTTTCTAGAGAGAAAAACATTTTGCATAAACATTTTGAACAATATTACTGAAAATTGCACATATTATAATGTCTCAATAAGAATATACAAGAAAGTTGTATTTATTCAATGTAAATTCTTGCTTTATACAAGATGAAAAGTGCTCTGAGGTATCCGGGCCTGCAAAAATTAAGCCGGTCCTGCGAAATAAAAGATCTGCAGGACCGAATGTCTTGCATGGCGAAAAAGTTTTCACGCAGACTGATTTATGTTTAACACATTACATATAATTTTACATTGTGGGACTCAGTCAAAGACTTGTAATATATTGCAGACAAATTTACATTTACAAACAATATTCATACAAAGTAACTACTATAATTTTCAATCTCATCTCATTCTACATAGTATATTCTTGTAGTTCAATTGAACAGCCTGACAGTATAGATCTGTTGAATAGTTTTGGCTGCAGAGAGGCTTTGTATTTCTTCCATTACCACCAATGTGGTGTCCTCACAGTAAAGTGCCTCAAATCACCTATTCATGCACAGTACTTTAATTACCTGTCCTTTATATATAGATATTCTATTGAATACGGTTTATTTGCATGATATTGAATTCATAATTAATGAGAATTTACTGCTTGAATGTGGTAGATTTGTTAAAGAGCTGTAATATTCTCTCCATAATTGATAGTGCTGCCACCTAGTGTGACACGGAAAAGTCAATTTTTACGTTGATTTATGTCTGAATGAGGTAGATCAACGTAAATCAGACGTCTACGTCTGTTAAACATAAATAAACCTTAATGTTTTGACGTCTACAAACCTTCCAAAATAACCAATCTCAAACCTTTTGGTTGGACATCTACCTAGAGATACCTCTGAGCTACGTTGGAACTACGCAGAGTGTTTACTGGAATTAAACATTATCATCATATTGGTACACATAGTTACATGTTTCGATTCCCCTTAGAAGCAAACATTGAAAAAATGCATCTCTCGTATTGCGTGTGCTGTGCCATGACATGCATGTGCTGTTTGTTTTTGCTATCTCTAGACGAGGTAAACACTCTGTAATTTCATACAAGGAATGTACTTGCTATACTGTACTAGATAGACACAATAATTTGAATAAATGAAAACTGTCTTTTACTGGAAATACTCATCATAATATTTCTATATAACTTATTACATGACCTTTATCTAGTGAATTGCCCTAGCTTCTCCATAACGTTATCCAGCAAGGCCATACCTTCCTATCATGACATCTATAATGGTACAAGCCTGTTGCATGGTAAGGTTGGTTGGTATGTTTTAAAAGCGTAGCCCGTGATGTGTCAGACAGGCATACAAAGGCAACTAAGAGGAAAAAGTCAGACACTGTTTGGGCCAGTGCCGGGAAGCTTAGAACTCCGGTGCCAACCAGCGAACCTAATTCTAACAAATCAATTTAATTCAGCTTAGTTAAAGATACCAGAAAAAGCCCAACAACAATACAGATGTGACAATACATTTGTCGCTCTGTCCTTCTGTATATGTCTTATTAGGGAACCAAGATGAATAATGTGCCAAAACTAATTAAGCTCTAACACTGTAGGTCAACCAACGCAGGTACACAGTGTGGGGCATCTATGATCAATCGTATGGGAATATCATAATGCTGTCAGAAGTGTTATCTACTGTCCCCACAAATTTTGAACACTAATATGTGTGAACCACAGATATATTGGCAAATATGGGTACTCTTAAGTCATGCGTGGATATTGTGGGACTATTGCAAAAGTCTTCCCAGTACACTGAAAATCCATAGATTGAAAGGGTTAGTCAGTACAGACTAACCCAGGTTGGTCATATGAGTGTTAGTCACAATGGCAAAGTTATATTCAAAAATGACCAAGGGGTCAGTCAGTAGTGGCTAACCTAGGTCCATCATTGGTGTGTTGTATTTGTATGCCACTAGTTGGGGCCACCTGTGATGACCACTCAGTGGCTCCCCCTGGAACTAAAAAGACTAAGGTGGGTTGGTCAGTAGTGTACAACCTGGCAATAATAACTAATCTAGGTTGGTGGTATAGGGATCCAAAAAATGACTAACTAGGTTGGGCACTAGTGACTGAGAGGTTGGGCGTATAGGGAGCCTAGGAATATCAGTGTAGGCCTTGCATAGCAAGGTTAAACCCTTTCTATATCGCCTACATAAACATACATTTCTGGAGCTTATTGTGTTCAGCACACCCGATTGTGCCTTCAACACCCCTGCCCGGGCCACAAACACCTGTGGCATCCGCCAATGACATGTGAAATTTTGAACAGCCATCTGAACCCCAACAGCTCAAGACTCCCTTGTCCTGATACAAAATTCACCTCCCTGCAGCGTCCCTAGCTGCGTCCCCTCCCTCTGCACATGCCAGGTCACGTGACAGGACTACTCCCAGTGGGTTCAGGATGCCAGCTACCTGCCCTGCATAAAAGATGGCAGCTTGTGGCAAGTACAGGTGGACAGGTACCTAAGTGGTCACTGCCTATGTACATCTGCATGTTTAGTGCTAATTTGGTATTCTGACTTTGATGTATAACTAATGGCCCTTGGAGTTACCCTGTTGTGCCACCTCATGTGAATACTACGTGGTAATGTCTGTACAAAGCATGATGATCCGGGTATAGACTGTGACAGTCTTAAACCAAAGAAGCATTGTGGTTGTAACGACTGAACTAACATGCGTTCCTCTCAGCAAAAGCCTCTGCGGAGTGCCATCATAGGAATACCCAGAGGGCTGCTTTGGTGGGTAGGGGTGAAGGAGGAAGGTGTAGTCTCTAGTGACGGCTGCTCAATCTGCAGGCACATTAATAGTCTACACCTGTGCCCCAGGGTCCCTCAGCATGTAGATTATTCAGGTTATGTGCAGACTTCTTAACTTTGGAGTTGTAATCTCTCGAAGAAAAGCTTTTAAATGAGCCATGTGAAGTGTAAAAAGTAGATTTCAGAATTCAGGAGAGCGATCTTGTTAAATGATTGACCATGTGACTTCTGTGACACTGTAAGGATATGGGGTGACAAATTGTAGGGAATCCTCTGTAACTATAGAAGATGATGTGTTCTCCCACAGTAATTATATAGCTATACTAATTTCAGCTGGTGGCCTGCAATAGTATGAATTTCAGGAGGATGATGGGATTACGGATTGGATCCTTCCTTATTTTCGGCAGGAGATTGCAAACTGTACATGTATATATCTGTCACGTAACGTCCTACTCATAAGTTTTCTCCCCGTGGAGGTGTTTCTTCACTCATCAATGCCATTATCGGTCTTCATAATTTTCTGAGAACTAGTACTTTGGCTAGAACCCATGTGATAGGATTATAAAATACTTGATAGGGCAATTAAGATTACCTGAGACCCAAGGATAATTCTTCATTGTGCTTATCAAGAAGAAACGTTAACCATTAAGCATGATTTATGTTTAGAGTTCCCTTTCTTTCCATTGTTTGTATGAATAAGTGCTTCGTACAATGAAAACAAGGGTTCCCTGCATTGTTATATACATATATACAAAGAAGTGATTTTGAGTTTTTGAGTGGTTATTATTTAATAACAGGTGAGAGAGGTCACAATTTTGCCATCCCCCCGTTTGAACTTTATAAACGCGCTGGCTTTATTACTGAAAAGGGGTGAAATTCTTCTCCCCCTCCCTCTAGAGGCGTCAAGATTTAGGTACCTCCCTGAAATCTACCAGTCTTTATAGGCTGTCTTTGGTAGATTGCCCTAGACCTTCGCAGGCTTCTCTGATTTGGTGCTAGGATCGAGCAAGGTCAAAACATGGCACCCAATAAAGTGCTAGCTTGTTATTTGATAACACAGATACAAACTACTCTTCTCCCTCATACTTTCATGCTATATCTCTTACACATTTATAATGCAGTTACAACTTCAGACCTCTTTTTTTACAGCCCCAATAGTTCTATGCCGTAACCTCATCCCAATGTGACAAAGTCTGAACCTGGAAGTGTGAGCAGTTATGCTGTGTTGACATGCATTTTCATGTAAAAAGCTTAGGTTGACTACTGCATACTGAGAGTCTGAGGGAGAGGCTCTTAGACTGTGGGGCTTCATACTGCCTTGATGGTAATAGCACCTCTGACACTGAACCCTGTTAACATGAACATACGTAGGGTGTTAGAACCTTGTTAACATGACAGTTAATGCCCTTTTGAACACAACAAGTCCCTGCCAAACAAAAGCCAGATGTCAACCACAATGTGTTGTTATTATTGTAGAAGCTGAGGGTAAATCAAAGGCTTATATTCTTTTCATTTTTCATTTCTTTACATTATGAAAAGGGGGATAAAAGACTGACTGAAATAGTGACAAAAAGGAAAACAGTATTTTAGACAGCAACTTGGCAAAAGTAACACTTGATACATCTATTCTCTGCTTCAAAATGATCATCTGCTTTTGTGGTTTTCAATGCACTGATACTAATCGAGTGAAGTATGAGAGCCTGCATAAACCAGTCGGAGTGTTAGAAGCTAGCCTAGCCTGAAATATGGTATGTAAGCAACCAAGGAGAACGGATAGATATATGGCATACAGCTATTTTATGTTTCTTTCTGTGGCATTTATGAGCGATATTTCTTGCAATATTTCATGACCAATTTGGAATAGATGTTGTTGTGCTTTGTACAACACAGTCTAGATAGTATCCATTGGATGTGCAATAATATACATCCGAAATCTGGCTAACCAAGTTAAAAAAACTATTCTGAAAGAAATTCTGCAGGAGCTGTTGGGGCTGTGGTATAAACCAATTTCATGGCTAAGATGGCTCAGATGTCTTAATAGGGGTAAATAATTCACCTAAGTTTATATAATTGATTTTTTTTGTTAGAATCTTCTAGAATCAGCTACCATCAGTTGGAATTGTTCATGCCCATCTGTAACTTAAAAGGCGTTATTTTACTGGAAAGAGTGCTAGTGACCTGTATCAAAACAAAAAAATGCTTCAGTTTATGGACCTGGTCTTGTCTCATTATCATCTCCAATATCAAATGAAAGTTTCAGGTTCATCCGACACATTGAATATTGGCAAATGTCAATCTAAAATGGGAATTAATTTCCATTCTTAGTCCTTTTAGTATCATCCGATAAACTACACACACTTCTGCTTTTGATAAACATGAACAATTGGATTGACTCACAGGAATCATCAGAGGATTGCTTTGGAAATTTGTTTCCAGCTTCGAAATACAATTCGACATTGTTTTTGGCATTATTCAAATGAAGAACATGTAAAAGTACTTTTGTCATGCTTGGGTTTTAATTGACATAATCTTTCAGTTTGAGCAAATACTTTCAATTTATCTGGTCTAGAAATACAACTAGAATTGTTCTCTTGTTCCCCATGTCTCTAACTTAATTCTGACACCACTTCCTTTAACAATTCAAGTTAAAGCAGACACATATTACCTCTAACAGGTTGGAGACTGACCAGTTTCTTAGTACGCCCTATGATTGAATGGTAGTCCCCAGAAAACAGGGTGTACCAAGAAATTAGTACACTCATTTATTGTCGATTTTCTCATACTTCCATACCAAAATCCATAATTCTGATGCCACCTTAGGAAGCAGAGGCCTATAATTCATGTATGCACCCTTTTCCATAATTTTTTCATAATTGATTTACAGGAATCATCAGAGGCTTGATTTGGGAATTCCATTCAAGTCTTTAACTCCATTTAACATCCTTTATGGCAATACTCAAATGAAGAACAAAGTAAAAAGGCTTTCAGTGTACTGTGGTTTTAATTTGCAATTATTGTCCTTTAGTAAGTAACTTTCAGTTTTAGCAAATACCATATTCAACGTGAAAAGCGCCCTGGGTTCTTCAAATATTATTTTGAGCAGAGAAATCTGCCTCAAATATACATTTTAGTAATCACCCCAGAAGGCTGTCCTTTACAGCCTTCTAGCAAACCTGAGTGCCCTCTACAATGCCTCAACTCACTCCTGTGCCTTTACACTTGGCTTGGCCTTAACACCTGTACAGGCGTGGAGTGCTACATGTCACACAAAGCTGTGAAAACAGTTACAAAAAATGGGGGACCACAGAAAAGAGAGGGAGAGTTATCAATGCCACCAGGAAGCACAACACAGGAATTACCCACATGGAGGTTCATTAATCCCATTCACATGCACCACCCGGGAATACATTGTACTCCCCTTTGTTTGCCAGACAGGCAGACATAAGGAGACAAATGATGAGGTTTTTCTGAGAAGAATATATGACTAGTGTCACGAATAGGCAGAGTAATGAGGGGCATGCTGCAGATGTTACACCTAAGGCTAGGTTTACATTATGTTGAATGCATTTCTCTTGTATCTGGCTTTTTTGTGTGAACAAAAGCTAATATATGTTGTTCTCTTTTTTCAGGTATGTACCACTCTGCTGCCGTGTGCTGGAAGAAAGAGAAACTGGTAAAGTACTCGCTTTGTTTGCACCTGTGAAAATATAGATATACTATTGTCGGTACAGTCTGAAAGCCAATTGTCATCTATTCTACTGTCTGATTTTGATCAATTTTGAATTGCCAATTTGTCAGTCAAAAGTTTTGGTTTCACTCACTTTCTAATATGATTGCAGCTTTATGCCTTCCTATGCAGCCGTACCGCTGCTATGCTACACCATATGGTGGCAAAGTCTGAAGATGTTGGTCATACCTGATAGGGACTTTAGGCAAGTGCATAGCCATTGCAATTGAAAAGGCCAAGTCAGACTCCTGCACTAGGCCCTACCTTAGCTGTGGATTGAAGATTTTCCTTTATCCTTACTCCAATAAAATGTGTGCTTGTGCAGTGCCATATTGCTTCTATGCAGAATGAAATGTGAACTATACATGCAGATAGGCGATATTTTTGCCAAGGAGCATGGAAGGATCTAAATCACGAAGAAAAGTTAAGATACCCTCTCTGCACATCCTTTTATAGGCCCTACTCAGCCAAGGGGAATAGTGGGGGAAAGGTAAGCAATTGCTGGTGAGGATTTGACAAACAAACCGCAATCAAAGTTAAAGCCAATTTACCGATTTATTTTGCAACTGTTCATATATACTTTAATGGCTTTGTTTTAGGAACATTAATAATAATAAGACCTGTTCTTTACATTCCGAAAACTAATATATTTTCTATTAAACCATGGTCTCAAGCCATTCATGCCTACTGTTTTGATTTTATTTTAGTAAAACTTGCTATTAAAACTTAATGTGCATATGGACATTTACCTGTGTCGAGTGTCACAGGTTATTCACCTTTTTACTTTCAGTATAAGTAAAAGATTTTCAATTCAATTCAGGGAATAAGTTTCTATTTTGGGGGTAATCCTACTATATTGTTTTCCCCTTCCACAGATGCTGTCTGTGACCACATGTGATAATCCTGGTTGCCTCTGATATGCAGGGTCTAGCTAGTCCAGGCACCATCTTGTTGGCAAATACCCTGCACCCGCAAGAGGATTGCTTGAAAACAGATTGATGGTGCGAGCTTCAGGACCCTATTCTGGGTATTGTCTAGCACAGGATTAAATTTGGAGGAATGCCCACTGGGTGGATCCGATAGCAACTGTCAGCAATTCAGTCAGTCTCCTGGGTTATGTAAAGGGCATAATGTTTTCATTACCCTGCCACTATTTACTGAGATTTGTGCATCTACCCTGCCAAGAAAGATGATTCATGTTGCTTCCAGTTGCCTTGCAACCCGTGAGACATTGTTCTTTGTGAGACATGGTTTTGTTTTAATTTTGATATGCATGACAGAACATGTCCCAAAGATCAGAAACGACCTCAAGCTTAGTGCCTGTCCATGTTTAATGAGGAATACTTTGTAATTACCAATAGCTTCTTCAGAAAGTGACCAAGGGTCTATATCTGTTCTAAATCTCACCTGTCTTAATAAAAGCTATTAAATGGATTACAATGTGTTGTAATTACCTTCTGCTAATGTAATAGCATGTATGAATAAAAGGCCATACTTTGCTCAGATCAGAGGTGTGAATGAGTATACGTTACAAATGGGGACAAAGTTCTCTGTGAGAAGATTACTGTGGCAGGTGGACTCAATTAGAACAGGCTTAACTTTCCTCCTGTGGTACGTGCTAATTCCAGACCCGTCGTTCCTGTGTATCCTGTGTTCTGAGCTGCTCCTTAACTTAAGGCTCAAGGTCTCAGGGGTGGAAAAAGGCACTCATCAGGAAAAGCTTTAGTGCAAAGGTCATTAACCAGAGTTTGTACTTCAAAGTTAAACTTTTATAATACAGCCATGTATGAAGTACAGATGATCAACTTAAATTGAAAATGCAGATAATGCTTCAATTTCAGACATGTTGAGCATCATTAAGAAAGTGCCATTCATCACAATTCAGCCAGAACAGTTCATGAGAGTATTGGTTGTTTATTTCTAGTCTTTAAATGCAACTTAATCAGAGTATTAAATGAGCTTAATTCCCAATATCTCATGGGAGGTAGAACATCAGTGAGAATTTGTCTGCAGTGCTCATCATACCATAATACACTAATTCTCAAGCTGACTATTGCTGTCTGCACATAGTTAAATGGTCATCGCAGGACAATGACCCTATTTCTTTCATAACAGAGGAGTTTGTTGATTGCAGCACTACACAAAGAGGTATTAGGATTGCATCCGACATAGCTGAATCCAAACGTTTTTGCATCCTCATATTACACAGAATGATTAGACTTGATGATGATGTATGTATGAACTGATGTCCCTTGTACAATGTTACATAGAATGATTGGCAATTAATACAATTGTCCCTTTGGAATATGTTGTACTAACACAGGATATCCTTATCATAAAGTTGGTCATACATTATGCAGGAACAGTTACACCCTTGCATTGACACATGACCTTAGAACCACTGAACTGTGCATAAAAATGTTGTTAAAATTGTTCAAATGGCTCACAGGATAAACTGTAATGCCTATAGGGGACATTGGCAAAACATTGTTACCGGAAATGTCAGCTAAAATATTTCTACTGAACGGAAACTATTTCATCAGGGAAACCTCATAGTTGAGGTCTGTTTTATTCATTTAATGGGGAATTAAACATAATATTGAAATATGTGAGGATTAATGTTATAACCGAAATTGTTTTAAAACATCTTACCGCTTATAGCTACTGACATAGCAGAACGACATGACAAGGTTAAATTAATGGTGTCATCAGCTAGTCATATATCAGGCCTTCCCAAGTGCTAGTGGTGACTAAGTACTATGTAATTGAAATAGGGGAGGTTGGAGAAGTAAACTATCCTGACCCATGTATAGGTTGGTGCAGGTGGGAAGTAGGGTAAATGGTGTCAGTGCAGTTGCTGGAAGCAATATCCTGCATGTAATGACATGTTCAGGATAAGGACCACTGAGAGGCTGTTTAGGAACCAAATCATTATTGTAACTGACCTTCCCTGCTAGATGGGGGTTTCCATTTTTTCCCATGAAGAGTGCAGCCTTTTCTCACACCAAGTCCTGGGCAGATTGCAGTCTGGCATGCCGTGTACCAAACAGACATTGTCATCAAGGCATATGAGCAGGTTAGACAACAGGATTGAAGTTGGGACAGAGGAACAAAGCCATGACAAATGACCATTGGTGAAGAGTGGTATTCAAGATACTTTAGTTAGTCTGTGATGAATGTGCTATCATTCCTATTGACATCCATCCAGTCTATAGGCATTTATTACATGGTGGTACAGCCTTCTCTATGCTAAGCCTATGGGACCTCCGTCCTCCATGCCCCAATAGCCATACTCCATGGCCCCCAAATTTGTCAAGTCTTCTTCATTTTAAGACAGTAGGGCCATGTAATAACACAAAACCCCACTTATTAACATAAATGCACATCATACATCACTCGTTGAAGCTGGGTCATATCACACTCAGCCTTCGGCATCGTGTGATATAACCCAGCTTGAATATTAAGTTTACAAAGAATAGCCAACTTCAACAGATAATTCAATTAACTTAAATCAGTGTTGCATCTCTTGTTTTCTAACGAATTGGCTTTTCAGAATCTGTTCAGAGTAAAATGAATTGAAATGTTTTCCCCCTCCCCCTTATCTGTTCTTGGCAGCTTTGCTCAATCAGCAATACACATTTTCAAAGTAATTTGGAATTAGAAACCAGAATGATGATTTCATTGTCAGGAGCACTTGTTATCAGACATGGTAGTCTGTTATGGAATTGACTCAATACCTTTTGTTTTTACCACCCTCCTGGCTTGCTTAACTTAATGGTAAAATGATGCAAAAGACAATTAGCCCAAAGCTGCAAACAAGCAACCAAGGTGAGAGGGTTTAATGTTATTCTGGATCTGGAAGGCTTTTTCAGATTTGCAATTGAAGAGGTTACTTGTGAACATCAATAGTGGTATTTACATATTTTGCTTGTTATTATTTCAAGAGCATTTCTTGTGAAAGACTTATAGTGACCTCCTACTTGTTACTGGACAAAATACTCATGAGTTCATGACTTGTTCTAAATGACTTTCCAGATAATATAATAAGATATATATGGTGTAAATAAAAAAGAATTTTCTGGATTTTACGCTGGCTGACCAATTTCAACATCAACTGAATAATGCATGTTAAGATCTCCTGCATCTTCTTCTAAATGGGTCTTTGATCAATCTTGCTTCTCGAAGTTTTGAAAAATGAGACACAGTACATTTGCCAATTGGCTCTTATCTTGTATGGTCTCTGGCAGTGTCGCTGGATGCTGCCTGTGACCATGCATTTACTGCAGAAGCAAGATAAGGTAATTGAGCTGGCACCTTATCACCGTGTGATAATTGGCTGTGGATAGTAGCTGAGACAATCCCATATGACAACACCCATCACGCCTATGGTAATGAAGGAAAGTTCTATTACCAAGATGTCTGTACAATTTGCTGATTTGATCGTTATGTTATTTGCCACCATTCCCATCAAATTGACCGTAGTAGCTCCTTGTTTGCCATAATATAGATAATAAGGTTATTTGAGGGTTTATCATTGACCTTTGATACATCCAAAAGATTCTTTGTTCTCTTTTTAGTAGTATCATACAGACAGGTTAACCATGTACACAAAGCATGATATGAATAATTATTTATTTTATAAAACATTTATATAACCACACGGATCTGTTACTGTCACTCTATGCTGAGCGCAAAAGATATCAGGAGCATAATTAATTATGATTTGTGTTGCGCACCAACCTAGATTACCCTCACTCTTATATTCACCCTGCATATATCCCACAATATGAGCCTCTCTAAAAAATGGTAGCCTTGATTAGAGGCTCTTTGAAGTCCCTAAGAATTAGGTATACAACGTGATTGCTTGAACAGTCCTTCCAGTTTCCTCGGTGCTTTCTTAAGGTGTTGATCTAATTAGACTTTGTTGTCAGTTAATTGAATTAATCTAAAAGTGAAAAACGAATTTGGTAGTCACTTGCCTGCAGTCTACTGAAAACTAATATCCTAAACCTTATAGACCTACATCATCAAAACAGTCTTCTCAATAGGAAGTGGGTGTTTTAATGTGTTACAAAGTTTGTGACAGGCATCCCATACATATCTCTCCCATCAGCCATGTAAATTTATGATGACAAAAAGTCATAATGAAATAAAGCACTGTGCCATCCTTATGTAATAGACATATATGATGAAAGGGAAAAATTCACAGGGACAAGTTGTTTTAAATAAATAGATTTGGTGACTTCAAAGCATTTTGACAGCATGAGGGCCCTTTTGATTCATTTCATTGAGTGTACTCTAAGTTCTGCCTTTATTCCAAACATGCATTGCAATGCAATCGCCAACTCAAAATGTGTTTGCAAGGCTATGAAAATGGCACGCTTTGCCTGAGGGAAAAATTACCAACATAAACCACGAAGCACTCTATTTCCTAGTTTGCAAAAACTGAGAGCGTCTTTCATTCAGTCTGTTGCATAGCCATCGTCAGAGCTATGGAAATTCTCTCTGAATCAATGCACAACACATGCTAAAACGTGTAAATAAGGTTGATATCTTTGGTGGGTAGTCAATAGTGACCAGAGTCAAGATTTCACTCCGTATACTAGGTAGCCTGGTATCATTTTATGATGAATACTGACTATCAATGTAAAAGCAATGGGAGGGCCACACCTGAGTGGAGCGTGCAATAGGCCTCAGGCATACTGGACACTCTGCCCATATTTTGCACTCCCATGGGTCACCATGGGTCATTACGCTGCCAAGGGTCGCGTGACCTGTGCTAAAATCAAAATGGCCATCCAACAGAAGTGAACCAACGCCGTGGAAATAAACCAACACTGCGGAAGTAAACAAACATGGACTGCATATCTGTTTTAGATTGAAATACCATGAGATAAACAGAGAGTGTCACTTACAATGGCCGAGGTAGTGGTTAGTTCATTTAGGGAGCTCTGGGCCGTTCGGCCAGTGTTCAGAACAGTCCAGGGCTCATTTTGTGAAATAACCACTGCCTCGGCCAAATATTAGCATGCAGCTCTGTCTGCTTAAAATGGGCTTGTCAGGATGCATAAATACAGCACTAGGGTGTAACTGTCCAGGGCTGCATTCATTCATCATGCTGACCCTTCAGGAGTTTATCAACCATACAGGGCCAACATAATACATGAATGCAGTACTGGCAAGTTGGCTCCTAAGAGTACTATACCACCCCTAAATGGTTAATTAGGTAAAATGTTGTGAGATTTTGACTGATTCCCTAAAAGGGCTCCCAGAACATACAGGATTTTGTCTCAGTTTGGTACAATTCAATAACGTTGTAACTCAATAGTGAACCCTAGAGGCAGCCTCTATCCATGTAATTGACTTGCTATAAGGTTCTGACAGGTGAGATTGCCTCCATTTTACCCAATTATCCAGAGCATGTTGAAAATGGATAAGGTACAGATGGGTGACATTGCCTCCATTTTATCCAATAATCCAGAGCATGTTGAAAATGGATGCACATTAGTATATAGCACATCTGTGATCTAATGAATCAAAATGGTTGCTTGGAATCATGAATGAAGCAGAAAAATATGGATTTTTCTTTTAGAATTACAGATTACAATCATGAATGAAAGGAGAGGTACGACAAGAACAGCTGTTGATTCTCACAGAAAAATGCTTGCATACAATTCCTCTCCCTCCCCATGGTCCATAGTAAAAAATAAGACACTTTTTTCGTTTATTCTCTTTTTAGTTACCTGCAGTCATCTTTCACTTGAGTAATCAGATATAGCATCCTATGCTAATACTTTTTCCAGACTTGGAGGGAATCTGATGCATAATTCAGTTCAGATTCCATTAGTATAGCATAATGTGAGCAGTGGCTCGGGACTGGTTCAGTGAGCCTTAATGTCTTAAGTCCTGCCCTTGGGGCCCTGTTTGCCTAGCTAGCAGATGTGGATTAAAATAAGGTTTGTGCCTGTTTCTGTTGCTTTTTCTTCTTCGCCTTACTGTGAATCGCCTTACTAAATCTTTTATAGGTCCTAATTTCAATTATCTCACCCTGATTAAAGGTCCAAATTGCCATCCAAATAAGACTTGTGTAAAAGATAGGCCTATACCACAGGGTAACTCTCTGTCCAGTAGTATCTCAAGTAAGACTGGTAGCACAATATTGTGATCAATGCATATGCAGATGATATTTGATATGTACACAACTGAAGTTCCAAGACAACAGTCCTAGTGTTGCCTCTATTTTGCATAAAGACCCATACTAGATAGGATTATATGCAGTTATATTAAACAAGGATTCAACATTAACTATTTCTCCTAAAGCTCTTTAATCTCGATAGTTTGTATGAGATCATTTCATTTGACTTTTTTTAAACTGAACTCAGTTATCAAACTGATGCTTGAAGAGATATAACACAATAACCAAACACAGTCAATCTAATGTTATTTGGCATTTATTGCTGAAGTACAGGCAGGTATTACAGAGATAGTATTAAGGTAACTCTTAAACCATCTTTTTGTTACTTTTGTTTGTGACTCCTTGGCCTAACTGGCAGGTCACCTCTCCTGTCTGGAAGCTATATAGCAACACACAGGTGCAGAGCAGGTTGTTAATGACCAGTGGCAGGAAGTGTGATTACAAGGCCCTGTCTTCAAGATGGCTCCAGCACGTGCCAGTGGGTGATGGTGGGAGAGGGAGGTGTCATCTGTCTGTGAGAAGTCACGCCTACTCCTCCTGCAAGTAGCTCCTTTACCTGTCTGCAGCTCTTCTCTTAAGTGATGGGTAGGTAGGAGATAGTTCCGGCCCAAAGTCATTCACGTGAACGAGTCAATAACTGTTAGTTCCACAGTGATTCCATTTATAATAAAGTTATTCATAATTTTTAATACAAATTAGAGAAAGTCAGATGAAGACATCAGTGCCAAGCTATAACTTAATATGGTGGTAAGTGAATCTATTGCCAAAGGTAGTGTAGTGCAGGTAGTCTCTCATCTCGCCATTTTCATGTCATGTTAGCCTACTCCTTTGAAACATGCTAGTGTATCTGTCATGTGAGCAATGTTGTTAGAAACCTGGATGCAACACATATATCACATCCCATTCCCTTAAGGGAGTATTCCACTGATGTCGGTCGGCTGAAATTCTGTCATCTAATGACAGTCTATAATGTTAAACTTATAGGAGAATCTTTTCCGACTGACGGAATCATGGCCGATTCCTGTCAGTGGAATACCCCCCTTAGTCAGAAAGGTGAAACACTACTCACAGTCATGTAGTAAAATAACCTGTTCTTTCGATAAATAAATGTTCAATTACCATGGATACCATTTAGCTGATTTAAATATGCAGAAACTCCACGTTAAAGGTAGTTTTTGGTCTTGAAAACAAATGGCCCTTTCATGGCATCCTTTCCCCCTCCAATCTCAAGATTCAAAGCACATGTGAAGAATTGTACCTTGTCCTCGGGAGGAAAATTGATTGTAAGTAGCTACCCCAATTGGTGGTGCTTATCAGTTGGACGTGTTGGCCTACTGAATACACACCCACCCGTAGGCCTTTTTTTACTCAATGGACAGGGGTACCCCCTTCCTATTTTCTTTATTGTGAGTCCCCATTGTATCATATCCTCTCAATTATGTATCAGGCTGTAAGGAAACAAGTCAAGCTACAACCCAGTACCCGTCAATTTGGAATAGGAAAACCAGGGCCTAACATGTGATTGTTTAAAAAAAAAGAATCTATAATTCTTCAAATTTTTCAGAGTATTTACCCCGCGCAAATTATCTATAATATGCATCTAAAAGAGGAATTAAATACCTATCCATTCATGCCTGTATCTATCTGCTAATTTTCGTTTAAGAGCCGCGGATTTGAACATTTGTGAATGCATTATGTGTGACTCTGCCCCTTGGGGGGATGCGTAAATAGGGGGGTAAGACTTCATAAAATGTGCCCTAAATGATTGAATATCAAGATTCTGGACATGATGCTTGTCTTGCAAATGCAAAACATATACATGCATACGCATACCAAATTGCATAATGATACAATGCCTAGAAAAAAAGTTATAACAAAGTTTCTGCCTTGCATACTGTCCGTAAATGATGTGTATTGGGCAGGTACCACTCACCACTGACCGCACATATGAGGGTGCTTCCCGGGAGGTAGGTCCAGGGGGGGGGGGGGTAAAAAGCTGTGAAAACTGCATGACCATGGCGTGGGTGACACCTATTGTTTAGGGGGTCCGCCTAAATGTGAGTTTTCTATGGGAGATTTATCCAATAGGTACCCCTTTTATTTGGTATATAATGTCGAATTCTGTCGGTTCTAGACATGGCAGAGCCAAAATAAAAACAGTTTTGTCATACCAATGACATGGTCCATCGATACAAATAAACAATATTGCAATATGATACATTATTAATTCCTCTGTGGTGATGCTATTGTAAGAGAGCAATATATGTGGCATTTTTTAAAATGTAAAAGGGCTGCATGGATGCCAGCTTGTTCAATATTGTGCTACTAACTTGGCAAAAATGAATACTAACTAGGAGACGTTGAATTACTTGCCATCGACATCTCATGTGGCAAATATATCGCATAACAGAGGCATATGTATTTAAAATTACACAACAATGAATAATCACCCTGGCATCCAAATAATCACCCCAGCACTGCTGTATAATTAGGCCTGTTCACCAATGGCTGTGTTTCACCAAATTGATCCAAGATGAAGGTTTATGACCAAATGCAATCTATGATCAGGTGCAATCTATGACTGGGTGCCATCTATGACATGTTTGAAAGCAAACAGTTTATCAAGGGCAGATATAGATAGAAATTTAAATAAAATTAGTAGTATAAAGTCTTAAAATTCCATTGACTTTTCCCGCCCATTTCTATCTTCATCTGCCCTAAGTAAAACATGTGTGACCAGACTAGGGAAAAGACCCATCCGAGCAGGAATTACTATTTAAAGTTGGTGTCACAACCTTTAAAATGAGATATCATGAGTTAAAAAATTCCTGGTAGTTTTATGGGAATTGATTTTCAAAGATTGGTACATATCAATAACTGAAAATGGTAGATAAGCTCTAAAAGCATTGCGTCCCATGATAAATAGCGATAATTATAAAAAATCACTTTTATTGATAAATAACCGAATAAAAATGGTATTTTTTAGTCTAAATTTGGTACTAGAAGGAATTTTTACAGTCTGTTTTCAGTTTTGAGTAACTGATGTGATACTTAAGAAACCGGGATAATTATATCTCATTTTGTATAATGGAATGGTTTCCATGGCAACCAAAAAATGTCTTATATGCTAATTTTCCATAGAAAACATTCTTTTTGCATTCCAAATATGGAATGTTTGCAGTAAAGATAGAACAATTATAATAAGTCTATTGAATTCTACACAAAAAATTAGCCTAGAGCATTTTTACTTGAATTATGCACTCTCTAGCCCTTCTGGTGCCCCCTGGTGGCCAAAGCCAGTACTAAAAATCCCCCGCGGATGGGTCTTTTTGCTTGTTGGGTCACATGTTTTCTTTCAAGCTAGTCATAGATTGCACCAGGTCATTTTTGGCATACATTTCTGTTATGTTATTAAACCACCAACCAAAAGCCTGCACTCCATTCCCCCTGACAAAGCAGTCAACCATATAGATATACACTACAATACATTCTGTCTTGATGGTTGGTGGGAGCAGTTTCAGCCTAGATTCCTGTAAGAAATTTCAGCTCTCCTAATATTACATCACTATTAAAGGAAGCCAATGACACATCCCATCTGCCCAGATTTCTGGTAGAGATCCATACCTCTCTGCTCAAAGTCATCAACATGCAGTCTAGCCAATCAATCCTGTCCTACTGCTGATCCTTACACTCATACAATCTCATGAATTTAAATGAATTTTCCAAACAGAATCAATGTATATATGTATATACAGATACCAACTTGTCTCAAAGTAATTGGTAATTTAGACATCTGGACATTCATCTACTAAAACCATACTGCACATCAGTAATATGGTCTTGCCACAATGATTGGTATATGGTGAGTATAAACTCCCGAGTTTATGCAAGTAAAGCGGCGGCAAAATCGTGGAACTCTTCAGCCTGTGGAGGAGCCAAACCACAGGCTGACTGCAGTGCCCCAGGTGGGCTAATTGTGTACCAGCCATATATAAACCTTCCCCAGCCCTGGGGTCGTTCTCACTGTCGCCAGCTTGCCTCAACACCACACTCCTTGGAGGATTCTTAGAATAGTAACATGTCTGCACCTGCGAAGTTAGTCAACTGTACTGGTTGTGGCCAACGCCATACCAGACCAGGTGGGTCATTGTGTGCTTTCTATAGATTGGCTGTTGAGGCTGCTACGAATGCTGGCAAGTCAAAGGCTGAGTTTAGTGAGTTTTTACCTGACATTTTGAAACAGCAGGGGGCATTGGCTGACCACGTGGATAATGCTGATGATGATGACACATCTATTACTCAGGGGGAATTGTTAGACATTGTAGAGGCTCAGAGACTTCAGATACAAGTTCTCATTGATAAATTCGCTAACATTAACCCTGCAGTTCCTCCAGTTCCCCCTGTCATTCCACCTGTCATTCCACCTGTCATTCCACCTGTGGTACCTGTTCCGGATCCTCCTGTCATACCTGTTCCGAATCCACCTGTCATTCCTAACCCAGGACCACATGTAGTGCCGCCACCCATGGTGCCCCAAGGTGTCCCAGCTGCTGCTGCTTTGAATGTGGGACAGGCAGGAGCAGGCCCTCAGGTTATTTATGTACAACAGGCAAACAGCATTGAGATGAGAAGACGTAAGTTGAAGTACTTTGACATTGAACCTTTCTTCATGTACCACAAGAGTGAATCAGATAGGCATATTGATGACGTGATTGGGGCTATAATGGGCCTCTCTGACCACTTGTCTGACTTTGGTGTCTGCACTAAGGGGTTGTTAAAACATGCCCGCTTCATGACTGAAAAGTCTAGAGTATATAAACCAGCCGCCCTCATACATTATGATTTAGCTGTTCGTGAAAATGCTGAGTTCATTGGTGTCCACAAACTGGGTTATGGGGATGACGAACTCATCAAAAGATACCTGGGGGTAGATAGTTTACAACCAAAATCTGTGTATTCAAATTCAGATGCAGGGGGAAAGGGCCGTGGCAAGTCTAAGAAGGGTCAGCCTACTGAAAATAATTTACCAGCTGGCCTATGTTGGCGCTGGAATGTTGGTAAGACTTGCCGCCGCAGCCCGTGTCCACACAAGCACATTTGTACCACATGTTTTGAGTCTCACCAGAGTATTCATTGTTCTGGGAAAACCACCATCCAGGTATAGGAATTAGCACCTGTTGAGTCAGTAGGGGTAATAGGTCGCACTAACAATCTACCTAGCCGCGGCTCACCTGTGGCTTTAGGTTCAGAGGTGAGTCTGGACTGTGGGCCAGCTGCCCAGGGGTCCTCAGAGGCGAGTGGCAGGTCTGCCTTGGCTGCCCAGGCACCGGGCTCTTTTGTTTATTTTAGCTCGCCTTCCCTTCAGGGTGACTACCCCGACTCTGAAGTGGATGTTATTGAAAGTGTTTCTGACTCAGCAGATGCTAATTTGTTTGATTCTTATGTACTTGATGACTATGTGCCTGTCACGACTGGCATTGCCCTGCTAGGTTGTGTAGCACACCAGGAGGGCCGGGACCAGTGTTTAATTGCTGGCCCTAGTTCTGAGAGTCCCCTGTGTGATGTGTACACCGGGCTTGGCAGTGGCCAGCCGTCAGTGCAGCCTTCCTTAGTAATGGATACTGGGTCACCAGGTGGCGTGGTTGGACAACTTGCTAACTGCTGTTTGATTGATGCACACACTGATTACATTGTGAGTGGTGGTGAAAATCGCCTCCCTGGTATACCTACTGTTGTGAATGGCTTCAATTATGATCATATTATTGATTCTCACTTGAAAGATGCATGTGTAGAAGTAAAATATGATTTAAATAGTGTCGAACCAGACTTATATACAGAGAATGATTCTAGCAGTTCTGGTTATGATTCTAGTATGGATGACTATGATATTGGTAGTAGGCCATGTCAGTATAGCATCCAAGACCTCATTTGCTACTCTTCCCGGAAGAACTTGTTCCCTGTTGACTATGAATTGTGTTGTGTTTCACCACCCATGTCTGCTAAACTATACGATGTCTCTGACAGTTCTGTCATTCCAGATTTATTCAGAGATGATTATTATGTGCAGAATGGCCCTGTGCCACCTTACGAGCTGTGTGTGGGTAAGTGTTCCCATATGATTGGTACCAATCCATCCCAGCTCCACCCATGCTTTGTCTACAAGGAGGCGTACCTTCATCCAGTGGGACAGGACATGGATGCTGACTTCATTTTTAATGGTGTCCTCAATGGGTTTAAAGTGGTGGATGATGATGTTCATGGTTCTTATATATGTAAGAATTATAGGAGCATTAATCAACCGGAGTTCAAGTCACAGATGGATAAAATTGTGGTGGATGAGCTGGCTGAGGGTAAGATTGTGAAATGCTCTAGCCCCCCTACATGTGTCCATAGCTTGGGAGCTGTCAGGAAATCCAATGGTAAGCTTAGACCAATTGTTGACATGAAGCGTCCTTTGTCTGAGAGTATCAATTGCTTCATGAATGATGTCACAGAAGAGTTTCACTACATTAATGTTGATGATGTGTGTGCCCACCTGAGTCCATCAGGGTATTTGGCGGTTTTGGATATCTCGGCAGCCTACCGTACAATCAATGTGTATCCTGATCATACCCACTATCAGGGTATAATGTGGCCTGATGACAACGGTTCTTCTTCTTACTACCTAGATAATAGGCTAGCCTTTGGAGCAAAATCGAGTCCATATATATTCCAAATGTGTACTGATTTTGTGGTAAGGTGTATGCGCCGCAGGGGGTTCCTGGCCACTTTTGGATATTTGGATGATTTTGTAGTGTTGGGTGAGACTGAAGCTGAATGCAGATTGGCCTTGAATGTATTATGTCAGCTCCTCAGACGCCTGGGTTTCCATTTGGCATATGAGAAAATGATAATGCCATCACAATGTGTCACATATTTGGGTATCAACATTGACAGTGTTAACATGGAATTGTCTCTCCCCCCTGCTAAATTGACTAAACTCCAATCTTTGATCCAGGAATTCAGATTCAAGAATGAGGCTACCAGGAAGGAGCTACAGGTATTGGCGGGCCACTTGGCACATGCTTCCAGTGTAGTAAAGGGTGGCCGGACCTTCTCAAGGAGAGTTATTAATCTGATTAAATTCCTCCCTGAAAGTGTGATGCCGGTCCAACTTCCTCAATGGTTCATGGATGACATGAACTGGTGGCACTCTTTTGTGGCCATCTTCAATGGCCGCTCTACAATTCTCCCTGACTGTCCCACAGTGTATGTAGCTACAGACTCATCTATGTCAGGGTTCGGGGCGGTCTGGGATGCTGGTGGTTATCTGGCGGGGAGCTGGAGTGATAATTTTGTAAACCACTCTGACTCTCAGCTAGACCCAGCATGCCTGGTACGTCCCCCTGAGGTGTTGCAGGAGATTCAAAACCCAGATATTAATCTCCTGGAATTGTGGCCTGTCATAGCTGCATGTTCCTTGTGGTCACATGACTGGGTTGGTCAAACTGTCTCGCTCCTGTCAGATAACACACAAGTGGTTAGGATGTTGAACACCGGTAGGAGCAGGTCTATACATTGTATGGCCTGGCTGAGGGAGTTGTTTTGGTTATGTTTTGTTTATAATTTTAAGATTCAATGTTCTTATGTTTCAACTCACCATAATCGTGGCCCTGACTTTCTCTCCAGAGTCTCTGATAGGAGGCTGGCAGGTAAATCGCCCCCTCCTGAGTTGTGCTATTTGCTGTGATTACAGGAGAGGAACTCTTGAAGAGTGCCCACGTGTACCAGAGCTGTTGGATGGCTGAGAATACCATAAGGACTCGTCGCTGTCAATGGAACCACTACTTTGACTTCTGTAAAATAGTATGCCACCCACCAATGCCTGCTTCTGTTGAGTTAGTAATGATGTATCTAGCCTTCATGGCTGAGAAATTCACCTATACCTCCATTGTGAATTACCTGTCAGCCCTCTGGGTGTTGCATAAAACCCATGGCTACCCTCATCCTGACATTGCAGATTTCAGAATCAAGACCACACTATGTGGTATCAGGAGGGCGCTTGGTGATGCGAAGGTCCAGGCCCCACCTTTAACTATTCATCACTTGTCTATGATATTCTGTGCCCTGAACTTTGCCACAACCATGGACATATGTTTCTGGACAGCTCTACTGCTTGGATTCAGGGGCTTGTTACGTAAATCTAACTTATTTGAACCAGGGCTGGCTGTGAGAGTTGGGGATGTTGCCAGACAGCCCTGGGGAGTACATATTACTGTGAGTAGATCTAAGACAATCCAGTTCCGTCAGAGGATTCATAATGTGATTCTCTCAAAGATGCAAGTCTCAAAGTATTGTGTTCTGCATTATGTAAATATGTTGATCGCACTTGTTGATTATGATGCCCCTTCCTCCCATTTGTTGTCTTATGTATCAAAGGGGAAGGTGGTGCCTGCCACCTATGGCTGGTTTCAAGCCAAGCTGTCGAAGCTTTGTAAGCTATTGAAGATGCCAAACTTCACTTCTCATTCGATGAGGCGTGGTGGTGCCTCAGCATTGGCTGAGGCTGGAATATCACTCCAGGACCTTCAAGAGATCGGGGATTGGAAGAGTCTACAAGTATTGGTGTATCTTCAGCGTACAGTGGCATCCAGAGTATCGCTGGATAAGGATGCAGCCTCCTCTGTGTTTGGGGTTTGATACTCATCCCCTGACCTGCCATCATTGTCAAGGAGTGATGCTGTTTAACAGCACAGAGATTCCTGTTATTACATGTTCCTGTTGTTATCTCGGAGCACCTGGATGCTGGAACCCTAGACTGGGCTGTTTTGCTGAGATGTCTGTGGCTATGCCCAGCTCGGTAACAGTTTCTTCTTCTCTGGGTGAATGTGTCCCTTTTTCCCCCAGATGTCTTATGTGCTTTTGGCGGTTGGCAGGTGTTTATCGTGTGAATTGGACAAAGACTATGACAATTATTACTTCAATACGTTCATGCATAATTGAATAAATCATTCACACTCGTCACTGCACATAAGCCTCTGTGTTCATATATTTATAGCAAGCTTTGGTGAGTATAAACTCCCGAGTTTATGCAAGTAAAGCGGCGGCAAAATCGTGGAACTCTTCAGCCTGTGGAGGAGCCAAACCACAGGCTGACTGCAGTGCCCCAGGTGGGCTAATTGTGTACCAGCCATATATAAACCTTCCCCAGCCCTGGGGTCGTTCTCACTGTCGCCAGCTTGCCTCAACACCACACTCCTTGGAGGATTTTTTTTTTATTACTATTACTGGTGTTGCAGGTGTTTATCGTGTGAATTGGACAAAGACTATGACAATTATTACTTCAATACGTTCATGCATAATTGAATAAATCATTCACACTCGTCACTGCACATAAGCCTCTGTGTTCATATATTTATAGCAAGCTTTATATATATATATATATATATATATATATATATATATATATATATATATATATATATATATATGTATATATATATATATATATATATATATATATATATATATATATATATATATATATATATGCCAACTTGTATCAAAGTATTTAGTAATTTAGACATGTGGACATTCATCTCCCAAAATCATACTGCACATCAGTAATATGGTTTTGCCACTATAATTAGCTGAAATAAGAATACATTCATTTGGCTTGAACGGCATTCGTATGATAGATGATTCCGAGACAGAAATCTGTATTTAGAATAATTGACAGTTGCATAATTTTTTTCCAGCTATAATATGCAAGGGTGTCTCTTGTAATCAAACTGTAAACACTATTGTTTTCCCGTGATTGCTGAGCTCCAATCAGTAGTCAGTGCTAACCAGTGTACCTTTGTGCAGCCTGAGACATATGATAAAATTCACATTTAGATGATCCAAAAGGGGTCTTTCCACATAAGAATATTGCTACAACATTATAACATTAATTTTTGAAATTTTTACCTCATTTTGAAGTCAGCTGTTATTTCCTAATCTGACTGGAGCTCTACGTAAACTGTATCTGGGTTGGTTCTTCTTCATAAAACATAAAACATATAAAATGCTTAAAGGTTGATGTCATTGATGAAAAGTCAGGACTGCCCAGGTTCACTATTTCTCTCCACATTCAGAGTCAGAGTTAATTAGGTGAGCTGATTGTTTGACTTTTAGATCATCCCCTTACAATAGTTAGAACGGATAGGCTTTTGGCTTAGTTATATTGTGGCACTATTCAATAAGGTTTTCATCTAATGGAGAATGCTATAGGCAATGTTCTATCCACATATAGTGTAATTGGCTTTGTTATTAGGTACTGACAGCCAAGGTTCCCTTTACTTTATCCAATACTGTAGAGCCTATTGGAAATCCAGGCACATTTGTATTCAGATAATTCATGATATAATTAGCTAAAAGGTTGTTTGAAATCAGAAATAAGGCAGAAAATGTTGATACCTTGCACTTATGAGATTACAGAAAGATAACATACCAGGAAAAATCGGTATTATTTGATTAAAAACCTACAACAGATTCTCATGAGAGATGCTTGCATACAATTTCTCCATGAGGTCCATAGTCAGAAATCAAACACCTCTTCTTGCTTTTCCTTTTCTTGGTAACATACAGTCATATTCACATTAGTAATTACACACAATACCATGAGCATATCTTTCTAGATTTGCCTCTGTCTCTTTGAGGGAGTATGATTCTATTATTCTGCTCAGAATCCATTAGTATGGCATAATATGACAGTGTGAATGCAGTGACTGGGGAACTGGTTTACTTAGCCTTAATGCTCAAAGCCCTCGGGACCCCTCATGCCTCGCTAAGAGACATGGAATAAAATGAGCCTGGTACTTACTTGGTTCAGGTGTTCTTTGCAAATGTTATGGCAAAACCTAATTCCATCAGTGTCCCTTTAATTAATTGGCCACATCAACATCTAAGCAACACTATTGTTAAAACAGCAGGCCCATGGCCCAAGGGCCACTCTCCTAACGGTGCTAACACAAGTTGTACTGTAAGAGTGGTATAGTATGTATCGGAACGGGACTATAGTTAAGTACTGTTTATTACTCAATCGACCTGCAGCCAATCAGAGGCCTCCATTTGACCGGAAGTGACGTCACATGTCCATATAAGGGCATACCGGAAGTGACGTCACGTGACCTTGACCTAGTTAGAGGTCAAGGTCATGACTCAGCCAATCAGAGGCTTCCATTTGACCGGAAGTGACGTCACACACCCATATAAGGGCATACCGGAAGTGACGTCATGTGACGTCACACGCCCATATAAGGGCATACCGGAAGTGACGTCATGTGACCTTCACATGTACATATAAGGGCATACCGGAAGTGACGTCAAGTGACCTTGACTTAGTTAGAGGCTTCTGATTGGCTGGTATACCGGAAGTGACCCATTTATGCAAATGAGGGGCCTACTTCTGGTCAAATGGAGACCTCTGATTGGTTGGGTCATGAAGAAATGTGTCTCTTAATTTAATTTTGTTTAGGAAGTGATCGATTTTAGGATCACGCGACCGGAAGTGACCTGATGAGTCACGTGACTAGAAGTGACGACGACACATGCCTTAATTAGACGATTCAGCAGCGACCGGAGGAAGTGTCACTTTAAGAGGACACGCTAGTTAATTGTTATAATTGTTTTACTTACTAATAAAAGAAGACGTATGAAAATAAACACAACAATAATTTTATTTATTTTTTTATTTTCTTTTTTTCAATTCTAATAACACTCTATTTTTGAAAAGATGCGCTCAATCAATCAATAACACACTTTTTTTCATATTTTAAAGGACTCGTTGTCACACCGTTAGAATGCACGCGACGCTTATAATACAAGTAGCGCACGTCATCTTTCTCTATGGTGTAAGTGTCCATTTTTGGTTCGTACCACTTTTGAAATTTATATTTACCGCAAGGAGAGTTTTTCGTTTTCGAAAACATTTAAGAAGACGACTGTTTCTTAGGGTTTTGTTACTTCTGTACACTTTTTTTGAGATTTTCTTTCACCGGTGCCGCTGATTTGATCGTAGCAAATGTAAGTCTTAGGGTTGACACTTAGGATCCCGTCACCTTCTCACACCGCTTTCTTTTCTTTCTGAAGTATGTCTCTCTCAGGGGAGGTTTGACTACACACAGGCAAACATCAGAGGCACCCAATAGCGCTAATTCTACCTTCAGACAAAGGTCAGGCACTGCTGGACTATAATAGATGGGTCAAGGGCTATTCTAGTGAGGGTCAGGCTACGCCGGACATTCAATAAAAAGCTGGAGTTTGGCAAACTTGCTTTTGAAAGTCTGACCATGCGGGATCCTCATGCCATAGTCTGGCAATGCTGAACTCTTGGGAGAGTATGCCGGACTCTTGCTGGCCAGACTTTCAAGCAAATTTGCCAAAGTCCAGCTTGTTATTGAATTTCCGGCGTAGCCTGACCCTCAGTAGAATAGTCCTTGACTCATCTATTATAGGCCAGCAGCGCCTGACCCTTGTATGAGAGTAGTATTGGCGACATTGGCTGACTCTGATATTTACCCGTGTGTACGGCGGGAGGAGAGGGTTCACAGCCACTGCTTGCGCTTATAGAGCGCTACTAGCGGAGGTCTGGATGAGGAGACTACGGCGTTTGTCTTTTAAAAAAAATGACCATGGTACATGTCGATGTCGCTTAATTATGCTCATATCTCATGCTGATTTTAAGAATTGCTCATGTCACCGGTCACTATGTTTTTCAAGCTTCATGTCAAATGTCACTAGGTCTCATGTCGAATGTCGATGCTAAGAAACAGACATGACGTCATCTCGAATTCAGCGGTCTACACTACCGCTGCTGCTGCTGCTTGTGCAGCTCGTGCAGCTGTTGCAGCTGCTGACAGCTGCAGCTGCTGTAGTTGCTGACGCTGTCACTGGTTGCTGTTGACAGATGCTGCTGCTTGTGCTGCTCGTGCAGCCGCTGCTGCGGCTGCTGACGTTATCACGGATTCCGCTGACAGATGTTTCTGCTTGTGCTGCTTGCGCTGCTCGTGCAGCTGCTGCAGCTGCTGACGATGTCACGGATACTGTTGACAGATGTGGTTGCTTGTTCTGCTTGTGCTGCTGCTGACGATGTCACGGATGCCGCTGACAGATACTGCTGCTTGTGCTGCACGAGACTGAGTAGCCGCTATTACTAATGCTACTAATACTAGTATGAGAAAATACATTTAGTCAATTGATTAAATCAAGGAGGTTTTCTGACTTCAGTGGATCGTTTAGCCATCGGCCACGGGCAAAACTTGAAACCATTTTATACATGGGACAATTGGCAGAGTCGAAACGTGTTGGTACCATAGGGTCGATCATGTTCATCATCAGTTCAGGCAAAGGAAGTGTGTCGACAGCACGCGAAAACTTCATGTCTGAATGTTTCAACACAAGACTTTTTATCACACTCACACAGCTGCTTTGAAGAGTGAATCCTTGACCAAACTTGTGCTTTTCCAAGACAGCTTTGGCCTCTTTCTGTGCAGTAAGGGATCTCTCTTTCGGGTTCATCTCAGTGCTGTCTAGCATGTCCTCAAAGTCTTTAACATAATGTTCCAACGGACTACAAATGATGGACTCCAGATCATCGTCCGCATATGTCGTCTCCTCGCACCATATTGTGTCTTCGCCTGTTTCGAATTCCGTCATTTTCTTGACAATCTCCTCCTGAGTGCCTTGCATATATCGAAGCTCCTTCAAGGAGTTGATAATTTGTATGGCGAAGACTGACAAACTTGAAGGAATTTCACCACAGTCAGGCCAAGTATACGGAGCTAAGAAAAATAGCTCTAACAAAATCTTCTCCCTCTGTCCAAATGAAACTACTGTTCCGATGAAGTTGAAGCATGCTTCTATCCATTGCTCCTTGGTGACGTCCTTCCAATGTTTCTTTACCTCACATGCATCATAGGGCACCGTTTCTCTTCTTGCTTCAAGTGGGAGTTGCTTTTTCTTTCTTGGACTCATTTCGAGAGGGTTTCGATGCTCTGTAGCGTCAACACTTTCATAAATAAAGAAAATAGCAGAACTAACCATCGTAACGTGCTGAGCGAGCGTAGAGTGGACGATGCTACGAAGATGAAGGGCGGGTGGAGAAAGTGTGACTGGTGACAGCGGCGTTTCACTCCTTATGCACCCTGTCCTAGATAAGCCTCTTAAACGGCTGAAAAGACTCTCTAAGTACAGAGCTTCTACCGCAGGTGGGTTTAGACTTAAGCAGCTTAGTTCACACACATGTCTGTTAGAAAAAGCTACTTGCACACGTGCCTTCCTTTTTTCACTAGTATTCACCCTCTGCCGACTTATAAGACACCTATACACTCTTTCTCGTGAAATCTATGGAAGATGATGGAAGGACCACTGACTACATTTTCTTTGATCAGAGCGTGGAGGACGGCGTCGAACGGAGGGAACGTTGTGAACACAGCTTATAGGTTTTTTGGAAGAGGCCTTGTAAAGTCAAACTGGCGAGAGAGATGGCGTCTTTCAACATGACAATGCTGCTATGTTGGAAAAAAATAGCGTGATTTTTTCAAAAAGCTCCTATGAAAGATTTGACGTCTTCGTTGTTGTAGTGGATCAAGTAATCTGTCATAGTTTGCTTCTTCTTGTCATACTAAACTTTCTGACATGTGGCGTAGTCGGATTTCGGCCATTTTGACGCCCGTCAGTTCGCTGTCAAAAGTCGATCTCGGTGGCAGGGGTTTTTTGTTTACTAGTTTCTTGGTATACGTCATCCATTCGTAAGTAAAGCAACCTTTCTCTTCGTTTGTAGTGAAAGCTCGCAAATAATTCGCGTAGCTGTAACCAAGTGCTAAAAAAGTTGACTACTACGTCCAAGAAAACTGTGTGTAAACCGTCAACTATTGATTGCTTCTCTTTATGACGCTGAATTGTTGGTTTCTTCGGTCTCCGGAGGCAAATAACGAGTGAAGGCGTATTTTTTGATCAGGTTCAAGTCGTAACTCTCCGAGTTGAAGCGTACGACTGGAGCTTGACGGATGTATCTCAGAAGCCGCTTCTTCAGTTGAACTAACGGTTGTCTGGTGTGAGCTGCAGCGAAGCCGCCTGGAGAAGGGGTGAATGTCGCTTCCTCTAGCAGGAGAGCTTCACCTATCGCTACATGTAACTTCGCTAAGGTTGGTCGGTAAACTTCTAGCACAGCTTTCTCGATGACTTTGGCGTTCTCGTTTATGTGATTTTAAACTCGGTCTAACAAGGGGTCGGAATCTGCGTCGGATTCTCTGACGTACGCTGCCCCTCCTACCCCGGAAAGTCGTATGCGACGCTAGCCGACATCGCTGCATAGAGGGCAAAACTTAGGTATTGTTCTTCATTTTTCTACGGGTCACTCGTGATTGTACGGTCTTTTAAAAACTTTGAAACACTTTTCGCAAACGTCCTGCGGCATGTTTTTCTTTTTTTTGTTTTTTCACTTATTTACCAAATATTAAAAAAATAAACGTTATTTATCACTTCGAATACTAGACGCCTCTTACCACAAGATGCTATTAGCATAGTGAAAGACGCCTGTAGTGTAGGATCGAATTCAACCGATGTCCATCTTACTGCAGGGATCAGACGAGAGTGGTCAACACTGGAGTGTCACAGCTCACTTTTATTTCTTTGGGTACAGCTGCATACAACCCTTGAACATACATTGCGACGTCGCCGCGTCCCATGTCGTCTTCTAACACTTTCATCAGAGCCATAGGCTCAGACGTCTCGTTGTACTTCCAAGCTTTCAGCACTTCATAGACAGGGTTCTTCACAGTCCTGTCAGAAGGCACAGGTTGAGAGATGGAAGCTACTTCATGAGAAGTCAACCCTAAGTAGATCCCTATGGTCTTCCAGTCTCTAGGGCAGAGCTCAGCTAAAAGAGAGAAATATTTCTGCACTTTCCACTCCATGTCTCCACTCTCTAAGCCATCCCACATGTCATGCTTGTCCATGTACTCACGTGAGAATTTGATGAGGTCCATACGGTAAGATTCTTCCAAGGCGGTGGCTAGGTCCTTCCACCTACTAGTACAACTTTTCTGGTACCAAGTAGTGAACATTTCTCTAGCTTGAGTTATGACGCTTGTCTCACAACTGAGATATCCCATATCCTTCAAGTTCACTTCAAGGTATGAACCTAACCGTATGTAATCTGATGTCGGCAACTTACTACTTATTTTCAGTAGCATAGCGTCTGACAAGTATCCTAACGGCTCTGCTTTGAAGTATGATGATACAGGTACTACTGCAGCAGAACCAATAACAGGAGTAGCGTCTGCGCTGGTATCAGACGACTCGTTGTCGGAACAGGGCAACCACACGAGTTCGTAAGGTGGTGGTGAGGGCAGTCGCCACGGACCGGACGCGCTACCAGTGGAAATGAGGTCGAAAAACGGACTGTGCGCCCGTGACCCTTCGGGTTCCTCGTACGCCTCGTCGTCAGCGTCGTTCTCTGTTTCACCCTGTTGCTTTAGGACATGCATGTCTACTACGCGCTGCTGGGGCTGAGTGTCCGAATAGCTGTAAGTCTCAGCGCGAGCAGCGTTGATGGCGTCGGTTGATGAAGCGGTGGAGAGGTTCTGTGCAACGTGCTGCGTGTCAGTACTAGTAGCGGTAGTCGCAGCAAGAGGTGTAGCAGCAGCAGCAGCAGCAGCAGCAGCAGCAGCAGCAGCAGGAGCAAGCGCAGCGATAGCAGGTGCAGCAGTAGCAGGCGCAGCAGTAGCAGGCACAGCAGCAGCAGGCACAGCAGCCTCAGCAAGCGCAGCAGTAACAGGCACAGCAGTAACAAGCGCGGCAGCAGCAGCAGCAGCAGCAGCAGGCACAGCAGTAACAGGCGCGGCAGCAGCAGCAGCAGCAGCAGCAGTAGCAGCAGCACTAGCAGCACGAGGATCACTAGCAGCCGCAGCAGGCGCAGCAGTAGCAGCAGCAGCGTGCTCAGCAGCAACAACCGTCGCGAGTGTAACAACGTCGCTACTACGACGACTACTACTACCACTACTACTGCTGTGTGCGCTCGCTACAGCGGGAGGGTGATAAGACCAAGCGGTTGCGGCGGTAGTCTCAATTTCAGTAGCAAGAGGAGACGCTGACAGTAAACGATCACCGTTCTGCGTATTCTTCTTGTTCTTGAACTCGATTAGATCCTTGGACGACAGTAGTTGTTGTGTTTTGCTCATGGTGGTGCCTGTAGAGAGCAGCAAAAGACTGAGTGAGTGAACGGATGTTTCCAGGCCCCTTATATACTCCTTCTCGCTTCTAGAGCTAAGCTACTTACAGCTCTCTTCAGCTGCCGCCGGCTGACCGGTGACCATTCACAAAGAGAAACAAAAAGTCATAAGGCATGACGTTTTCAGCTGGATCCCTTTCCCCCTCCCCTTTGAGAGATCGACTGACACGAGCTAAGCTACTTACTGCCTTGTTCAGCAATTCAACGTGCGTTAGCTGTATAAAGGATTAAGCAGTTGCTGCCGCCAGCTGACCGGCGGACATTCCCAAAGAGAAACAAAAGACATAAGTCATGACGTTTTCAGCTGGATCTCTTTCCCCCCTCCCTCCTTTTTTTTTTGAGAGATGGACTGCCATGAGCGGGCGGTGTACCGACTGTACTAATTCAACGCGCATTAGCTGTATAAAGGATTAAGCAGTCATGAGCTTAGAGTGTGTATACAAAAAAACTACAGGAGGCGTGTAGTGTGAAGCAGGACCCCCTAAGACGGGAGTGTCTGTCTGTGAGTACAGTCGTGTGCATGTGGTGAGCGACTTAAGTGTAAAACAAAAAAAAATCACCGCCTCCTGCCGTGGTGAGTAGACTGGCCGGCGGCGGCCGGCTAGTTCAATAGGGGTGACAGCTGACTAAGGCTGTGCATGAAAATCCGATTTTCACCTGACCTCTGACGTTTGTTACAATGAATGCCAAAGGGGGAGAGAGTTGTCCTCAGGTAGGGGGTAGGAGGTAAGGCTAATGGATAAGGAAAAAAAACACCATTTTCAGCTGGCCACCACAGATGGCGATGACATACCCCTCGTCATCTAAGCTCTTAAGAAGCTCTTACGGAGCGGAGCGGCTGCTGGACAGCTGGGGTGAGTAGACCGGCCGGCGGCGGCTAGCTAGTTCAATAGGCGTGACAGCTGACTAAGGCTGTGCATGAAAATCCGATTTTCACCTGACCTCTGACGTTTGTTACAATGAATGCTAAAGGGGGAGAGAGTCGTCCTCAGGTAGGGAGTAGGAGGTAAGGCTAATGGATAAAGAAAAAACACCATTTTCAGCTGGCCACCAAAGATGGTGATGACATCCCCCTCGTCATCTAAGCTCTTAAGAAGCTCTTACGGAGCGGAGCGGCTGCTGGACAGCTGGGGTGCTGTTGGAAATAGGATTAAACTCCCTCTGTATAAAAGCTCTGATTTCTGTTGGAAAAAAACCATATCACCTCTGACCACAGTAACGTCTACTACCACCACCACCAGCACCACCGCCGCTGCCACTGCCGCCGCCGCCGCCAGTCACAGCTGATCGCCTCATTAAAGCATGTGACGTCGTCGCTTCTAGTCACTTGCTTCATCAAGTCGCTTCCAGGCACGTGATCTTAAAGACCCTCACTTCTTAAACAAAAAAAAAACGAAGAGACACGCTTCTTCCTCTCGAGAGGAAGAATGACGTATATAAGGAGGCTGACACGTGTATAGGCGCCTTATTAGTCGGCAAGGGGTAAATACTAGTGAAAAAGGAAGGCAGGTGTGCAGGTAGCTTTCTAACAGACACGTGTGTGCACTAAGCTGCTTAAGTCTAAACCCACCTGCAGTAGTCAAGTAGCATGTGAAAACTTACTTAACAGATCACTTAATTGAGTAGAGACTCTGTACTGAGAGTCTTTTCAGCTGTTTAAGAGGATTATCTAGGACAGGGTACATAAGGAGTGAAACGTCGCTCTCACCCATCACACTTTCTCGACTCGCCCTTCATCATCGTAGCATCGTCCACTCCACGCTCGCTCAGCATGTTATGAGGGTTATTTCTACCTTTACAGCTTCTTTTCTTATCGAAGTGTCGACGCTACAGAGCATCGAAACTCTCCAAATGAGTCCAAGAAAGAAAAAGCAACTCCCACTAGAAGCAAGAAGAGAAACAGTGCCCTATGATGCATGTGAGGTAAAGAAACATTGGAAGGACGTCACCAAGGAGCAATGGATAGAAGCATGCTTCAACTTCATCGGAACGGAAGTAGTTTCATTTGGACAGAGGGAGAAAATTTTGTTGGAGCTATTTTTCTTAGCTCCGTATAGTTGGCGTGACTGTAGTGGTGAAATTCCTTCAGGTTTTTCAGGGTTCGGCATACAAGTTATCTGGTCTTTGAAGGAGCTTCGATATATGCAACGCACTCACGAGGAGATTGTTCAGAAAATGACGGAATTCGAAACAGGAGAAGACACAATATGGTGCGAGGAGACGACATATGCGGACGATGATCTGGAGTACATCATTTGTAGCCCGTTGGAACATTATGTTAAAGACTTTGAGGACATGCTAGCCAGCACTGCGATGACCCCGAAAGAGAGATCCCTTACTGCACAGAAGGAGGCTAAAGCTGTGTTGGAAAAGCTCAAGTTTGGTCAAGGATTCACTCTTCAAAGCAGCTGTGTGAGTGTGATAAAAAGTGTTGTGTTGAAACATCCGGACATGAAGTTTTCGCGTGCTGTCGACACACTTCCTTTGCCTGAACTGATGATGAACATGATCGACCCCATCGTACCAACATGTTTCGACTCTGCCAATTGCCCCATGTATAAAATGGTTTCAAGTTTTGCCTGTGGCCGATGGCTAAACGATCCACTGAAGTCAGAAAACCTCCTTGATTTAGTCGACTGACTAAATGTATTTTCTCATACTAGTATTAGTAGCATTAGTAATAGCGGCTACTCGGTCTCGTGCAGCACAAGCAGCAGCATCTGTCAGCAGCATCCGTGACATCGTCAGCAGCAGCAGCACGATCAGCACAAGCAGCAGCTGCTGCAGCAGCTGCACAAGCAGCACAAGCAGCAGCATCTGTCAGCAGCATCCGTGACATCGTCAGCAGCAGCAGCAGCAGCAGCAGCAGCTGCACGAGTAGCACAAGCAGCAGCATCTGTCAACAGCATCCGTGACATCGTCAGCAACTGCAGCAGCTGCACGAGCAGCACAAGCAGCAGCAGCTGTCAGCAGCTGCAGCAGCTGCACGAGCAGCACAAGCAGCAGCACCGACAGCAGCAGCAACAGCAAATCAGCAACAGCAACAGCAGCAGCAGCAGCAGCAGCAGCAGCAGCAGCAGCAGCAGCAGCGGCAATGTGGACCGCTAAATTCGAGATGGTGACATACCTGTTTCTTAGAATCGACATTCGACATGAGGTCTAGTGACATTTGACATGAAGCTTGAAAAACATAGTGACAGGTGACATGAGCAATTCTTAAAATCGACATGAGATATGAGCATAATTAAGCGACATCGACATGCGCCATGGCTATTTTTTATTTTTTTTGAAGACAACCGCCATAGCTTCCTTATTCAGACTTCCACTAGTAGTGCTCTATAAGCGCAAGCTTTGCCTTAAGAGAGCTGTGGCTGTGAACCCTCTCCTCTCTCCGTACACACAGGTAAATATCAGAGTCAGCCAATGTCGCCAATACTACTCTCATACAAGGGTCAGGCGCTGCTGGACTATAATAGATGGGTCAAGGACTGTTCTACTGAGGGTCAGGCTAGGCCGGACATTCAATAACGGGCTGGACTTTGGCAAATTTGCTTGAAAGTCTAGCCAGCAAGAGATGCACATCATCATAAACGCAATCATGATACCTTTCATTGTAAGTAGACTTGCCTCTCTGCCCTCTAAAAGAGAGGGCAGAGAAGCGAGTCTCACTCTTAAAAAACCCTTCCCCTCCCCCCCTCCCCCCCCCCCCATGCATCTTAAAGAGTGCCCCCCAGAGTGCCCCTCCCCCCCCCTCCCTCCTAGAAAAAAAGAGCCGCATTTTTAAATTATTTTTTAGCAAGCTTTCAGCTTGCTTTTTTTCTTTTTTAAAATTTATTTATCCATAAAAATCTCAAGTGACTTATTTTGAAATTCGCGCCAACCTAGTAGTCACGTGACCCCCTTAAGTAGGTCACTTCCAGTCACGTGACCTATTTGAATTTCCCGCCAACATGGTGGTCACGTGACCCTCTTAAGTAGGTCACTTCCGGTCACGTGACCTATTTGAATTTCCCGCCCAAAGGTCACGTGACCGGAAGTAGGTCACTTCCGGTCACGTGACCTATTTGAATTTCCCGCCAAAAGGGAGGCCTCTCATTGGCTGCTTTTGAATTTCCCGCCAAAAGGGAGGCCTCTGATTGGCTGCAGGTCGATTGAGTAATAAACAGTACTTAACTATAGTCCCGTTCCGATACATACAATACTACTTGTAAGTACTCCTGTGGATAGTGCTGAAGCACAATTGAAGTTCCTGGCCTTGACTCTCTCTCGTATAGAGACACATTTTACCATTGCATACCAAAATTACTCTTAATGCCATTTCCTGGATTTCCAAACAAGCAATTTCGCGATAAAGTGTGATGAGCCTCTTACTATGTTTTGTAGTATAGTTATATACCCAAAAGGCTGTCAGAAATAGATCTGGGAGACTTTCCACATAATGTATAAATACTTTCCCTGGTAGACTGAGACATAAAGTTCACCCCAAATATAGCTCTGGTTATAAGCCAAATAAAAAACTTTAATCTATAAGCACAATCCCTCTCCCTCCTTCACTACCCCAATTCTATAACTTATTTTCTTCACGCTGTCATTTTGTATAATCAATTACTTGTGTCACTATGTTACCAGTCTGCACTGTCGCAGCAAAATCCTGATCAACTTGATTGATCCCCTCTTGTTATGGAAGTTGGTTGCCAAAGCTGTATGGAAGAAAAAGGTCAATAAAGCATCTCCCTGAAATTAGGACAGACATGTGTTGCAGAGGGAATGTTGGGGTAGCTTTTAATCAGTTAGTGTTTCGACTTATTTTTTATGAAATATGACTGTGCCATTGGTTTAACCAAAGAATGCTGTATTTCAGCCCCCCTGTGAAATAACCCATTCCCGTATTTCACGACCCTATGCCGTCATCAAAGTGGTGGTTTGTTTACATTTGAATGGCAAAGAAAGAACCTATTTCAGCTACCTTACGCCCTCCCCCCTATAATAATTTAATTTAAATCGAAAAACATAAAAACATAAACACAAAGGCACACTCATTCAGGTCTGTTACTTGGGTTATTTCACTTGTTGAAGGTGGGGGGCCACATTTCACTCGGCCTGAAATACAGCCCAACCTTCAACTTGTGAAATAACCCAGCCAACAGACCAAGACTCGTGAACCTTTGTCTATTATATTCATGTCTTTATCATTTATATTCATCTTTAACTCTGACTAACTATAAGGTCACCTCTCCTGCCTAGAAGTGATATAATACCATGGAAGTGTAGAGTGGGTTGCCAATGACCAGTGGCAGCAAGTGTGATTACAAGGCTACATCTTCAAGATGGCTCCAGCACATGTCAATGGGTGATGGTGGGTGAGAGAGGTGTCATCTGTCTGTGGGAAGTCACGCCTACTCTCCCTGCAAGTAACTCCTAATTCTGTCTGCAGCTCTGCTCACAAGTGATTTGGGATGAAATGTTACCGGTTGGAGGCCATCCATATAAAGGTCTCTCATTGTGCTGAAACTCACCTATGTAGATAACTCATTATGAATCACATTTTGCTGCTCCTTGCTTTCCGCTACAGCTTGTTGCTGCTGCTTGACACCTTGAAGACACTTCAGAAGTCTTTATTTAGCCAGCCATGCTGCTCCCAGAGAATCTGCACTCATTTACATTGGTTGACTTTGTCTCTGCCCCAAAATCTTTGCCTGTTTTGACTTTTGGCCAAAATATTTAATTTCTAATACATTGTAATATGGTTATTATAGTATTTAAAATTGGAATGTGATTGGTCAATGTTTGGTGCTTGTTCCAGATAATTTACGGACCATCTTGAAGATGTGATATTTGAGAGGAAGTAAAATCCTAGGACTGCATTCTTTGGGAGAGCACTGAGAGTGTGATATGATTGGGAAGTAAGAGTTTTATCTTTCTCACCGGCATACAACTGCAGCTTCAGGTAGAATTAGGTGTGATAAATAACAGCAATGGCATGCCCTCAGTAGTAATTGTACAATTCCACCTGCTCAGCTCTTCTCCAACAGGCATGGTGGAAATGTATATATGACAGGGGCAGGGGATGGCAGGAGAATAAAATGTCTGTAGCCGGATTTATGACAAAAACAACAACTTATAAAACAGTGTTGAAGCAAGAATTCACTTCAACTCTGCTGATAAAAGATTCATCCCATACTGACAGCAAGCTTCAAAGCACATGTGAACAATTATCTCTTGTCCCAGATATGGCATTCTTTATAATGTAAAAACTTTAACAAGAAAAAGTCAGAATGATGTCCCTTTAGAAAGCTCTCTCTCTCAATACAGGATTGAGGTCTTTTTAGCAGTAATTAATTTATCACTGGATGAAGACAAAAAACATGCTGAAACAAAAAACAGCTCCCCTGCCCTGACAGCTTTTTTAATGGAAGGAAATGAAGACTTCAATCTGACCAGCTCTGTGTACAGTGTGCTCAAGTACAGCTGCAGTAAAGGGATTATGATACAGTATTTGTACCCAATCCATCCAATTGAAAAGAATTCCACCACTTACAGACAACTGGAAATACAAAGGCTCACTCAAGTAGCTACTCTACAAGCCTTTTATGTAAAGAAAATTCACAGAAAGTTTCTATAGTATCTGGATGATATAACAGCAAAAATTCTATATGCCTTTCACCCAAAGCCTCAGCAAAGTCTTTGGCAGCTATGTTGAAATAAACAACGGGACAATTCATATTTCATTGGGTCGGAGATTTGCACCTCTATTGTTAGGGTCACTCCAGAGACAGGCAGACTAGTTGCGATCTATGTTCCATAAAGGGCCCCAGGACCTGACAACCACTTGTCCTGATTACAACCACTACATGGGGATGCAAAAGTGAGAGAGCTATTTTTGCACAATCGTAAACCATTCTTTACAGTCATAATCTATAAGAAGTTGGCATCTATGTGGAGAGTAGAGAGCGTAAAATGGACCTCATGAACCTATTGATGATTCATACATAATGAAGGTTGACATTATACAAAGATTCCTGAGGAGACAAGTCAGAATATCGATAGAGAATTGACATTATATGTAAAAGATAATGCTTGACAAAGTTAATGAGACTTCTGACTTCTGAGTTTGGGCGATAACAGGATCAAATTCTTATAGTGTCAAAAGGATGACCTGCTTGATGTGAACATAAAGTAAAGAATCAAAATGTATTCAAACTGCTATTAAATTCTCCCGTTTCTGTGTCTCATTGTATAACCACCTCGAGGAAAGTCAATATTATCCTATTACACAGCTACTATAGTCAATAAGATATAGATGGCTAGTGTGGAAAGGATGCCAAAGCATTAGTTCAATTTGTGGAGACACTGAATCCCATTTGCGCAAGGCCAGGGTTTTGAGGTGGTGACACCTGACAGGATATCAAGCCAAAGGGCTTGATTAAAATGCAAGATGAATCAGCTTGCCCGACCACGCTTACGGACATGCCAAGTTCTTTGACCCAGGATATCCAATGCTTTGATTTGCAATCTTTTCATCAGCCTGAGAATGAAGTCCAAATCCAAAGATGATTGCAACATGTGATAGTAATACTTTCTTTGGTGTTCTAGCCTTGTGTAATGACATCTGAAATATTGCTTAGGACAGTGTTTTTTTCACAGATCCTCTGTGAATCAAAACATTAGTCAGCTTGTACAGTGGTGGATATTGACAAGAGTGGACTATGTAAGTTCACCTATTACCCCTTAATTGTCTACACTGGAAAGGTTAAACCAATTTGTATTCTCTCCCATAGAGCAGGGGAAACAGACTAATGTAGTGAACCTTAGTACTGTGTAGTTCTCTTGAATCTGTTTGTAGAGTATGGGTGAAAGAAACTTACAGTTACATCAGCTAAATCAATTCTGTTTGAAACAGAGACTATCTAGCCCTCTCAGGGTATTCTCTCATTCTCTAGTTCCAAGTTTCAAAGCACATGTAAGCAGCTTTAAACTAGAAAAGAAATTGATTAGAGTTATATGAGAAACTTCCCATATGCCCAGATTTCTGTAAGAATTCCATAAAAATGTATAGCAAAAAATGTGTTATTTCCCGCATCCTGCAGTAGTGTATGACAAACCTATCATCAGTATGTAGTCCGGCTTGGCTACAGAGCAATTCTCCCTTTTGTTAATTCTTAAATTGACTCAATCTGATGAATTGAATCGAACGGTACACCTTGAGAAGTGCAAGCAAAGCTGCATTTAGATGAATTGTGATGTAATGAACTCAAATGTTGCTGTGAATCCTAAATCCAATGCAGACTGTTAAGTGTTGATGCCCAATCCAAGCATAGGTACAGACAGATTGCAAAACTCTGAAAGGAGAGGGCTGTTTTAATTTGTCCTGACAACAAAACCTTTTAGCATCTCATGGATGGATGTCTGTATTTAATGATGTTCCCTCCCGATGTTCCATTGACAGCAATAAGGTATGCAGTTTCCCAGCTGTTCTTATATTTAAGTTCCATCGTAAATCTTCCACATGGATAACCACATACAATATCACATGGCCTGATTTTTGCAGATTTATCTGCATTCCTTGTAATCTGATTCATTATTCCGCTCTGTTTCCATCAATATGGCATAATGTGAGGAGCAACTGGTTCAGCACAGATGGATGTTTCAAGCCGCACCTCTGGGGCCCCATGTGCCTAGGTATTAGATATGGACTAAAACAAGCCTGGTGACTAATTAAGATCTGATTTATAAAAAAAACCCACCAAAATCCATATGTTACTTTAACATTTTCCTTGAGATTAGGCTGACCAAACCAGATAATCTGATGTAGCAATACTATTTTTCAGAGGACATTCAATCGGTGTGAAATGGGGGGTCGGCAGTATGGAAGAAATCATTTATACCTCCTCACAAGTTTTATAGACATCCATGCTGCAAACCCCTGTATTTTAAGTACCATTTCCCAATGACCATGGGGGACTGGATTTTAGGAAGTTCAGGGGGAGTGACTATTGATTAGATACATATTTAAGGGTCTAAAGCCCTAACAAAGTGCTGTAGTGTTTATTAAAAACATCTGCCTTGACCTGAGATGTGCATCACACACTTAACTAACAGCTGGAAGGAATCATTCAAAACACAGTTTGTCTAACTGAGGACTTGTCATGAACTCTGCTCTATGTCATGTTTGATGTTAGAGTAATTCATCTGATTCCCATCAAAGTGCCTTTTGAAAATTCTACTGCTGATTCCTTGTCTATCCTGTGAGGTCTCCTTTACTGATATGGCACTGCACAGTACATCGCTAATTGCCAGTGTCAGGAAGCATGCTCAGAAAGTCAACAGCTTCAAGTTGGCACTAGCATGTGAATAATTGATGACGGGAGTGAAAAGGGAGGGCGTGATTTGTACACCCACTCCTCCAGACAGTTACTGTCTGTATATATATCTAGAGTCCCTTCTCTCAGTTGCAGGAGATATTACTGCCAGAAACCATTTCTAAAATTTTCTCAGCAACTTTGATTCAGTATGCCACTAAAGTGGATCCTGTACATACCCGGGTTCTTCTAGATTGCAATATCACTGTAAGGTATCATGATAGTTCCATCATCTCAGTTGATGGAGCATAGGTAAGTGGCTACAGAGTACTTTGTTAACCATTGCAATGAATACCTTTACCATCAAGATCTAATTTACAGAGGCAACTGAATAAAATATCAAGTGAACTGAAGGAAAGGTAGACCATATTCTGGGTCACTTCAAAAGAGCCTGCAATCAATTTTTTTTCCATCTAAAAGTTTGCAAGCAATGGGGCATTGTCATCCCCATTGCATTGATAAACATTCATGATTATTAAAGAAAGGGAGAGTCTGCCTGTGCTTAGGGCTTGATACAATCAACTTGCTTTTAGTCTTGTTTATAGTGTACATATATATCTTTTCGATAAACATGCCTATTGTGACAGTGAAGCATTTCATCTGATTGATTACATTTGCCAGACTATGCATATATCAGTAGATCTATTGTAGTAAAGTAAGCTTGTCTGGTCGATATATAGCTCTTCTCAAGTAAAAATACCAAATCGTTCTTGGACACGTTGATGGCTTCTGCAACTATCTAAATAATATCTCCCTAATTATGTTTTATAGTCTATGGTGATATCCCAGCTAACAAAACGCAGAACTTTGTTTTACTTCAATTTAACGTTTTTAACGTTATATAACGTTATGCCACAATAAATAGCCATAGAGCAACATTATACAGCGATGTATGATGTTTTTTTTTGTTTACTGGGATCCTGTGTGATATCCAAATTGTGGCAAAATCTTGATAGTAAACATTTTTCTATAAAAGTTGCATGTGTTTCTCCATCTGGCTTACTAGCATCCTCAAACCACCAACTAGCCAGCCCTGTGCAGCACAGTTTTCATGTCTGTTAAGGCCACATCTTGGGTGGTAGGACAGATATTGTTTCTGTGATAGTGTCAGAAACATTCATGTACCATGGAAGCTCATTAATACTTATCAGGGTAATATGCTCTTGGGGCCTTCTGTAAGGGCATAGGAAGCCCTTTGGAAAATGAGTGATAATTGGAGAACTGAAGGGAGAATCATGGATTGTGGGGTACACCTAAAGAACCATAGCAGGAAATGTGAATGCGATTAACTGTACCATTTCTATTAATGCTGGTTGGACGTAGGGACAACTCTTCCGAGCAATTACCTATATCTAGGTGATTAACTAGTAGCAACTTATTCGATACTTCTCAGGTAAACATTAGTAAGCGTTTCCATTTTTGCAATAATATGATTAACACTGTGCAGCAAGAAAACCAGCTGTGACACATTAGCACAGATGTTGAATAAATATAATAAATAACTGCAATAAAACAGACACAGACAGATGTGGTGCTTACTTATGTTAAAAGGTACAATTCATGATTTACCACAGATGATTTGAAAAAATGATGGTGTCTTAAACATGGGATTCCTTTGTAAAGTTATGGCATCGGTTCTCATAACTCAATGATGTAGAGTAACGTGTGGGGAAGCAACAATCAAATATTGCTGTTCATATACATAAGCAATGTCTACAACCTACCTTGGCCACTTTAGGCCGATTCTAATGTGCAGAATCTGCCACATTGAATCTGTTGGTGCTTGTTGTAAGCTGTCATTCACCTCATCTAGTTGTAATTTTGAACAAGAGTCTCCATTGGCTAAGCTACTAAATCGGCATCTTAGCTAGTAGAAGAATGACTGTTTTAGGCATTTGGGAGTTAGTTTGAGTTTCTGAGAGGTCATGGCTTTTTTGCTGCAGCAAAGGGGTGAAATTCTACTTCCCTGAATTCTAGAGGGTTCAAGATTTTAGATGCTCTCCTCAAATCCACCAACCCCTTATGTCTTTGATTATGGCTGCTCCCTAATTAATACTGGGGATATTCAACATAAGTTGAATCTTTCCTCTGTAAATTACTCTAGTTCATCCATGGGAAGAGAGTCTGCAGTTCACCTTCCTCCTAGGCCCTTCACAGGCTTCAGTGATCTGATTTACTGCTGTACTGGGATCCAGCAAGGTCATATCATGGCACCCAATAAAGTGCAAGCCTGTTATAGATAATGCATCTATACATATTACCTTTCTCCCAGATACTTGCAGCCTATATCCCCCACACAAAATGGAACTGCTATGTTAGGCCTTTTTTCCCTTTACAGCACCCATGGTAGTATGCTGTAACTTCATCACAATGTGACAAAGTCTGAATCTAGATGTCTGAGCAGTAACACTGTGCAGCCAGCAACACATTCGTTGTTATGTAGAAAGCTCAGGTTAACTACTGCACACCGAAAGTCTGAGGGAGGTACTCTCATACTGTGGGGCTTCATGCCTCCTTGCCAGTAACAGCACTTCTGACACTATATCCTTGTTAACAAGGAGGGTAATGCCCTTCTGAACAAAACAAGTCCCTGCCAAACAAAAGCGAGACATCAACCACAATGTGTTGTTGCTATCTTAGAAGCGGAGGGTAAGGAAAGAACTTGCATCAGCCTTTTATCATTTTACATGGCAGAATTAATATGGGTTACTAAATGTGAGGCATGATTTAAATTGGAAGAATTAGGCCAATAACTATATGGGTATTATTTCTAATGTTTCTTTGAACATTAAAAAAATGATTATAACATAACAGCTATTTCATGTTTATTTCTGTGTCATTTATGAGCGATATTTCCTGCAATATATCATGACCAATTTGGAATAGATGTTGTGCTTTGTACAACACACTCTAGAAAGCATCCGTTAGATCCACACAATGTGCAATAATGTACAACAGAAAGTTGGCTAACCAAGTCAACACCTGTTCTGAATTAAATTCTGCATAGATGGCTCAGATGTCTTAATGGGGGTATATTGACCTAATTGAAATTGTTTGTGTCAGTTCAAAGAATCTTCTGAAATAGGCTGCCATCAGTTGCCATTGTTTATGCCCATTTGTAACTTAAAAAATACTTGTGTTATTTTACTGGAAAGAATAATTACCGCAAAAGAAATAATAATGACCTGGGTCAAAATAGTATATATACCTAGTCTTGTCTCGTTACCATCTAATATTTCAAATGAAAGTTTCAGTTTTATCCCACACATATTGGCAAACGTCAATTTAAAAAGGGAATTAATTTCCATTCTCAGTCCACTTAGCATCATTTAATAAACTCCATGCACTCTTGCTTTTGATAAACATGAAGAATAATTATTGTCAAAATTGATTTACAGGAATCATCAGAAGATTGCTTTGGGAATTTGGTTCAAGTCTTGAAATCCCATGTAGAACATGTGAAAGGGCCTCAGTTATAATGACGTTTTGATTATCTTTTAGTAAGTCATGAATGAGCACACTTTCAGTTTGAGCAAATATTTTCAATCTATTGGATATAGAAATACAACTACAATTGTCCTCTTGTTCCCCATGTCTCTAACTTAATTCTGACACCATATCTTTTCACAATTCAAGTTTAAGCAAACACATATTACATCTAATGCTACTACCTATACCAGCTTCATATATCAGCAGCATAGACAGAAATAATCAAAGAAAGAGAGAGAGAGAGAGGGAGAGGGAGCGAGAGAACAAGAGGGCTATCAATGCTACCAGGAAGCACTGCACAGCACCACACAGGAATTACCCCCACGGAGGTTCATTAATCCCATTCATAAGCACCAAGCAGGAATACATTGTAGATAATGAGACCCCCCATTGTTGGCCAGGAAAGCAGACATAAGGAGACAAATGATGAGTTTTGTTCTGAGGAGAAGATGTGACTAGTGTCACAAGGGGGCATGCTGCAGATGGTACACCTCAGACTAGGTTTACACTCACCATTACTTGAATTCAAGCATTTCCCTTGGTGGCCTGGTTGCACCATAACCTACAATAAACGAATTCACACTATTTTCTTACCATGTACATATATATTAATACTAAAAAGAAATCATGCTGTGAAATGATTATAGCACAAATACCCCTCCTTGATGAGCAACACCCTGACTTTTGCTTTTGCCACAAGTCAGACATGACATTTTACTCCCCCCGCATTCGTCCTCCAAGTAAAAGTTATTGTGCGATTCATGTATCATATCAGATATCAGATCATATCAGATACTCTATGGAGTCACATGTGCCTGTATGAATAGAGCATTGGCACTTTACTGCAAACCAGAACCTAGTTGGCGACAACCTCACAACATGTATAAATGTATAAATTCTACTTGCCGATAAGACATCTTTGGCATTTTACAGGTAATGAAGAAGGGAGATATATTTGCTGTAGATCCTATGATTATGTTTTACTTATATGAAAAAGACATGTCCAGTGGTACAGAGTCACTATTTATATCCCCAGAACCATAGGACAGTAAATGAAATATGCTATTTTACCCACTCACAACTGGGCATGTAGGGATACATATATAACTAATGAGATAACTAAGATGTTGTTCTCTTTTTTTCCAGGTTTATATTGATGCTGACGTATTTTAGTGATAAGCATATATAATAAGACACGACGATATATATAATGGTGCTTAATGCGTATGGCTGGTTAAACCTGCCCTTTTTATTCAATAGAACATTATAAGTTCAACAGTAAGTTCAAAAATCAACTGTGCTTCCTCCAGCGCCGCGGCTGGCGAGGAAGAATGGAGCCGCCTAGTGGTCAATAGTGGAACCACGCGACCGAGCCGCCCCCTTGATGCGCAGCGGCGAACTACATGGGGGAATTATACCTGGCCCAATATACACATGTTAACCCTACGTGTTAACATAGCCAATATTGATGCTGACGTATTTTAGTGATAAGCATATATAATAAGACACGACGATATATATAATGGTGCTTAATGCGTATGGCTGGTTAAACCTGCCAATCGGGAACCGTACAGCCAAGCAAGAATCACAAGAAAAATACAAGCATAAAAAACACAGTGGGTGTGAACGTGAATAGCTCAACTAAATATAAAAAAATGAATAATAAAATACAAACAATGTGAAACATTCTCACAACATGATATACTGCCTGAGTCCAGGATATATGCATATCAATCACAAATGACTCTGGATAGCAACCCGGCAACCCTTTCATCTAGGGATACTCTATCCTCCAGGGGGCGACGCAGATATTTGTATACCTGGTCCGACTTCCAGTCCCCTCTTTCTTTGATCACATCAATCTCAACTCCGACCCTAGCTAAGTAGGTCGCCCCCCCTGCGCGGAAACCATGGCTAGATATCCTCTCTGCCACGATCCCCGCCCTGGAGGAGATCAGCTGTAACATGTCAGAAAACAGAGCATATGTCATTGGTGTGGCTACATCATTGTCTGGAATCAGAAAGGCTGCATGAGATGGACGGCCTTTTACCTCTTCAAAGTGCCTTTCTACCCAATATACTGCACACAATGCCTTGTTAGAAATCCTGCACACAGGAATTAATAATTCCCTCTCTTTAAATTGTATCGTCTTTGATTTGGACACCGAGACCATCATGCCCCAACCAAAGAACTGAAAGGCGCCTCTTAATAACATTGCATCAGAATGAGTGTAGTGACATTTCCTTAGTAATGTCCTGAATGCTAGTAGGGCAGCGGCCCAGAATGTAGTATGACCTAATGAACATGGTAGTTTATTATACATCAATAACAGGTGTTCCGGTAGGATAGGTAGTGCTTGAGTAGGACAGTCCCCCAACAATCTCTTAGATCCTCTTATAGCACGTGAAATAAGTGGATCTGTGTATTTAATTTCTTGAGCCCTGTGTGATTTCAGGTAGTAATTCACTCCTGATAGATAACTAGTCAGAGATGAATATTTATATTTCGTGGATAGATGCGCCACATAAAAGGCAATACCTTCATAACCCGGGTTCAAAGAGTCTATCCCATATAGGGCACAAAATTCCAGGTACTTTTTCTTCTGGGTGGCACGAGTCTTGTCAGAATTGTCCGAAAGATCATTGTCAAGCAATTGTTGTAATCTTGCCGCCAGCCTGCCCTTGGGACCTGTAATTACAGAATCGAATGACAGCACAATGACAACTCAGATGTGGCATAAAGAAGTTTGGATTTTGCATCCCTTTCCCCCCAGCGACTGAGACAGTCACAAATTATATTATCCTTGGTATTTATATATACCGACCTGAAGTAGAAATTAGATTTTACTGCAAGCCAAAATAATTCTCTAATCCAGCCCATGCACATAGTGTTAGAGCTGCGGCCCGTGTTTAACATGTGCATGACCTGGGTGTTGTCAGTCACAAAGGTGATTTCAGAATTTGCCCACAGGTGGCCCCACCTCTTGGTGGCCAATAGCACCGGCCAGAATTCCAATTCATTGATGTTTTTATTGTACTGTGCCGGGGCGTCCACCCAATGATGAGATACCTGAGTGGGGAGAAGGCAGCGGCCTTCCTCCCATGCCCCCATCAGCCAATCACTTTGATGATATGCAGAGAAGCCCTTAAAAGAAGCATCACTATAAACAGAAATATGGTCACCAAAAGGGCGTATAATTTGGGCACAACCGTTAAATTCTTTGGCAAATTCTTGCCACCATCTTATATCGGCCCTTGCTTCACCTGAAAGGCGGATTTTATAATGTTGCTTTGAGACTTTGTTACATAAATTATAAATTCTGCGGGAGAAGCAGCGGCCGCCCCGAACAACTCTACTGGCGTGAGCTAAACTCCCCGCCAAAGACTGTAGCTCCCTTTTTGTCATCTTGAGTTTACCCTCTGCATCCTGTAATTTCAACTGCAAAGCAATCATTTTATCCTCGGGCAGTGTTAGATTCATCTTCACACTATCCACTTCAATACCGAGAAAAACTACATTAGTGGACACCGGTGATATCTTTTTAAAAGATATACCAAGTCCCAATTGTCTCATGACCCTAAACAGGGTGTGTTGGGCTATTGTACACATTTGTTTACATGGGTAACAAATAAAGAAGTCGTCAAGATAATTAATTACATTTTTGACTCCCCTTCTAGCTGTACATCTTACAATAAAGTCAGAAACGCTATTAAAAACAAAAGGACCGCTCGAGAGACCAAAACACAGGCGGCCGTCTATGAACGTCTCCTCCCCCCTGCCTTCACCAAGGTCCCATTTGACCCCTTGGAATTGTCTATCTCCATAGTATATATGGATTCCTCTATAAGCATCTGAAACATCAGTAGTGCACATTGCTGCCCCTTCAGTTAAAATATCACAAACATCATCGAGGGATTTATATGCAAAAGGTTCACAAATATGATTGGTGAATTCATTCACCGGCGGTGAGTCATCTCCTGACCGAGAGCAGTCTGTGATAGGTCGTATTTTTTCTACCCCATCTTTAACCTTCACCACTGCTCCCAGCGCATGAATACATCTTGGTTTACTCGCTGCCCGCGTGACTTTCCCTTCCAACAACTCTTCTTTGAGTTTACTCGACATAAATTCTTTCCTGGAATCATGAAGGATAGAGTTATAATTTTCATTCTCATATGAACAAACACAGTCAGGATTTATCACTCTAAATCCAAACACCGACCCTTCTAATATATACAGCCAGTTAGCGTCGGTCTCCCCCCACATAAAACATTCTGTAAACGTCCTACAGGGTTTCATTGATACAGGTAATCCATCTAACTCATATTTACAAGTACAGACGCCGGAAAAACAATTTTTTCCCACCCTAAAGGTTTCAGACCTAGGGCCAATAGACTCTTTTAGTGTCACATTGAATTCAGTAAACATGTCTGGCTGCGGCCAGCCTAATTCATGGGTTTGTATGATTGATTCAATGTTCATGTTACAGCTTACATTTAACAGCTGATCACCGACCCCTATATTGACCTTGTATGGAAAATACGGGTCAGTGGGGCATGTCAAGTCCTCCACAGGGTAACCACCCGTGTCATTTGAGGCAGCGTCCTCCACATTACCTGTGACATTAACAACACTTGCACTGTTAATAGTTTGTTTGACTACAGGTGTTGATGTGTTAACCACAGGCGGTGTACACACGGGTGGTGGTTCCTCCTATCCCGTATACAATTTCACATTTGTGCAGTCAGGTGAGCGGTGTGTGGGGTCAAAACATTTGCCACAAACATGGGCGAAAGCGCAGTTTTTTGTGTCACAACCTCCCCTGTTATATCTATCACAAGACATCATTCTACCATTATCATCTACCCTAACCCCATAGTGATTGAGAGGTGGGGCGCGGGCATTGTGTTGACTCTGGTTGCCTTGGTGACGGGCACCATTTTTCCCGCCACCTCTGCCGCCACCTCTGCTGTTGCGGGCGTCTTGATCTCCCCTGGCTTTTTTCAAACCCTCATTGCCAAAATGTACTTTTGTGAGAGAGTCGTTACCAAAACCAAACTCCCCAATGTCATTGCCATATATACATTCTTGTCTGAGAGCCGCATCGTATTCAGCAAAGACGTGTGGTTCATATAGGTCACTGGAGGCCTTAAAGGACATAAAACCCAGGTGTTTTAGGAAGTTTTTTATGTCCCCCAGATCTTTGAACGTCCCCTCCTCTATGCCTATGGCAGCCCACTGAATAGACATGTACATGAGTTCAGGGTATGTTAAAGATCTGGGCTCACGGCCCCGAGTGAAACGTTTTAAGTCAAATTTACGTCTTGCTTTAGTGAGACGATCAGCGGAATGCTCTCTACCTTCAAAGTCTCTTACATCGAAGAGACGGGTGCTGGTTCTAGGTCGATGCTCCGGAGATGGCTCCCTGGAGGGCGGCGGGTCCTCCTTGCGCGGCGGCGGCGGCGTCTCTTTGTTCTCCGGTTTCCCGCGCTTGAGAATGCGGGCTGTTATCCGGTCGCGGACTTTCTGTTCCATCTCCGCCACGGCTTCCTGCTCAGCCTCGGTCGCCTCCAGCTCCTGGAGATATTCCAGGTACTCTTGTTGAGATCCAAACTTCTCTGCCGGGTGTAGCTCTGCTAGGCTCTTGTCGATCTCAGCCTGGGCGGCGGTGGCGGCCTCCTCCCGTGACATCTTACTAGTGTCATGCTTTGTAGACTGGCGTGTCGGCATGCGTCGGTGGCCTGCGGTCGGCTCCTTTTTACAAAGCTTCCCTCTAGGCACTGGGTGATCGGCGCCACAGCCGTAACACCATGCATCTGCCATTTTTCCAAAATGGCGTCAGTAAGTAATTTCAAAAGCAAAGTGACAGTTGACTAGTGTGAGCCTGCCCATGCAGAGCTGTAAGGATGCGTCCTTACCACACAAAGTTCAAAAATCAACTGTGCTTCCTCCAGCGCCGCGGCTGGCGAGGAAGAATGGAGCCGCCTAGTGGTCAATAGTGGAACCACGCGACCGAGCCGCCCCCTGGATGCGCAGCGGCGAACTACAGGGGGGAATTATACCTGGCCCAATATACACATGTTAACCCTACGTGTTAACATAGCCAGTACCATTCTGCTGCCTCGTGATACTGGTAAAGTACTTGCTTTGCAAATTGTATGTAACACCTTACATGCATCTAATACAGCATTTCTGTATTCCGAGAATATCATTCTCTTGAGTTGTTTATGCTCTGTTTGCACATGTAGCCTATATACAAGGTATATGATAATTGGGGGAGATATACTGTGGGGGAGTAGTTATTATTGCCATTATTATTGAAAATATAAATATACTATTGCCGGGTACAGTCTGAAAGCCGATTGTGATCTACTCTACTATCTGATTGTGAGCTATTTTCCAGTGACTCTCTTAAGGTAGCCAAATGCCTCATCATCTAATTAGTGATGCGCATGAATGGATTAACGAGATTCCCACTGTCCCTATCTACTATCTAGCGACTCTACGTTTGTATAGGTGCCCATTATAAAATCCCTAGGTTTGATTGATATATCAATAGAAGGGGATTATCCATCTGGAATAATGTGAAAAAGTACTGTTTTACTATTTGTTTCTATAATCAAGGCACTCTTTTCTTTTCAAATGGCTATATCATGAAAGGTAGTGTGGTGAGATGTCAATTCCATTTTCATTTTCCATTTGATGAGAAATGAAAATAAGATAATCCTGAGTTATATGCCAATAGCAATATGATTTCAACCAAAGTTATGGTGTTAAGCCATTCATGCCTTTTTTTTTATTTATTTTACTTTTGTTAACCTTGCTACTAAAACGAAATATGCACATAGAAATTTGACTGGATGTGTTTTAACCACAGGTCATTGACCTTCATACTCTCAGTATAGATAAAACTGTTTTCAATTCAATTCAAGGAATACTTTCTTTCTTAGAGGTAATCCTACCATATTGTTTTCCATTGGCAGTGTGAGCTTTAAGCCCAAAATCCACGGCGACAAGAACCAGCGTTAAAACGGTATCGCTCCTCTGCCGCCGCTGTCTCGCCGCAATTTCGCCCTGCTGCGTCTTTTTCGCGCCTCTGCCGCCAAAGTCCACGGCGTTGTATGGGCGAAATCGGCGCGGCAGGGCGAAATAGCGGCGAAATAGTGGCGGCACAGGTGCGATACCGTTTTAACGCAGGATCCTGCCGCCGTGGATTTTGGGCTTTAGGCCCTGTTCTGGGTCCTGTAAAGCACCAGACTAAATTAAGAGTAAAGCCAACTGGGTGGGATCCTATGGCAACTGTTAGCAATTCTGTCTCCTGGGTTATATGTTTTCAACACTCTGCAACTATTTACTGAGAGCCGTGGATCTATCTGGTCAAGAAAGATGACTCATGTTGCTTCCAGTTGCCTAGCAACCTGTGAGACATTGTTCTTTGGGAGACATGGTTCTGTTTAGCATATATGATCTGGCATGGTCTTTCTTCTCTTGTCTGGCTTAGATGTAATCCAGCACACAAAACAAAGATGTCTCATTGTGCAGCAGCTATCTCTTTTTCTTGTGGCATTTTTTATAAGGTGTGCAATACCATGTTCATGATGGCCATGTTGTTGTATTGAAATATGTGTGCCACTATACAGTTTTATAACCTCAAAAACAACTGACTGCAAAGGCACTGTACTGGCTCTAGCTTTTATAGGACCTGTGCAAAACTAGCTCTGCCCTGATTTTTCAAGGTGTGATTGACAAGATTTGTAACTGAGGCTAGTAGCCCCGGCCCTAGTCTTTGGCAAGAATTACCAAGCACTCATGATACCAAACTTTGGAAAACATAGAAGCACATGTTCCATTACTCCTTCAATGTGATGCAGATCGTCCTATTGCTATCTCTTCACACATATACTGGTACTCATTTCAGTCTCATTTCTCCATAAAAATTCTGAGCTTTAACCCTAAATTTTACATTGTTGCGACACAGATATTACTTTACACAGAGTAGATTCGGAATCAGCATCCTTAAAATACCCTAACCTCAACACTCAGACAATGTATTGGTCTCCACACCAACATAAAGTTAAATATCACCATTTGGTCTTTCGGCCCCCCCCCCCATTATTGGACTTGGGCAGCTTAGCGTAAAGTATCGGGATTATATTGACTGTAGCGGATTGGGTATACACAGGTGGGAAGTAGGCTAAATGGTGTTAGTGCAGCTACTGGAAGCAATATCCTGCAGTCGATTACATTTCTAGCATCAGGACTGCAGAGAGGTAATTTAGTAGCCAAGATATTATTGTTACTATCAGTCCCTACTACTTAGTTTTTGGATGGTAAATTGCTTACTTTCAGATTCCTGATATACCCAGTTGGCACAGAATTCAGTTCAACATTGAATACATGTTGAATCAACATTTAATCAACATTGACAGTCATTTATCAATGTTGATTCAATGTTCTGTGCCCACAGGTTTACCTCACTCATGGACGGCTGATCCCATTATATAATATATGCTTTTGTAATGCTGTACGACCTGTTGTCACCCCACAGATTCTAAATGGTGAGCATCCAGCAGATTGGCATGTTGGGCATCCTGCAAATACATCTACCAGGGCATGAGAACAATTTACATAACAGTATTAATTTTGTGTGCGAGAAGAGGCATGTGTCAGTTCGGACAGAGGAACTGGCAAAAGTCATAACAAACGACCATTGGCTGAGAGTGATAAACTCGGCAAGTATTGAGTCTCTGATGGAAGTGCCATCGCTCCTGTTGACCTGTGGGCATCCAAATCCATTTTTACTGGTCCCCACAGTCCTGACACGTTCTGCTGTTGGCTTGTAGTTCAGCATTCATCAACTGAAGTCATGCCAGGCTAAATGGATGGGGTCTCCTTACAGACACCATGTTATTGTTCTATGTGAGTGAATTATGTGTCAGATATGACAGTATGCACACTAAATGTCACACCTCACATTAATACTTACCCATACAATGTGGTTTTCCCTGCATAACAGACATTATTATTATTTTATGTGAGTGCATTATGTGTCAGATATGACAGTATGGACATTAAATGTCACACAACACATAAATACTTCACCATACAATGTGGGTTTCCCTGCATAACAGACATTGTTTTGTTGTTCTATGTGAATAAATCATGTGTCAGATATGACAGTATGCACATTAAATGTCACACCTCACATTAATTCTTCCCCATACAATGTGGTTTTCCCTGCATATCATGGCAGCTATCTATTTATTACTCCCATTAATTCCTGACCTTCCCATTAACCTCGATGTGGAGACTGATAAGTAATTTACCCAACACCTAGTGTTTATTCCCACATGACTAACTAATATATAGGTGAGTGTTATACCTGTGGTGTCATTACACACCATCAGTAAGGTAGGCTTCTGGTTTATATGTTATACCTACTTGGTGGAATAAGTAGGGGCTGGTCATAGAGTTATACAAACAGCCAATGCCATGTCATAAACATGTCGATGCCATCCTATAGAGTTAAGTGTAGTTGTAGCAATAATACACCACTCCAAGGAACTTCTCGATACTAATATAATTTCATGTTAGAGGTGAATGAGTCTTAGTTACTGTATTGTGCATATAGCACTAGGTCTATGAATAAGCAGCGGATGAGAGGACATAATATCTTTAGTATTAGTATACATCATTGAATTCTCTTTTTGCTACAACGATGAAGGATCTGTTTTTGGGTATGCTATTATGCTAGAACTGATAGAAAATTCTAACAAACATTTTATAAAAAAGGTTAGGTAAGTCATACATAGCAGGAACATGCTCCAGAATGCGCATTTTCCTGTTATCCAACCTCATATTACCTCCGCCCATCGGAAGACATGCTGGTGTTTGTGTAACACGGTCTACCAGGCCATACATTCCTGCCAGGATAAATAAAAGAAAATCAATCAATCAATCAATCAAGAGTGGAACTTTGCTCTTGTATACAGATATTTCTTTACCGTCCCCTGTTGAGGGGTCAACAGCTTTCCATCCACCTTCCTTTGATCTATAGTCAGAAAATGTATTTTGCCCTCCCCCATCCCATTGGATCCATCATATCCCCTGTTGTTAAATGATTGTGCATCCCTGGATCGTGGCGACAGATTCCTCTCAATAAAAGGAGTTATTTGAGTCAAGAAATTTCCAAGGGCCGCTGTTGCTTCATCTGATAATCTGATTCATTGAATCAAATTTGGTCTTGAGGCCCTTTGTTTTCTATCAAATTTAACTTTTAAAATTGATCAATTGTGAAGTGGCTCAAATTAATGTCCATTATCCCTTATCTCTTCTTGGCAGCTTTTAGAAATAAGCAATGGTACTTCTAACAGTTATTTAACGTAGGAACAGGAGTGTTTTCTCCATACTAGTGGTGGTTATCAAATGAGGTGGTGTGGATTGGTTATCTCATTGAATCTTAACAGTGAAAGGACACTCAGCTGACAAATGCTGGTCAACTTGAGATACTAGGCCATTATTATAAATGCTAGGAGCATTAGGGGGTTTCAGATAGGTATGACACACAGCAGGCCACTAACTCGAACTGTGTTTGAATGTTTTGACAACGAATGTCAGTGGACCGTTTCATAAGATCTCACAAGTTTCTAAATTCATTTCTTTGATTCCACAGGGACTGCAAAGCTGTGAGTCCATTCACAGTTAAGGTCTTGACTGCACAGATGTCTGGCAGGGGTATCAGAGAGTGCCCTGAGCCGGGGAACTCTCCCTGCACTCTGGGCAGCACTCCTCAATAAGCTGAATGGATGACAATGTTGTTCTGCTGTTATTGCTCGTTTTTTTCCACCTTTCCATACCATGAATGCTGTCAAAAAGTCCTCCTCACATGGGTAAATATTGGCTAACAATGGAGTGCTTTTCTATATTCGTCATTAAACACATTGCTTTCAGTCTCTTATGTCCAGTTGGCAAACAGGGAAATTGAGGTCTATGTGCTTCATGCTTGTCCTTTTTCTCTCGGAACAGACAAAGTGGGGCACCTTCATGGCCTCACAAACACCTCGACTATTGATTATGATGCAATTCATGTTTGGAATAAAGATGGAACCATAGGCACACTCAATGAAAAAGAATCTAAAGGGCCCTCATGCTCTCAGAAGTCCCCCAATTGATACACTTTTCTGTACTTAATAACCATGCAAAGATAGGGCAGCTCAGTTACCAGTAAATTCCATATCTGTGACAGAACTGGCTGCTAGGAACAGAAATTTAGTGTACATTCTCTAATACTGATAAATACAGAAATTCAAAATGCATTAGATAGCAGCATTAGCATGCAGTTACTACACTCCAACCTATCCTCATAATGTATCAGCTGAAAGATTCCTATAATTATGACAGAATGCAGGTATGGGCAGTTTTGTCCTAAGGGAGTGGTCATTTTTTAACAACAGGGGGGGGTTGGTGGATTTTTGTGCGAGCGGGTCGAAATTTTTTCGGTCCCCCCGAAGGAAGGGGTTGAAATTTTTGTGGTCCCCCCCTCAGGCAAGTTGAAATTGTGCGTGGCCGACCCCTTTGAGCTATAGTAACGTGCGGGCTTTTTCGCTAAAAAGGGGTGCAATTTTTTTGGTCCCCCCCTCAAGAGGGGTCCAAATTTTTTTGGTCCCCCCCCTTCAAGGGGTCCAAATTTTTTTGGTCCCCCCCCCAAATCCACCAACCCCCCCCTGTTGTTAAAAAATGACCACTCCCTAAAGCTACTTCCTGTGTGATTGATGCCAATTTTTGCCAACACCTAGGCACGCCATTTTTGTTGTAGGCGTGCAGTTCAGCATTTATCTACTGAAGTCATGTCAGGCTAAATTGGTGGGGTCTCATTACAGACATACTTTTATTGTTCTATGTGAATGAAATATGTATCAGATATGACAGTATACACATTAAATGTCACACAACACATAAATACTTCACTATACAATGTGGTTTTCCCTGCATAACAGACATCTTTTTATTATTTTCTGTAAGTGAATTATGTGTCAGATATGACAGTATGCACATTAAATGTCTCGCATCACATGTGGGGGCAAAATAGCCGACATTGATTTTACATTTAGGGCGATTGTCCTACATGTAGGACGTTTTTGACATAATTTGATGGATTTCTAAGGCACCAAATTACAGTGAAAAAGTCATAAAAATTCAAAATTATTTTTTTGAGCTTGATTTGTGGAACTTTGTCTTTGGGATGTCCAAGGTGTCTGTATCTATATTTTTTCCCCTTGAAGATATAGCAATGGCAACTCAAAAGGTATTTAATAAAGGTTTTACTATATTTAAAGCAATATTTGAGGTCAAAATCATCAAAAATATCAATTAATATCACTAATTTTGGTCAAAAATGACTTTGAATATTCTTTCAAGCGGAAAATGATGGAAACAAAAGATTTCATGATTTTTTATGCATTTCTTAGGAAAAAACCGTTTCCATGGCAACCAAATATACCAAAATAGCGATTTTTGTTGATTTTGGTTGCCATGGTAACAAAAAACACCACTTTAGCTGTGGCCACTCAACATAAGAATTAAAATTAGATTTACCTATCATCATCATATGAAATTGGTTCCAAGTAATTATGATGCTCCAAATTTGGGATATTGCAGTTTAAAGGGAGGGGAAATTTACCCAATTTTGACGTCAGGACGTCATATTTATGACGTCATATCTTTGTGGATAATGTATTTATGCAAATGCGGGTTATTTCATTTTCAGAAATCTTGATATACTTTGACCCTTAATGATTTCACTAATGATCGGACTATTTGAAAAATTCTTTCAGTTCTAGAAAGCCCAGACAATTCTCTACAAGAGAAAAATGGTCAAAAAAGAGCTCGGCCCTAAATGGGTTAATACTTCCCCATACAATGTGGTTTTCACAGGTCGTTTGGCATCATTCAATAACCCCCATATTCCTTCCTGTCTTTGACAAACAGGGACAAGAATTGGTTGACAAACATTCAGAAGTAGTGGTTTGGCAATCCTCTTCCAGTCTTGAAATAAGATTACAGCCTTTGTAGTGTAGGGGTTTCATATGCGTACAACACGAACACAGGTTCCAAATTCGGTTTGAATGCAACAGGTCTTTATTCGATCACAGCCTCAAAAGTACACGAAGGTTTTTCACTCGGTTCACTTGGTCTTTCAACCATTCGAAGACACACAGGATTCTATCGATAGTTCGAAGCATTAGCGATACCGGACAGTTAAGCTCTGTGCCAGCATGGCTGGTGCAGAGTCCATAACGTGGGAGGGGTGTAGGTGCCCCTGTCAAAGCGAAGGTACGAAAGGTGCGGGTCAGAGCTCGTCCTAGGACTAACTGGTGAGGTAGCCAACCTCGGCCTCTTATATACCCTGAGCGCGGACCAAGCAGTGTCGACGTGGCACTCCTCCGTAGCGCCGTCTGGAGTGCCCTGCCCGGCTCCGCTACCGGATAACCGAAAGGACATGGCTCAGGTGTTGCCACCTAGTGTCCGTTGGAGGCACTTACCGCTCTGACTCCACGGACCTTATATGTACACGTATTATTCGTGCCCCTACAGTAGTAATATGAACATAATTCAAATGCAAAACAAGGTAAAAGGGCTTTTGTTTTCCTCTGTTGGATTTAACTTGCCTTTGTTGAAAAGTTTTAGTTGATACATTCAGTTCAATGGTTTTACTTTATTGGGTTTACCATTTGAACTGAAACTTTTCTATTGTTTCCCAGGTCCCTAACTCAAGTTTAACTCCACATCTTGGCCAGATGTGGAGTTCAAGTACACCAGTAATTTAGTATCAATATATATGAAATTGAAGGAAATCTTTTAAATTACCATTACAAATGAAAATACTATAGTTATATATGAAATCAGAGAAAATATTTTCATTGCATTCAAAGAAAGGGGACAGAATCCCTTTTATACATTATATGAAAGTGCATGAAGGTACTCCTTATGTTATAACAGTCAATTAGTTATATGAAAGTGGATCTTTTATTTGAATTATCTACCATTCCAATTCATTTATTTCAACATTTTCAAAAATGTGGTTACCAACTTCAGCTATATTTCTCTTTAAAATGATTGTAGACATTGGTGAGATAAATAGGGGTGACAATGAATTATGTAATACCACAATTAGAAGTGCAGCTATGGCCTAAAATGTGAATTATATTGAAATGACGTGGCAACCCCCAAATCCAAAATTACCTTCTGTTTATGTAATGGTTCCAATGGAAGAATAAAGGGCCATACTGCACTTGCTACAAATGAGTATATATATTGTAGATGGGACAAAGTTCTCTGAGATAAGTTTACTGTGACAGGTGGACTCCTGAGACTTCTCAATTAGAACAGGCTTAACTTTCTTCCTGTGGTACGTGCTAATTCCAGACCAACATTGCAGGGTAAAATGATTGGTGTCATCAGCTGGTTATGTATCAGTCGTCCACAAGTACTAGTGGTGACTACGTGCTATGTAATTTCAATAGGGGAGGTTGGAGAAGTAAACTATCCTGACCCATGTATAGGTGAGAAGTAGGGTAAATGGTGTCAGTGCAGCTGCTGGAAGCAATATCCTGCAGCTAATGACATGTTCTGGATATAGAGGCTGTTTAGGAACCAAGTTATTATTGTAACTGACCCTCCCTGCTAGGTTGGGTGTCCTGCCTCAGTCTCAGTCTGATCATCAGTGTGGTCCTATTAATTATCTATAAGCTAACCTCTGCCCATTTTCGCAAGGTTTTCTGGGTACATTGCCATGGCATCGTAGTACTGACGTGTAGCGCCCTAACGCTAAAAATGGCAGAATCTGGGGAGAAGCTAGATCGGGTTCGCCGTCGCAGTCTCTGCTGGGAGAGTGGACATCACCGATTATGCCACTCTCCATCCAGAGGTTTAGTCGAGTTGCATTGAACACCAACTGATGTATGTGTATGTGCTAGGAGAATGTGAAAGTAAAATCAATGTCGGCTATTTTGCCCCCTCTCAAAGTTTTTAGAGCATTGTGCAAAAATCTGACATCATTGATGATGGCACATCTAATTATCGTTTAATCCATGTTCAGGTCACTAAATGTCCATGATTGCAGTTGATCTGCCATTTATTTAAAAGTAATGTATAAATAACTTCATAGAAAACGACCATTGAATCTGCCATTTGAATGGTTCAAATCCCCTATAAATGCAGACCACAGCATAACGTGATTGGCAGGGCCTAGCCTGATGCCCACGTTGTGAGCATCAGACTAGGCCCTGCCTAGGCTCACTTTAAAATATCTTATGCTAACCCAGTTCTTTTGGTGTGGGTTGTATTAAAGCACAAATAAAGTCAGATAACGGGCAAAATATCTTACATTAGTGTTTTTTTAAAATCTGTAAGGCTTTTTGATTGGTGTGGTAGGTGTTGTCACGTTCTGCAGAGTGAAATGACAATTGTGTTGCAGGGTCGGGTATGCATGCCTAGAAAATGTGGCTATACACTTGATGAAGTCGATCAGGGTCATCAATCAGCACCGCTGGTTTGCCGATTGACATCAGTCTGTTATATTTTGTAAGTGTGGGTTGTGTTGAAACGCAAATAAAGTCAGGTAAGGGTCAAAACATCCTACATCCGAGATTTTGAAAAATCTGTAAGGGATTTTGATTTGCGTGGTAGCTGTTGTCACATTCTGCCTATTAGTACGGCAATTCTGTTTACGAGGTTTGGGTAGCACATCTAGAAAGTTTCAGTTGTTTATCCAATCACAGAGCTTCTTGTAAATCTGCAATGGTGGTATTGTGGGCGGAAAGGGTTGGCAATTTTCATTGGCTGACATCCCAGGTCAGTCCATTTCATAATACTTTAGTATCTCTATTGACATCCATCCGGTCTATAGGCTCATATTTCAGCATTCATTGGCTACCATGTCAGGTTATCAGCAGCTATTTGCTGCAAACCTGAGGGCATGTCACTGTTATGTGTCAGATTAAACATATTGACTGTCACTCAGCTTCTGCCATTTACATAGTGCTCTTTACTTCATAGAATGGCAGCTTTGTAATTATTACACCCATTTTTCTGTCCAGCTTCTGACAAAGCTGGAAGGTTGACTGTCACTTGTTTGATATCTATAGCCTTGCTTCCAAGCTTATTTTCTGCCATCGCTTATGTTTATATGATATCTAAAATGCAACTCATATAGATAAACTTATGGACTTTGTTCATAGTTAAGACCAGTCCAGACTGTCATCAAGTAAAATGACATGAGAGACTCCTTGGGGAGTGGTTATCGTTAATCACAAAAGGCGGAGTTGATCATGACACAGAAGTAAAACTATTGAATTATTGAATTTAATAAATCTTTAAAGAATAGTAAACTTCAGCAGATAACTCAAGTAACTTAATTCAGTGTTTCTTGCCTTGAGATCTGAAGTTTTCTATTGAATTGACTTTTCCGAATCTGTCTGGAGTAAAATGAGGTAAAGTTTCTTTCCCCCTTTATCTGTTCTTGTCAGCTTTGCTCAATCAGCGATACAAGTCTTCAAAGTAATTTGAAAGTAGAAACATAAATGATGATTTCATTGCCAGGAGCACTTGTTGTCAGACATGTTTATCTGTTATTGACTTGACTCAATAACTAATTCTTTTAATATCCTCCCGACTTGCTTAACTTAATGGTAAAATGATGAAAAAGACAATTAGCTCACCGTGGCAAACAAGGAAACGAAAGTTGGAGCGTTCAATGTTATTTTGAATCTGGAAAGCTTTTTGAAACACAATTTGCAATTAAAGAGGGTACTTGTGAACATCAATAGGTAGTATGTACATAATTATGCTGTTTAATATCTTCAATAGCATTTCTTGTGAAAGACTTATCACGACCCCCTACTCTTTACATAACAAAACGCTTATGAGTTCATGACTTGTTCTAAATGACTTTACAGATAATACAAAAGGGTATTCATAGTGTTAGAAAAAAAGAGGAGAGATTTCGGGAATTCAAATGGCTGATTGATTTCAGTATCAACTGCATGATGCATGTTAAGGTTTCCTGCATCTTCTTCTAATGAGTCTTTGATCAATCTTGCTTCTTAAAGTATTGCAAAATAAGCCGCATTACTCCTCCCAATACGCTTCTGTCTTATATGGTCTCTGGCAGTGTTCCTGGATGCTGTTGCATACTAGGCATTTACTGCAGAAGCAAGATAGGGTAATTGAGCTGGCACCTTATCACCATGATAGAAATTGGCTGTGGACGATAGCTGAGATATTATGATATGGCAACACCCACCATGCCTATAGTAATAATGGAAGGTTCTATTACCGAGGTGTCTGTAAAATTACTTAATTTACAACCATGCTCACCTCCTTAAACTCTCCTTAAACCCTCAGCACTAAGCCCAACTCCCACCAAAGGGTATATAAATAAATAAATATAAACTCAATATCAACCTTATGTAGGATATACAGCCATAGTCACATACAAAATATTATAGGGGCCAATACAACTCCAAATAATATTCAAAACACACCAAGAATTGTGAACACAGGTACATTACCAGTGTCTAGCAAAAAGTGCACTTGTAAACAAGTGTCAGTGTGACTGAGCCTCAGCTTGGCCAGTGAGTGACCAGATGACCACAGGTTGACCAATGAGACCTAATGGAGGGAAAAATCATGCATAATTAAGTCCAGCTGGATTTTGCCAGCAGGTTTGGCGGGCACTTTTGTAGTTGTGGTTCTACGACACACACCTCGTTTCCTACATACTCCTTAAACCCTCTCTTGACAGGAATAGTACATCGCCTTTCTAAAAATCTATTCATTGTTCATTTCAAATACATTATTTTCTCAATGGTAAATATGTTATGGGTCATTTGGGCGACAAAGAGTGAAATCATTCCAGAGTCTAGTATACATCATAGGACACCAAAGGACGCAGCTTTGCTCACGTGGCGGATCAATTGCCCCTGCTTTACCATATGTGTTTACCTAGTACAACCTTTAGATACTGCTTAGATATTGCATAAGAATGTCTGGATATGGCATGAAATACTGCACTGAATCAGAGACTGCTCCCATACCTCTCATGTTGGCTCTTCAACAGACTGAATGGGAAACGGTACTGTTCTGGCTGTTATTGCTCTAGTCATATCCTTTCTCTGCCATTCAATACCATGTACGCAGTCCATAAACGTGTCCATAAAAGTGTTTCTCTTCATTAAGGTGTTTTTAAAAGATGGCCTTATTCCATTTTTGTTATGAGTTATCAAAACATTTGCAAATACTTAATACTTGCTTTCAGTTTTTGCAAACTTGGAAATTGAGTTCTTTGTGATTCACGTTAGTGAGTTTTCCTATAGAGCAGACTAACAGTGGCAAACTTGTATATATACATGTGAATTTTTCGGTTTCTTCAGGTGGCCATCTCTTATTTTAAGGATGGTATGGTAATTGAATTCACTGTGTTTTTTAATCACGACGCATGAATGCAACACCAATGTGTAACATTCGTGATTTAGGTATGATTGAAGGATCTTCAGTGTAATTTATTTTTGAAACTGCTGAACTTGAAACTTCTGAAACCTCTAAAAACTGAATGCTGTAAGTACAAGTGTTGGTGTGAAGAAACGAAACTTAGTAGCACTCCTATTCAACACTCACGAGGAATTTTTCATTTGCAAGAGGATATGAGAGATGAGGCCTGAAATGGTGTGACAACTGGCAGGGGTCGATGCTCAAGAACCATTTACAGTGTCATGGAAGTGAGCCATGACTCATCGCTTTCTTAGTGTCAGCGAGGTCCATGACAACGCATAACTTACCCAGCAGCAGTCCTGACAATGAATCGTGAATGTGGCGTCTCCTCTTGGTCTCTATAGTTATCAGAGTTAGTGCTGGTGAAAGCAGAGAAAAGTTCCAGGGTGATGCCTAGATATCATACATGCGTTAACACTATGCAGGCAGCAGTAAACCATCATGTTATCTATGCAGCACCAAACACGGGAAACATGGCCCAGGCATTTCCTCTACAGGATGCTAATAGTCCAGCTATGAATACGGTAATACCGTTGTGTGTTTACATGGCCATGCCATGTAAGATATAACTAAATGGACAAATCGCGCACAAATGGATAAGTGATATTTTATATTCTTTATGTTACATGGAAGCTCCATGACACAATCATAAGAATGAAACCACTTGTCAACGCCTATCTATATCCTGCATGAAGCCCGCACTATTGGCAGGCTATCAGGGCAATTTAGAATGAGCACCACTGATAATGCACCATACCGTTGGCTTCCATATAATACGTCAGCTGTTGCTATCCTATTCCATGATTGATCCCTTGTTTTTGTCTTTTAGTGAATGGTTAAAATCATCACATTCTGTCAGCATCTTGTTTTGCACTCGGTGATAGTTGGTATGGATCAGTATGGTCCATTAGAATTGATGTCAGTCTGTAATGCAGAGATGAATGATTGGTAGAGAGTGCTAAAGGTGGAAAAAGGGTGATGGAACTGAGATTCTAGATGCAAGAAATAACTTCCCAAAACCCCTCACCCTAACGTTATCTTGCAAATCTAACCCTGGCTGGGTGAATCATCTAGTCCCAGTCACTGCAGTTGCATGATAGGCTGAAACTAAAAAAATACAATCGGACCTGATTTTGCTACATCATTGCGACATTTTTCAACAAGCCTGCTTATTTGAACATATAATATGGCCAATTGCAAGGGGTCCCATTTCTTTATACATTTTACCAACACATCATTTGTAACATGCGTCTCACAGGATAAATCATACCAGAAATAACTCTGCTTACTGAGTGACTGAGTGCACTCTGTATAATGCCTGACACATAGTACGTACTCCCCGGCCTAAATGGCTGACAAAATTCACAGTCTTTCCAACTGGAGCCCCTCCCCTGCCCCTGAGGATTTCACGTGAGAGTGTCTTTGCCTTGATATGACATGATAAATAATTGTAAGCTTTTCCCTAGAGCTGCCTCAGGCCTGGAAGGGTATATAGCTCTATAGTAAAAGAAAAGTCAAATTTATTCATGAATTTCACTTTAGAAATGAGTTCACTCCCACTCGCCTCTAGGCTTATCTAAGAAGATAGATTTGTTCCTTACGCTTTAGGCAGCACATAATCTGAAATTCTTTACACCCATGCTTTAAGATATGACACGAAGCAGACAGTGAATTCTCTATCTGAGATGGGAATGCGTAGGTGGATTCGGAAGGCATATCGACAGTTATCCTCTAGAATCACGTGTTGCCTGGGCTATATATAGTCTGGGGGCGATATGTATATATGTAGGTAATGCCTGATCATAGCCTGTAGGGTTATTGACGTACTTTAAGGAATAGAAAGAAGCAGAAGGTTTAGGATCTACAGTATCAAAATTAATTTAACATATATATGTGGGTGCATTATATGCGTGTGTGTGTGTGAAACATGAAAAGCACTCATAATAGTTCAATCCATTTACATAATGAATAAAGGAAAGCCAGCTGGGGCACTGTCACGTTTTTAAAAAGCGTTGTTATAAAACGCATCAGCAGTGGGCTGTGTCTCACGAGATCAAGCCAATATGACAGTCTTTGACCAGGTGCCATCTTTGACCAGGTGCCATCTTTGACCGGGTGCCATCTTTGACCGGCCTAAATGAAAACGGTTTATTTAGGGCAGATGAAGATATAAATGGGCTACTAATTACTAATTTAAAGTGTTATAAAATCCATTATATTTTCAGCTAATTTCTATCCACATCTGCCCTAAATAAACCATTTCATTCAGGCCGGTCAAAGATGGCACCTGACCAAAGACTATCACATTTAATTACCCTGATCACGTGAGACACTGCCAGTGATTATCGGCACTAAGTTAAAAAATGAGACTCCTTAAAAATGTGTTTGGATGAGGGACCTAATGAAACCCCTGTACATTAATTTCTCTGATGTTATCCGTGATCTCGAAATGAATTAAATAACTTCATATCTAACACAGCGGTAGCTGGCCATCGCATCCTTCTGCCATCTCATTGCTGATAACTTCCCTCTCGTTTTTCATAAACACCGTAGTTATTCGGGTCTACAGTTTCATATGGAGCATGAAGATATCCAAAATATCCATATTGTACAGGTTTTTGAAGTAAGGTCACCCCATGCAACATGAGGCTATAGAAAGTTACAGATTAAAGCTAGAGATTACATGCAACTAAGAATTCATAAGGTGCACTTTGATGTCTCAAATTTATTATGAAATGGGATACCCGTAAGACATGCATGGATCGCCAGGAACCAGCATTATATCCTGGCAGCCACTCATACTGTGGCCAGACCAAATAAAAATGATTCCCTGGAATACTGAAAATATTTGCTCCTGTGGGTTCACTAGAAATACTTGTCAGATGCTGGGTAAAAACAAAACACTCACCCCACTTTTCCAATGATACCATCCATTTTCATTTCTTAAAAAGAAAGAGTTTACTTGCTGTCACCTTTGTTTTAACCGAAATTGAAATCCCTAGACCATAGACTTTTGGGGTGGTCAAGGGAGAGCCAGATAACACCTCATGACTGCTTATCCCCTTACCCTTACGGAGTGGTCATTATTTAACAGCATGGGGGGTTGTTGGATTGGGGGGGGGGACCCAAGAATGTGGACCCCACCAAAACAATTTGAACCCCTCTTGAGGGGGGGGGGGACAGAAAAATTGCACCCATTTTTTCGTGAAAAAATCCAGCGTGTTACTATAGCTCAAAGGGGTCAGCTGCACTCAATTCCAACTTGCCTGAGGAGGGGGGACCAAAAGAATTTCAACCCCTCCCATTGGGGGGACCAAAAAAATGTCGACCCACTCGCGCAAAAACCTACCAACCCCTTCGCCCTGTTGTTAAAATATAACCACTCCCTTACTTTATCACCAGTTGTCAGGGTAATACAGATTTGTGATACTGCTGAATCATTGACCACGAGCCTCCAACGTGAATGCTACGATCTGGACAAAAGGTGTCTCGTGGATGAAGGGTTTGTGATCTCCTTATATAAGCCACAAGACGGCTATCGGCAGCAACAGACTATGCTACAGCATGATGTCATATTACTGTAGAAGACGGGGGAAATGGGAGTGGGTGGGATAGATAGTTGTAGGATATGTATGGGAATAGCTAAGGCACCAGTCCGTGCCTAATCAATATCAATTAATAGGAATCAAAGTTATAGCCATGCTGTTATCCTCTTCTTCTGTAAACAGTCTAACGTTATCACTCAACCAGTGAGGTCAAGGGTCTGTGTCATGTACATCATGTTGAGTTTGGAAAATTCCCTAAATGTTACACATATAAATATGAGAAGTATAAGGAATAAGCACACAGATTTTTCTATTATGTATGATGATTCAAATATTGATTTTTTAACATGTTCTGAGTCCTGGTTAACTGCTAATGATTTAAGTAGTAATTATAAATTAGCCGGGTATAACATGTACCGCAACGACAGATCATGGTTAGAGAATGGTAAAATTAAAAAGGCAGGTGGTTTAATTACATATGTTAAGAAGGAATTTACTGTTATAAATGATCATGATTACCTTAATGTCTCAAGTAAAGATTTAGAGCTTCTATGTACAACAATTAATAGAGAAAATAGGAAAAATATTCTACTACTGAATGTGTATAGGCCTCCCAGTGGTAACTTTACTATTTTTTGGAATTGTTTGAAGGATATTTTAAGCAGAATTGGCAACCGTGAGACTAAAGATATATTTGTTTTAGGAGATATGAATGTGGACTTCTTGGAGTTTGATCACCCGGATACAATCACTTTGAAAGAAGGCATGGCTGGTTTTGGCCTCTTAAGTTATATTGATGTACCTACTCGTTACGCTGAACGAATATCATGTTTAGATTTGATATTTTCTAATAGTTTAACAATAGATGAAGCTGGTTGTGTAGTTTGTAATTTAAGTGACCATGAAATGGTGTTTGTTACATGTAAGGAAACAAGATCTCCATTTACCGGTAAAACTGAAGTTAAAGGTCGTAAAATGAAAAACTATGACAGGCAAATGCAAGATGCCTTCTAGGATTCAACTGGCGAAATTTCCATCTAGAAAAGGATGTTGAAATTCTATGGTCAATTATTTTGAAAAGAATTAATCATGTTTTAGATGTCATGTGTCCATTTACAACATATAAAACATATAAGGATAGCAAGCCATGGCTTACACCAGAATTGATAGGTGAAATGCATCACAAAGACAATGAAATGCAAAGAGCCAAGCGAGCTGGTAATAATGAGTGATTAAAAGTGGCAAGAAAGGAAAGAAATCATACCTCAAAGAAAGCGCATAAGGCAAAGAAAACCTACATTTTAAATAAAGCTGAAGAAAATAAGGATAATCAAAGAAATTTTTGGCGAGAATTAAACAAAATTATTCCCCAGAAAAAAGGTGATAAAGACACAATTAAGTTAATTGATCCTATTACTCAAGTTTTCATGCCTGAAAATGATGTGGCTGGTTTTATAAACGATTTCTTTACAAATATAGGCCCTAACCTCTGTAAAGACAATACTACTAATTGGGTTTTTGACGACGATGTATATGATGAGGGTATCATAGATTGGAGTACGAGTCCAGCAGAGGTCATGAAATATATTAAGGAAATTCCATTGCATAAAACAACTGCCATAGATGGATTGAAGGCTAGCGTTCTGAAAGATGCTTTAGTATGCCTGCTTCCACAAGTTACTCATTTGTTTAATCAATCTCTAACTACTGGAAATATCCCGTTGTCATGGAAATCTGCATGTATTATTCCAATTCCCAAAGATGGTAACCTTAATTTAGTAGAAAATTACAGACCCATATCCTTAATATGTACACCCTCTAAAATATTAGAAAAATTGGTCCATTCAAAATTAACAAAATACTTAGATGATAGAGACATACTGACAAGTAAGCAGGGAGGGTACCGCAAAGGTTTTTCAACAATTCAGACTGTAGGGGAATTAACCGACGATATATTAAGGGACAGAAATGTGGGAATAGAAACAATAGCAGTATACATTGATTTAAAGAAGGCCTTCGATACGGTCGACCACTCCATCCTATTAAAAAAATGTAAATTGTATGGAATTCCTTCAAAACCTTTATTATGGTTAAGTAATTATTTAAGTAATAGACAGCAATGCACTTTGGCTAATAATGTTAAATCTTCTTATCTGGACATGGTATGCGGAGTTCCACAAGGTTCTACCTTAGGGCCACTCTTGTTTTTAATTTATGTTAACGATGTAATTAAATCCATCACACATGGCAAGATACTGTTATATGCAGATGATACTGTAATTTATATGTCAGGTAAAGATAAAAATGTTGTCAATCGTCTCCTACAGGAAGATTTATATACATATCATAACTGGTGTCAAAGGAATAGACTTACTGTTAATTGTAAGAAAACCAAATTTATGTGCTTTGGTTTGAGTTTCCGCTGGAAGAACTGTAAATTTAAAATCGGTAATGACAATATTCACGGTGTCTCCAGTTATAAGTACCTTGGTATAGTGTTGGATCAAGCCATTAATTATGAGAAATTTCTGAATAATCAGTTGAGAACTGTTAGTTTCCGTACATATCAACTTACAAGGATGAATGAGTATTTAAGCATACAAACTGGTGTGTTAATTTATAAAAGCTATATATTGCCTATATTAGAGTATGGAGATATATTTATAGTAGAGTCTAACAAAGATTTGCTCAAGAGAAGGCAGAGAGCTCAAAATAGAGCGTTAAAAATAGCCCTTAAACAAAATTTCAGAGCCCACACTGATGACATACATGCCTTAGCTAACATTAACTTATTAGAAACTAGATTGCTAGCTCATCAATATTTAGCAGCCTTTAAAAGACAATTAATTCCAAAATATAGAGATAATAGACGTTTGAATACTAGAGCTTGGGATGGTCCTATACTAAAATGCCATACTCCTCATGCCAAATCGTATACACGCAGTTTAGAATGGACCCTTGCCTTTGCATGGAACAACCTTGAGCCCGAGGATAGGAATATTCCAACCTTTACTCTATTCAAAAAAGATGTTAAAATTTTTCTGTTTAATAACATCCCTGACGAGGTAGAAGTTTAGAAATATTCGGTGCCTCCCAACCCCTTTTTCGTCCTCCCCCCCCTCCCCCCCCCCACTAGGCCTATCTTATGAGCAAAAACCAGACTTTATTAACCCTAGTCTTAAGTCCCTAGTAGTCTGCGTTTTGCACGATGCAGCTATCTAGAAAAAACATGTGAAGGTAAATGTTTATCCAGTTATATATTATTCTTTTCTGATATATTGAGTTTTGTACGTTATCATAATTTCACTGATATGTTTTGGTAAATATATAACCCTGAACTACAATGCAACATGGCCCGCCAACATTTTCTCAACACTGCTATGAACTATCCATTAAAGGTCGCTGACCTCAATATTAGCCTTTAAATAGGCTAAGATGCGACCCGTCTTTTGATAAAGCCATATGATAAAATTGTACAATAGTGTAAAATGTTTATTCAGCAATAAAGACAAATTCAAACTCAAACTCATGTTAGCTACAACTATATTATTACGTTAGTTACACACATACATTATGTTAGTTACCCTACCACAAGAGACAGTCGCGACGTGAGGAGGGTCGTTCTCTAAAAGGTATATAAGCAGATACTCAGTACATTAGTATGGTAGTGTTTCAATTTTGGTCGTATAAATCACAGATACTCTTTCAACACACAAAACAGTGAGCCCTTTTGCCCTTAAAAATGTTGTAATAATAAACTACTTTTGTGATTAACGAGGCTTTCAAGAAGTTAGAGTTTCTGTAAAGTTTGGCACAATAAAGTCTTTCCATTATTCCATGTGAAAACGAGAAATCGCTTGTTTTGAGAAAACCTTTTTCAATTAAGAGGATTTTGCTCATATTACTCTTTCATGCAATATCCTCCTGGAGGACAAGATGGAATTGTTCGCAACTACTTTGAAATTTGACAATTGGAGAACCAAAAACCTTATGACAAAGCCTTGAAGCTCTCTCCGCTTTGAACCCTTCAACACTGTATGATATGGCATTTGTAACTCAAAGATATTGTGATTAAAAATTAAAACTGATAACTGATAATTAACCACATACCCCTACAAGTATAAATATTTCCTTTGCTCTATTAATACACACAGAGAGGTAAATGTGTCTTCCACCTGGCTCTGATAAATTAGAGAGACACAGTTGACTCTTTTACTTTTCTCTGTGTAGAAACCCTGGTTATCGGCAGGTCCACGTGTCACAAAAAGCTACTAGTCTTGCTACAGACTGTGGCAGCGGAATAGCCTGGGCAGTATCATTGGGTGGGATACTTTACCTTAAAACTGGCAGTTCCCCTTTGTACCCTTGCCTCCTGCACTGATATCCTTTATGCTAGAAGTCTTAGTCAGTACTGACCTTAGTCTTTCTACTTCAAAGAGTATCAGGCTAAGCTTTGTGTAAGGCATTAGTCATTTATGTTGTTTTCCCTCCGTTACTTTTGTATAGCACTTGGTCATGTCTGACTTATGTACCTATTACTAACCTGGGTTAGCCACAACAGACAAAAGGCCCGAGCATTTAGATTGTCTATTTAAGAAATCCTTTAAAATCCCACTGCCATTTATTGATCGGCTTGATCTTGTGCTTAGCATAGCTCAGCAATGAAAGGGAGATCATTTCTGGGGGAAGCACTTATGGTTACACTATGTAATCTTCAGTGGTATTTCCTCATGTTTACCTTTTTGCTATTGCAGAGCGAACATGCTATGGATCGCAGTATTCTTTTTCAGTTGTGAATTATCATGAAGTATAAACAAAAGGGATATGTGACTTGAAAAAAACGTGTTCCAACCCTAGGATAAAAAGACCGAATTAATCTGCAATATGTCATAGTGAGTTATCCAGATGTTTGTCAATGCATAGATATTCCCCTCATTTGACTCTGCACCATATCTGTATTCCCCATTGCGTGTGCATACACCAGATACTGGGGTAATGTATGTTCAGGATACCATAACCTTATTTCATGTAAAAGGCTACGTCTCACGAGAACAGGCCAATGTGAACGTCTTTGACTGGGTGCCATCTTTGACCGGGTGCCATCTTTGACCGGCTTGATAGAAAACGATTTATTGGCAGATAAAGATGTAAATGGTCTACTAATTACTAATCTAAAGTGTTATAACATCCATTAATCTTTTCAGCCCATTTATATCTTCATCTGCTCTAAATAAACTGTTTTCTATCAAGCCAATCAAATATGGCACCTGGTCAAAGATGGTACCCATTCAAAGATGGCACCCGGTCAAAGACGTTCACATTGGCCTGATCTCATGAGACACAGCCAAAGGGCACCTATGTAATATCACAGCCAATATTGTACAAGTGAGGAGGGAAATGGCATATAGTGGGAGGTGCCCTCTTATCAAGGAGGCGGTAGAAGCTGCAGTCAGCGTCAGTTGGGTTCTGCTGCTATCTGTTTCACTAACACTTGTATCTCTGTAGTGCACATCTTGATTATTCCCACAGTTTGGGACCCATGACAGTCAAGTGTCAATTACAACTGGCAGTACCCTACTTGACGAAGATAATGATGTAGGTAATAGACCCATATCACAGATACATGCATTTGTATTTGCAGCCGGTTAAAGGGGAAATAGAGTTTACTGAGCTTGGGTTGAAATCATAGTGTCCGTGCGTCAACAACTACTAGACACTAGACTTAGGTTACCATAATGGCTATCACTAGGGGCCATTTTGTTTCATAATTTATAGTGTTTGTGAGAAGCAATGGGACTCCTCACTCCTCCTGAACTCTTCTATTGTAAATATGAATAGATGGGGACTTGGCCTTAGGTCTCGAACATTTTCAGAGTTGTATGTATTTTCTAAATTATGGTTAATTTAATGCGCAGTCCTTAAATTGCAACATATGAGTGTCTTGCTTTGCCAATTACAATGGTTGGCAAACTCCCTAGCAAACCCCTTTACTGTCGTGAAATCATCACAGATGATATAATCGTTTCCTCGGGCATTGTGCTCTTGACAAGCAGTTAAACGGCGGCCATACAAACTACCAGTTAGTTCAACGGAGCTCTATGGCATCAGAGATACAACTGACTAATTATAACAAATAAGCACAGTATTTTGCTCCGACGGTGGGTCTTGGTGTCTCAACTAGAAGAAGCTTAACGCTCCTCCTGTGTTAGTCTTATCTCAGATCCTTAGCTACTGTCTTTCCTCTGCCCCCTAATGGGTCTCAGGGGACGGAATGAAGAACTCCCAGGCAATAATGCGGGATCAAAGCTCTAGGAATAGATCTCTCAGAATACTACTGCTAGGTGGCATACTTACAGATACATATAGTTATGTACACATTTGCCACGTCATTCCCTTTACTCAATGACTGAATAATAAAATGATTGTCTCCATTCACCACGCAATAACTGTCATGCAAATAACTTGATTCTGTAAACAGCCCCACACCTTCTTAACTGACAGGCGGATATGACTATCACATGGATGCTGGCATTTAAAAGTTGGATTCAAGTGGTTCCCGCATAAGCCGCGGTAAGCCCTCCGTATTTAGTTTCACTGTGGAACAATTAACTTAGACTGGCCTCCGGTGTCCTTGAATAGCATTATCTCCATTTTCAATTAAAGGTTTCAGTAGCACTCCAAGCCATGGTGTATTGACCGTCCTCCAAAGTCAGATGCAAACCAGCTTTTATTCCTATCCCTGTAGGCATCATTAAATCAATGCCCTTAACCGCTGCATTTGGTAAACAATTCGTAACAATTGATTTACACACATTTGGAGATTAGCTTTGGGCGTTTGTGCCCCCGTCTTCAACTTCCCTAACATCCTTTGTGGTAACAGTCACCATTGTAATCAGGATGAGGCTTTTGTTTGATTGTCCCTATTTTGTCAGGCCCCGAATAAAGTTTTCTTCTCATATCCTGAGGTTAAATCCATTCACATCAGTGTACTGTAAACACAGCTCAATTCAATTACGTAGGTTTGCTTTAACATGTTTTGTGGGATGTGATTGTTTGATTACTTCCATTGTTTCTACCTTCATAAATACACAGGATGCAAAGCTTGAGTTCAAACCAACCTAGATTAAGTCTCAAGGAATGGTGTTGAAAAAGATCTGATTGCCATTTGATCCAAAACAACACCTCTACCCAAGAGGCATTCTGGCATTGATTGATTTCCTGGATATTTTGGGACCTTTTTAGAATTGTAAACATTGCAAAAAAATACATGGGGTGTGCACACTCACATTTAGTTTACTTGATGAAATAGGGATCTCATGAAGATTGAGTAGATAAACGTAATCCTAGATATTTGCGCTAAGTTGACTCCAATAAGGTGACTCCCATTGACGTGCGGTTGATTATGATCTGATTTAAGTTAAACGCTATGAAAAGTGGACCTAGGGCAAGCCTATTTCATGTTGAGGACAAGTGGCTGTATATCAACGGCTGGAAAGACTCATCTAATGCAAAAACTCATTCTTCAGGCCCTTTTTCGCATGGTGACGTCAAAATGACTGTCAAAGCAAAAGCAGAAAAATATATATTCTGGGTAAAATTATTCAATACTTACATTGAATATTAAAATACGGATCCACTTTAAATGTCAACACCACCCGTTTTTTCACTTGTAATACCTTGAGTAGTTCCCCACAAAGAGAAGAAGACAATCAATCAACAACGTTTGCTATATGTCTGGCAACATGGGTAATTAATTCTAATTGCGACAGAGAAATATAAGTAATCCAAAGTATATAAGGGAGGTATTATAGCCATAAAGTGTCACCTCTGGACTATACTTGACTGTGAAAAAGCAATCTACTTAGTGTTTGATGTGCATTTTATCTACTTGAACACATCGTTCAGATAACCAATTCAGTGTATCACAGTAATACTACCTCAGAAAAGCTGGTGAATATGCTAGAGGGCATACAACAGTATGTTGGATCTTATTGCTGCAACTGTATTCTCACAATATGTCTAAACTATTAATGCATCTAAAATGTACATTCCTGTGCAGAATGCCAAATTTCTGCTATGAGAATCCCTTTGTGAAATCTGAAGACAAGGTTTTAATTATCTCATTGGGAAACGAGGCAATTGGAGGGTACTTTTATGCCTTTATAAATACATTTTCAGACACTAACTATTTTGTCATGTTTCCCATTATTTCAACCACAAAAATACCAGACAGAGATTGCCAGTTTTGTGTTGTCACAAATACAGATTCGTTTATTCATGACAATCATGTCCTTCCTGTTTGCAGTCTGAAGTTCATTAACAGTGTCAATAACAATAATACCACTGATGGCTCAGTCTCATGAGTTTGTAACATTTCAAACGTCTTTGACCGGTGCCGTCTTTGACCGGAGCCGTCTTTGACCGGAGCCGTCTTTGACCGGGTATGTGATTAAAATGAAGAAAAAAGTAGTGTATAGTAAAGAAATGGGTAAATATTTTGTATAATATGTTATAACACATCATTTCGAGGCATTATCTAAAATTGATATATTTCATATATTTATGTTACTGGCTCAGTCTCATGAGTTTGTAACAGTTGAAACGTCTTTGACCGGCGTCGTCTTTGACCTGTGACGTCTTTGACCTGCTGAAGAAAAAAAGCCCCAAAGGAACCCTTAATATGTGCATTAAAATATATTTTTTTAATTGGGTAAAACAACCATAGACTGTTTATTACATGAAGAAGTTGAAGCTTAAATTTCTTTACTATATACTACTTTTTTCTTCATTTTAATCACATACCCGGTCAAAGACACCACCAGTCAAAGACGCCACCGGTCAAAGACGCCACCGGTCAAAGACGTTTGAAATGTTACAAACTCATGAGACTGAGCCTGAAGAGATTACGGTGGTTAAAACCACATCCACTGAACAGGTGGGGACCTGAGTTTATACTCTGATTATGCACTATTCCTGTTGCATTGTTAGACCAACTGAAGCAACATATTTCAGTTATAAATGGGTCTAGACTGTTAGTGTATATTGTCCGTGTCAAAGAAGAAATTTCTACTACTTATATCATGCCTATCCTTATAACCGTGGAAATGTTAGATTTTACTTATGTGTATGTAAAGGCGTAGGTGAAACCTTAGAAGGTGGAATGGCCAAACAGCGAACCCACATCCCTAGGGTAAGTCCTGTACTGGAGAGATTAGCTACAGTGTCCATGTGTCTAGGGATACACCTTTATTTGCCTTTGTAAGATGACCAGTGTGTATGGCTCCATTCTACTGATGCTAGGTTATTCCCTCTGATCACCAGGAACCAGTCCAAGCAAATCTCGTTGGCGCGATGAGCTTTTAACTGAGTGGTAGTTGAGTAATACTTATGTCGGCTATTCAGATTGGGGTAGTAGTTGGACAATTAACTTTCAGCATTGAGACTTTCAGTATTGACTTTCTTGCCACTTGACAAAACACATTGACAAAAATAACTAGATACTGTATAAACGAGCTATCCAACTAAGGTCAGAGCCTAGCACATTTGCAGTAGTGGACAAGACAGTACGCACAATGCCACGCACATCCTACATTGACAAAAATGAGTGAAGTCAATTGCTAAAACACCAATTAAATAGCACTGGACTGAGGTACTTTACACTACTGCTTTTTCCCCCTACAACATTCTTCAAACGTATGCATAACATGGACAATATTATGAGCAGCCAAGCAGAAAATTATCCTCTGTTGCTCCACGGTATGGGGAGCAGCATTTCTACATGCCTTTGTACCTTCACAAGAAATAGTTTTAAAAATATAATTTTGTTGGCAAGCTATTGAAAGTTTAGACATATTGATTAAGACTGACATGGTAGTTGGGAGGAAAGTAAATGATAAAGGGGTCTCAAAATTATGATGTTAATTAGAAATTGGATTGCTGATGAGGGAATCCACGCCCTAAAGCTCTTCAAAAGGCATATCTATCAGTCAAAGGGTAACGGATCTCTCAGTTGCATGTGCGTATTCTGAATGATGTTAGTTGAGTTTGACAAATAAGCATATTCTCGTGCTAAGACCTATAATATGGATTACAATCTTCGAGCAGATAGAATCTATACTAAGGTACACAACATGCTGCACCAGTACATACGTCAGGCTTTACAGCAATTTATAAGGAAATTATCATTTAGACTTACCCATCACCTTGTTTATGCAAGACGTAGAGGCCTAGAATATATCTAACAAATAAAATATCAAAGGATTGAAGATTGAGAGATAATTAACGATTCCAGAGTATTTGTACCCGAAATATATTATCTATTCATGCTAGTGTCTAAATGACATTTCTATAAGGATTGATGAAGAATAGTGGTAGTACTGCCTTACTACACCCTGACTCCACTGCTCTATGTGATATATTAACACATTTCTCATCTTTTTCTTTCCAGGTATGCACCATCTTGCTGAGTTAAGGCTGGGAAGTGGCAGTAGGTGATATAGGACTTACTGATTATAGAAAAGGTCACCATCAAACTTTATTTAAAACAAGGGTGATGATAAGTTATTGCATTAGAATATCTTTAGGATTGGATGTCAAATTGTTATCACTTTTGTCACTCATGTCGGCTAACAAAGAAAATAAGCTTTGATTAAAACAAAGTTAAAAGGGCAACATTTACTGCACTGTAGTTAGTACAACCATGATGTTTGACACAATCGGCGCCCCAGAGAATATTAAATAGGTGGAAGAGGAATGATGAAAGCATTTAAAACAAAACCACTAATGCCCTTTGAGTCAGGATTTGTGCATATCATCATGCCTAATGCATCGGAGTTAGCGGACACGTCTGTCTTATGAGGGAGACTCCGCTCCACCTTTAAACAGTGAAACACACAAAGGTATAGATTTCTGTTAACTTCCTTTTTTTTTGGAGAGAGACTCATCTTATGCATTACACATTGTCATCAATACATCTTTGTCACAGTTATTAGTTAGGAATACCATATGTCTCCCTGGGAAACTGCTTCAAACCTCCTTGACTATGGATGGAACTGTTGCTACATGTCCTCCCACCATTACCTTACCCTACCCTCCCTAGTGTATAGGGAGAAGTGATGGATCCTCTAGAGGAGGGTGTCCCCACAAGAACTGTTATCGTGTAAAGGACCCACCCAGCATTGAGTTGCCACCATAATGGGGTTCAGTGTGTCACACTTGGTGTGGCTCGGTGGGGTTAATCTATATCTATAAACCTTCATTAAGGCAATCTAGTATTATGTTATTGTCGTAATTTAGTTTGACCTGTTAAATATCTCTACATGATACAGAAATCAAAATGAAATCAAGTCAGTTGTTTCTTAGAATGGGCCTTCTTCAATGGAGCAATAGCACTGTGAACCCAGTATCAGTGTTTGCTACACCATATTCCTGCTTTCACAGAGATGTGATTTTAGCTTCAGGCCTTACATGTAATAGCTTTACAAGCACCTTGCTATAACTCTATCAGCCGATGAGATCAGTGCCAGGAGCTATGTGGCATAGACGTGGTGCAATCCCATATAGTCTTTACAGAAATGGCAATATTGACTACTGTAAACAAGAGTTAAATGTCACTTGAAATTAAATAGATCTTGGGAACATCTTTGTTGAGTTAAACCTAAGTCAAATGAAGCCATAGACATTTTAATATCATAACTGTCCCTGGTAATTAAACATTGTTAACAATGGCTTCAAATCTTCAACCAGGCAGGCAGCTGTCAACTATAGACTACTTAGGCTCACTACTAATGTGAAGTGACTCTCATTGAAACAGAAAACAAATACTGACATTAACTTCACAGATCCCATTTTGACTTCCCGATTGCAGCCCAGAATCTTGTAGATCAGTGACAATGTTAATGATCACACGGCCTGTGTGGAGACCGACATAAGTAGTAACTGTCCTACCTTATATTTATCAGTTGTAGGTGCCAGTGTGTACCACTTCCATAGCAGATCAGTCCTCATATATGGTATAGTGACTAACTCAATAGGCCATAAATACATATTGCTATAGAATAGGCTGAGGTTGGTGATGGAATATCTCAATAGCTAAGAATCATACAGAATACAGTGGATGCTCTATAGAGACACTAAAGGGCAATGGATCCAAGCCATATACATGCATACCCTTGATAGGGGTTGACAGGATAAGTGAGGGAAGAGACTGGGTGGCTGAGTGCCTTTACATGGATGGCATTATGCTAACAATATCTCTCACCCAACCACGCACATGGAGGGAGGGATTCTGGAGCTGCAGACAGTTAAGGAAAGCATCAGCTGGGGGAGTAGGTGTAGCTTTTACAGACAGATCACACAGTATGTCTTAACCATAGCCCATAGCCATATAAAGCTGGTTGCTTTGCAATCGTGTCCTGCCACATTGCTCAACAGCAGTAGGGGAGTGGGTGTGACACTGACAGACAGATGACACCACACACCTGCTATCACTCAGAGGCAGGTGCTGAGGCTGTCTTAAGGCTTGTTTCCTGCCCATGTGCTCTGCTTATCCGATTTGCCATATTGATTCCTACAGGGGGGAATAGGAGTAGAGGTGACAGTAAAGGAAAAGGCATGGCAGTCATTAATTAGCGTGGGATAATCCCTATGTATAAGCCCAAGGATGTAAGGATGTAATGGTTGGAGTTTCATCAAAGACCAAAGTGTCCCTTCCTCTTTGGTTCCATTAAAAGAATGTGCAAGATTACACTTTATTGTAATGGCATTGTAATGGTCTAATTGTAGAGCATCTGTGTTGCATGCATGTGCAGATATATATATGCTTTTAGATCTATGGTCTTTTGGAATCAAAGGATTTACCCTTTAGATAGCACTATCCTTAGTCTGAATTCCCAGGGCTCTCATTAAGCCTCAATGATATATAATCACCCCACAGTTTACTACTCCCTTGACACTTAGTCTTCCTATGTACAAACCACATTTTAATACATAGAATGAGAATATGATTACCAAACATCTGTATGATGCGTTTTCAAATGTGCAAATAAAACTCAGTAAGGATTCAATCTAGATCGACTTTTGGACTTACAAATCTAGGGCTAGTCTTCTTTTATGCCATCAAATAGAGAAATCCTTCCCTTATTAGCACATGTGATGGAGCATGGGACCATGCATCTGAAGGTACCAAGCGCAATTCTCAGTCTTGCGAACCAAGGTATAATGAAAACGCATTAACATAATAAGGTACCATTATCATTATATCAATTTATAACACTGAAACAAATTGAGTTGTAGAATGTCAAAGGGTTGGCATTCAAACCCCATTCTCTTCTTTCACATGGATAAATCATGTTTAATCATGGGATTTAACATGTATGGATAACTAATAATCCCTGCTCGTAGAATCCTGTCAATATTCAACCTGTGGTATTGAGGGGAAATTCTTGGGAATAGCCTTACAACTATTGAATTTTCCTTAGTGGTATATGGTATGTTTACTTCTAGTGTAACCCAGTACAAAATAAACATAGCATGTCTTGTAATATTTTCTCTCCATGATGTTCAGATGATGCTCACAGTGGTTATATGGTGGTTTGGAAAAACGTAGTAATCTTTTATTATGCATAGGCACATGCTTTTAATTCTCCACTACATTATCATTACATTAATTTCTCCTTCATGAGTCATTGTAAACGTTGCAATGGAATTTGCATAAGGCAAATAATTCGTCTGTTAGTGAAAAGAGAAGATCTCTGCTATAAGACATGGTGGAGGAGGTAGCTGAAACCTTAAATATATTGGCACTGGTAAAAACATCGCTGCTCTTTGATGATGTAAGATGTCAATATTGTCAATGCTGTGATCACTCTGACAGAAGTGCCATTTGCTTCTCATCTTTTAGCAGCAAAGTAGGTCCAGTCATGTAAAGAAGTATCCAATATGAGCAGGCATTGGTTGTGATCAAAAAGTATAAAAGCAATGCTGTCTCTCCTCAGTGAGGCCAGCATTCCAAGACTGTAAGAGAGTCCAGTAATGCTGTCCCTTTCCTACATGTCTGGCAAAGTTGGACAATGTGGTGGCCTCTGCTAAATTCATTTACCATTAATTTGTAATAAAATACTATGCTTAAAATACAATATTATTAATGCTTGCCCAAATCATTTGCAAATATCTGTAGCTTAGGTCTATGGTGTCTATATTCTAGAGACATTTTATTACAAGATATAACAATGCTTCAAAGGTGACAGGAGGTCTAATAAATCTCTAGGATCCCTGCCTTTTATATTCCATTTACAGAAGCAGAATAGGTTTGTCCAAATCACAATTTATTGCACATGTAGTTGCCACTTCTCTGACATTTTCCACTACATGTGTGTACCACGTTGGAATCCCCTGTGGTAGGAGTAACCGAATTATAGATGTCTTTAAAACCATGTAGGGCCTCCAACATCAATAAGAAAGGCACATGGCTTTCTCTAGGGGATGCTCACTGTGATGAACCCTGAACGTGTTTCAATTAAAAACAGGCTTAACATTTCCTCCACTGTACGTGCTAATCTCAGATGTGCAGTCTTCTCTGCTTTGGGTGGCAGGGAGACCTCTTTGATACAATGCTTCAAATAGGCCAGTGTATTCAGTACAATGCAAGCATTTTTGTGAGCATTCAGGAAAAATCAAAAGTCCCCTTTGCTCTGTGTTTAAGTTAACTCTTTGAGGCTGGTCACATTTTTATAGCCCAGCTATGGGGAGGGAGGCATTTTCACAGGAACTTTTCCTGGGCCGAGCCTTTGCTGAAACCCATAGAGTTTTGATGACTATAGTCGATGCTCGGCCCCCCATGGTATCAGATATAGTTGGTGTTCGGCCCCCCATGGTATCAGATATAGTTGGTGTTCGGCCCCCCATGGCATCAACTATAGTTGATGCTCGCCCCCCCCCCCCCCCCATGGTATCAGATATAGTCGATGCTTGGCTATAAAGGGTTAAACCTGTCTTGGGACACTAAGGTTGTATCTATTCAGAATTTCCAGATAATCAATATTGAGTGATAGCTGTGACTAATCAGAAGGTGAGCTGAGCAGTAAACTATCCTATTTATAGGTTGCTGGGAATCGTGGAAGTAGGTTAAATGAAGTTGGTGTAGCTGCTGGAAACAATATCCTGAAGTCAATTTACAGGAAAATGACCAGACAGAGAGGGGTGAGGAAATGGTCAACCAAACTGGCAGTCCTTGTTACTGACCCTACTTTTGGATAGGAGCTGCAGAGTAGGTGTTTGACAACGAGCATTTTTGGGAAACCTGATTAACCTCATGTTCGGTGTAATTTTCTGTTTGGTCTAAGAATATTTATGCTAATTTTGAGAAATATTTGCCTCCATCTTTAAATAAAAGTACAGGGTTTACCACTGCTTTGACATGCCATTTGACTTAAGTCCATTGTTCCACATGAGGAAAATGCATAGCAGGATACAAATCACACCGTTACATGTCACATTGAATCTACCTTACCCACAAAAAGTACCGACAGGTATTTATTGCTCTCATAGTTTCTAGTTAGGATGTGACTATTGAGCGTCCATGCATGCTTAATGCAGGTGAGAAATGACAGCCAAGCCATTAAATAGGGAGCTCTTTTCTGTGGTACTCGACATTAATGTAGATCCTCTTCTATATTTTAGCGTAGGGTGTAATTTCTTACTTTTCAATACCATGAATGTGGTTTGAAAAAGATCATGTTTCCCGGTGCATGGGTAATTATCATGCGAGGTTGGTTCATAGCACCATGCTACCATTAATGAGAATTAAGGTGTGTGAGTTATTTGATTTCACACAAAATTCAACACATCCACAGATATTTCAATTAACACAACAAGTGCTTCCTGTAACATTATTTCTTTGAAAACAACTTTGTTCATCCAATAAATCACCTTTTCAGATCTTTCAGCTCTTACTTAAGAAAGCCTTAGTGGGCTGTTTGCTCATTTATCTTTTCATGTCGGCTCTCTTAACGGCCAATTCAATTTTGAAAATAATCATGGAGATGATATCAGCCACATTCAGATGAAGATGGGTTCTGCTGTTATCTATTTTAACAACATTTATGTATCTGTAGTGCAATATCTGATACCCCTCAGAAGCATGACAGTCAAGTGCCGATTACAACCGGCAGCATCCCACTTAAATGATGATATCCCTGTTATATGAACCTGCTTTATATTTGCAGCCAATTCTGTGGCGGTATAACTAACTGAGCTGTGTGTGAACAATTCTTAGAGAATGTAACGTCAATCACCAGGGGCCATTTTGTTCATGGAGATAATATTTCAGATAATGTTCACTGTGAACCAGTATCTCCTCTCTTTTTCTGAACTCCTCTTTTTTGGGTCAGCCGGATATATTTGCTAAGTTGGTAGCATATTCAATTCCTCACACTTTAGTTATTACCATTAGTTTTTATTGTCTAGCATTACCCAGTACAATGGTTAGCAACCCGTTCACTCTTGGTAGGCAAAACATAATGGTCAACACATTATTTCCTTGAACATTGCATTCACATTATGGACAGGAACTGGACTGCCATCATACAACCCACCAGTGAGTGCAAAGGAGCCTGAAAACATAAAATATATAATTGACTAACCATAACAAATAAGGCCAGTTATTTTTGCATAAACATGATGCCTTCACCGGAAGTCTGGGTGTCTCAATTAGAATAGGCTTAATGTTTCTCAGACGCTTAGTGCCTGTGTATCCTTTATTCTAAGCTACTCCCTAATGGGTCTCAAGGGATGGAATGAAGTTCTCGTAGACCACGCTGAAGCGACAAATGTTTACAAAGTTAGGAAATCTCTCAAAATACTGCTGCTAGGTGACACCATTACATATATAATTATGTACATAATAATTTGAATGCAAAATTACAGAATTGCAGCATATGGTGCGTTTTTCTAAAGGCACAGTGGGGTCAATTATAGTATTTTGCTAACAGAGTGTATCCTTTGGAGGTCCTAATGGCATGAAAAATAATTTATCTACAGAAAAATGTGTACGGATTATATCTTACCATCCCTAACCCATAGTATTGTCAGATTACCAAAATGGTGCAATGACTGTTATGGAAATAAGATTGTGCGATTCTGTGAACAGCCCCATACTTTTTTGACTTAAAGGTACCCAGGACCATCAAATGGATACTGATTCTTTAATACAAATTTATTCTAGAGTGTAACACTCGTAGAACAGATAATGCCCATGGGTTTTCCATAAAGTTGAAAAGTTGGGTTCAATTTTGGTTTGCAGGTACAACGCCTACAAAAACTGTCGAAAAATTGTCTTAAACTGACCTCCGAATTTTCATTATCAATTAAAGATTTCAGTGTCACTCAATCTAACTCAATAAGTATTGACTGTCCTCCAAAAATCAGATGCAAACCTGCTTTTATTCCCATCCCTCTAGGCATCATCAAAGCAATGCCCTTGACTTTGGTAAACAAGAAGAATCGTCACAATCTGTACACATCTTGAGGCGTTTGTGCCCCATCTAAATCTTTCCTAACATCCTTTGTGGTAACAGTCACCATTGTAATCAGGATGAAGGTTTTGTTTAATTGTCCCTATTTTGTTGGGCTCTAAATACAAATTTCTCTTGTGTCTGGAGGTCAAATCCATTCACGACAGTGTACTGTCTAACAATCACATTTAATTATGCAACAGATTCGCCTCAAAAGGTTTTGAGGCATAATTATAATTGACTATTAAGAGTAAAGTAATAAATCAATTGTGGCTGAGAAGATGGGTCTCCTTGGGGAAGGCTCTCAAATTTGCTTAGAACGTCCAAAGCTCCACTCAACATGGTTTGATGGAACTGTGGCTGCAGTGCCTCTCCCCTATCAGCTTGCAATAACCTCCCTAGTGTATAGGGAGAGGTGATGGAACAAGGGTCTCCCCACAGGAACTGTTATTGTGTAAAGGACCCACGGCACATTGATTTGCCGCGATAATGGATGGGGTTTCAGTGTGTCACATTTGGTGTGCCTCAAAGGCCAGGGGTTGAAATATGGGGTGTTGAGGCGTGAATGTATGTGCAGCGAAATGCTAGTGGGGATTTGAAGAGTTAGAAAGTTATATTGTTGGTTGCCTGAATTTAGTTTGAATAGGTCTGGTCACATTAATTTCTTTCAACAAAGGAAATCCAAACTGTGATTGGGGATTTGAGCTCCACTTGGGCCCTTGCATCGCCACACAAGGCCGATTAAATCACAGTAGTGAAATATACATAGTCATAAAGTTCAATATAATAACATGAATTCACAGGTAATGCGTGTATTCCACCAACATTGATCGGCCGAAATTTCGTTATTCAATGATAGTCTATTATGTTAAACTTATGGACCAATCTTGTCTGAAGACAGAATCTCGACCAATTTACATCAGTGGAATACACACTTAATTTATAGCAGTGCAGCTAAAGTCAAATGCAGCTCTGTAGGTTCAAATACTACAGGCTCCTAAGCCACTTGCTAGGTTCAGTATGCCTGACACTGAATCCCTGTTAACAATGAGTTAAAAGAAACCTCTAGAAGCAGCCTCCTGTCAGCCGTAGACAGAGCCCGGGTTCACTACTCTTACCTGTAGCCCTCTCATGGAAATCTAAACGAATCTAATTCACACATTCAAATTTTTCCAGTTGTCTTGAAGAGTGCTATGACAATCAACAAATGTGATTCAAGATTGATTACGGATGATTGATGTTAAACCCTGCAAAAGGTAAACTATCTTTCATTATGACTTTATTATAAGTCTAACGTCTGCAAGTCACGTTATATGGACACTATGCTATAATACATTTCAAGTAAAAAATGGGTACTTATTCGTGCCTTTGCTTCACTTAGTCAATTAAGTCGATTTATTTGATTTCAACGCATATATTTTTGCTTCAGTTACAAATGAAAACATTACATGACTCGCTCTGTAATACTTTGTAATAAAAGGTGTCCGTTTAGGGCCCACTGAAACGAAAAATGACAGCCATGTGCTCTGTGTTGCCTTCTCAAATCAATCTTCCTGATCCAATAGCCAGTATCAGTCTCATAGCCAAATAGCCTAATAGCCGAATAGCCATTTTCATCCTTGAACTCATAATATCACTAGGCAACCAAGCTAGATCATGGAAGTCCTTAGTGGGAGAGCTGGTGTGACACTCACAGACAGATGACACCACACACCTGCCATCACCCTTAGGCAGGTGGGAGAGCTGTTTTAAAAGTATTTTTCCTGCCCCAGTGGTTTGCTTATCTGCTTTGCCGTATTGCTTCCTGAAATGGGGGAATGGGAGTAGAGGTGAAATTTTGGCCATGGGGAGAATATGGCTGGGGTTAATTTACCATTTCCCATGCATCATTCTGGTATACAATGGCATTGCTGTGACCTAACATTTGAACTTTTGCTGGGGTTAGACAATCCATGTGGTTAGCTTGGAACCAGAGAACAGGGACCAGAACTGGAATCAGAAAGTGCCATATATTCTGGTTCCTTTTCAATGGTTCCAAGCTACTGGAAGGGGTTGGCTAAATCCTCCAAAATTCATAGTAATAGTTATCAGAACCTTCCTGTGGAGAGGCCTGGGGACGAGAGTAGATTTAAACACCCTGGGTTAGTCACTTTATGTTAATGGATGTAAGCGCAGAGTTAAATGGTTAAATCCCTATACGATTGTCATGAGAATTTGGGGTTTCCCCCATCAAATCTAAAGAAGCATAATTAATTCTTATTTCATCAACGAGTAGTGGCCATGTAGTGGTATAATGGTAGAGCATTGGCTTGCACGCAATAGTCCACAGATTTCAATCCCCAACTGGGACCAGAGAACGGACCTTTAAGGCCTATTCAGTTAGGCTTCTCCTTAAAACATCATAATTAGTAGTGGTCCTTGCCACATTTTAGCAAGAAAAAGGGACTGTCAGAGTCCCAGTCTCAGGTCGCTGCTTTACATCAAGCCTGGCAAAAGAGCAGAATACTGCCTGATATTCCTGCCCATGGTTGCTGACAAATCAGAAGAAATATTGCCTTGGGATATTGCATGTGATAACTCATGTACCAGGGGCTAGACTAAGGGTAATGTGTGCCTTATTGTTGATTATGGGCCTAGGAGAGAGTTATTGATGTATCCATGTATCCTCCTACTTTAGTCTTAAGGATTTCTGCTGTTTTTGTTGCATAGGAATCGATTTACTACCCTTTCCACAGGCCCTCTGTCTACTCTTCTAATAACTGATTCCAGCATAGCGTATTGGATGTCAGCCTCGGCAACTACCGGGCATTTCATTTAAGTGGGGTGCTATGGCAGCTGTCATTGGCCTCTAACTCCTGGGTGATGGAAGTGGCATTCTTAATCCTCTGCAAAAACAACCTTATGCATGTATCAACCTGCTAGTAGCTATTCTCTCCAGATGGAGCTTCTCTTTGCTTTGCTTATGAAATATCTCTGAGTATACAACATACTGTCTATATTTTTCAAATGTGTATGACGTTAGTTGACTGAATATTAGCAGCCCAATTCAATCAATGTCATGAACTTCTGACTATCGTGAAAAAGAAACAATCACCACAACTGATTCATACAAATCAAGAGGTTTGCTCTGGGAATATGTCTTGAAATTGCCTAAGCTCATTACAAGCTAGCTCTCATTCAACATTTTGTCTGACCATTCAGAGCACTTTACAAGTTTCCTTTGTTCCGTGATTCATTTTGGGATTCAAGGGTTGTAATTGTCCTAGATTGCATGGGTAGCTAGCATGAGCTGAATAGCAAATATCCTAGTCTATATAGAGTGCTGCAGATTGGGTATACTTGGGTGGGAAGTAGACTAAATCAAGTTAGTGCAACTGCTGGAAGCAATATGCTGCAGTCAATTATTTACAAGGAACCGACCACAGAGAAGATGAGGAAATAGTCAGACAGCAGTCCTTGGTACTGACCTCACTGCCAGGTGAGCACTGCAGAGTAGGCTATTTAAAGAGGGGAAACTTGATTAACATCAGGTTTGGCCTTAAATTTTGTTTGATCTACGATTCACATACTTTCCGAACTGTAGTCCTTATGCCAGTTGCCTATCAAAATAGCAGTACGTACATCATTCTGACAAGATCTGTGCTCTGGCCTCAGGAAGTAATTAAACTACTGCTTATCTACTGTATGTGACTCATATGTGTAACTGAGAGGGTAGAAAGGTGTCAGATAAAATTCCTGGTGTGACAAGGTAGGTTGAGTAAGATAGAATTCCTCATTCATCAGGGGTAGAGTAATGGCTTGAAGGGCAGGTATTGAGTCTGGCATGGCAGTAACACCATGGCTATTCTCCCACTACTATTAATGTCATCAGTTCCCATGTACAAAGTCCTGACAACCTCTGCTGTAGGGTTGTGGTTCATCATTAATTAGCCAGGGTTTACTGCGGCTATAACAAGCCATGGGTCTTAGGTTTTCCTGCAGAAGTGACATGAGTTCATTGTTCTGCATTAAGGAAGTGTGTGCCAGGATATATACATCATGCATGCTGTTCCATCAAATCTACCATTTCCACATAAAGTCGTAACAGATAATTTATTGCTCTCATCATTATGTAGTGGGGACAAATGCTTAATGTAGGTAAGACATGACAGCCAAGCTATTGCATGGAGAGCTGTTTTTGTGTGGCACTATACATTAATTTGGACCCTAGTCTACACTGTAGCATAATGTGTAATTTCTTACTAGTAGTCTAGTGAATTAAGGGAAATATACTTTATTTCTGGATGAAAGTACCAAAGTTGGTTTAAAGGTAGATAAATATATGTTATTGAATATTTTTCCTTGCTCCAAGCAATATATGTCCTGCAACACTATTTTTGGGTCATTTTCCTGAAAAATGTGAAATATGACAATGATAATTTTATAAGTTAATCTTTTGCAGGTTTCTAGCATTGAGACCTATATATTCATGTTTTATATTTGACCTAATAAGGCTACCCAAAACTGACCTAAAAAATAAAAAATTGACGTGGCTCCCTTGCTGAAATGAAAAAGTACATTACAAAGCATGCCTGGACCGAATCTGTTGCTTCTATCACAAAATGAATGATAATATGGCTAAGGTACCCCACTATAATATTATTGCCATAATAGACAACAATTGTCATAAATATGAAAGAATTAGCCCCCAAAAAAAGCGATATGGGTGCAAAATCAAAGCTGAAAGGCAAAACTAATTGTGGCTTGATGCTTTAATTTTAATTACTTTCACAAGCTGTCAATAGTACTTTTTTAACCGCTCATATATTTTAAGGGTAATTCTATGTGTTTTCATGTATGTTATACCCTGTTAGGTTACAAAATTGGTAGTAGTAGGATTATCTAGGGGAGATATGTGATCAATCTATAGGGATTGGGTATTGCAGCAGAACACCGCAAACAAAGGGCTGCAGCCACCACAAGTGAACTGCAGGTGTCACTCTGGGGGGGTTTGGGGGCATGCCCCCTCAAGACAATTTTGAATTTATAGCCTTCAAAAGGTCCAATCTTATGAATTTTGCACACATTTTATGAAAGGTCTGACCTACATCTAGCCTCTATCATTTGGTTTGGGATTTTTTTGGAGGGAGCGATCCTCTGGGAAAATACTTTTGTCACCTGAAGGCATGTCCCCCCCACCTATAACATATTTTTGAACACATTGAGAAGGAGGGAGTGACATTGAGGGGAAAGAAGAGGTGCGGTTGGACAGCTTAACTGAACTTGTGGACCTTTTATAAAAACTTAAGGTCACATATAAAGTTGTAAGCAGGGTACAGCAAGCTTGGTACCCACAGGATATTTTCGAGATCTAGAGGCAAAAGGGTTTTTCTCTGGTGGGTTCTGAGAGCTGTATAGATTCATTTGCAGCCGGCAGTCAGGGGTTGTTCAAGTTGTTTTTTTCTTTCAAAAAGGAAGACTTTGAATCCACACTCTTTTGTTTTGCATCCTATTTCCTGACTGTCCTAATGCTTCTATTTCCCTCCAACTGCTTCCCTCTCCCTAGGCTTGAGTACACAGAGGTCGTAGAGGTCGTAGAGGCCACAGGGGTAGGCCAGGGCATGGGAGGGGATCTAGAGGGAAGGAGAGTGGACATGAAATGGAAGGTGAGGTTGAGGAATATTGGAGGTGTATGGTAGGGGAGGGACCAGGTCCACCCTCCATCTTCAAGAAATCCCTCAGCCCGCCCGGGGGCGGCAGAAGGCGTGACAATGCCCCTGCTCTCGGGGGAATTTGGAACAGGATCTATATAAAATATAGCAAATATTTCTGCATGTTTTGTCAAAATCACTTCTCAAACATGAGTTAAAATGTATAACTGAAAACAGTAAATACGCTTTAAATGCATTATGTCCCACAATAAATATAGAACACTTGCACCAAAGATATTTTAGAGGAGAATACTCTACATTAATAGTATTATCTACTCCCCTGAAATACTTTTCTTAAATTAAGAGCTAGTTTTCCAATTTTCTTTTCATATCCTTCTCTCCTTTTCCTCCATCTTTCCTCTCCTCTCTCCTTTTTTTTTGTTGGGGGTGGGGGCAATCCTGTTGCGCCCCCCCCCCTCTTCCCCCTGGATCAGCCTTTTTTCAAATCAAAAGAAACAGCTAAATGAACCTGAAAAATATGGTTACATGTGATCTGACAGTCATCTTTATGAAGGCCGGCCATCTTGAATTTTTAATGCATGATTTAGATTTGGATATTAACCTACATTTATAGTTACCAGTTAAGCATCTTGTATGGTTTCAGCCCTAAATATTTCTATAACAGTTCTTCAAATTAAGATTTCCTGTTTATTTCAATGATTTTGGTGATCACATTTCAAAATGGCTGAAAACTGTGATAGCATGGAAATTTCTTTTGGAGCAAGGAAAAAAGTGAAAGTTCTTGGTTCAAACCATGTGTAAAAAACTTTTGGCACTTTTATCCAGTAATAAAGTATAATGCCAATTCGTTCCCTTAATTCACTAGACTATAGCAAACACTATAGATGTGGCTTAAAAACATTATACTTATCATTCTTGTGATGTGTGGTTTATCATCATGCAATGTTGTTGAGATGGCACTAGGTAGCCATTTTAACCTAATGGGAAATAATGCACACAAGGAGTGCAAAACAACTTTTTCTATAATTAGAATGTAACCTATAAATTACAGTTTCAGATCCTTCAACTGTAACATTAATTGCCTCAGCGGGCTCTTTGCCCCCTTATCTCTTCAGGTTGGCTTTTCTTAATGGGTAATTCCAATTTCAAACGTATTTGAAAGTAGAAACAAGGGTATTGATTTCATTACTGGTGTTAGTTATTGTCTGATATGGTATTGATCTGTTGTATCATTACTAGTGTGTTCTTTACCAGTAGGAATTTACCAAGAGGACAATTAACTGATAACCATTGGGGTATGGCTGTAGGCATAGAGCAGGTATCAATTAGGTAGCTTTTTGTGGAAAAGTATTTCTTTTGATTCAATGCCTCATTAAACATATCAACGTTTTTCACAATGAGTCTTTCATCAGCAATCGTGAACCTTGTATAAACATCCTTTATAAGTACTCTGCAAGAACAACCATGTATAAATATGCTTCTATCTACACTTCCAAGAAAGATGGTTCTATTGCCTACCAACATTATGGAAATAATGCCTGAGTGAGGCACATTCTTGTGTGGGACTCTCACCATTCAAGTGCAGGATAAACATGCTATGGATCCCAATGATCTTTTGTAGTTGTGAATTATAAACACAAGGCATTAGTATATGTGACTTAAAATGAGTGTTCCAACCCTCGGAAAAACAGGCATATAAATATATGTCTGCAAGACGCCATAATCTTTTATCTGCATGTTTGCAAATACATAGATATGTCCCTTAGTTAACTCTGAACCAGATATTCCAGATTGAGTGTGTCTAAACCTGATACTGAAGTAGTGCATTTTTGTCATAGGAAAAGCTGTATTCCTCTATAGTTATCCATTGCCTTATTTGATGGAAAGGGTCCCTCTGTAATATGGCCCCGTTGATATAAAGCCATCATTCAATGATCATGGGGATGATAAAAGCTGCAGTCATCTGATGATGGGTTCTGCTGCTATCTGTTTCACCAGCACTTATGTTCATGTAGTGCAATTCCTGATATCCCAGAGTAGTCAAGTGCTAATTACAACAGGCAAAGCCCGACTTGAAGAGGAAGATGTTATATGAGCTTGCATTATATTTGTAGCTGATTCAGTGGCATTAACTTAAAGCTTACTGAGTTGAGATTGAAACTAGTGTCTGTGTGTACAATTATTAAAAGCCAGGCTTAGTTTCCCAATATTCCGAGACATTAGAGATAACCATAACAAATAAGCACAGTGTTTTGCATGCACAGAAACCTTTCACAGGATCGGCCTCTCAAGAACAGGCTTATAAAAAGTTTCCTTCACTGATATATGCTAGGCCTAGACCCTTAGTTCCTGTGTATTCTCTTTTCTGAACTGCTCCTTATGGGTATCAGGAGGAGGAATGAAAACTCTTCGATGACAACAAAGGGACAAAGGTTTACTACGGAAATGCAAACTTACAGTAGATTCTTATAAACACTAAGCTACATTAGCTAGCTACTGCCAGCTACTACTATGTAGTGATCAATAAATGTGATCAGTTAAGAATACCCTTTACCATATATTATATGTCTACCTGGGGAAGACTCCCAAATTTGCTTAGAACCTAAACTCCACTCAACATGGTTTTATGGAACTGTGGCCAGAATACCTCTCCCCCATGACCTTACTCTAGCCTCCCTAGTGTATAAGGAGAGGCGATGGATCCATTGGAGCAAGGGTGTGCCTACAAACCATGTTATTGTGTAAAGGGCCCAGCATTGAGTTGCCGCCATAATGGATGGGAGCTCAGCGTGTCACATGAGGTTTGGCGCAGTGAGGCTACCACACATTAGGAGGAGAAACAGAAGAAAGGACCAAGGTGGGTCGATATAATGAGTGTGGAGGTGTCACAATGTAGAGGAACTGACAGGTACATGCTCAATGATAATTATTGTAGAGTACTCTGACATTTTGTGTTATTCTGCGATGAGACCTGGACCTATCATAGCTCTAGTCTTGGGGACACAACTTGTACAAACATCTACCTGGAAACCTTTGTTCTGGACTGGTCACAAGGCACCATTTGAATAGTGGAAGAAAATCTACCCCATGTTCTGTGTCCAACCCACACCTCTTTCCCAGCCAGTCTGTCTAGATTGGCCCACCACATTATTATGTACATTAAATGTTTCAAAACACTGAAGGTAAAAAGGAAACATCTCCCATTCAAAAACAGGTGATGAAGGCCTTATTGCAAGAGAGTAATCTTTCGAGATTATTATAGGTTATTCTCTATGACTCTCTTTTCCTTTTGGCTCGCTTTGAAAACAATCTTTATCCTATTACATATTCATTCAAAGTACATTGAAACAAATTACACCTTCCCTGAGAAGTTATATGCTGCTACCTCTAGGAGGAGGGGCCTTCACTGGTTGCAGGAATTTGATCAGTTGGTGGTATCCATATGATTTATATGCCTCAGGTCAGGATTGTTGTATCATTGGTCCAATCTAGCACTGGCCTATTATTTGGCAAGGTAGATGACCAGGGCAGACACATGTTATCTTGTTTCTTCACTGGAACAATAGTACTGTCATCCCAGCATCAGCCTTATTTCTACACCATATTTCTGCTTTCACAGAGATGTGATTTCAGCTTCAGGCCTTAGCTGTAATAGCTTTACAAGCACATTGCTGTAACTCTATCAGCAAATGAGATCGGTGCCAGCAGGTCTATGGCATAGACGTGGTGCAATCCAGATAGTCTTGAAATGGCCATGTTGACTACTGTGAACAAGAGTTAATTGTCGCTTGAAATTAAAAGGTCATGGAAACATCCTTGTTGAGTGAAACGTAGGTCAGATAAACCCATAGAAATTCTCATATTATAAAGGCCATACTGTGTCTGGTAATTAAACATTCTTAATGAATATCCTGTCAACTGTAGACACATGCCAGGGCCTCCCCGACATCTGAACCAACTCCCATGCAAACAGAACCAAACACTCACTTTAAGATAACTTTAAAGATACCCTTTAAACTTCCAGATTGTAGCCCATAATCTATGGTACTTAGATCAACAGAGCAATGCCAATATTATTGATGCCACTATGTGTGTGGAGATCAACACTGGTAGTAACTGTCTTACCTCATATTAATCAGGAGTAGGTGCCAGTGTCTACCTACGACCTTTATGGCAGATCTGTCCTCATACATTGTATGCTGACTAGCTCAATAGCACATAAATCCTGATAACACGTATTACTATAGAATAGGCTGATACTGGTGATGAAATATCTCAATAGTTAAGAATCATACAGAATACAGTGGTTGCTCTATAGAGACACTAAAGGACAATGTAGTCAAGCCATATATACTTGTATAACCTTGATTAGGCTTGACAGCATAAGTGAGGGAGGATTCTTGAGGGCTGAGTGCCTCTGCATGGATGACATTACAATAACTCTCACCAACCATACACCTAGGGATAGGGATTCTGGAGCTGCAGACATTTAAGCTGGAGGAGTAGGTGTAGCCTTTACAGACAGATGACACAGTGCGCCTTAGCCATAGCCTATCATCATCTTAAAGCTGGTTCCTTTGCTATCGTTTCCTGACACATTGCTCAACAGCTGTGGGGGAGTGAGTGTGACACTGACAGACAGATGACACCACACACACCTGCTACCACCCAGAGGCAGGTGCTGTAGCTGTCTTAAAGCGTGTTTCCTGCTCCAGTTCATTGCTCATGAATCTGATTTGCCCTATCCCTTCCTGACAGGGGAAAATGGGAGTAGAGGTGACAGATTAGCCATGGGGAGGGCATGGCAGGAGCAACTTAGTCTGGTTTCGTCCCAACATCTGTCTAGGGTAACTAGGCCCAACTATGCCTACACATAACTATTGTCCCCCAGACAGCACATGCCTCATTAGAGCATGTGATAGAGCAGAGGATCATTCATCTTGAGGTATCCAACTCGATTTTCAGTATAGCAAACCTCGGTATTAAAGAGACATACCATTGTAATAAGGTACAGGTTTTATTAGATGCAACTATCTTATATCAATTTATAACATCAACATATTTTAGAGGAGTGATTGGATGTCAAAGGCTTGGCATTGAAACCGCATGCTACTCTTTCACTGGGATGAATCATGCATAATTACAGGAATTTAGATAACATGTCAATAAGTAGTAATCCCTGCTCACATAATAACATGACCTCACAGGAATAAAACCTATATTCAAGTTGCCCAACAAGGGGCACAGGCTCAATGATTGTGACCTGCATTCATTGATCCAGCCAATAACATTACAGCAAATTAGAACAAGTGAACATGTGACCTGCCGGTCAGGCAAGAGAGCGGTAAAATTGATTTACCTGGTCAGATCTGGATGTAGTAGCGGAGCATCAACAACCCCGTCCTTTCACCAAACCTATATTTAAGAGTTTTTCAGTGGGAATTCTCAAGACTTGCCTAACAACTATGGAATTTTTCTTAGTGGGATGTTCTGTTTACATTTAACAATCTGTCATATTTACCTCCAGTGTAACCCGGTTCAAAATAAACATTGCACACCTGGAAATCTCCATCACGTTAAGGCTTAGAGAGAAAGTGACACCCTTTGATTATTCATTATGCATTATAATTCTCCACTATAATATTATAATATTGTTTGATTAATTTCCTTTTCTGCTTTGTGAGTCATTGTGCACATTTCAATGCAATTTACATTAGACAAATATACCTTATTGAGCTTTCATATAAAGTGGAGGAGATGCCATACAGATATAATTAAATCTGAGACCTCAGATTCCGGGCCGTTCCGAGAAAAGTATTCGCATCTCGTTTCATAAATGTTCAGGGACCGCCTAACCTAAAGGTTCTAGTCAAGGGTCCAAATTTCAGAAACCTTTTGGACAAATTCCACCGGCTTAATTGCCTGATAAAAAAGTTGCTACTCTTTGGTCATGCAAGATGTCAACATTCCCCACTTGTGCTTACTCTGACAAAGATGTCATCTGCTCCTCCTTAGGCAGCAAAATGTGGTTTCTCATATGAAGAAATATCTAACATCAGCCAACACTGGTTGCAAGATCAAAAATAGAAAAACTAGTGTCAGGCAATGTTGTCTCTCTTTAGTGAGTCCCGCGTGCCCAGACTGTAAGAAAATCCAGCCATGAAAAAGTTCAATTTGGGCACCGATACAAAACCCTGAATCCCATTGAATGATAAGAAGTCATTATAAACAGAATTCTACACTGTCATGGAGCTAAATTTGTCATATTTTAGTGAGATTTATTAAGAAAAAACACCATGATACACATCATGAAGGGATATAACACTTTTAAAGCTTCTTGGATTGGAATCATTTGTTTTTCCCATCTCAGGACACTTGAAAAGCAGAAGAGTCCGAAATAGACCGTTAATGCGGTAATTTTGTATTCAAAATACAATGGTACATCTTTGGTGTTCCGTCTTTGTTGATGGAATGCCTAATGTGGAATGTAAAATGACTATTTTCTAGACTTTGGATAATCCTCTCAGAATCAAATTTCTACAAAAAGTTATCCTATTTTTAGGATATTCATAGATATGTGTCCATGAATGCTTCATGCAGGTGAGAAATGACAGCCAAGCCATTAAATAGGGAGCTATTACCTGTGGTACTATACATTAATTTGGATCCTGTACTACATTTTATCATAGAGTGTAACCTCTCAACACTATTAATGTGGTTTTAAAAAATATCTGGTGTATGGGTTATTATCATGAGAGGTTGGTGAGACACCATGCTACCATTTTTTTTTACCAAATGGGAATTAAGGAGTGTGAGATATTTAATTTCAAACAACATTTAACACAGCCACAGATATTCCAATTAACACAAGCACAGCTTCCTGTAATATTGTTTCTTTGAAAACGACTTTGCTCATCTCATAAATCACCTTTTCAAATCTTTCAGCTGTTACTTAAGATGGCCTTAGTGGAATCGTTGCCCATTTATCTTTTCATGTCGGCTTTGCTCAATAGCCAATTCAAATTTCACAATGTATTTGGAAGTAGAAACCGGGGTATTGCTTTCAATACTGGTGTTTATTGTCTGATATGGTGTTGATTTTGTCATAGACTGAAGAACTTGTGTATTATTTACCAGTAGCAAATGCAAAAAGACCATTAATTGATAACCATTGCTGTGTGGCTGTAGACATGAAAAAAGCAAAGACTAAATAGGTAGCACTTTGTGAGAGAAGTATGGTGCATTGGATCAATGTTTCATGTTTACTAAGGTTTCCCACAATGAATCTTTCATCAGCAATTGTGAACCATGTATTAATATCCTTTTTAAATAGTCTGCAATTTGCTCACTGTTGCCTCACAAAAATTATTCCTGTGGAATTTTCTCATGTTCACTTACCTTCAATGCAGGATAAATGCTATGGATTTGAATCTTCTTTTGCTCATGCCTTGTGTTTCATGAAGTATAAGATTATATGTGGCTTAAGATGAGTGTTCTAACCCTGCAATATGTTTCAAAGAGTTATCTGCATGTTTGCTGATGCATAGACATGCCCCTTATATATGATCCGTATTCCTCATTGAATGTGTACATATACACCAAATACTGAGGTAATGCATGTTTGTCATCGAAATAAGAAGCCCTCATACCTCCACTGCTATCTATGGCCTTTTTTGATGGAAAAGGGTCCTTCTGCAATATGGCTCCTGTATATTGAATGAGCAAGAGGAAACCAGCATACAATAAACATCAGCCACATTCCGTGCAATATCTGATACCCCTCAGAAGCACAAAGTCAACTGCCCATCATAACAGACAGTGTCCCCCTTTAAGAGGATGATGCTATAGGTTATGGATATCCCTGCTATATGAACCAGCTTTGTATTTGCAGCCAATTCGGTGGCAGTATAGCTTACTGAGCTTAGGTTGAGCTTGTGTGTACACAATTCTTAAAGACTGTAAAGTCAATCACCAGGGACCATTTTGTTCATCCATATTATATTTCAGGTAATGTTCACTGAGAACCATGGGAGTATCTGCTCTCTATTTTGAAACTTCTTTCTTTGTAAAGATGGGGCACTTCAGAGTCGTCTGGGTATATCTGCTAAATTTGTAGCATATCAAATTTATATCCCTTTAGTTATTACCTAAGTGTGTCTTGCATTGCCCAGTATAATAGTGGGCAACCCCTTGACCATGTTGACTGTTGACAGGCAAACCATAAGGGTCAACACATCATTTCCTTGAGCATTGCGTTCTCATCATGGTCAGGAGCTGAACTACCATCATACAACTCACCAGTGAGTGCAACAGACTTAAAAACATCAAATATATAACTGATCATGACTAACTATGAATAGGCTTTTGGAATAAACATAATGCCTTCACAGGAAATCTGGGTGTCTCAATTAGAATAAGCTTAATGCTCCTCCTATTGCACTCTTATCCTAGACCCTTAGTGCCTGTATATTCTCTGCTCTGAGCTCCTCCTTAATGGATCTCAGGGGAAGGAATGAAGCACTCTTGCGACAACAATGAAGGGACACAGTTTAGGGAATCTCTCAAAATACTACTGCTAGGTAACACCATTACATGCATTATGTACATTATGTGAATTAATAGTTGTAACATCATTCCCATAAAACTTTTGTCCCATAGAAGTATCATAGAAGAGATGCTCATGCGCTTTCCATGGAGTTGGAAAATTGGGTTTAGATTTGATTAGCAAGGATGCCCCCGTGTATAATTTCAGTGTGAAACAATTGTCTGAGACAGGCCTCCAATGTCCTATCTCTATTTCATCTGAAGGTTTCAGTATCATTCCAAGCCATGGAGTATTGACCATCTTCCAAATGATATGATTAAAGCTACTTTCATTCCCATCCCTTAAATCGATGCCCTTCACTGCTGCATTTGGTTAACAAGAAGAGGCATTGGTGTCCCACCTTGAACCTCCCAAATATCCTTTGTGGCACCATTATAATAAGGAAGAGGATTTTGTTTTATTGGCCCTATTTCGTCAGGCTCTAAATACAATTTTCCTCTTTTGCCATAAGGTAAAATCCATTCACAATAGCGTACTGCCTAACAATTACATTTAATTATGCAATACATTCGCCTTAAAAGGTTTTGAGGCATAATTATAATTGGTAGGTTAAATATTCCTTGTTTCTAACTCAGTTATAAATACATAGGATACACATTTTGAGTTCAATCAGATCGGGAGTGGGCCTCAAGAAATTGTATCAAACAAATCCTATTGCCCTTTGCTCTAATATATCAGCTCTACCTAAAAAGCTTTCTGGCATTGGTTGGTGTAAGGACACGTAGCTTTACATAATAGCAACCAGTTAAAATAGTAAATTACGTAATATATGTTTCCTAGTAATTCCGGGACTTTTCAAGTGAAAAATGCAAGAAAACATATATTGCAGCAGAGAAGTATGATTAATTCCCAGCTTAGAAGGGATGTATTGTCACCTCAGAACTATTTATTGTGAACAATCAATCTATCAAATGTTGGATGATTATGCATTTTCTCTGGTTGTGCTTGCACACATCTCAACCCTGGAGCATTGCTGTAATATTCCCTCCACAAAGTCTCAAAATTGGTTCAAATACTGTCTTGATCATAAAGATCTCTCAGCCCTGAGGATGCCTCATTATTATGCTGGAAGGCACACAACAGAGAATTCCTTTCTGAATATTCGAGAATTGTTTGCAGACTCTCTTTTATGAGGTTTCTAAATACAGTTTTAGTGGTTAATGGTTTTTTCATGTTTGCCAAACCAACCAGACAGAGATTCTGCCAATTCTGTGTCATGACAAATACAAGTTCAGTTATTGATGACTATGGGGTTCCTGTTTGCCATCTGTAGTTCATTAAACACTGTCAACCATAAGAATTAAGATGAGTCCCTATGGTTGAAACCACATTCACTGAGCAGGGGAGACCCATAAACTGTAATTCATTTTGAAATAGCCTGAGTTCAATTACTTTATGCCCCATACATGATTATGCCTTATTCGTGCTGCGTGGGTGGGACGCACAGACTCAACTAATTTAATTTTGAAATAAGCTATTAAATCTGTCCAGACTGGTAACATGTATACATATCTTTCCCATGTAAAAGAGAATAATTATATGTCTCATATCTTGCCTATTCATTATATTGATTATATGGGCGGCCACATATGACATGCATGTCAGATATATTTATATTCATAGATTTTACCTAAGCATTCATATCTATAGGCATTAATAGGCACATAATAAAATAGGTGATGTCCACTGCCCATTAATAAGGCTCAGAAATACATGATTTTATCTTTTGTCATAATTGTTTTCTTTTCAGAATTGAATATTGAATTCTGGATTTTGTACTTATCTTTCACTTTCTGGTTTCAAATAATGTAATCAATGCTTAAAAAGGTTGTATAAAGTAAATGTAAATCCATCCATAATATGGGATATATAATCTCAAAGCTGCAAGCTAGTATCACCAAACTAAAGATTTGTGAGCATCTCACAACCCTAAGGTTAGATAGTCTTAGACTTAGTGGACTATCTTGTCACCAAACAACCTTGCGGAGGAGGATGAATGATCCTTTGAAATGAATGACCTTCTATCTATAAAGGGTATTTAAAATTATGACATTAATCAGTGAGTGGACTGCTGATGAGGCCATCAACACCTTAAAGCTAATTAAAAGTCACATCTATCAGTCAAAGGCTAGATGGGGGAATGGGATCATTCAAAGGCATGTGCATATTTTGACAACTAATTATCTCCTCAATGCATAGACTTTAGAACAGTTAGGCTCTACGCTAGGCCCTGCTCAATGATTTAGATTTTGTATATGCACCACCAGGATACCTCAGACTTTACAGCAATGTATCAGGAAGTAATCACCATTTTGAATATGTAACGTGTATATGCCTAAATTTATATAATGCATGTTCACACATCGCTCTCAGCAGCTCCACCTTCAAAAGTTTAAATACACATTATATTAGGTATGTATTAACTATGTGCCAACCCTTTATGACCGAGCATCAGCTATAGATGATGCCATGGCTTGCAATTGCTGAGCATCAACTATAGTTGATTCTGTGGCTGGCAGAGCAATGGTTTTAGTCAGCATAACTCTATGGGACTACACCAGCAACTACTGTTTTATATCGGCCTTCAAGGGTTGTGAACTTTCATATCTGGAAAGACACTTAGATCATAATATTAAACATCGTCTAACTACATGTAAGTAGTGAACCCATAAAATGCAACCTTTTATACTGTAAACCACCTGTAAATGCTGTTGCCCATGTACACTAATACCACAGTATATACTGTAAAATAGCCACAAAGATTGGTCCTGAGTATCCTTTGTCTCCTTAGAAAGACTCTCAAATTTGCTTAGAATCTCCCAAGATCAACTCAACATAATTTTATAGAACTGTGGCTGCAGTGCCTCTGTCCCACCATCTTATCCTAACCTCCCTAGTGTATAGGGAGAGGTGATGAATCCCCTGGGTGAGGGTGTCTCCACAAGAACTGTTATTGTGTAAAGGACCCAGCATTGAGCTGCAGCCATAATGGATGGGGGTTCAGCGTGTCACACTCGGTGCGACTTAGTGAGATGACCACACATTGGCAGGACAGGCAACAGGAGAAGCAAGTGCAAGGGGGTTGATAGGGAAGTACTGGGTGTGGAGGCGTGAAGGTATTCGCTGCTAAATACTCTTGGGGGTTTGAGGAGTTGGAAAGTTATATTGTCGGTTGCCTGAACATGGTTTGAATAGCTCTGGTCACATTCATTTCCTTCAAAAAGATTTTAGTGGGGAAATCCCAGCTGTGATCGGCCATGTGCTCTGTCTTGCCTTCTCAAATCAATCTTGCAGACCCGAAAGCCAGTATTGCACACAGGGGATGGGGTATAACACATACCATCCAAAACGAACTGGTACCAAAGCAAGGGAGGGGTGTTCTGCTTATCTTTTCCATATCCCTTCTTGATAGGAGGAATGGAAGTAGAGGTGACAGTTCAGCCAAGGTGAGGGCATAGTCTTTATTTTGCACATGCTTAAGGATGTAAGGGCAGAAGTTGATGATGAGGGTCCATATATAATTGGCATGAGAATTCGTTTTTGTGTTCTCTCAGAGGGCACAAAAAGAGTTCTTTCCACTTCGGTTCCATTAAAACAGAATTCACCCATATATTGTAGGCATTCAGGTATATTTAGACTAAGTAGTGTGCCAGATTGTATTCGCACTGTAGTGGTCTAATTGTAGAGCATTGGTCTTGCATGCACTAGTCCACAGGGTTCAATCCCCAATTTGGACCAGAGCATCAACCTTCAAATTAAAGTTAGGCCTATGCAGTCAGGTGGGTCTTGGAAACATCATAATTATCACTTTTGAAGTCCTGACCACAATTTAGCATGCAAAAGTAAAGGACTGTCAGAGTTTTGGGTTGCTGCTTACATCAAACCTGGCATTAGAGCAGAATACTGCCTGACATTCCTGCCCATGGTTGCTGACAAATCAGAAGAAATATTGCCTTGGGATATTGCATATTGCCATAAGTCCAGCATACAGAGACTTTGAGAGAGTCTCCTTATGAGTCTGGCAGTGTTGGACTCTTTGAGCCCTGAGAAAAGGCTTTCTGGACTATCTATGTTGTTTGAAAATAAGATACATTGAAACCGTTGATAACATTTGCCAGAATCGTTTGCAAATATCCCTGTATTTTCTTTGAGGCATCCGTATTTTAGTGACATTTTATAACATCTAGTTGCTGCCTCTGACACATTGCTGACATTATATTGTACTTTATCTGCGGATCAGAAATTCCCTGTGATTATGAATTCATTCCCATTAAAATACCAGCGTGGCAATTATTAGTTGAAATGTGAATAAACTTTTAATTTCCGACATCAGAAAGGAGTATGGCTTTCTATAGGAGGTGCCCACTGTGATAGGTGGACCCAGAATGTGTCTCAATTAAAACGGGCTTAATTTCTCTTCCCATGGTACATGCTAATTTCACACATACAGTTCCTTCGTCTCTGCCTATTGAGTGGCAAGGGAGAGGGTGGTACCCGTGGAAGATGAGAATGCATCTCTTTAATACATCGCTTCGCATATTGATCAATCTTTACAGACATGTTTGCAATCTTTGTTATAATTTTTATTTCAACTTTGTTAAGGCAGTAAGCATTTCCTTCATCACATTTCTATGAGATTACTTTATTGATTCTTTTGGTGATTACAGAGACTGATCGCTCTTTTTGCCAGTGCACATTTAGCCCAACACTGTTAATGTTGTCTACATTCAGGTTTTGTAGATGCTAAAACATGCTCATAATGTGGTGCAACCATCAACTTGAAATATAAATTCGCTTCTAATTCTCATACTCCTTGCCATCATTGGAAGGAAAATATCATAGCGGGGATCCCAGTCTATAAGTATACTACATAATTATAATTATATAATCGACACAACTAGAACAACAGAAACTTTTTGGGAATATGTCTTGAAATTGCATAAGCTCATTACAAGCTAGCTCTCATCTGTGTTAGCATTCAGTGTGAACATTTTGCCTGACGATTCGGAGCATATTACAAGTTCCCTTTTAATTTTTTCTGTGATTCAATTTGGGATTCAAGGGTTGTAATTGTCCTAGATTGCAGGAGTAGCTAGCATGAGCTGAATAGCAAATTATCCTGTTCTATAAACGGTGCTGCAGATCAGGTTATACTTTGGTGTGAAGCAGGCTAAATCAAGAGAGCAGCTGTTGGAAGCAATATCAATTATTTACAAGGACCGAACACAGAGAAGATGAGGAAATAGTCAGGCTGGCAGTCCGGGGTACTGACATCACTGCTAGGTGAGCACTGCAGAGTAGGCCATTTAAAGAGGGGAAACTTGATTAACATCAGCTTTGACCTTAAATTTTGTTTGATCTACGATTATATACTTTCTGAACCGTAGTCCTTATGCCAGTTGCCTATCAAAATAGCAGTACGTACATCATTCTGACAAGATCTGTGCTCTGGCCTCAGGAAGTAATTAAACTGCTGCTTATCTACTGTATGTGACTCATATGTTTAACTGAGAGGGTAGAAAGGTGTCAGATAGAATTCCTGGTGTGACAAGGTATGTTGAGTAAGGTAGAAATAATTCCTCATTCATCAGGGGTAGAGTAATGGCTTGAAGGGCAGGTATTGAGTCTGGCATGGCAGTAATACCATGGCTATTCTCCCACTTCTATTAATGTCATCAGTTCCCATGTACAAAGTCCTGACAACCTCTGCTGTAGGGTTGTGGTTCATCATTAATTAGCCAGGGTTTACTGCGGCTATAACAAGCCATGGGTCTTAGGTTTTCCTGCAGAAGTGACATGAGTTCATTGTTCTGCATTAAGGAAGTGTGTGGCAGGATATATACATCATGCATGCTGATCCATCAAATCTACCTTTTCCACACAAAGTCGTAACAGATTATTTATTGCTCTCATCAGTATGTAGTAGGGACAAATGCTTAATGTAGGTAAGACATGACAGCAAGGCTATTGCATAGAGAGATATTTTGTGTGGCACTATACATTAATTTGGACCCTCGTCTACACTGTAGTGTAATGTGTAATTTCTTACTATCAAACACTATAGATGTGGCTTAAAAACATTATACTTATCATTCTTGTGATGTGTGGTTTATCATCATGCAATGGTGTTGAGATGGCACCAGGTAGCCATTCTAACCTAAAGGGAAATAATGCACACAAGGAGTGCAAACGAACTTTTTCTATAATTAGAATGTAACCTATAAATTACAGTTTCAGATCCTTCAACTGTAACATTAATTGCCTCAGTGGGCTCTTTGCCCCCATATCTCTTCAGGTAGCCTTATTTAATGGGTAAATCCAATTTCAAACGTATTTGAAAGTAGAAACAAGGGTATTGATTTCATTACTGGTGTTAGTTATTGTCTGATATGGTGTTGATCTGTTGTATCATTACTAGTGTGTTCTTTACCAGTAGGAATTACAAGAGGACAATTAACTAATAACCATTGGGGTATGGCTGTAGGCATAGAGCAGATATTAATTAGGTAGCTTTTTGTGGAAAAGTATTTCTTTTGATTCAATGCCTCATTAAGCTTATCAAAGTTTTTCACAATGAGTCTTTCATCAGCAATCGTGAACCTTGTATAACATCCTTTATAAGTACTCTGCAAGAACAACCATTCATAAATATGCTACTGTCTACACTTCCAAGGCAGATGGTTCTATTGCCTACCAACATTATGGAAATAATGCCTGAGTGAGGCACATTTTTGCATGGGACTCTCACCATTCAAGTGCAGGATAAACATGCTATGGATCCCAATGATCTTTTGTAGTTGTGAATTATAAACACAAGGCATTAGTATATGTGAACTAAAATGAGTGTTCCAACCCTTGGAAAAACAGGCATATATATGTCTGCAAGATGCCATAATCTTTTATCTGCATGTTTGCAAATACATAGATATGTCCCTTAGTGAACTCTGAACCAGATATTCCAGATTGAGTGTGTCTAAACCGGATACTGAAGTAGTGCATTTTTGTCATAGGAAAAGCTGTATTCCTCTATAGCTATCCATTGCCTTATTTGATTGAAAGGGTCCCTCTGTAATATGGCCCCCTTGATATAAAGCCATCATTCAATGATCATGGGGATGATAAAAGATGCAGTCATCCGATGATGGGTTCTGCTGCTATCTGTTTCACCAACACTTATGTTCATGTAGTGCAATTCCTGATATCCCAGAGTAGTCAAGTGCTAATTACAACAGGCAAAGCCCGACTTGAAGAGGAAGATGTTATATGAGCTTGCATTATATTTGTAGCTGATTCAGTGGCATTTACTTAAAGCTTACTGAGTTGAGGTTGGAACTAGTGTCTGTTTGTACAATAATTAAAAGCTAGGCTTAGTTTCCCAATATTCCGAGACATCAGAGATAACCATAACAGATAAGCACAGTGTTTTGCATGCACAGAAACCTTTCACAGGATCGGCCTCTCAAGACCAGGCTTTTAAAAAGTTTCTTTCACTGATATATGCTAGGCCTAGACCCTTAGTTCCTGTGTATTCTCTTTTCTGAACTGCTCCTTATGGGTATCAGGGGGAGGAATGAAAGACTCTTTGATGACAACAAAGGGACAAAGGTTTACTACGGAAATGCAAACTTACATTAGATTCTTATAAACACTAAGCTACATTAGCTAGCTACTGCCAGCTACTACTATGTAGTGATCAATAAAATTTTAATGTGATCGGTTAAGAATACCCTTTGCCATATGTCTACCTGGGGAAAACTCCACTCAACATGGATTTATGAAACTGTGGCCAGAATACCTCTGTCCCATGACCTTACTCTAGCCTCCCTAGTGTATAAGGAGAGGCGATGGATCCATTGGAGCAAGGGTGTGCCTACAAAGCATGTTATTGTGTAAAGGACCCAGCATTGAGTTGCCGCCATAATGGATGGGAGTTCAGCGTGTCACATGAGGTTTGGCGCAGTGAGGCTACCACACATTGGGAGGAGAAACAGAAGAAAGGACCAAGGTGGGTCGATATAATGAGTGTGGAGGTGTCACGATGTAGAGGAACTGACAGGTACATGCTCAATGATAATTATTGTAGAGTACTCTGACATTTTGTGTTATTCTGCGATGAGACCTGGACCTATCATAGCTCTAGTCTTGGGGACACAACTTGTACAAACATCTACCTGGAAACCTTTGTTCTGGGCTGGTCACAAGGCACAATTTGAATAGTGGAGGAAAATCTACCCCATTTTCTGTGTCCAACCCACACCTCTTTCCCAGCCAGTCTGTCTAGATTGGCCCACCACATTATTATGTACATTAAATGCATCAAAACACTGAAAGTAAAAAGGAAACATCTCCCATTCAAAAACAGGTGATGAAGGCCTTATTGCAAGAGAGTAATCTTTTCAAGTTGTTATGGGTTATTCTCTATGACTCTCTTTTCCTTTTGACACGCTATGAAAACAATCTTTATCCTATTAGTTATTATCATTTGGCGAAGTTGATACATTGAAACAAAGAGAAACGGCACACTGTGGTGATAACTATTCTTGTATTGACCCTGTCCACTGGCAGAAAAGTAGTCCGCCCTAATTAGCAACCAATCAGAGGATAGGGCACTGACACATATACTTGACCAGCCAATGTATTCAGGGAGTGGTCATTTATTGATCCGGAGATGGGGGGGGGGTAAAGATTTAGACCCCTCCTGAAGGGAGGCAGACAAAATCCTGACCCCTCTTGAGGGGGGGGTGTAGAGAAGATTGCCCTTTTTCCTTAAAAAGCCAGGGTGTTACTATAGTTCAAAGGGGGGGGGGGACGTTTTCACCCCCTTCAGTGAGAGGGGTGGAGGGGTGGTGGTGCAGATTACCCTGCATCCCCTTGAGAGGATGATGTAACATTTTTCATCCTCAACAGAAGATTTGACCCCCCCCACCATCATGAATTAATGACCACTCCCTTACCATAACCAGGGTTCGAGAGGGTAGTCGTTACAAGCGGACAACAGTGGATAGGCCTATGACCACCACCACCACAGTGGAGTGGTAGTGGTGCCTAGAGGTGGCTGTCCCCTTGCTGGTCAGAGTACTAGTTTACTAGTTGTTGAGGCCTAGCTTTTGATGAGAAGCCCTGGGTGTAAAACCAATGACTATGGACATTTGGGGTGAGTCCACATGGAGAAGTAGTCCCACCAGTATAAGCAGAATAACCTTCTTTGGGTTGACAAATGATAATAAATCCACAAACATACTCGTCCCCAATACAACTATTTTTATCAGACTTGTTTATGACGGGTGTAGTCTCATTATCAGCCTCGCCCTGCGGGCTCTGCTGATAATATCACTACACCCTTCATAAACAAGTCTGATAAAAATAGTTGTATTGGACACTCGTATGTTAGTGTGTATATATTCATTCAAAGTACATTGAAACAAATTACACCTTCCCTGAGACATTCTTAGTTTCAGTGAAAATGTCTTTACAACCGTTCCCTGAGAACTTATAATTTGGTTGTCCACACTATCTGTATGCTCATCTATTATCTGTACTGTATGAGTGTAGTCCTGCCTTAGGTATTATGTGCACAGGTTCCCCTTAATAAAGTTACATGCTGCTACCTCAAGGAGGAGGGGCCTTCACTGGTTGCAGGAATTTGATCAGTTGGTGGTATCCTTATGATTTATATGCCTCGGGATGGTTGTAGCAATGGTTCAATCTAGCACTGGCCTATCATTTGGTAAGGTAGATGACCAGGGCAGACACATGTTATCCTTTTCCTCATCACTTCCAACTTGTATGATATGATCTAAGGACAGGTTTTTCTCTGCTTCCCTAATGCTCTGGTGACACTGGCACTGGGAAAATATTTCAAGCAACACAATATTGTAAAATAAAGACACCCATCCAATCCTGTTACTCAGAAGGAGATCCATGTTACAGTGAAATTAAGTAAGTAGTTTCTTAGAATGAGCCTTTTTCACTGGAGTAAAAGCAGTGTTAGCTCAGCATCAGCCTTATTCCTACACCGTATCTCTGCTTTCACAGAGATGTGATTTCAGCTTCAGGCCTTAGCCATAATAGCTTTACAAGCACCTTGCTGTAACTCTATCAGCAAATGAGATTGGTGCCAGCAGGTATGTGGCATAGACGTGGTGCAATGCATATAGTCTTGAAATGGCAGTGTTGACTACTGTGAACAAGAGTTAATTGTCACTTAAAATTAAAAGGTCATCGAAACATTCTTGTTGAGTGAAACTAAAGTCAGATAAAGCCATAGAAATTCTGATATCATAAAGGCTACTCATTATGCACACTGTGTCTGCTAGTTAAACATTCTTCATGAATATCACAGGCACCTGTCAACTGCTTCTCCCCAACATGATCTGTGCCAGCTTCCATGGAAACAGAACCAAACACTCATTTTAAGTTAACTTCATGGATACCATTAAATTTTAAACTTTCAGATTGTAGCCCGTAATCTACAGTAATATTATTGGTGGCACTATGTGTGTGGAAATTGAGATTGGTAATAACTGTCTTACCTCATATTAATCAGGAGTAGGTGCCAGTATGTATCTACCACCTTTATGGCAGATCAGTCCTCGTACATGGTATGCTGACCGACTCAATAGCACATAAATCCTGATAACACATATTACTATAGAATAGGCTGAAACTGGTGATGAAATATCTCAATAGCTAAGAATCATACAGAATACAGTGTTTGCTCTATAGAGACACTAAAGGACAATATAGTAAAGCCATATATACTTGTATAACCTTGATTAGGCTTGACAGCATAAGTGAGGGAGGATTCTTGAGGGCTGAGTGCCTCTGCATGGATGACATTACAATAACTCTCACCAACCATACACCTAGGGATAGGGATTCTGGAGCTGCAGACATTTAAGCTGGAGGAGTAGGTGTAGCCTTTACAGATAGATGACACAGTACGCCTTAGCCATAGCCTATCATCATCTTAAAGCTGGTTCCTTTGCTATCGTTTCCTGACACATTGCTCAACAGCTGTGGGGGAGTGAGTGTGACAATGACAGACAGATGACACCACACACACCTGCTACCACCCAGAGGCAGGTGCTGTAGCTGTCTTAAAGCTTGTTTCCTGCTCCAGTGCATTGCTCATCTGATTTGCCCTATCCCTTCCTGACAGGGAAAAATGGGAGTAGAGGCGACAGATTAGCCATGGGGAGGGCATGGCAGGAGCAACTTAGTCTGGTTTCGTCCCTATGTAGAGGCCTAAGGATGTAATGGTGGAAGTCAATAGTGGAAATCCCTATCAGACTGGGATAGAGTTTTGGGCTGGGTTATTAGATTTCAGAGGGTAAACCAAATTAAATGCAGTATAATGAATATTTGCTTTGTCAGAGAGTGAAATGTTTTGGTTCCATTGAAAGAGTGAGCAGTGGCACTGTGCATAGTTGTCTAATGGTACAGAATATTGTGTTGCATACAGTAGCTCAGACCCTTGTAACAAACAACAAGATAATCCTTTCAACACTTTTTGATTCTTTGAGCAGAATTTCCCGTTCCCAAGATTGAAAGACATCCGAATCCCCAGGGCTCTCATTAAGCATCCATGATGTATAAACCCCCTCACCTTACCCCTCCCTCTACAGTAACGGAGTCATATTTTTGACATGTATAAACCATTTAGTCATATAAAGAGAACATGACTACCCAACATCTGTCTAGGGTAACTAGGCCCAACTATGCCTACACATAAAGAAACTATTGTCCCCCAGACAGCACATGCCTCATTAGTGCATGTGATAGAGCAGAGGATCATTCATCTGGAGGTATCCAACTCGATTCTCAGTATAGCAAACCTTGGTATTAAAGAGACATACCATTGTAATAAGGTACAGGTTTTATTAGATGCAACTATCTTATATCAATTTATAACATCAATATATTTTAGATGAGTGATTGGATGTCAAAGGCTTGGCATTGAAACCGCATCCTCCTCTTTACTGGGATTAATCATGCATAATTACAGGAATTTAGATAACATGTCAATAACTAGTAATCCCTGCTCACATAATACCATGACCTCACAGGAATAAAACCTATATTTAAGTTGCCCAACAAGGGGCACAGGCTCAATGATTGTGACTTGCATTCATCGATCCAGCCAATAACATTACAGCAAATTAGAACAAGTGAACATGTGACCTGCCGGTCAGGCAAGAGAGTGGTAAAATTGATTTACCTGGTCAGATCTGGATGTAGTAGCGGAGCATCAACAACCACGTCCTTTCACCAAACCTATATTTAAGAGTTTTTCAGTGGGAATTCTCAAGACTTGCCTAACAACTATGGAATTTTTCTCAGTGGGATGTTCTGTTTACATTTAACAATCTCTCATATTTACCTCCAGTGTAACCCAGTTCAAAATAAACATTGCACACCTGGAAATCTCCATCACCGTAAGGCTTAGAGAGAAAGTGATACCCTTTCATTATTCATTATGCATTATAATTCTCCACTATATATTATAACATTGTTTGATTATTTTCCTTTTCTGCTTTATGAGTCATTGTACACATTTCAATGCAATTTACATTAGACAAATATACCTTATTGAGCTATCATTTAAAGTGGTGGAGATGCCATACAGATATAATTAAATCTGAGATATCAGATTCCGGGCCATTCCCAGAAAAGTATTCACATCTTGGTTAATAAATGTTCAGGGACCGCCTAACCTAAAGGTTCTAGTCAAGGGTCCAAATTTCAGAAACCTTATGGACAAATTCCACTGGTTTAATTGCCTGATAAAGACGTTGCTACTCTTTGGTGATGCAAGATGTCAATGTTCCCTACTTGTGCTCACTCTGACAAAGATGTCATCTGCTCCTCGTTAGGCAGCAAAATGTGGTTTCTCATGTGAAGAAATATCTAATATCAGCCAACACTGGTTGCGAGATCAAAAATAGTAAAAACGAGTGTCAGGCAATGTTGTCTCTCTTCAGTGGAGTCGCTGCCCATCAAATTTCTACAAAAAGTTATCCTATTTTTAGGATATACATAGATATAGTCTATTTATACATAACACATTTGCTAAGTGTATGGCTGGAACCTGGTTGGAGATAGTCATGATGGGGAGTATATTAGGAAGGCAAAAGGCCCTTATTAAGCGCTAGTTATACTTTGCAACAAAAAGTATGAACAGCTGCAGGTTATTCGTTGCTCTTATAATTTCTAGTTAGGATGTGACTACCGAGTGTCCATGAATGCTTCATGCAGGTGAGAAATGACAGCCAAGCCATTAAATAGGGAGCTATTGCCTGTGATACTATACATCAATTTGGATCCTGATCTATATCTTATCGTAGAGTGTAACCTCTCAACACTATTAATGTGGTTTAAAAAATATCTGGTGTATGGGTTATTATCATGAGAGGTTGGTGAGACACCATGCTACCATTTTGTTACCAAATGGGAATTAAGGAGTGTGAGATATTTAATTTCAAACAACATTTAACACATCCACAGATATTCCAATTAACACAAGCATGGCTTCCTGTAATATTGTTTCTTTGAAAACGACTTTGCTCATCCCACAAATCACCTTTTCAAATCTTTCAGCTGTTACTTAAGATGGCCTTAATGGAGTTGTTGCCCATTTATCTTTTCATGTCGGCTTTGCTCAATAGCCAATTCAAATTTCACAATGTATTTGGAAGTAGAAACCGGGGTATTGCTTTCAATACTGGTGTATGTTGTCTGATATGGTGTTGATGTTGTCATAGACTGAATAACTTGTGTATTATTTACCAGTAGCAAATGCAAAAAGACCATTAATTGAGGCAGTTATTGGAGGTGTAGGTGGTCGGGTAGGTAAAGTTGGAATGGAAGAGGTATATGTATGGGGTAGAGGATTGTGGGAAATAGTTGGTGGATGTAGTAATTAATAAAGGTGAGACCCTGTAGGTGGGGGTGTATACCTTATGATTATGTACTTTCCCAGCAGGGGGCGACAATGCGCCGCTGTGAAGATTATACATCTCCACTGCGCACAAATATCCTTTTTAAATAGTTTGCAATTTGCTCACTGTTGCCTCACAAAAATTGTTCCTGTGGAATTTTCTCATGTTTACTTACCTTCAATGAAGGATAAATGCTATGGATTTGAATGTTCTTTTGCTCATGCCTCGTGTTTCATGAAGTATAAGATTATATGTGGCTTAAAATGAGTGTTCTAACCCTGCAATATGTTTCAAAGAGTTATCTGCATGTTTGCTAATGCATAGACATGCCCCTTATATGATCCGTATTCCTCATTGAATGTGTACATACACCAAATACTGAGGTAATGCATGTTTGTCATCGAAATAAGAGGCCCTCATACCTCCACTGCTATCTATGGCCTTTTTGGTGGAAAAGGGTCCTTCTGCAATATGGCTCCTGTGTATTGAATGAGCAAGAGGAAACCAGCATACAATAAACATCAGCCACATTCCGTGCAATATCTGATACCCCTCAGAAGCACATGTCAACTGCCCATTATGACAGGCAGTGTCCCCTTTAAGAGGATGATGATATAGGTTATGGATATCCCTGCTATATGAACCAGCTTTGTATTTGCAGCCAATTCAGTGGCAGTATAGCTTACTGAGCTTAGGTTGAGCTTGTGTGTACACAATTCTTAGAGACTGTAAAGTCAATCACCAGGGGCTATTTTGTTCATGGATATTATGTTTCAGGTAATGTGCACTGAGAACCATGGGAGTATCTGCTCTCTATTTTGAAACTTCTTTTTTTGTAAACTTCAGATACATCTGGATATATCTGCTAAATTTGTAGCATATCAAATTCATATCCCTTTAGTTATTACCTATGTGTGTCTTGCATTGCCCAGTATAATAGTGGGCAACCCCTTGACCATGTTGACTGTTGACAGGCAAACCATAAGGGTCAACCCATCATTTCCTTGAGCATTGCATTCTCATCATGGTCAGGAGCTGAACTACCATCATACAACTCACCAGTGAGTGCAACGGACCTAAAAACATCAAATATACAACTGATCATGACTAACTATGAATAGGCTTTTGGCATAAACATAATGCCTTCACAGGAAATCTGGGTGTCTCAATTAGAACAAGCTTAATGCTCCTCCTATTGCACTCTTATCCTAGACCCTTAGTGCCTGTATATTCTCTGCTCTGAGCTCCTCCTTAATGGGTCTCAGGGGAAGGAATGAAGCACTCTTGGGACAACAATGAAGGGACACAGTTTAGGGAATCTCTCAAAATACTACTGCTAGGTAACACCATTACATGCATAATGTACATTATGTGAATTAAAAGTTGTAACATCATTCCCATAAAACTTTTGTCCCATAGAAGTATCATGGAAGAGTTGATGCTCATGCGCTTTCCATGGAGTTGGAAAATTGGGTTTAGATTTGATTAGCAAGGATGCCCCCGTGTATAATTTCAGTGTGAAACAATTGTCTGAGACAGGCCTCCAATGTCCTATTTCTATTTCTTCTGAAGGTTTCAGTATCATTCCAAGCCATGGAGTATTGACCATCTTCCAAATGTCATGAGTAAAGCTACTTTCATTCCCATCCCTTAAATCGATGCCCTTCACTGCTGCATTTGGTTAACAAGAAGAGGCATTTGTGTCCCACCTTGAACCTCCTTTGTGGCACCATTATAATAAGGAAGAGGATTTTGTTTATTGGCCCTATTTCGTCAGGCTCTAAATATAATTTTCCTCTTTTGCCTTGAGGTAAAATCCATTCACAATAGGGTACTGTCTAACAATTACATTAAATTATGCAATAGATTCGCCTTAAAAGGTTTTGAGGCATAATTATAATTGGTAGGTTAAATATTCCTTGTTTCTAACTCAGTCATAAATACATAGGATACACATTTTGAGTTCAATCAAATCGGGAGTGGGCCTAAAGAAATTGTATCAAACAAATCCTATTGCCCTTTGCTCTAATATATCAGCTCTACCTAAAAAGCTTTCTGGCATTGGATGGTGTAAGGCCACGTAGCTTTACATAATAGCAACCAGTTAAAATAGTAAATTACATAATATATGTTTCCTAGTAATTCCGGGACTTTTCAAGTGAAAAATGCAAGAAAGCATATATTGCAGCAGAGAAATATGATTAATTCCCAGCTTAGAAGGGATGTATTGTCACCTCAGAACTATTTACTGTGAACAATCAATCTATCAAATGTTGGATGATCATGCATTTTCTCTGGTTGTGCTTGCACACATCTCAACCCTGGAGCGTTGCTGTAATATTCCCTCCACAAAGTCTCAAAATTGGTTTAAATACTGTATTGATCATATAGATCTCTCAGCCCTGAGGATGCCTCATTATTACGCTGGAAGGCACACAACAGAGAATTCCTTTGTGAATATTCGAGAATTGTTTGCAGACTCTCCTTTTTGAGGTTTCTAAATACAGTTTCAGTGGTTAATGGTTTTTTCATGATTGCCAAACCAACCAGACAGAGATTCTGCCAATTCTTTGTCATGACAAACACAAGTTCAGTTATTGATGACTATGGGGTTCCTGTTTGCCATCTGTAGTTCATTAAACACTGTCAACCATAAGAATTAAGATGAGTCCCTATGGTTGCAACCACATTCACTGAGCAGGGGAGACCCATAAACTGTAATTCATTTTGAAATAGACTGATTTCAATTACTTTATGCACCATACATGATTATGCCTTATTCGTGCTGCGTGGGTGGGATGCACAGATTCAACTAATTTAATTTTGAAATAAGCTATTAAATCTGTCCAGACTGGTAACATGTATACATATCTTTCCCATGTAAAAGAGAATTATTCTATGTCTCATATCTTGCCTACTCTTTATGACATGCATGTCAGATATATTTATATTCATAGATTTTACCTAAGCGTTCATATGTATAGGCATTAATAGGCACATGATAAAATAGATGATGTCCACTGCCCATTAATAAAGGTCAGAAATACATGATTTTATCTTTGGTCATAATTGTTTTCTTTTCAGAATTGAATATTGAATTCTGGATTTTGTACTTATCTTTCACTTTCTGGTTTCAAATAATGTAATCAATGCTTAAAAAGGTTGTTTAAAGTAAATGTAAATCCATCCATAATATGGGATATATAATCTCAAAGCTGCAAGCTAGTATCACCAAACTAAGGATTTGTGAGCATCTCACAACCCTAAGGTTAGATAGTCTTAGACTTAGTGGACTATCTTGTCACCAAACAACCTTGCGGAGGAGGATGAATGATCCTTTGAAATAAATGACCTTCTATCTATAAAGGGTATTTAAAATTATGACATTAATTAGTTAGTGGACTGGTCATGAGGCCATCAACGCCTTAAAGCTAATTAAAAGTCACATCTACCAGTCAAAGGCTAGATGAGGGAATGGGATCATTCAAAGGCATGTGGGTATTTTGACAACTAATTATCTCCTCAATGCATAGACTTACATGGATAACAACTCAGAACAGTTAGGCTCTATGCTAGGCCCTGCTCAATGATTTAGACTTTGTATATGAACCACCAGGATACCTCAGACTTTACAGCAATGTATCAGGAAGTAATCACCATTTTGAATATGTGACATGTATATGCCTAAATTTATATAATGCATGTACACACATCGCTCTAATGAGAGAAACTCAGCAGCTCCACCTTCAAAAGTTGAAATACACATTATATTAGGTATGTATTAACTATGTGCCAACCCTTTATAACCGAGCATCAGCTATAGATGATGCCATGGCTTGCAATTGCTGAGCATCAACTATAGTTGATTCTGTGGCTGGCATAGCAATGGTTTTAGTCAGCATAACTCTATGAGACTACACCAGCAACTACTGTTTTATATTGGCCTTTAAGGGTTGTGAACTTCCTCTCATATCTGGAAAGAGACTTAGATCATATATTGAACATTGTCTAAATACATGTAAGTAGTGAACCCATAAGATGCAACCTTTTATACTGTAAACCATCTGTATATGCTGTTGCCCATGTACACTAATACCATAGTATATAATGTAAAATGCCCCAAAGATTGGTGCAGAGTATCTTTTGTCTTCTTAGGAAGGACTCACCATCTTACCCTAACCTCCCTAGTGTATAGAGAGAGTTGATGAATCCCCTGGGTGAGGGTGTCTCCACAAGAACTGTTATTGTGTAAAGGACGCCATAATGGATGAAGGTTCAATGTGTCACACTAGTGTGGCTTGGTGAGGTGACCACACATTGGCAGGACAGGCAACAGGAGAAGCAAGGGCAAGGAGGTTGATATATTAGGTGTTGAGGCGTGAAGGTATTCGCAGCTAAATGCTCGTGGGGGTTTGAGGAGTTGGAAAGTTATATTGTTGGCTGCCTGAATGTAGATTGAATAGGTCTGGTCACATTCATTTCCTTCAAAAAGATTTTATTGGGGAAATCCTAACTGTTATCGGCCATGTGCTCTGTCTTGCCTTCTCAAATCAATCTTGCTGACCCAATAGCCAGTAATGCACACAGGGGATGGGGTATAACACATACCATCCAAAACGAACTGGTACCAAAGCAAGGGAGGGGCTTTGCTTGAGGACTGCCTGGACATGGCAAGCTTTGGCCCAACCTTAAACTAATAAAATAAAATAAAATAAAATTGCTGCTTACCACTGCTTGCTAAGCTAGACCATGGAAGTGTCTGGTGGGGGGCGGGGTAGGGGTGGGTGTGACGCTCACAGACACACACCTGCTATCACCCTGAGGCAGGTGCTGAAGCTGTCTTAAAGCTTGCTTCCTACACCAGTGCTCTGCTTATCTTTTCCATATCCCTTCTTGACAGGAGGAATGGAAGTAGAGGTGACAGTTCAGCCAAGGTGAGGACATAGTCTGTATTATGCACATGCTTAAGGATGTAAGGGCAGAAGTAGATGATGAGGGTCCATATATAATTGGCATGAATATTCGTTTTTGTGTTCTCTCAGAGGGCACAAAAAGAGTTCTTTCCACTTCGGTTCCATTAAAAGAGATAGTCCATGAGCTACTGGCACCCCTCGTGCACCCCCCCACAACTCACCCCCATAGCATTTTTTTTGGTCCTTAGGGTCCCTAGAACAAGATTCAAGATGTTAACATTGAATATCTTGGGATGCACTACCGGTTTTGGCTCCCTATCCATGTGCGGGTTGATACCACTTTTGGAGCAGTTTTTGCATCAGAGAATTTTAGAGGTATGTTCAAACTTTGAACTGTAATAACACCTTCCCATCAAAGGGTATCTAAGCTAAGGGGCTCATCTTAAAGATAACATAATTTCCTATTGATTGATGGCTGTTACATGCATCAGGATTGAGAATTGGCTGTGGTAGAGGCTCGGAAACATCGGAGTTTGAACTCGCAAATTGGAAGTTTTCACTAAGAAAATGTCAGTGGACCTTACAAACATAGATATAGCAACCCCTTATCCCACATTTGGCCACCCAATCTCATATGATAATAATAGAATGAATCCTTCTGATTAATTTGAGCCATAGAACAGCCTTTTGCGATGATCCCAAGTAGAGATATTGCCTTAGGAACAGGGACGCTACATTGAGCCAGCCATGTATTATTTTATGGTATTTTGTACTCCACCTCGTGCAAATGTATATTTCATCATACTAGGCCATTTACAATGGGTTTGAATCTAACCTAAAATAGATGGTTATTAAGAATCTTGCTGTTTCTATTTGATAGGAATGTGTGAAGAGGCTACAAATGGTCAAAATTCAAGATGGCGGCTGATTGATTAGAATTCTGCTCTGCAAGGTGTAAATAAGGAGGCTAGAATAATTCTGATGACACCTACCCCTAGTAAATCCATCCCAAGGGATTCAATGGAGCAACCAGTTTTATCCTAGAATCAGTGGTTGCCTAGCAACAGTAGGTTTACATAGCAACCAGTCCAAAAACCATAATTGTGGGCAGCTATTACCTATCTGCCTCTGCCCAATAGTTACCAACTCCAGGTGCGATTGCGCTGACGGTGGCTGGTGGCCTGACTAGACTCAAAGACTCCCATGACTACCATCTCTCTATCTCAGCCCTTTTATAGGTCAGCTGGCAGGGACCAAGATATCCCAACACTACTCACCATTGCCTGCCATTGGCTGCGGTGATCATATATACCTTTTAAGTGACCTCACTACGGCCACCACCACCACCAGGGCAATAGAGGGCACCATTGACTCTGCACCACTTACACTTCTTCCACACTCCTCTTTTTCCAAGATCCTAACAATCACCATGACCTTGAACCTGGATTTTGCTGGGTTAGGTCAATCCCTGCAGGTAGCAGGTGTCGGCAACTCCTTTAAACTACCATGCGATTGACTTTTGAATCCGTAGTCATTTTTTAACCTGGCTTCAGCTGTAAAAACCTGATTTTTAACTATATTATCTACTTATATTCCAGAAAGCGATAACATGGCTGGGGGAACTTAGCTAGGTCAACTGTATAGAAGGAGGTGTATTTGATGGGTGGGGGAGTGTGCAGGAAGCCAGGAAGAGAAATGACCCCAGCTTCATAACCCTTCCAAGAGTTAATCCCCTCCTTAGCTAAGACCTGTAGAGGTTCAAATCAATGAACGGGAATCAGAATGTTGATGATAGTTCTCCCATAATACTTTCTGGTTCCAGTCCCAGTTTCTGTTTGGTTGTTAAAGAGCTAACCATAGGGACTGCCTCAACCCAGTAAGAACCCATGTTCAATGGTATAGTAATGTTTCCAAGTGCCATTCTGGCACGTGGGATTTGTCTACTTTTACACCTGCAGACGACTTTCCAAGAGGGGGCTACCGACACCAGAAAGGCTAGGTGCCGTAGCCAGGTTTGGTGATTAGACTATTTAGACTCAAAGAACAAGAAATAGCCCCTCACAGAATGGTGGTTATGTGCTTTGGGCTGCCCAAGAGGCATGTCCACAAATTGTATGTGCGGCCACCTACTGCTTAACCTCCAGAGGTTTTGCCATTTTATCAATCTGACAGCAGCCCTGGCAAGTAACTCACCAAAGCTGCATTGATGCATCATTCCAACCCTGTAAGAATGTATCAAACTTTGCAGCCTGGGTGAGTTACATCATGAACCATAGTGATAAAGGGCATATTGCATTAATGTACTATGCTGTCCTTAAAGACCTAGGTGTGCTAGCCAGACTACAGAAGATGGTGCCTACAGGGAGAAAGCCTAGTAAATTGGCTTGCTTCTGAATTCAGACAGCAGGTTATCCTTGCTTACCACCACTCGAAGGGCCCCAGAATTATAATGGGTAGAGCAATGTGGAGCCCATGTGGGTAGGTGGTACTCGTGTGTTGCTTGAGGCCAGTGGTGGTGGGTGTGGTAGGTCTGCTGACCACTATATACAGGACACCATCCCTGTGCCAGGGTGTAGCACTGGCCATACCCATCCTCTCTAAAAAACAACTGTAATCATGCACACCTTACCTGTCACAGCCTTTTATGGCTGCTCTACACTTTCTGGTCAATACCCCTTCTCCTCCCAGCCTCTGTGCCTTTCTCAGACAGTTAGTCCTATGCCATTCCCGTGGAGTAGGTGGTGCTCTTCAAGAAGTTACTCTATGAGTACTCAGCGAACTCTGATTATATTATCCCCAGCCCTGGTCCAAGTTAAAAGTACAGGCAGGTCTCCAGTCTCAGTGTATACAAGCTTGTCTGCAGACTAATTAACCTTCAAGGAGTGCTGTGTAAGATATGTGTACAGGCAAGGGAAAAGGGATATCCAACGAAAATGTCAACTTTAAAATTGTTATAGTAAGCTTTCCAGTGATACATTACACAAGAAGATATCATTTCTAGTTTTTGAGAAATGGCTTTTTGAACATGGGTGGGCATTGCACTATCCAAAACCCAAATTAGCTCTGAGTCTCATAGTTTCCAAGATATCTCTATCTTATTAGCATAATTAGAATAATTAGAAAATGATCATACATTTTCCTCCTATAGGCCATAGATTTTGATCTAGAAATGATAATTTTATTCTGTTTTGACCATAGTAATCCTTGTGAATCATTCAATCAATTGGCTTCTTTATTTTCTGTATTTGGAATGAAAATCATGTTTCCATGGCAACACATATCAACAAAGACACCCATTTAGGCTCTAAAACATTCTTTTTACATTCCAAATAAGGAAGCTTTTCACTTAAAATGGAATCTTTTGTATAAAACTACTGAATTCTCCAGAAAAAATTACCAAAAAACACATATTAGCCTGTTTCTTCCAATTTAGGCCATGCTGGAGCCCCCTGGTGGCTAAAATTGGTACTAATCACGCGGGGATACCCCTTTCTGCTTGCCTGCTCACATATTCTCACAGAAGCAAGGCTTACAGATGATAACAGGCCTTAACCTATAACTCTTGTAACCTAGTGATGCAGTTATACAGTTTTGGCTGCCTATCTGTGTGCTATGCTCAACTTGGGCCTGACTCATCCTTCCAGGCTTGGAGAGAAAATTCATTGTGCAGGCCCACAAGGCCACATTGCAGTTAATAGGTTTGGTCAAACATTGATACATTATTATGACACCTACTATTCTGATATATAACAGCCTGACGGTTGGTACTTACTGTAAAACCTTGTGTATAAGCCTAACTCATGAATAAGCCGCACCCCGACTTCAGGCAGATGCTATAAGCCGCAGAAGGCCTCTGAATGAGTACTGGGGAAAACTTGTGTATTAGCCGCACCCCTAACTTTGGCCTAACTGAGCTGGTGTTAGGGTCCTCCTGACAGCTCATGGAGCCTCCTGGCATCTCATGGAGCCTCCTGGCGGCCCATGAAGCCTCCTTGTGTCCACTACCCTCTCCTGTTTGCTCAGCTTTATCAAGGAGGGTCAGTTAGCGCTGTGCCATACATAAAACAATGGGATGCCTGACAAGGTGTGGGGGGGGGGGGGGGAGGAGTGGTGTACTCATGAAGCAAAGTGAAGGGAGGAGGTTGGGCCAGGTGAGTAGGCAGTGTCAATGCCTCATATTACCATCTCAGCCCTGACAAGGGAGGGGGGATTAGCGGTGTACTCCAAGGTGTACTGTTCTTACATCCCACCCACCCCCAAACTCCCTGTAGCTCCTGGGTATGGTTAAGGGCCTTTTATGTTGCCCTTTACCATCAAGATTTGGGAAAACTTGTGTTTAACCCCCCCCCCCCCCCCCCCCACTACCCATGCGACTTTGGGCTGATCCTATGAGCCACACTGGCCATTTGACTCGTGTACTTGCTGCAGCTTCTACGGGATGTTTAACTGTAGCAATACTGATACACTGACCTGGCTTCCCATTCAAACTGATACCCAGATTGTGTAGCTTCAAGATGGTTGGACATCTATCCCATGGCCCTCAAAGGTAGCTGCATAGAAACCATTTTCTTCTATCACATTAATTAATGTAGTACGAATGTATTCTGCAACTGTCTGTTATTTGGTCTTATGGCCAAACATTTGCATTAGTTACCTGTGTCACTACTCAGAGCTATACCTCCACTAAACTAAATTATATCCTTGGTTGCTATAGAATTCTATTGTTGCTATGCAACCACTTGTTCTGATTGGCATATTACCTGCACCTTGTGCAGCTCATAGTATGATATATACAGTTGATATATGCAAGTGCACTCATCTAGATGTAGATGCTGATGGCATATTGCTGATAATGTTGTGCAGGCATTATTTTGCCTTGGTTGCTATAAAAAACAACCAGTTGTTATACAAAGCACCAGTTGCTAGCCAACCACTTGTTCCAATGGATGTATTCTATATGCTCTATCTCACTCATGGTATGATATAAGTTTGTGTATGCAGGTACATTCAACCGTACTTGGATTTTGATGAAATACTATGGCCATAGTTGTCTACGAGGATGCTTTTTGGATTGGTTGCTATGTAAACCTACTGTTGCTAGGCAACCACTGGTTCTAGGATAAAACTGGTTGCTCCATTGTATCCCTTGGGATGGATTTACTAGTGGTAGGTGTCATCAGAATTATTCTAGCCTCCTTATTTACACCTTGCAGAGCAGAATTCTAATCAATCAGCCGCCATCTTGAATTTTGACCATTTGTAGCCTCTTCACACATTCCTATCAAATAGAAACAGCAAGATTCTTAATAACCATCTATTTTAGGTTAGATTCAAACCCATTGTAAATGGCCTAGTATGATGAAATATACATTTACACGAGGTGGAGTACAAAATACCATAAAATGATACACGGCTGGCTCGATGTAGCGTCCCTGTTCCAAAGGCAATATCCCTACTTGGGATCATCGCAAAAGGCTGTTCTATGGCTCAAATTAATGAGAAGGATTCATTCTATTAATACCATATGAGATTGGGTGGCCAAATGTGGGATAAGGGGTTGTTATATCTATGTTTGTAAGGTCCACTGACATTTTCTTAGTGAAAACTTCCAATTTGCGAGTTCAAACTCCGATGTTTCCGAGCCTCTACCACAGCCAATTCTCAATCCTGATGCATGTAACAGCCATCAATCAATAGGAAATTATGTTATCTTTAAGATGAGCCCCTTAGCTTAGATACCCTTTGATGGGAAGGTGTTATTACAGTTCAAAGTTTGAACATACCTCTAAAATTCTCTGATGCAAAAACTGCTCCAAAAGTGGTATCAACCCGCACATGGATAGGGAGCCAAAACCGGTAGTGCATCCCAAGATATTCCATGTTAACATCTTGAATCTTGTTCTAGGGACCCTAAGGACCAAAAGAAATGCTATGGGGGTGAGTTGTGGGGGGGGTGCACGAGGGGTGCCAGTAGCTCATGGACTAAGAATTCACCCATATATTGTAGGCATTCCGGTATATTTAGTAGTGTGCCAGATTGTATTGGCACTGTAGTGGTCTAATCGTAGAGCATTGATCTTGCATGCAATAGTCCACAGGGTTCAATCCCCAATTTGGACCAGAGCATCAACCTTCAAATTAAAGTTTAGCATCTTCTTAGGCCTATGCAGTCAGTTGGGTCTTGGAAACATCATAACTATCACTTTTGAAGTCCTGACCACGATTTAGCATGCAAAAGTAAAGGACTGTCAGAGTTTTGGGTTGCTGCTTACATCAAACCTGGCATTAGAGCAGAATACTGCCTGACATTCCTGCCCATGGTTGCTGACAAATCAGAAGGAATTTTGCTTTGGGATATTGCATGTGATAACTCATGTGCCATAGGCTAGAATAAGGGTAATAGACTGGTATAGATATGGTAAATCTTCAATCAAGAGGCATTTTTTAAGACAAATGTTCTGAGATACATGTGGGCCAAGTCTGGAATTCGATGTGATAGGAGTAAGCGGATTATTGTATTCATTCCCGTTGAAATACCAGCATGACAAACATCCAAATTATCAGTTGTAATGTGAATAAACTTTTAATTTCCGACATCAGAAAGAAGTACATCCTTCTATAGGAGGTACCCACTGTGATAAGTGGACCCAGAATGTGTCTCAATTAAAACTTGCTCAATTTCTTTTCCCATGGTACATGCTTATTTCACACATACAGTTCCTCTATCCTCTCTGCCTATTGAGTGGCAAGGGAGAGGGTGGTACTCGTGGAAAATGAGAATGCATCTCTTTAATACATCGCTTCAATTTGCATATTGATCAATCTTTACAGACATGTTTGCAATCTTTGTTATAATTTTTATTTCAACTTTGTTAAGGCAGTAAGCATTTCCTTCATCACACTTCTATGAGATTACTTTATTGATTCTTTTGGTGATAACAGAGACTGATCGGTCTTTTGGCCAGTGCACATTTAGCCCAACACTGTTAATGTTGTCTACATTCAGGTTTTGTAGATGCTCAAACATGCTGATTATGTGGTGCAACCATCAACCTGAAATATAAATTTGCTTCTAATTCTCATACTCCTTGCCATCATTGAAAGGAAAATATCATTGCGGGGATCCCAGTCTATAAGTATACTACATAATTATAATCATATAATAGACACAACTAGAACGACAGAAACTTTTTGGGAATATGTCTTGAAATTGCATAAGCTCATTACAAGCTAGCTCTCATCTGTGTTAGCATTCAGTGTGAACATTTTGCCTGACAATTCGAAGCATATTACAAGTTCCCTTTTAATTTGTTCTCTGATTCATTTTGGGATTCAAGGGTTGTAATTGTCCTAGATTGCATGAGTAGCTAGCATGAGCTGAATAGCAAATATCCTAGTCTATATAGAGTGCTGCAGATTGGGTATACTTGGGTGGGAAGTAGACTAAATCAAGTTAGTGCAACTGCTGGAAGCAATATCCTGCAGTCAATTATTTACAAGGAACCGACCACAGAGAAGATGAGGAAATAGTCAGGCTGGCAGTCCTTGGTACTGACCTCACTGCTAGGTGGGCACTGCAGAGTAGGCTATTTAAAGAGGGGAAACTTGATCAACCTCAGCTTTGGCCTTAAATTTAGTTTGATCTACGATTCACATTATTTCCCAACCGTAGTCCTTATGCCAGTTGCCTATCAGAATAGCAGTGGGTACATATTTCTGACAAGATCTGTGCTTTGGCCCCGGCAAATAAGTCATATGTTTACCTAAGAGGATAGAAAGGTGTTGGGTACATTCCTATCTCCTATCAATTATTTCCTCAAATACCACCTAGGCATGTATAAAATAACCTAATGGACTTGGCCACACAATATTACAAAACTCACGGAGCTCAAAATATTTTAAAGAAAACTAAATTGTATGATATAGACACAACTAATCATTGGTATGATGAGGCAGATTGGATCGGATAAAAACAAATTCTCACTACTATTAACGTCAGTTCCCATGTGCACAGTCCTGACAACCTATGCTGTAGGGTTTTGGTTCATCATTAATCAGCCAGGGTTTACTGCGGCTATAAGAGGCCATGCAGCTGAAATCTTTCTGCAGAAGTGACATCAGCTTGTTAACGTTGTTCTGCAATAAGGAAGTGCATGGCAGGATATATACATCATGCATACTATTCCATTGAGTCTACCCTTTCCACATAAAGTACTAACAGATTATTTATTGCTCTCATCATTATGTAGAAGGGACAAATGATGAATATAGGTAAGAAATGACAGCTAAGCCATTGCTGGGAAAGCTGTTTTGTGTGGCACTATACATTGATTTGGACCCTACTATTCTATGCTAGAGCGTAAAGTACAATTTCTTACCTTCCAACACTATAAATGTGGCTTAAAAACATCATATTTATTTGATGTGTGGGTTATTATCATGCAATGTTGGTGAAATGGCACTGTAGTCATTTGAACACAATGAGAAATAATGAATACAATAATGAATACAAGTTACTTAGTTTCAAATGACTTTGAACACATCCACAGATATTTCAATTATAACAACCAATGTTTCCTGTAATGTTGTTTCTTTGAAAACGACATTTTTTCCAATAAATTACAGTTCAGATCTTTCAACTGTAACTTAAGATGGCCTCAGTGGGCTCTTTGCCCCTTTATCTCTTCATGTCGGCTTCTCTCAATGCGTAATTCCAATTTCAAATGTTTTTTTCAAAGTAGAAACAAGGGTATTGATTTCAATACTGGTGTTAGTTATTGTCTGATATGGTGTTGATCTGTTTCATCATCTCTTGTGTGTTCTTTACCAGTAGGAATTGCAAAAGGACAATTAAATGATAACCATTGGCGTATGGCTGTAGACATAAAGGCAGATGTTAATTAGGTAGCTTTTTATGGAAAAAATGCCACATTAAGTTTATCCAGGTTTTTCATAATGAGTCTTTCATCAACAATTGTGAACCTTGAATAAACATCATTTATAGATACCCTGCAAGAACAGCCATTCATCAATATGCTACTGTCTATACTTTCAAGAAAGATGGTTCATTTTGCTTACTAGTAACATAATGGAAATAATTCCTTGGTGAATCACAATCTTGAGTTGGATTCTCTCTATTTTGATGCAGGACAAAGATGCTATGGATCCCAATGTATTTTTTGTAGTTGTGCATTATTATGAAGTATAAACACAAGGCATTAGTATATGTGGCTTAAAAGGGTAAACAGACAGATATCTGCATGATGTCCTGATGTTTCATCTGCATGTTTGCAACTACATAGATATGCTCCTTAGTTAACTCTGGACCAGATATTCCAGATTGAGTGTGTATACACCAGATACTGAGGTAATGTATGCTTATCATAGGAGACGCTGTATTTCTCTATAGCTATCTCTTGCCTTATTTGATAAAAAGGGTCTGTGATGCGGCCCCTTTTATATAAAGCCATGCAGCATTCAACGAGTAAGAGGTAAATACGGTATAAGTCATCTAATGACGGGTTATGCCGCTATCTATTTCACCAATATTTATGTCCATGTAGTGCAATTCCTGACATCTCGGAGATAGGAATCATGTTGTAATTACAACAGGTAGGATATGGATCCATTTTATATGAGCTTGCATTGTATTTGTAGCTGATTCAGTGGCATTAACTTAAAGCTTACTGAGTTGAGGTTGAAACTAGTGTCTGTGTGTGAACAATGATTAAAAGCCAGGCTTAGTTTCCCATGATGGCTACCACAGGGGGCCTTTTATATTCATTATCTTATATTTCATGTGATATTCATTATGAAAAATGAGAGTATTCCTCCCCTCTTTCTAAACCATCCATTTCGAAATTGTGGTTGGATATTCTAGTTGTTGTCCTTTGTTTATTACCTATGGGTGTCTGGCCTCTTCCAACCACTGTAGGGCAAATCGTCACCGTCAACACCGTCTTCAAGCATTGTGATCTCACCTTGACCAGGGGTGGACTGTCATCACACAACCCTCCAGTTAGTGCAGAGGAGTCATCAGAGATAACCAAAACAAGTAAACATAGTGTTTTGTATAAACAGAAACCTTTCACAGGATTGGTGTCTCAAGAACAGGATAAATCCCTTTCAGGCCGAGCATCGACTATAGTCAATGCCATGGCTGGCCGAGCATCGACTATAGTCGACATAACTCTATGAGAATCAGCAAAGGCTCAGCTACATTTACTTTTGCAAAGAAGTTGCATTGAAAGGTTTTGTGGGAATAGAAATGTTCTAGTAGTTCCTTGTTTTTAACTCAATCATAACTGCACAGGCTGTACATTTTAAGTGCAAACAAACATGTGTATTAGGTTACTCTAAGACTTTACCTCTACTGAAACAGATTTCTGGCATTGGTTGCCTCCTGATTCCAGATCATTTTTGGAAACTTTAATGCTTACACTCCATATTTGGAAGGCAAAAAGAAAAAAAACTGTTTCCTTATCTTATGTTTCATAACTATTCGCTTATTACAATATTGCTGTCCTAATATACTAAAATATTTCTCATATTTTCTTTTTCCAGGTATGCCACATTTTGCTGAGCTAAATCTCGGAAGTCAAAGGAGGTGGTAAGGTACTTAGTGATCACAGAAAATGTCACCTTTTATCTAGAATTCAAACAAGGATGATAATATTTTTTGTCTCAGAATTGCTTCAGGATGTAAAAGTAAAAATCTTTTGCTGTGAAACAGATCGTCAAATCATTATCATATTTAGCATTCTAGTCACGCGGGAGAGAACACAGAGAAGTCTAACATAGGCTTTACAGCACTTTATTTTGCAGCCGTGATGTATAAAACAGGGGAATGATGAAATCATTTAAAATTCAAAACACTAACTACAGCAGATTCTACTGAGCACTCCTCGATGTTAACTAACCACTAACAGTTACCAGTTATCAATAGATTGTGTTTACAAAGTTTGGTTAAGAAAATCCTATTCTCTATGGGGAATACCACCAAATATGCTTAAAACCTCCCAAGCCCCACTCAACATGGTCTTATGGAACTATGGCTGCAGCACCGCTGTCCCACGATCTTACTGTGATATCCCTAGTGTATAAGGAGAGGTGATGAATCCCCTGAGGCAAGGGTCTCCCTACAGGAACTGTTATTGTGTAAAGGACCCAGCATTGAATTGCAGCCATAATGGATGGGGGTTCAGCGTGGCACACTCGGTGAGGCTCAGTGAGGCTACCACACATTTAGAGGACAGACAGAGACAGGGGAAGCAAGGGCCAGGGAGTTGATATATTGGGTGTAGAGGTGTGAAGGTATGTGTGGCTAAATGCTAAGGATTAAAAGAGTACTCTTATACAATTCTTGATACTAGTCAACCACCAACTGGACCATGACTCAACCACTAAGACATAATTATGGTGTCAATTCATATGCTACAGTTTAACCTGTAAATGTGCATAGCTTCCATTCAAATGTCCTTTGCACTTTTTCTTAGTACTTGTAACTTTGTTGTAACATGTTCAGTTGAATTTGTGGGTAATTCTCGCAAATTGTTTAATTGTGTTGAATAATCTAAGCAGAACCCTTGGAGCTTTCTTCCTTCTAGAAATGCCTTGGATGTAGGCAAAATTGTGGTTCTCTCTAACATTGAATGCATGTTCTATGGTGCATCACATTGAAAGGGAAAACTAAAGACGATGAAAAGGGCAGGAGTACGATATTTGTATTGCGTATATAATTACCCCATAATTATATAGGTATAATGCTACCGGTATGATTAGTTACTGTTGGTTATATATGTGCATACACAGAAAAGTCAGCGTCATTGTCGCTAGAACCACTCTCACCTGAAAGTCAGGTAATTTTTCTTATCTATCTTGTTGTTGTTTATCATCGTCCAGTTAGGTCAGCTTTATATGTCATCTTATCTTATACGGTTGTACAATCGATTTGCACACTATCTGTATCATCATCTGTACAATGTGCAGTGGACTCATGAATCACATCATCAGCTAAGCATCTATCCATACATGTATAGTATACTCCAGTACTAGCCACCCATAATCTGTACCTCAGCAGAAGGATCCTGACTTGTAGCAAATGACTGTTAATGTTTTCTATACCCTTCAAACTGCAGACCACAAACATCTCCGTTTTTCGTGTATAGAATGTTACTCTTTCTAGTATCTACTTCAGACATGTAGAGCTACTATAAAGTAGCCTGCTGCTCCTCTCAGGAGGAAGGGCCTTCACTGGCTACAGGGATTTGATCAGATGGTCAATATGCCTCAGGATGGTTATAGTATTGATCGTATCCAGCACCAGCCTGTAATGTAGTGAGGCAGACCCATGTTACCCTTCTCCCCATCACTTCCACACTGTCTGATATGATCTAAGTGTTGCGTTTTTCTGCTTCCCTAATGCTCTGTTCACACTGACACCAGCGGCAAGAAGACCTTATGAACTGAAATGTGTGAAAATAATTTATGAAACACAATATTGCAAAATTTAGATACTTAAAGTGGGTATATCCGATTTTTCTTCAAATTCTAAATTTTACTTAAATGTATTCTAAACACTGTAAAAGTATAATATTTAAAGAATAGGGGTCAATTGAATGTCAACAATAGCTGTTAATACGTCACAAAGGGATCCAATGTCCCCTGATCATGGTCTTTTCGAGTGTATTTTCAATGGGGGGAATAAAAGAGTGCACACTTTTATTCCAAAATGACCACATATTGGACAATAAAATCTAATTAGAGCAAAATAGAAGACAATTAGAGGGAATGGAATAGATAGGAAGTCAAATATATTATTTGTGAAATTCTGACACATTTTTAGGGAAATCTTCTTTTTTTGTCCCATACATCGGATATACCTTAACTTATCCCATTTCCTATAACAGGGTCATCAAGGGTATTTGATTATGATCATTTGTGATCATTACTAATTTTCGCTGTTATTTTAGTCCACTATGAGCATTATGTTATTGTAATTATTCTATTTGATAATCCCTATATATATGTATAGTTTTACATGGGTTACAAATTAACTTGTTTTACACTCTTGTTGTTTACATCAGATAATTTGTTACCAAAGTCAAAAATCTAGTAAAATGAGGTCATTGGGTTCTGATCATACTTCAAATTGGAACTTAATGAGGTCCTACCAACTGGAATGGTAATGTAAACCCAGCATCACCATAGTCCTGCTTTCACACATATGTGATTTGCGCTTCAGGCCTTATAACATTTTATGTTATAGCTTTCCAACGTCTTGCTGAAACTCTATCACCAAACGAGATAGATATATCCCTCATACGTATTGATGCCAGAAGCTATGTGGCAAGGTATGGTGCAGTCCCAGATAGACATCCCAAAAATGGCAATGTTGACTACAGCAAACAAGAGTTTAATGTCACATAAATTTAAAGGTCATGGAAACAACCTAGCTGAGTAAAGTCAGATGCAGTCATAGAAAATCTGATATTATAAAGGTGCTCAAGCCACTTCTTACTGACACTGTGTCTAGTACTAGACACATTATTAAAATTTAAGAAAAATCGTCATCATCAGAGCAGACACCTGCCTACTGTAAACACAGGTATGGGGCTCACTGTCACAATATAAAGCCACTCTCATGGAATCAGAAGCAAAATGAATGCTGACATTAAGTTAACGCTGTGTGTGTGAAATCAGTAGTAACTCTCCTACCTCATATTGATCAGTTGTAGTATAGGGGAAAATGTGCGTCACTGTCATAGCAGAATAGTCCTAATGTATACTATTCTAAACACTTCTGTATCACATAAATCCTATTAATACTTGACATTATAGAATACGCTGTGTTTGGTGATGGAAAATTTCTATAGCTGAGAATCATACAGACTGTTGCAGTGGTTATCTTTAGAGGGAATTGTCTTGAAGCCACATATATACTTCTATAACCTTGATAGGGCTTGATATGATAGGTGAGGGAGGACTTTAGAGAGCTGAGTGACTTGGATGGATGGCCTTGCACTAACATTATCCATCACCAACTATGAACCTTGCTGTAGGAATTCCAGAGCTGCTGACAGATAAGGGACATGTCTGCTGTATGAGTGGGTGTTGCCTTCACAGACAGATGACACAGTAAGCCTTATCTCACCCATAGCCATCTTAAAGCTAATGGCTTTATAATCAAGTTTCCTGTTGCAGTCCTTTTGCTCAACCGCTGTGCCATATCACTTCCAGAAAGGGGGTAAAACATTTCTTGAAACGACTTAACAGATGTTGCTAAAAGATGACATTTGTCGTCATGATGCACTAATGCCGCCCCGATGAGGAACTTGCCAGGGCTGCATTCATGCATCATGCTGATCAAGGCATGATGCATTAATGCACCATGCCATCCTTAAAGGGTTGAGTACCATGTAATGACAGGAATTCACAGTTTATGGCTGTGAAGCATAAGTTAAATGCAGCTGTGTAGGTTCAAATACTAGAGGCTCTTAAGCCACTTGCTAGATGCTCTTAAGGCACACTGTACACTGAATCCCTGCTAACAATCAGTTAACTCAGTGAAGCAGCCACCTGTCAGCTGTAGACACAGGCCTGGGGCTCGCTACTTTATCCTGTAGCCCTCTCATGGAAATCTGAACAAATCTAATTCACACGTTACACTTTAAACTTCTATGTTGCCGTTTGGAATCCATAGAAAATCAATGCTTAATGATGAACAAACTTGTATAACACCAAGTCACCTTTTACCCCGGCTTATACACGGGGAAATACAGTATTTATGGTTTGCCGCTAGATTAACGAAGTGTCTGGTGGGAGGGTGGGTGTGACGCTAACAGACAGATGACACCACACACCTGCTATCACCGACAGCTGAAGCTGTCTTACATATGATAACACCGCGTCAACTCTGCCAGACTTGACATGGTAATGTAGGCCAAGGGTGTATCCTCGCGCAGCCCTTTACAACTAAGCCTGTGTATATATAGGCCTGAGGATGTCGAGGTACGTAAAGGATGAAGACGAGAGTCCTTGATAGATCTGTGCAAAATTCAGGCTAGGTTAGGTTTCTATATTTCACGGGGTTAAAAAATTCAAACCAGCATACTTTTTGTTTCATCAAAGAGCAAAGTGTGCCTTGCGTATTGCTTCCAATCAAAGGTAATACAGCCTCATACCAGACATTATATAATATTTGGCCAAAATAGTGTGCCAAATAACATCGTATTGTACTATCACTGTAGTTGTCTACTTGTAGAACATTTATCTTGCATGCAGTAGTTCAAGTGGTTCAATCCCCAAGTTGTACCAGAGCACACACCTTCCAATGGGTGTGTCCTGAAAGACACCCTAGTCGCTGAACTCTGCAGTTTGGTATCTTTAGAAGGCCAATGCAGTCAGGCTTCTCATAAAAACATCACATCAAATTTGTAGTATACCAAAGTAAAGTATCCAGCTCTTAAGCTGCTGCTTACATAAAACCTGCTATCATAGCCGAATGCTGCATCACATTTCTGCCAACACTTCCTGACAAATCAGAACAACTATGATAATGTCCTTGGGATATCGTATGTGATAACTCATGTGTCAGGAACTAGAACTCGGCTAATGTGTGCCTAACTGTTGACAAAGCCCTGGGGGAGTGATATTAATATTGCTCTATGCATGCATCCTACCTACCATAATGTAAGATTCCGGTAGTAACAGGGCCATCTTATTAAATGGCACTACAATGGGCAGAACAATATGGCTCAGGACCCTTTCCTGACTTGGAGTCTCTGTAGAAACATAATGCATTTTAAAGGCAACAAACTAATGCACTATGTCATTTATGGATAAGGCATATATTCAGCACTGGTTCTACATGTATGCATCATGCCTACCCTACAGGGTTGATACATTCCTGCAGGGTTTCCATAGTGCACCAATGCAGCACTGGCACTGTCCTGGTGAATCATGGCAGCACCTGAGTAATATGAAAAGGTAATAAACAGGGTGGGGTACAATGACATTCGTCATCACAATCCTCTCTCCTGGGTTATGGAAAGAACAGCCTTATATCTATTCTATGCAAGCACAACTATTTATCAATCTGCTAGTAGATATTCTCTCAATACAGAACATTTCTTGTGCTTCCCTTAGCCTAGCATCTATGGATGTTTTTTTATTGCGATGTAGTCATGTTTGCATTTCACAATCTGTCAGTTTTTTTCCAAGGTAACCCACTACCAAACAAACATTGCACATGTTAAAGTTGTTTTCTCTCCATGACACTCTTTGATTATGCATAGGCACATAGTTGCAATTCTCCACTACTTTAATATTAATAATTTATCTTTTTATCCCTTTAAAGTTTATGAATCATTACAATGGATTGTTGATGAGGCAAATAAACTGTTATATTAACGAAAAACGAAAATCTAATATAAATATATAGGATGGAGGAGATGTCTAATGTATACCAATACTTACAATTTGATCTCATCAGTATTTGGACAACTTTTTGAAAAAGACCTTTGGCAACATAATCTTGATTTCTCAGTTGACACAAGGTGGAGGTCTGACTTGGATGCAAAGCACGAACATTCAGAGGGTTGTAATTTAAAAGGCATTATGCTCAAATTCCACTGGCTTTATTTGCCTGATAAAGAAGTTACAGCTCTTAATGATGTAAGATGCCAATATTCCCTACTTGAAATCACTCTGACAAAAGTGTCATCTGCTTCTCATTTTTTGCCAGCAAAGAGGGTTCCTTCATGTGAAGAAGTATCCAATATCAGCGGACAATGGTTGTTGAGAGGCATAAGTCGGTAATGTTATCTCTCCTCAGTGAGTCCAGCATCTCCAGACTGTAAAAGAGGAATGCTGACCTCTCCCTTTTAAGTCTGCCATTGTTGGATTCTTGGAGCCTGGAAAGAATGGCTTAATAGACCCTTCTCTTTGTTAGAAATCATGACACTTTGAAAATGAAGCCAACATTAGTCAGAATTATCTCCATATATCTATAGCTTAGGTTTAAAGCATCCATATGTTAGTACCATTTTATTATGTGTGTCTTTGTGCCAAGGTCTGAATCCTCTGGAAAAGGAATAGCTGGATTATAGATGCATCCCCATTAAATCACCAGCAGGGCTTGCTACACAAAAAATAAAAAATCCAGCATTTTAGTTAAAATGAGAATGAACTGTATGTGTAAACAGGCAGATTGGCAGAGACACAAGTGAACAAACAAAACAATGAAGCACTGCTCTCTCTAGGGGGTGCTTACTGAGATAGATGGACTCCGGACGTGTCTCAATTAAAACAGGCTTAAGATTTCCTCCCATGGCACGTGCTATTTTCAGTAGCTAATTCTGCTTTGCCTCTTGGGTGGCTGGTGGGGAGAAGCACTCATAGAGGACAATGGACTGCATTTCTTTGTAAGACAATGCTATTATCAGTCATATATGCAATCCGTGTTCTGCTATTCTTAACAACTTTATTAAGGCAGTGAGTATTTGCTTAACAACGTTTTGCTGGGTTGAGATGTCTTTATTGGTATCTTTTTGGTGATAACGAAGACTGATTAGTCTATAGGCTATTGTGGAATCAGTACCATACTGTTGATTCTGTCTGCATTTAAGTTACTGTAAACAAAACATGCTGATAATGTAGCACCATTAGATATGAGCTTTTAAAGCATACTAGTAGACTGCACTGGAGGAGGTCCAATTTGTGAAAGTTCTCACCAGTCTCTATTTTAGATTCCACCTAGATTAGAGATACCATGCAATAATAATGGATGAAACAATTCTGAGTGTATGACCCATGATGAGTCGGGTGATATCATGAAAAGGGTGCCATTAAAACTGCCGGCCATCAACGTGGTATTAATGAAAACAATTATCAAGTTTCACTCTATGGCCACCTAGATTAGAGATACCATGCAATAATAATGGATGAAACAATTCTGAGTGTATGACCCATGATGAGTTGGTTGATATCATATGACAAGGTTGCCATTAAAACTGCCAGCCACGAAAGTGGTAGTAATGAAAATAATTATCAAGTTTCACGCTATGGCATGAGGAGGCCCCTCTTCACTTAGACATGTTGTCATCTCTATTCTCAAATGAAAGTTTAACATCCCTCCAAACTATGGTAGTGTTGACCAACTATCAATCTAAAATGTAATTTTGCTTTGATCCTCATCCTTCCAGAAGTATACAACTTGTATTCTACATTTCTCACACTGTTTGCAATGAAGACTTAATCCTAACCTCTCTGTTCAATCAATGCCATTCACTTCTGAATTCGGTACACAAGAACAATCACCACAACTGATCCATAGTAGGCTGTGTCTCATGAGATTGTACCAGGTGTAGTCTTTGACCAGGTGTAGTCTTTGACCAGGTGTAGTCTTTGACCTGTGTAGTCTTTGACCAGCAAGCTTCAAACAGCTGAAACGGGGGCTATGTACACAGAAATGCAGGGAAAATGTTAACGTATATTTAACGCTATATCTTACAAATGATATAAGATATATATTCAATTTACCAAAACTCAGTACAAACTAGCTGTTATCTGTATGAGCATTCAGTGTGAACATTTGAGTTTCAGAATAAATTACAAGTTCCCTCTGTGTTCTATTTTGTTTTGCCATTCTTGTATCTATCTTAATTGCACTAGATTGCCTTAGTAGACCCTGTGTTCTTCCCAGACATTCAATATTGAATGACGGTGGTGACTCATCAGGAAATAAGCTGAGTAGAGAACTATCCTAGCCTTTATAGTATGCTGCAGGTCGGATATACATTGCCTGGAAGCAATATCTTGAAGTCCATTATGCACAGGGAGAGGACCACAGAGAGTTTGAGGAAAGGGGCAAACAGACTGGCAAACGGACGTATATTGGTTGCCTGAAGGACAGGTATGGAAGTAACATCTTTCATATTGTCCCACTGTGCTATTCATCTTCAGATTCCTAACAAGTTCTACTGCAGTTCAGTACCTCATCATTTATGAGCTAGATGCTACTGCAGAAGCGACACGATTCCATTATGTATGCAGTGGCGTATGAAAAGGGGGAGCCAGGGGGGCCCGCCCCCCCCCCCCCCCCCAATCACTGAAGAGGGAGGGCCTGAATATGTTTGGCCCCCCCTAAAAAAATTGTCAAGACCTGTTATATAATACAAACAATTTTCAATCCTAGGGAAAAGTGGGTGCAAAGGGGGCTGGGCCCCCAACTCAGAACTACTTTTCCATACAGCCTAATATAGATGTGTATATGATGCATCATGCATAAAAACTCATACCTAAAGCTGGTTGGAGTGGCCCCCCCCTGGGCCCCCCAATGAAGATTTGCTTCCTACGCCTCTGGTATGCCAGGATATATCACATCTGATTACTGACTATCTGTAAATTCTTTGTGTCGGAAATGGCAGCTATGCCATTGAATGGGGAAAAGTTTTCTGTGGCATCAGGTGGGATTCTAATCTACATCTTAGCCTAGATTGGTATTTCATATCGTCCAACATTATGTGTGTAGCTCACATACTATCCTTTTCTTTATGTGTTGGTTGTTATCAGGGGAAGTTGCTTAGATGGCACTATGTTATATTTTTTAATCCAATGAGAAATAACAAAAATCAAGAAGTGCAAGTTATTTCATTTTTAACAACATTTAACACATCAACAGATATTCGAGATAATTCAACCAGTGCTTCCTAGGATTAATTTTTCTGGAATGTTATTTCTTTGAAAACAATTTTGTTTACAATAAATTGCCTTTTCAGATCATCCAGCTGTAACCTAAGATGCCCTCAACGGGCACTTTACCCCTTATCTCTTCATGTTGACTCCTCCCAATGGGCAATTTAAATTTCAAAAAGTATTTGAAAGTAGAAACCAGGGTGGTGATTACTGGTGGTAATTATTGTCTGACATGGTGCTCATTTGTTGTGTCATAAACACGTTAAGTTCTGTGTTAAGTGTGTTTAGTAAAAATTACAAAATGACAAAGTTAACAGATTACTGCTGGCATATGGCTGTAAACATAAAGCATCACTTTTAATTGAAGGAGCAGGGATCAACTAGGCAGGTTTTTTTAAAGAAAGGTATAATGAAAATATTTCTGCAGCCGACGGTGCTAGACTACTTAGCCTCCAGCCCATATAGCCCCAGCACATAATGTTATGGCCCCATGTTATATGACCCTCAACTCCCATAGACACTTAGCCCCTAGTAAGATATGCCCCCCCCCATGTCGTAAATGTGATTGGGCCATATCTAGTTTTCTTGTGCACCATCTGTGCACCATCTGTGTGTCATCTGTGCACCATCTGTGTGTCATCCATGCACCATCCATGCACCATCCATGCACCATCTGGATGCCATCTGGGTAATCTGCAACTTTTGGAAAACATATAATTTACATAATGTGCTAGAAACACTAATGAAGAGGCTTCCTAAAATTTGATTAATTTCATTTAACTTTTGATATACAGTGTATCGTTACTGCTGCTTGTACATTATGATTAATTATCAGGTGTTTATAAATATTAGTATATATTGGACAACAAGTCATGGGTGTTTAAAGGTTATTTAGATACATATATTGTGTACTAGTATATAAGGATTGACCTGTAGCAAATACTAGATGAAACCTTACTAGGCCTAGCTAATTAATATAAAACAAATTTGTGCTGTTAATGTTGTTTCTAAGACGACCATTCTTCATCCTCCCCCATCCCCCTCCTCATGAAGTAATATACCATGTGGCTGTGTTATACTACGTTTACAAGACACACAGAATAAGTTAAGACCAGAGTGTTGATATATAGGGTGTTGAGGCATAAAGGTCTATTCAGCTTAATACTAGTGGAGGATTGAAGAGTTGTAAAGTTATACGGGCGTTAAATACCTGAATCCTGACTGCTTTATTGGGTGTTTGCTCACGAGTATGACCCTTCTTCCTCCACACAAGACCATTATTAGGTGAGGCAAGGACAGGTAAGGGAGGAACGACAGGGGGCTAAGTGCCTTTCCATGGATGGCCTTGCACTAACGGTATCTCTCACCAATTATGAACCTGAGGGTAGGAATCAATAGCTGCAGACAGAATAATATGATAAGGGACATTATCAGCTGGGGGAGTGGGTTAACGTTTACAGACAAATGACGTGGCACGCCTTATCAAATCCATAGCCATGATACAATACAATATGATAACTGTTAAAGCCAACCACAAGGTAACAGGTACTAATGTCCTGGTACCCCGACCTCCAGGGACATAGCCATCTTATAGCTGATGTTTTTATAGTTAGGTTTTCTGGCACATTGCTTTGCTCAACTGCTGTGTCATATCACTTCCAGAAGGGGGTAAATGTGAGTAGAGGTAAGATACTTAAGGCCCTTAAGCAACTTGTTAGACACACTGTGTCTGACACTGAATCCCTGTTAACTGCGAGCTTTAAATCCAAACAGAGCAGCCACCTGTCAACTCTAGACGTATGTCTGGGGTTCAGTAACCTGTAGCCCTCTGATGGAAGTGGAGCCAACACTGAATAGATCCAATTAAGACATTCACTTTTTAACTTCCACAATGTAGCCTGCAGTAGATCAATGGTTATTGATGAACACACTGCAGTTACACTATGTGTGTGGGGATTGGCAGAAAAAGTAGCTACAGTAAAATCTCGTTATAAGGAGCACCTTTTGGCAAGGCAAATTTGCTCCTTATAACCAACCTTCCTTGTAACCGATTTTGGTCATAATTAATTCTGGAAGGTTCTGGAAGGGGGGGGGGTAGGTAGACAGCAGGGGGGACTCAGAAATCAAAGGGAAGTCCTGGGCCCTCACCCACCTGTATAGGGTGGTGTGTAGGAGTAGGTAGGCGGCAGGGGGGACTCAGAAATCAAAAGGGAAGTCCTGGGCCCTCACCCACCTGTATAGGGTGGTGTGTAGGGGTAGGTAGACAGCAGGGGGGACTCAGAAATCAAAAGGGAAGTCCTGGGCCCTCACTCACCTGTATAGGACGGGTTGAATTTTACTGAATCTTGAAAATATTTGCTCCTTATAAACGATTTTTGGCTAGAAATGCTCGTTCTAATAGTGTCCTTTTACTAAAGAAAAGTATATAGTATAAGCAAATGTGCTCCTTATAACGATCTGTTCCTCATAACCGTCCTCCTTATAACGAGATATCCTTCCTTGGTCTATTCAGCTGAAGGTGCACTAATGCACTATGTGGTTTTGTCTGCATAATGCATATTTTCACCACAGGGTCTACATCAATTTATACATCATGCACATCCTGCAGGGTTGATGTATCGTTGCAGTGTTGGCATACAATGCAGCACCGGCACTAGTTTTGTTACAGTCAGTCTGGCAGGACGGGATGCTCTGACACCTGCAAGGCCAACTGCTTACTAATCTGCTAGTAAATATTCTCTCAACAGAGAACAATATTCCCTGCTTTCAATCACGCTGACAGAAGTACCATCTGCTTCTCATCTTTTGCTAGCAAAGAGAGTTCCTTCTTGTGAAGAAGTGTCCAATATCAGCAGCCACTGCAGGTGGAGAGGAATAACAACTAGAGTCGGGCAATGCTATCTCTCCTCAATGTGTCCAGCATCTCCAGACTGTAAGGCATTGTTGGATTCTTGGAGCTTTGAAGGAAAGGCTTTATAGACCATTCTTTTTGTTACAAAACATGACACTTTGAAAACAAAACCAACATTCGCCAGAATTATATTTACAGATATCCATAGGCTAGGTTTGAAGTATCCATATTTTAGGGCCATCTTAATATTATGTGTGTCTGAATCCTCTGTGAAAGGAGTAACCGGATAATAGATGCATTCCCATTGAATCACTGGCAGGGCTTGCTAATTGAAAAATCAAATATTTGATATTTTTAGTTGAAATGAGAATTAGCTGTATATATATTTAATGTATGTGTGAACAGAAAGATTGGACAGAGCCCAAATAAAACAATGCAGCACATCTCTCTCTAGTAGGTGGACCCTGGATGTATCTCAATTTAAACAGGCTTAATTTATTTCCTCCCATGGTACTGCTAATTCTACACATACAGTTCCTAATTTCACTCTGCCTGTTGAGTGGCTGGCAGGGAGAGGTACTCATGGAGGACAACAGACTGTACTTTTTTTTATTAGACATTGCTTCAAGTTGGTATATCTATCATTAGTCATAATTATATGCAATCTTAGTCATGATGTTCTCAAAATCTTTGTTAAGGCAGTGAGTATATGCTTTATCACAGTTCTTCAGGGTTGAGATGTTTTCATTGGTGTCTTTCTGGTGATTACAGAAACTGATTAGTCTGTAGGCTATTGCGGAATCAGTACCCTACTGTTGATGCTGTCTACATTTAGGTTACTGTAAACAAAACATGCCGACACTGTAGCACCATTAGATATGAGCTTTTAAAGCATAGAATGCACTGGAGGAGGTCCAATTTGTGAGAATTCTCACCGGTGTCTATTTTAGATTAATTAAAATAGAAACCACCTAGATAATGGGATACAGGCCTTCATGAGATACTAGGCAATAACAATGGATGAAAATGTTCTGAGAGTCTGACCCATGAAGAGCCGGGTGATATCATATGACAAGTGTGACAGTAAAATTACCAGCCATGAAAGTGGTAGTAATGAAAATAATTACCAAGGCTTCACTTTATGACATGCCCCTCTTCACTTGGACATGTTGTCATTCTCAAATAAAAGTTTTACAGCCCCTCCAAACCATGGTATTGTTGGCCAGCTATCAATCTAAAATATAAATTTGCTTTGATCCTCATCCTTCCAGAAGTATACAACTTGAAATCTACATTTATCAAATGTGTTTGCCATAACGTCTCTATTCACTTCTGAATTTCATAAAAAAAATAACAACTACCACCTCTGTTTTCACCTTTGTATAAGCATTCCGAACAAATAGCAATTTTCCTTTATTTAAGTGGCACTTTGACTTGGGATACTAGGCTTGTATTTATTTTGATTTCATGACTGGAGCCTGAATTCTTCCGGGATAATCAATATTGAATGATGGTGGGGACTCATCAGGAAATAAGCTGATTAGCAATCTAATCCATCCTATATATAGGATGGATATATAATGCAGGGTGTTGGAAATCAGGGAAGTAGGCTAAATAAAAGTACGAAGAACTTATTAAGTCAATTATGTACAAAGAGAGGGCCAGTGAAAGAATTTGATAAATGGTCAACCTCACTGGGAGTCCTTGGTATTTATTGTCATAAAACAAACAATTCTTGGTATGAAATGGCAGATTGTGTTCGATAGAAAGAATTATCATACTCAAAGGGGCTATATTAATTGCCTGAAGGGCAGGTATTGAGTCTGGTATGGAAGTAACATCTTTCAGATCGTCTCGTAATTCTATTCATGTTGCTTTTCTGATGTGCACATTCCTGAAAGGTTCTACTGCAGGTTTGCAGTCACCATTCATCAGCCAGGCTCTACTGCTGTCATCTCTTTGACTGAAGATCCCCTACAGAAGTGACAAGAGTCCATTGTTTATCATGCATGAAGTGTATAGCATACCTTTAAGATATTTAATTGAATCTACTTTTTGCCCAAGGATTATTTATTGCTCTCACTATTTCTAGTAGGAATGTGAACGCTGACTATTTGAAAATGTGTTATGTGAGTATCAAATGGCAGCTATGCTATTTTTTCAATTTTAAAACGAAAAAGGTTTTCTTATCATCCTAAAACCCATGAAAGAGTATTATCAATATCAAGCAAACTTGGTTAGATGGCGCAATAATACCAGTTTCAAATGAGAAAAAAAAATAGAACTACAAATTATATAACGACATTGAACACAGTTGCAGATGTCTTTTTTTTACATCAGCCAAGGACATGTCTTAGTAAAATTCAGTTATAATCTATTGTTTGCAAGTATGGTAAATGCATGGTAAGAGTGCAGAAATGAAATGTATAGATCTAAAAATCATTGGTAAAATTTGATTTTAATTTTCAAGGCTGAAGGAATATTGAATAAAAAGAAAATCAATTTAGGTTTTATCAAATTGTGATCATATAATAATATTAACTGGAACATAACATCATAATTATACAATTATAGTCAAAGTCAATGCTCATAAAAAGCAGAGACTTCACATGGAGATACAGCTTTACGGGTACAAAGTGTTTCTGTTGAACCAGCATCTCCAACCTGTAAACACAAGGTGAAAATAATCCAACCTCAAGCCAGATGTGTACTTCTATGATTAATAAATGCAGACCCCTCAAGGCATTGAAAGCTACTCACTCTTTTATAAGAAAACTTGACGTTCATTGCGCATGACTCCAAGAAACAATTGTTGATGAAAGTTCCATTTCAGAAAATCTTAATAAAGTTCAGGAGGCATTGAATCGAAACATTCAAACTGTATTTCTCATAAAAAGTTATTTAATTAATCTTTTTAATGAGTCTTTTTATGTCTACAGTCAAACTTCAACAGTTATCAGTTGATGGTATTTTCCCACTGGTAATTAAACAAACTTGAAGAACACAGTAATTGAGTCTATGACAACAAATGAGCACCAGGCCAGACAATAATTAACACCAGTAATCAAAGCAATAGCCGGTTTCTACTTTCAAACTCACTTTGAAATTTGAATTGGCCATTGAGCAAAGCTGACATGAAAAGATAAAGGTGCAAAGAGCCAACTGAGGCCATCTTATGTTCCAGTTGAAAGGTCTGAAAGTCATATAGAAAGGCAATTCAAACAAAGTTGTTTCCAAAGAAATAACATTTGCAGAAGCACTGGTTATATTGATTGGAATAAAAGGACTGTAAGGAGATGTTTAATTATAGTAGGTCTTTTAGTGGGATATCTGTACGTAATTAGCGTTTTCATGAAGCTGGTCAATTTAACGCTTGCCAAAGTTAAATGCCTATAATCAGTTGTGCTCATTACATTGACACGCTTTTAGTAGTTTTACTAGCCCTTTAGCTCTTTTAGCCATGATAGCTTAATTCTTTCACCTCCGGGAATGTGTACACACTCTGTAAGTTTTCCAAAAGCACATAACACTTATAGCTTTGCTATTTGTTGGAATCAGTCTCCTTCATGGCTCAAAAACATCAACAGCTATCCTGTTCACCAAGCTGTGCTCATTGAGACGTCATATGTAATAAACATGGGGGCAAATTAGTAAATATCATCCTGATAAATCTAACACAGTTTGGGCCCATGCAGGATATGGATCAGCAATGGTCGGTTCATTATAGGAGTGCATTATGAGATCATGGTTATTAGCTCTATGATTCAATATGTAGGACGAACCCCTCTCCTCCCTAACCAAATTACAACAAGGACACTCCGATGTAGGGGTGTACATTTGGCATAGTCTAGATCCAGTTCCTGGAACACTGGGAGAAAGAACATCGAGCACAGGAATTAATAGACCTTCCACTTCTCCAACTCCCACATGCATATGTATATATGTAATATCACTGCACCTTTCTCATTTTTATAATATCCAGCAATTCATCAGTAGCTAATAGCTGTAGATATGAATCTATTACATGAAAACCAGCATAGTCTTAGTCTAGTTCCTGGAACACTGAGATTAAAACGGGTGCATATAAAGCACATAGAGGACAGGAATAAAGACCTCCTCCTCCTCCTCCTCCAACTTTTCTAAGTATAGCATCACTACACTGTTCTCATTGTTATCATATCCAATTAATCAGTACCCAATAGCTGTCGATCGTGAGATATGACATTCTTTGGTTGATGATTCTCTGCAGAAGAAGTAATCAAGTTAACAAAAATAGAATTCAAGTTCAGAAAATATCCAATCCTTATCTTCATAACCAGGGTATATAGAAACTTATCAGGTAATTCTTGTCTAATGCTCTGATGTGGCAGTTCCAGAAACTAGGTGTAATCTGATAATACCATCTCTCAGTATTTCATTTAAAGTGATGTGGTTTCCAGTGCTCATGTTATTAAGGAAATTAAGTTGGAAAACGAAGGAGATGAAAAAATACAGATGAGAGTCACGTGGGGCACATCAAGGCAGACATTTGATGGTGTTAAGATTTGTGACTGGGAAGAGACTACTAAGAGAGGAAACATGAACAAATCATGCACATGAAACTAGTAATTACTTTTCTACAAACGGAAATTAATACAGTGTATTAGCTAACCATGCCATTATGACATGAACAATCATAACATGTTGGCAGCAGAATGAGAATGTAAGCGTTTACAAGATCTCATGAAGGCTAAAGGAGTTGTGACATGAACTTACTGCATGGTGATAGTGGTTGTACTGAATACTAAATTGACTGATGCATTCCTATACATGCCTGGATATGCCCATACATATACATGTTGCCTGATTGCGTCCATAATCATGGACCCAACGTTTACAAAGATGGCATGACTTATATAAATACACGCAACTACATTACCACTGTGGACATTTCCTATGTATTCAAGCTATTTCTGGCAGTAAGGCTTGTAGTTTGCACAGCAGGCATCATATTCCTTGAGATCCCTCTTTAATGATTAATAATCTGACCAAATCCTTTACTTTGAATAGATGAGCAACGAATTGCAACCCTCACTGGGGAGTAACTGCAAAAGGGAGATACGGAAGTTATGCTGGGATCTTATCACGTCCCTCAGTCTCTCCTTTATAGCATACACTCTACACACGTCACACTCTCTCCACAACTGTCACAATCACTCTACACACGTCACACTCACTCTACACACGTCACAATCACTCTACACACGTCACACTCACTCTACATACGTCACACTCACTCTACACACGTCACACTCACTCTACATACGTCACACTCACTCTACACACGTCACACTCTCTCCACAACTGTCACACTCACTCTACACACGTCACACTCACTCTACACACGTCACACTCACTCTACACACGTCACACTCTCTCCACAACTGTCACACTCACTCTACACACGTCACACTCACTCTACACACGTCACACTCACTCTACACACGTCATACCTACTCTACATACATTTTTTTTTTTTGGAAGGGTTTAAATCGTTTATTGACCAACAAGTGTGTACAAAGCAATTCTCATTTTGTCCATCGTCGAGAAAGGCACATTTCTTATGATAAGTATGTATATTATGTCTAAACTATGATATGACAGTAACTTATCGTACATGGTAAAAATGCTACTAGGATATATTTATTTCATACTACTTCTATGTCAATAACGATTAGGAAGGCACTCAGCATGGCTGATAATTGTGTGCCTCCCCTATGACTAGTTAAACATGCAGTCTTATTAAAACTTGTTCTATAGAGAGCAAGAGGGACAGATACAGGACAAAAACAACATAATAATATACATCAGATACTGTTTCTAGACTAGATGAGCGTTTATCACATTATGTGATGTCACTGTTGAAGATTCAAATATGAGTCTCATTTTCATATGGCTTAAACTAGATTTCACGACAATTTCATCTTAATACAACCAGGCATGAGGGTCAGCTCTAGTCCCTGTACATTTTTATTTTGTCATTTAATAGTATTTGCATTTCCTTTTTAAACTTAGAAATTTCAATTATATTTCTAACTGCTGGCTTAAGGGCATTCCAGGTTTGAGCTGTTACTACCTCTAACGAGTGTTCATATGAAGACAGTACTATGTGAGAGTATTTGAGAAGTGGAGCTACAGCTGCTCTAGTATTTCTGGGACGTACATCAATGAATTTATCATGCCTTGCTTTTTTAAAGCCATATATTTGAAGGTGATAAACTCGTCTGTCTTCCAGCTTTGGTAGATTTGTTGTTACATGTATCACATTTGTTGAAGTTAGCATGGGCACTTTTAGACAATACTTGAGACATCTATTTTGCACTCTTTGTAATAACCCTAGGCAGTCAACACCAGCGTTAACATACATCACATCGGCATAGTCAAACAGAGGAAGCGTGTAAGTTTTGTATATAGTGAGCATAATGTCAGTGGGTACATAATGTTTCAGGTTTGCCAAAAGATATGATTTGAAACCAAGATTTTTTTTCAGTTCTTTTACGTGAAGTTTAAAGTTTAATTCTGAGTCAAGTATTACGCCAAGATATTTGTAGGACGGAACAAATTTTAACACTTCATTGTTGATATGTATATTCAAATCTCTGAAGGATAAAAGTTTATATTTCGTCAAGGATGCAAAGAGCATCAATTTCGTTTTTGATTCATTTATTGTGAGTTTGTTTACTGAAGACCAGTTTGAGAAATTATTAAGCGAATTCTGGAGTTTTTCAGCTATATTGTGGATATTTTTTCCTGAGACATAGAGTACCGTATCATCAGCATACATTAGCGTATTGACATCGTCAACAACAGTTCTCAAATCATTTACATACAACAGAAAAAATAATGGACCCAGGATACTACCCTGAGGGGTACCACATGTCATCTCAACCACATTTGATGTTACATTATTACATGTTGTTACCTGGCTACGATCAGTAAAATAGTTTCTTATCCAGTTAAGGTTTTGACCTCTGATACCATACTTTTCTAACTTTTTTAAGAGAACAATGTAATTAACTGAATCAAAAGCCTTCTTGATATCAATAAAGGCAGCAACAGTGATGTTACCCTTGTTACTTTCACGCAGTATATCATTTGTAAGAACACCAATGGTATCAATTGTTGAACAGTCCTTTCTGTACCCACCTTGTACATCTACTAATATATTACATTCATTGAGATGTGCTGTTATTTGAGTGTGCACTATCCTTTCTAGGACTTTACCTGGAACAGGGAGTTGACTTATAGGTCTATAATTTGACACATTTGACAGGTCCCCTGATTTAGGAAGAGGAGTCACCTTGGCTTGTTTCCAGGCTACTGGTATACTACTATTAGCAAGAGACAGGTTCAGTATATGCACAAACTTAGATGGTAGAGCCAAAACAGATGCCTTGAACACGTTTGTGGATATGTAGTCTATTGCTGACGATTTGTTTACATTCAGATCTTTGATCACCTTTAGCACATCAAGTTCACTGATCTCAAAATCAGGCATTTCTGCCTCCTGTTCTATGCCTTCAAAGACCCAGGTTTTTGTATGTTTGGTTGCTAATTTTGGACCTATTTCTGCAAAAAAATTATTTATAAAGTCAGGAGTGTCAGAAGAATCTATTGGATTACCATTTTCATCTTTCAAATTTATTTGTTTTGGCCTACTTCCTTTACCGGGAACCAGTTTTCTCATAGCATTCCAAAAGTGTTTAGGGTCTTTTTTGTTATTCTTGACTTCATCCACCACATAGACTCGGTGAGCTTCTTTGCAGTCAGAGGAGATCTGGTTTTTCAGAGTGGTGGCAATATGCCAGTCTAAAACAGAATTGGTTCTGCGTGCCCTTTTTAGTGCAAGGTTCTTTTCTGCAATTCGAGTTTTTAGCTCAGCTGATAGCCATGGTTCATCTTTGTTTTTTATTACAAACGTTTTTATGGGACAACTTTTATCTAATATATCAGACACAATTTTAAAGTATATTTCCCAACATGTGGTTGGGTCATTGCATTCATCAAATTCAACCCAGTCAGCTATTTTAAATGCTTCAGTGAAATCTGGTTCATTGAACTTTACATATGAGCGGCCGGTGAACTTTCTCTCATTATACAAAATTTTATTTCTTCTTATCCTAACAAATACATGTCTCCCTCACTCCCTCATTAGTCTACATCCCCCGACACTTGCTCTTTGTCCTTATTCCCTCAGTCTTTCTGCATTCCCTCACTCCACGTCCTCACCGCCTCCTCTGTCTGCACCCCTCACCTCATCCCATGTCCTCGCTTGCACCTGTGGACCGAGTGCTGTACTGGAGGGCGGACCAGGGCTTTGGAGGCGGGCCCAGGGCTCTAGAGGCGGACCCAGAGCTCTGGAGGCGGACCCAGGGCTTTGGAGGCGGACCCACGGCTCTGGAGGCGGGCCCAGGGTTCTGGAGGTGGACCCTTAAACCCAAGCCGACAAAAGTCCCTCAAATGATGTTCCAATTGATGAAAATGAATAAAATTTTCTCTTATTACGGTACCTTAATGGTTATATGTCCAATCCCTAAAAGGTAGGATTTCCCGGGTTTTTACAATGATAACTATTGAAATTTCCTTGGCTTTAAACAATGTGTAATGATCGAAATTACTTACATTTACAGGGTTTTGTGTAAACTTTAATGATCGAAATTACTCACATTTACAGAGGTTTGTGCAAAGTGTAATGATCGAAATTACTCACATTTACAGGAATTTATAAATGGTGTACTGATCGAAATTACTCAAACTCTTACACAGAGTGTAAATACAGCCATTACGAGCTTTGATCGAGGTAGTAAAGGCATGTAAAGATCGATTTTGATCAGCTTTACATTTGTGTCAAATTTCGTTGTAAATGTCTGTAATGGTCTGTAATGGTCTGTAAAAACGGCCTTTACGCCAAATGTAAATCCAATGTAAAAGGCAAAGTTCGTGCAGTGAAAATTAGTTTGAAGATCATTTTCCTTCCCTAAGTAGATTGTCTCTCCAAGTTTCCCAAATCTATTACCAAAAATGTATCAATGACTAGATATGATATGAAGATTTAGGTATATCAAATGTTAGGAAACTTTAATTTTATTGTACAGAGTGTGGACTTTAATTTAATAATCACAAGGAAAGCAAATTAACCAGTATATCTCTTTTTCCTCCAGACAAAATTATCATACCAATGCCAATATGCACATATTACACATGCTCAGCCACTAAAGACGCATGTCAAGGTGATACCTAATAATATGACAACAAAAAGCTCTCTCATATTCAGCCAAACAGCACCACAGAATATATCTATTTCACCCAATATCAGACATGGCTATAAATGAATAAATTGTAAATGATAGTACCCTTTGATGGCTGAGAAGTGAGACCTTTACGGAATGAATAAAAGAATTGTTTCTCAGAAGAAGAGATTTATCTATAGACCCATCACAATAGACATATGGTGGCCCAGGAGGCTCACGTAAAAAAAGAATTTTAAAGTGAAATTTTTTTTTTTCAAAGTGAAGTGGTTTTTTTCAAAGTGAAGGTTTTTTTGTTTCAAAGTGAATTTTTTTTTCAAAGTGAAGTTTTTTTTATTTTAAAGTGGAGTTTTTTTTTTATTCAAAGTGATGTGTTTTTTTTCAAAGTGAAGTTTTTTTTTAAAGATTTTTTTTCGTCTTCAGAAAAAAAAAAACTTTTTTCAAAATAAAAAAATCACTGTCACTGTCAAGCTGATGGTTGCCAACTTGTGACAGCTATCCTTTAGCATTGGGATGCAATACATGTGGCAATTTATAGGATCCTGTGTGGAAATCGACACCAGGTTAGTGGCCTGCATGATGACTGGCCTTGGGATAAAGACATCATTGCCCATTGGCCCCTGTCAAATGGCCCTTTCCCAAGAAATTGGCCCTTTGGCCCGGTAAAAATGTATGACAGGTATCCTTTAACATTGAGACTAAACATATTATAGCATTGTTATATAGGATGCTAGGTGATAGCTGCCTGTTGAGTGGTCAATTTGCCTGTTGAGTGGCCATTTGGCCGCTGTAACTGGCCCCAGTACTGGCCCCTGTGACTGGCCCCTGTGACACCTTGTGACAGCTCTCTTTTCACAATGGAATGGAGTATGTTCATGTGGGCATTCATTGGATCCTATGAGGCCAGGTAATAAGCCTGCATGAGAACGGTAGAATATTGGCCCATTGGCCCATTGGCCCATTCTAAAACATGCCAAAAAACACTAAAAAGTTGATATTCGGGAAATTGGCCAATTTGGCGAGAAAATGGGTCAGATTTTAAAAAAGTCGATTTTTCGGGAAATTGGCCAATTTGGCGAGAATATAGGTCAGAATCTCAATGGAAAATCTTTCGAAAAAAAAACTTCATTTGGAAAAAAAAACTTCACTTTAAAAAAAAACTTCACTTTGAAAAAAACAACACTACTTTGAAAAAAAAACATCACTTTGAAATAAGAAACTCCACTTTGAAAAAAAACTCCACCATGAAAAAAACCACTTCACTTTGAAAAAAACCACTTCACTTTGAAAAAAACCACTTCACTTTGAAAAAAACCACTTCACTTTGAAAAAAAAACTTCACTTTTAAATTATTTTTCTACGTGACCCTCCTGGGCCACCATATAGACAGGGGCTGCTATAAATCTTGTGCACTCACCACTATGATCATCATATGAACCCATCACTGTGTGAGTTATGTGGTGGGATGAGTTAGATGTTAGGCCTCTTGGGAGGCCCTCTATCAAATGAGAGAACCTTACTGGATACAATACTGAGTGTGTGAAGAGAGTCTTTGCTTATGAATGGTTCTTTTCATGATTCAAAAGAATTCCAGTCACTGTGTGTCACTTTCTGTGTTATCCAGCTGAATATATTCATTTTAAGAGAAACAAGCTGTCCGGTTTAGCTTTATTCTTTCAGATACATATCAAGTAAAAGGTTTCTTTGGTTTGAATCTGGGGACGTGGTCACTGTCCTCAAACCCATCCATGTTTTAAGTACTTGTAAATGACATGACTAAAAGATGGGACGTTTTAAGAATTGGGTTAATTAGCAATTATTCTGCTTACAAGGCAATTAACCCCCTAAGCTAATCAAAAGTACCTCTCGCCAGTCAAAGTAAAAGACAAGAGGAATAATGGGGTCATCAAGCGGAATTTAGTATAAGATTTCTCTATTTTGACTGGTGTTCAATACCTAATTAGCTCCAACCTTTAGACAGATTATGGCTTTGTACATGATAATGCTCTTGGCTTCACACAGTTATCAAAAAGGTGCTGAGTTAGTGAATTTGAAATAGGCCCTTCCTAATTATGCTGAATGCACTCAATCCAAACAGTTCATATACCATAGATTATTTTGGAGTATGTACTGTTTTCATGTTTTATTTCACGCTACGTGTAAGTCAATTGAATATAATTATGAATATGAATTACAAAGTCTCTCATGAATACTAATCCATTGGAGGTGGTTTTCCTTATTTGTACCCTGGTTTAGGAGTAAAGGTGTGTGTGTGTGGAGAGGCTATAATGCTCAAAGCACTCTCTCTGCATCTCTGAGTAGTGTTAACTAATTTCTGCCTGCACTTGCAGAACAATTGCTATGGTTATGATTATAGAATTTCTAAAGCTTTCTAGTCTCATTTGTCTGTGTGTGTTATATATCTTACAGGAACAAGGTTTAACGGCATGAAAATATATTAAGTTAAATGTTATGTGCTCACAAATAATTATGTTTATTATATGTAGAATAATATAAAATCATAGGAATGATGATAATACAGGGCCTCAAGTGGCAGGTAGTAGGGTATGAGACATGCAATGGTTATTTTGGACTCATTCTTAGAAGTCACCTCCCCAAAGGTTTCTAAGAATTGCTGTGATGCAGGAGGTCAACCCTGTGGCAACTGTGCTGAAGAGGTAAAGGATGCAGCTAGCTATATCAGAGGTGGAGGTGTAGGGCACCACACACTAAGAGCACACAATTGGGGACCAAGAAAGCAGGGGTTATGGTATTGGGTGTGGAGGTGGGACAAATGGGTGCAACACTTGCCAGTTGAGATCTGTGGAGTTGTAAATATTAAATAGCATTTTGAGCAATACTGGGTGATGAGCAGTTTGTATTGCAACAACTGGAAATTAACTACTTCTTGGAAATACATTTTCATGAAGACACAATCAAACCCAACTTGTCAGGGTTCTGGTGACTTTAGCTAGGTTACCCCTCATTTAATGTTGCTGCAGGTTGAGCAACCTGTTTGAAAGTACTATTGAGGCATATACAATACTTTCAAATTTTGTACAAATTTCCCCTTAATCATTCATACACACAGAGGCACTTATTAATGTATATGGAACGCATATATCTCCATAGAGTGGTTTGAGACGATTTTTTATTAAAGTAAAGGCTAGCCAGTATTGCACATGGGTAGGAATATAGCAGGTACCCTGTCAGAGACACCTTTACAAGGATGAGGGTGGGTTTTGGGTTAAGGACAGTCTTGAACCCCTAGCCCCAAACTAATAATATCCCATGCCAACTAATCACACAAGAGCATGTATTTATGGTCTGCCGCTAGATTAACGAAGTGTCTGGTGGGAGGGTGGGTGTGATGCTCACAGACAGATGACACCGCACACCTGCTATCACCCATAGGCAGGTGCTGAAGCTGTCTTAAAGCTTGTTTCCTGCCCCAGTGGTTTGCTCATCTGCTTTTCCAAATCCCTTCCTGACAGGGGAAAATGGGAGTAGAGGTGACAGTTTAGCCACGGGGAGCCATGGCAAGATCTAATTAGCCTGCAATGAGCTCTATGTAGAAGGCTAAGGATGTAAGGGCGAAGGTTGGTAGTGCCTAGCAAACCAGAATGGATCTGTGCAGAATTCTGTACAGAATTTGTGCCAGGTTATGGTAACCAAGTTAAAACCTTTAAATCTTTTTGTTTCATCAAAGAGCAAAGTGTGTCTTGATTGTTGGTTCTAATTAGAGAGCATATACCTTTATCACTGTAGTGATCTGAAGGTAAAGCATTCATATTGCATGCAGTAGTTAAATTGGTACAATCCTCAACTTGTACCAGGGCACACACCTTGGGTGTATACTGAAAGGTACACCAGTCACAGATCTATCATATGTGTAGTCCTGGCGACATGCCAAAGTAGTAAGTTCCAGTCTCAAGCTGCTGCTTACATCAAACCTGGTATCACAGCGAAATGCTGCATCATATTCATATTTATTATTTATATTTATGCATTAACTTGCTGACAAATTAGAGGAATATGACCATGGGATATTGTGGGGCAGGTATTGAGTATGGTCTGGAAATAACACTTTTCATATTATCCCACTATACTATTCATGCTGCATTTCCTGACCCATGTGCATACATCTGACAAGTTCCACTGTAGGTTTGTAGTCCACCATCCATCAGCCACATTCTTCTGCTGCCATACCAGGTCGTAAGGCTGAAGATCACCTGCAGAAGTGACAGGGGTCCATTGTCCTGGATGCTTGGAGTGTATGGCAGATTATATACAAATCACACTGTTCTATTGAACCCACCTTACCCCCAAAGATTTTTATTGTGCTCACTATTTCTAGTAGGAATGTAAATGCTGACTATCTGTAAATGCTTTATGTAGATAAGAAATGGTAGCTATGCCATTGAATGGGGGAAACGTTTTCTGTGGCATCAAGTGGGATTCTGGTCTGTATTTTAGCCTACAATGTTATTTCTTATCATCTTCCACTATGAATGTGGTCTTAAATACATGATTCTTTTTCTTATATGAAGATAATCATGTATATCAAGCAAAGTTGGTTGAATTATGCTATATTCCGTGTTTTGATTCAATGAGAAATAACAAAAAAGTTAAGAATCGTTAAATTTCTGACGACATTCAACACATCTGCAGACTTTTAACATCAGCCACGGACAGCACAATAAATGCATTGTAAAAGCATAAACAGTTTGTCCTTATAGACGGGTTATTGGCACGGAATCAAATGTAATGAGGACTTATCTTAAATATATACATCTTACAATTTTGGGCGAAATAGATTATAATTTTCAAGTTTTGATGTTGAATAAGAAATGAAATGAATTAAGGTTTATATCAACTTGTTGTCAAATATCATAACTGGGACGTAACATGAAAATTTGACCATCATCTTTAGTCATAAGCTATCTCATAAAATGAGGAGTCTTCAAATGGAGATAAGGCTTTATGGATACAAAGTGCTTGTGGTGAATCAGGATCTTTAATCTATTAACACAAGCTCAGCTTAGTTTCCTCATGTCTGATGTGTACTTTTATGATTTATGAATCCAGACCCCTCAAGGCATACCTCTTAAGCTTTTTATGGAAACGCTATTAAACTTTATTGCGCATGACATCAAGAAACAAAATAATGCTGATGAAAGTTTCACTGCAGAAAATCTTGATAAATATCACGAGGCATTGAATCAAAACTCTCAAACACGATGCAGAGATATTTTCACCACACTTTTCTCACGAAAAGCTTCTTGATTAATCGCTGGTCTTCTTAAAACATACCTCGGCGGTTATCAGTTGATGTTATTTTTGCAATTCCCACTGATAATTAAACAAACTTGAAGAACACACAAGTAATTGAGTCTATGACACGACAAATGAGCACCATGTCAGACAATAATTACCACCGGTAATACTTTTAAATACATTTTGAAATTTGAATTGACCATTGAGAGAAGCCAACATGAAAAGATAAAGGGGCAAACAGCCCACTGAGGCCATCTTATGTTACAGTTGAAAGATCTGAAAGGGCAATTCATCGTAAATAAAGTTGTTTTCAAAGAAATCAGATTCGAGGAAGCACTGGTTGGATTAATTGGAATAAAAACACTGTAAGGAGATATTTAGTTATAGGAACTTCTTTGGTGGGATAACTGCACGTTATTTAGAGATTTACTGAAGTTTTTCAATTTAACTCTTGCCAAAGTTCAATACATAACCAGTGGTGCTTATTTTAGCACAGCTTTAGTCATTAAGCTAGTCCTTCAAACCTTTTTAGCCATAATAGCCTAATCTTTACAGCTCCAGAAAATGTGACATTTTTTGTAAGTTAGATTAAAACACATCACACATAATATTTATAGCTTGCTGTTTGTTGACATCATGCTCCTTTGTGGCGCATAGACATATAAAAGGTATGCCATTCACCAAGCAGTGCTCACCGAGACGTCATAATGGAATAAACATGGGGGCCCTATTAGTGAAGCTCCCCATATAGCATTATCTCCCTAATTAACCTAACACAATTTGGGCCCATGCAATATAGGACATCAGCAGTGGTCGATTCATTATAGGTGTGCATTATGAGATCATGGTTATTAGCGCCATGGTTGAATATGTAGGACGAACCTCTTTCCTCCCTAACCACATTACAACAAGGACACTCAGATGTAGGGATGTACATTATTGCATAGGAATCAGCATAGTATAGATCCAGTTCTTGGAACACTGGAGAAAGCACATCGAGCACAAGAATGGATTTCTCCTTCTCCAATACCCCCACGTGTATAGCATCACTTCACTTTTCTCATTGTTATCATATCCAGCCATTTATCAGTATTCAATAGCTGTAGATATGCCACGTTTTGATCGATGATTCTCTGCAGCAGGATTCATCAAGAATTAAAAAGGAATTCTCATTCAGAAAATGTCTAATCATTGTCAACATTATCAGGCTCCCTGGAGACTTATCATGTCATTCCTGTTCAATAATTCGATGTGACAAATCCAGAATGTAGGTATAATCTGATAATACCTTAGCGGGTTTAAACAGGTATACAACAAAATTTAGAGCCTATGCCAAAAGGCAATTTTATGAGGGATTCTCCAGGAGCCAACAAAACAGAGATCTTGTTATAATGTGGTGGGGGGATGAGAAAAGGAGGAGGCACATCAATGCAGACATTGGATGGTATTAAATTGTTTGATTGGGAAGAGACACCTACAAGGAGAAATCGAAAAAAATCATGCACTAGCAGCATGCATAGAAGTTTGTACAGTGGGCATCATGTTCATATAGAGGTCCCTTTTGTCCTGCAATTGATTATTTGATCAAATCCTGTACCCTGTAGTGATGAGCAATGAATTTCCTCTCATTTGATGAGCAATGCACTACTTAGTCCCTTGTCATTTATTCATTTATTATCAACGTTATATCTCTCATTTATCCTTCTGTTAGTGTAACTAAAGGAACATGCAAACAGGGGAGTAACTGCAAAAGAAAGATTAGGAAGTCATGTCGGGATCTTATCAACGCATGGGAATAAATGGGCGGCAAGAATTAAAGGTACAAAAAGCAGCTGCCGCTGCATTTGAAATTGAGATTGCAACTTCTGATGTGCATTGAAATGGAATGTGAGTTAGGATATCCTGAACAGCAAATAGAGTGATTGAAGATTGTTTGACACTTTATTTGTCTTCGAAATCAACGAAATTGGTTTGAAGATCATTTCCAAGTAGATGGTCCCTCCAAATCCACCAAGTTAGCTGATGATATGACATCCAAAATAACCCACCTCCCCAAACAGCACCACAGGATATATCTATAAATCTGATACTGCAAAGATATAGAAGAATATGCATGGCTATAAGTATATTAGTAAGCAATAAAAAGTTGATATTGTGATAAGAGGGCCAATGAAAAAGAGGCGATTTTTAAAGTTACTTGACCCCAAAACAGCCATACTGTTTCACCCTTTCCTGAGTATGTAGGCTATGTTTGCTGCGAAATAAGAAATTTTAGCTTTTCGAATTAAACCATGTGTATGGGTGTTTAGCCTGAAAAGCCTTCCTTTGGCCTGAATCTGAGGACGCGGTAACTGTCCTTAAACTCGTCCATGCTTTAAGTTGGTCTAAAAGATGGGACGTTGTCTCAACATTTGCTCTCACAATTGGGTTAATTAGTAATTATTCTGCTTACAAGGCCGTTAACCCCCCTAAGTTAATTAAAGGTAATACTCATCAGTCAAAGTAACAAATGTACCAGTGGGGTCATTAGATAGAATTTAGTACAGCATTTTTCTATTTTGACTAGTGTGCAATACCTAATTAGCTCCAACTTTTAGATGGATTATGGCTTTGTATATAATTATGGTAGTGGGTGAGCATGAACCCGGACCTTTCACATAATTGTACCATTATTATCCTTATGCATTCTGGTTTCACACAGTTATCAAAGAGGTTCTGAGTTATTGGATTTGAAATAGGCCCTTTGTAAGTATGCTAAATGCATTAAATCCAAAGCAGTTCATATATATGTCATTAGGGGGGAATAAAATAAATCGTCAACTTTAATGACTTTCCATAGGGTTGATTCAGGTAAAGTGGGACACCTAAGCCATACTCTGACTTTATGTGCCATTCACACATTTGGTACTTATAGTAGAAAATGTCAAACACATCAAATAGTTTCAGTATTTATTCCTTTAACCCAAAATACAAAAAATATATGAAATACCTTAGCTAATGTGGCCTAAATAGCCCATTTCTTAGAGATGCCATTTCAAAATTGAAGCGTCCCACTTTACTTGTATTTTTGGTAAAGTGGGACACTTGCTTCATGTAAAGTGGGACAATTGATAAGAATCGACCCCCATGCTTTATAATCCATATGACAAAAATGGTAAATGTCAATTTTTGAAGGTGAGATATATATTTTGATGGACTACATCAAAGACATTAAGGAAATTTATGTAGGGTCCTTTACAGGATGAATCAAGTACATAGAGTATAAATGTAAAACTGCCAAAATACTAGGCATCTGGGCTTAACTTTGGGCAAGGCTACACTACATTATGTTACATGACAACATATTTGTACCCTAACTGAATCTCTATCCTCGAATTATTTTACATAGTGCTAAATAATGCTATGCACAATTATATAGGCTAGCTCATACTCTTATTTGTAAGCATCTAAAATGAAATGTTTTGTTAATGAGGTAGTAACGCAGGAGCATTTCAGGGCATATTAATCACTATAAATAACTGTAAATGGCAATAATTTCTATAAATCGTAAGAAATTAGTATTGGTTAATGATTTCTATGGTTTTAGCCTCAATGTATATCGAATATCAATTCTAAATGAATTTTCTACAGATTTTACCATTTAACATCATAATGTATGATTACAAATCATTAAAGGTAAGAAATCTCACAATAATTATCTAAGTTATCATGGAAGTCAATGGTTCGCTGATGGAAGTCAACGGTTCGCTTATCTAAATAATGATCATCAGTTAAGTCACTTGATAAACCACAATCTTGAGCACTAACAAAGCCCTATTCTGGTTGTTATACTTAATAATTTGGTATTATTTACACAACTAAGCATTGTAATGATATTTGCTACGATATTTCTTCTCCTTATAAATCAAAATATAGGCATATCGGGTAATGCTACTCTGAGAAAGGGGATTAATATAGTGTCCCACTTAACCTGAATCTGCCTGTCCCACTTTACCTAATACCTTGGGCTAAAGTGAGACAATTGCATTTAAGGTCTCAGTGTACTTCATTTCCATATCCGACTAATAAAAAAATATCAAGATGTAAAGAAGCAATATATGTATCTAATATTTACATACATTTTGAAATATCATATTACTATTCTTAGTACCACTACTAACAAATAATTTTACTATTTCTTATGTACTTCTGAATTTATAGCAGCAAAAGCTCTCCACCCATATCATGTTGATATTTAAAAGGTATAATTACCTCTTAACTTTGGTGAGATAGGTACAATTAAAAGGGGTCAAACATATATTTCTAAGAAAAAAAAGAATTTTACACCCACGAAAAGAAATCAACCCCTAAAAATGGCCTTAATGTTAATTGTCCCACTTTACCTGATGTCCCACTTTACCTGAATCAACCCTATGTATCATTATTTCAAATTAAATTTTAGCCTTGTCTCCGAATATAGTACTTTGTTGGTATAGCAATGTGGATCACTGGCTTATTACAATACTTGTATTTCTCATATACATGCATGCTAATATACCCTTTCCCTTACTCCTACAGGTGTGTACCGATTTGCTGAGTAAAAGCTGAGTAAAAGTCAAAGAACATGGTAAAGTACTTGCCTTAAATCATTTGCTTACAGCTCTTGAAAGAAGCTGCAAAACATTTTCCCCATGATTATGTGCATGCAATGATTGTGTGGTAATTAGTTTCCAAATGTCGAGGAGGCATCCATGCGCACTTCTGATGCTATAAAATTTCGGGTATGATGGGTATGATTTTGATCAGATAAACTCTTAAGCCCTCTTGTTTCACTTGTCTGCATGTAAACTCTAAAGCCTTCTTTTTTCACTTGTCTGCACGTGTTATATTTCATTGTGAGAAGGGTTAGTGGCATGAAAATAAAATGTAGAATAGCATAAGGTCATGAGAATGATGATAATACAGGACTTCAAGTGGCAGGGAATAGGGTATGAGACATTCAATGGTTATTTTGGTCTCATTCTTAGAATTCACCTCCCAAAAGGTTTCTAAGAATTGCTGTGATGCAGGAGGTCGACCCCGTGGCAACTGTGCTGAAGAGATAACAGATGCTGCTAGCTATATCAGACAGAGGTGGAGGTGTAGGGCACCACATACTCAGAGCATATAATTCGGTGCCAATGGCTCAGGGGTTGTGGTATTGGGGGGTGGAGGGAGGTGTGACAAAGGGGTGTTGCCAGTTGAGATCTGAGGAGTTGTAAATATTAATTAGCATTTTGAGCAATGTTGGGTTATCAGCAGTTAGTATTGCAACAGCAAGAGATTACCTACTTCTGGCAAATTGATTTTCATGAAGAGATGATCAAACCCAACTTGTCAAAGGAAATTATGCATTATAAAAGGCAATTGATTTATATCAACACTACACAACTTCGATACAACGTCTGTACTGTACACAGCTAATATAATGCATCCCAAGAGTTTAATATTCTCTTCCCAGCGTCCGAGCACAACTATCAGTACTTGTCACTGTATATAACCCAGCCACTTAAATATGGCTTACTATGTTCTGTGGATTGTTTCATCATACACCCATTCCCTAGTTGGCTTAGTTATTTTTGACAGACTTACAGCACAAGGAATTGCCAGGGGTCCCATGTCTGAGCATAGCATGTTTCACACTTTATATTGCATGCACAGTTGTCTGGAATCTGCCTTTTACAGACAAAAGTGATTATACTGCACTTTTTTCATTCTGCCCATCAGGTTCACCACTGATTATAAAGCCTTTGTTGACTGCTTGCATGGCTCACTTCTCACTGCTTCTTTTAAGGTAGTGCATTTCCTAACTTAATAAATTCTCAATCAATTTTGTAACATGGCAGCCTTTAATTATGCAAGACAAACTTGACTTTAGAGTAAGCCAGGAAGAATAAACATAGACAAAATAACTGTAACACATAATAAAATGTTCATCTTTTCTCATGGTTTTAAGTATATTCACAACACACCGAGGGCTTATGCTTACATTTCCGATTAGTGTTTACATAACTATATCAACGCATCATTACCTTTACCTTTAAGCCAGAGAAATATATACGACTTACTTGGAGGAGGCTTCTCCTACTCAAAACCTTATCCATGTGGCTAACAATTCCTCAGGATTCATAATGAAACTGTAAAATGTAAATAATGTATTACTCAGAACATCTTTGTGTCCCTATTACAATCCAGTCGTGTATGGAAATAGAACCAAGTCTTTTGTAAAGCTTGGGACAGTAATCATTGGCCTAATCAAGATGTATATTCATGGGCATACCCACACATGTATATTCATGTATTGGTCACTTTATCATTCACTACATCCACTATTACCATATAATCAGTCCATGTCGCACACTAAAGACCCTTTAGCCATCATGGGATCTTGTAAACAGGAATGTGTTCTGCATAATAACATAATTGTTCTTTCCGTTGCCTACAGATTACAATTTCCTATATCTAGGCCAATACAACATAATATTCAGTTCGTGGGCCATGAGGAAATAGCTGAATATGCATACATGTATTGATTTCTTCAGGATTTACCTCTCTATGAAATTTCACCAACATTCAAATAATCATATGTATACAGTCATGTGCCTAAGTGGCATACCATCTTCGTGAATTCTCTACTGGCACTAAATAGCCCACTTTCTTTTACTGGGACATAATTCTATACTTTACAGTTGAATACTCAAGATGTTCTACATATCAGGACAGTGTAGATGTCTATGTGGTACTTCCTATGGTTATCACCTCAGGTCATCTCTGTGAGTATTGCGCATCAAACAGCATACTCATTAATGCCTACACATTATCAAGGTAGCAAAGTTCAACTTCAGGCTTTTAATATCCTTTTTCATCCAGCTAAATGGGACTTCACTCAGGGCGGTTCAAAATGTTGAGTTATTAAACTTTGATAGGTAGTCTTAAATTTAGTCACCCTAGGACATCTGTGACCAGGCTAGGAAAAAGACCCATCCGGGGAGGAAATAGCATTTAAAGTTGGTGTCATACCCTTTAATGTGAGATATCACGAGCAAAGAAATTCCTAGTAGTTTTGTGGGAATTGTTTTTCAAAGATTAGTTTATATCAATAACAGGAAATGGCAAATAAGCTCTAAAAGCATTGCATCCTATGATAATTAGTGTTAATCATTAGAAATCAGTTTTATTGATGAATAACCAAATAGAATGGGATTCAAGTCTAAAGGTGGTTCTAGAGGGAATTTTCACAGTCTGTTTCTGGTTCTGAGTAGCTGATGGGATTCCTAAGAAATGGGTGATAATTATCTCATTTTTGGTATTGGAATAGTTTCCCTGGCAACCAGAAAGTATCTTAAATGTGCTAATTTTCTGTAAAAAGACATTCTTTTTGCTTTCCAAATATGGAATGTGAGCAGTAAAGATGGAATAATTCTAATAAGTCTATTGTATCCTACACAAAAAATTATTCTAGAGAACATTTACTTGAATTATGCACTCTTCAGCCATTTTCTTGGCCCCTGGTGGCCAAAGCCAGTACTAAAAATCCCCGACGGATGGATCTTTTAGCTAGTTGGGTCACATCTCTGTGAGTATTGCGCATCAAACATTATCAGTTATCATATCTTAATAAGTAGGGGAGAGAGGGGCACGTTGAACCACTTATGGACATTTATTTTTTTTCTGACTCTCTCAATGTCATCTGAGCTTTGATTTTGTATCCAGGAGTTAGGTCATATCATTGCGCTATATGATGACCTATCACTAAGGAAGTATGGCCATTTTTTGCATTTCTTATGGATTTTTGAAAATAAAATCTGTGGGTGGTTCAATGTGCCCCGTGCCCTGGGCAGGTTGACCCACCCACTGAGGCACCTTGAACCACATATATTGAATGGTTCAAACAATCAGTAATATGGATTTTTTTTATTGAAAGTTTAGATAGAATTACTTGCTATTGTTACTTTTGCATGGGATTGAATATAAAAAATTTACTTTTAATACACACAAGTCAGTAAATCATAGTTTCTAGTGTAGTGACTGGGTTATAGCCTTACAAATTTTCCTTTAGGTCAATATAAACCATCTTTATAGGCTTGCTGCTATATGCAAAGTCCATATAAGTCTTTGATTATCATCCTATGATGTAACAGGCTATTCTGTTTCTGAAAGTGATACATTTGGGAATAAAGAGTGTGAATACTATGCTATAAAATTATTGATCATCAGAACTAGCAAACTATGTATTCTATCAGCCTATGTTAATGGGGGCATTAACATGTATATTTTGGGCAAGTTGATTACCCCTTTCATGTGGCCCCTACTATTAACAGAGGGGGTTACATACACTGGTGGGGGGGGGGGGAGCAACTATGGTAGACCCAGAGGTTGAACTGAGTAATAATTATCTCATCTCTTGCCTACAAGACCTTGAAAATAATGATGCCCTCTGGTGAAAAGTGGTGATACTTTGTCCCTATATGCATGACAATGGTAGATAATGGAACTAGTGCTTCAAGACAGGGATTGGAGCACCTTTAGCATGGTTCAATGTGCCCCAATTTTTGTGGTTCAATGTACCCCATTCCGGCTATCATAGATAGGGTTGATGTTATTCAAATTACATAACACATTCAGGAGTAAAATCGGGTTCTATGCAAGCATTCAGATGTATACTTTGATTTCCATACAGATCTTAGGCCAGCAATGTTTTGCAACATCATAAGAACAAAAGTTTAAAAATTGCAAATATTTACTTTCAAGGGCATAAATCTTTAATGTTGTCTGAGCTTCTTCTCAGCATCACAAAATAAACATGATGCTGCTGCTCTGAACTGTCTATATAAAGGGGTCATGTGGTAAGCATACTGCTGGAAAATTCCCAAAGGAGTAGCAAAGAGAGCGAGTGGTTCAACGTGCCCAGGTGGTCAACGTGCCCCTCTCTCCCCTATACTTAAGTCATGAGTGTAGAGGATATAAAAAGCAAGAAATACATGTAATTATCAGACAAAATTTTAGGGTCTCCAGACATAATCATCATAACAATGTCAATATATGCACATTATCACCCGTATCCAGCTACTACATTGTGTCTAGATGATAGCTGATAATGTGCCACCTCCAGGCCTCCACCTCTGGACATACATAACCAGATAAAAACATACAAACATAGGTGCACAGAGAGGGCTATTAGTAAGCATCATGTGCTACATTCTGGATAATGAGACCCTTTCTTTGCTGAGTAGTTGGAACTTAGGAAAATTAATGTTCCAACAGTAATTGTTATCACATTCAAACAGATCATCAGCACCACCATTTAACAGTCACAGAAACAAAGATATGATATTAAGATGATTGGGATGGCAACCACTTATGGGTAAAAACTATAGGAAAATGTCATTGTCTTGTCAATTTAGAATGTTTAAAAGATTTTAAGATTAACAAGCCGTCCAGCTTATCATCTTTCACTAAAATTAAAACCACTCAAAGAGTCCAGCGGTGTTTAAAAAAAATTAGTTTTCACCGGATGAGAATCCTGAGATGACAGCATTGTGCTGTAAAATAAGAAATAGTCTGAGCAGTATTCTTCTTTTCAAACTGGCCTGTCATTAATCTGGCATTAGAAAACTTCTTTATGGCATCCACTTACAATGAGGTTCAACTCTTACCAGGGTATTAAAAGTCCCCCCCCCCCCATTAGTTGTGTAAGGACCAGTGTTGGGGGAGGGAGTGAGGTCACTAAGTACAGAATATTGTGGTCACCTTATACCCTCATTGTCACAACCTTACAATTGCCACATCGAGTCCATCAGACCCAGGTCCTCACAATAACGTCGTTATTGGTTGCTACTCTCGTCTGAAATTCATAAACGAAATAGTTGATAGCATAATGTATAGGGGTTTGCAAGCATCCTCACATGGTAATGTGTGGCCATGGATAGATACATAGGTTTGTGCTGTAAGGAATTAATCACACTTTAACAATAGAAATATGAGCATCATGAAGTGAAGCAGGCACACTTTGCTAAGAAGAAGGACAGCTATTTTTAACCTTAGATCTATCGGACCAATCCTATGGCATACCCATAATGGATCCGGATGTACCAAGGTTGCGCTGCCCAGAAAGAAGTCAAATCTGATTATGAAGCAATCTTCTTTGTATTCTTCAGCAACAGTAATCTTCTTCCTAAATCAGTTTTACACAGTCACCTGGATGGTAATCATGTTGGCTTTCTGCATCAGTGTAATCATCTACAGAAAACACCTCCAGCACAACATATGTTGCCATGGTGTTTAATTCTTTCTGAGTCTAATTAAGAAGAAAAAGGTTTGTACCCTAAAGCAGTTAGTGTTTATAGAACGAAGCCAGGGTGTAAGCTTCTAACAATTAGGACGTTAAGATAATGATGTGTGCAGAAATGCATTAAAGCTGCTTTACCTGTTGGCACTCAAAAACCTACCTTTCCCTCATTTGTATCTCAGATGATTGTATTACCCTTTCCTTCTTAAAATCTGCCATTTATTTTGGCAAGGTATCTAACTTATGTGCAATACAAGACTCCAATTTCAACTATCAATTATTATTTTTTTCTGATCTATATCTTTGAATTTAGCAGAGTTAAAAGTCACAAATTAGATTCAGATTTTACCAGTATACTGCATTGAGGAGACCCTTTATAGATATGCAGAAAGTGAACTATCTATATGTCTGAGGTAGTACAGAAGCTTTAAAGGATGTTGAGGACACGCGTGTGGAATCCCAGGCTACAAGGCAGAGACTCCCTAGAAAAAAATCAGATGGGCTAACTTTTCTACTTCAGATAGGCCTAGAGCTTGAGACACAGAATCAGAATTTCTCCCAGCCTTTTATCGATCAAAAATCCCAAACAGGGATGAGATAGTTGTTGGCAAGGTTCTTCCCATACATTTCCTTACATTTGTCATACCCATCACTGACCGTTCCTGTGCATCAGAATGGAAACAGAGATTCTCTTTATTTCAGGTATATCAGGTATATCAGGTATATCTAACTTTATTAAGTAAGCAGTTGTCTCAGTTAATATTAAGTGATTTCACCAAGATGTGACTACTTCTATTGATAAGAGAAGGTGCCAGGAATCATTTTCGTACATAATCAAAATCAAACAGAAAGTTCCCTAATTTGATATTAAAGGTTACCATAGTTCTACACTGCTTGTGCCCCCTAGAGTTTGAATAAACACTAAATCCCCGTAATGTTCATGTTGTCACATAGGTTACCCAAACCTCTCTTTTATATGCAGAAATGCCCATAGCCACCTCCACATAGTATATGCATGCACACGTATTCATGATATTGCCAAATACAAAGGCGCACTAATTTGAGAGTGCAGATACTGCCAGTCTGTTCATGACCAATCACAACTGGAATATTTCTGTCATTATGAGCTCCTGTAAATGGGACATTATTCAGCAGGACAGCATGAATTGTTTCTCTTATCACCTTCTGACTGTAGCCAACCACATAACACAGACAGTCCCATTCTGTAAGCATACCATTACAGTATTCATGTACACAAGTATGCCTTCCTTCATACCTCATCCATCAAGACATGCTGACTAATCATTTATGTTATTGCATGGTCAGAAAAAAATCAAATAGCCTCACAGATGATTACAAGGTGGAAGAATGTCAAAAGTAATAGAATTTCCACATTGAAATGTTAAAGACTTTATAATGTTCTGATTTACGACATGTAGAAATTGACTTGTAGAACATGATCCTTCCGGTCATTTGAACTGGCAGAAGGACACTTTTCAGCTCAGCAACCTTCTGGCTGGCCATAACTGGTGTTGTCCGGCACGTGTGCACAAAGACTGATTGAATTCTGTAGCAATGTTTGATTCTCTTTTCCCCGAGATTAAAGTGAGAGCCAAGGTTGTGGATCAATGCAAATATTGGGGCTCAAGTTTCAAGGACACACAGAGAGAAGTAAAGGTGTCAACTGTGTCTCCCATGTGGCTCGGCTAAGATAGAGAGTCAAACAGCTAATGACTCTGCTTATATGAAGGGTCAACTTAAGTTGACTCTCTACTATCAGTGTCAATAGCAGAGTCAATAGCTGTTTGACACTTAATTTTTGCAAGAGCCACGTGGGAGACACAGTTGACACCTTTAATTTTCTGTGTGCACAATTTGACACAGCTGATGGGTCTTTTAAAAAGAAAAGTAATAATTCAATTTTATTCACCAGAAATGAAGTTTTGTAACAGCGAATTCTCCTCGTGTTCAGTCATAGAACTGTGATGCCAAAATCACTGATATCTTTCTATCAGGCAGTCTACTCTCGACACGAATATCCTTTCTTTATATAAAAGAATGAGTAATGCTCTATGAATGTGTGGATGAAACTGTTTCCTGTATGAACATAGCCCTCTGTAGATACTTTACTGTTCTCGTGCGAAGAACATATAATTATAATACATCTTGTGTGCTGTAAATTCATTAGTGTCGGTCACTGTGCATTCTACACTACCACTATATCATAGATGTGCTCTAGGTTGTTCTATAGGCTCTGACCGACATTTTCCGGTTGGCTTTCTTGTCTGAATTGACACAACAAAGTGTACCGAGGGAATACTTGTTAGCCGTCCAATATATCATACATGCTGACACATCAAGTGTAACATACCTTTCAGAAGATGGATCCTAGTAGAAACCTCCTGCTCACCCTGTTACATGCCTTGTAATGCTGATGCAGTCATCTGAAATACCCTACCCAATGATGGATCAGTGCACCATATGGTTCACTAATACCAAATTACTCCTCATCCTTCCCCTTTACTGAGACTCAATCATTTTTTCACACACTAGCGTACTCGAACCCGTGGAGAAATTGATTTCCAGACTTTCTTTCTCCATTTCAATTTTTCCTACCTAAGGCAGTTTTATGGCTACACTGGCATGGTCTCAAAATTATCAGCAGTGTGAACCAAATTCACACCTCCTCAAACTCTAGAAAAAGGCTTACATTCATAAAACTATCATCTGTTTTCTTATTGTTCAGAAAAAAACCCATAGCATAATACGCTTCTCTATAGCATACTGGCCGGGTTGGCAACACACATATTGATCATTATGTGGCGGGAAGGAAAGACACCAATGGAGGGGCTAATGCCAATGATATGTTAGAACAAGGAACAATACTTTGCAGTTCAGGAAAATCAGCGCACACTTATGGTAGAGATCTGTATCACTACCATTCAATAGATCAATATAACGTAATTCATGTAATACCTGATAGGGGGAATCTCTTGGGTAGGCAATATGCTACAGTCATGTACATGCTGGATTGAAGTCAGCCAAGTCTAATTGTTTATATACATTTTCACAGTCAACTGAAAATTCTGGTTGCTTTAACGATTCAGGAAAGATATAAATCCATGGCCCCAACAAAAATAAGTGGAAATCGAGGTGAAGTTGCAGCTTTAATCAACATGACTAAATAATAACTAAACTGAATAACAGGTGAGGAATGCGATCAAAATGTCCAGACAGATTAAAGCGATCCTACACTCCCTGAACAAAACACCTTCATTACTGCTGTTATTCATTGTCTGACATGACGTTGATTTGTCGTATCATAGACTCAATTACCTGTGTGTTCTACAATGCTATTTAATCAGCGACAGGAGTTATAAAATTAGGCCTATTATCATTGAAGTATGGCTGTACACATGAAAGGAGCACAGACAGTTTGGTAGCTTTTCGTGAGAGAAGAATGCTAAAGAAATCTCAGCATTGTTTTTGAATGTTTTACTTCAATGCCTCATAGAGTTTATCAAGATTCCCTGCAATGAGTCTTCATCAGTAACTGTCTCCTGCAGTCTTGTACAATACACTTTAAAACTATAAACTTGCCTAGGGGTTCATAGATCCAGATGCATCAGGCCATCGATGGAGTTCAATTCAGATAGTTTTGAAAGTGGAGGAGGCTTTTTACTTCATACATAATATTATATGAAAGTGCAGTAAACTCTATGCCTCTCATGCAAGGGGTTTCTGCACTCCAAACACGTTGTTTTATAAATGTATTCAATAATCAAATATCCTGTTGCAAATAACTCTGACGTGTCTTTTACCATTACTATCAGGATAAATCATGAACTAAGGGAGTGCTCATTTTTTAACAACAGGGGGGGTGGTGAGATTTCGCGCGTAGTGCGCAAAATTTCCCCCCCCCCTAGAGTGGTCAAAATTTTATACCCCCCGGCAGGCCAAAAATTGCGCACGTTCGCACCCCTTTGTAGCATAGTAAAGCGCAGGCTTTTTCCCTCAAAACAGGTTGAATTTTTTTGACCCCCCCCAAGAGGGGCCTAAATTTTTTACCCTCCCCCGGTCAAGGGGTCCAAATTTTGTCCCCCTCCCAAATCCACCACCCCCCCTGTTGTTAAAAATGAGCACTCCCTAACATTGATTAACCTGGGGTTTAACATTTAGTTTAATTATTAAAAACGTGCAGTAGATCAAAATAATAAAACAGTAGGACTGTTCTTCCTCCAGACATAATTGCCCTAGCAATGTCAATATACACACATAATTATATATATATATATATATATATATATATATATATATATATATATATATATATATATATATTTATATTTATATATATATAAACCATAGTGGCTTAAATAGGTGCCCTTGTGACTATAAATTACACCCTGTGCTCTTATTCAAGATAAAGGAAATTGCCGAAATTACAATTTTAACTTCAATACAGTCATTTACTTTGCTCTCCCTCAAGACCTGGACTCATTAGAGACCCCTGGACCTATTCAAGCCATTCCAGTATACTACTAATCTTTAGCTACAACAAAGGCGTGTTTAAATGATACCTGATGATATGACAACTATAAATCTCATTATAACTCCCCCTCCCCCTTACAAAGAAAAGAACAGCACTACAGAATATACATCATAGAATATACATCAGAAGAATTATACACACATGTATAAAAGAGCAGACATGGCTCTATTAGAAAGCATCACAGAGAGTGTAGATTGTAGATAATAAGACCCTTTGTTGTCTGATTAGTTGGACCCTTGGGGGATGTATAATAGAGTTGCTATCAGATGAAGATATTTCTGCTATAAATATGGTGCATTTATTGCTATGTTCAGACTCACTACTGCGTATAATACATGACAGGATGCGTTAGATGATAGACCTTGTTGAAGGACCTCTATCGGCTAAGTACTTTTCCTGACAATGTACAGAGAGCATTAGCTCATGCTTCTTTTTATGATTCAGAAAAACGCTAGTTACTATCAATGTGTAATTTGTTCTTTATAATGAGACATAGATCTATACGTCAGGATTCTTGTCTGTGTTTACTCAGTATAATATAATGTTCACTTAAGAGCCTTGACCAAATACATCTGAAACATCCACACAACTTCTTTTTATTTTACACAGCTAATACACTGCATCCCAAACAGTCCGAGTTAACATATAGTATACTGCCAGTTTTATACCTCACAGTGTCCTGCAGATTGCTACATGCATCAATGCCCTAGCTTGTTAACTTATATTTAGACTGAATAAAAGTCTTATACAGAATGAGAGACTGCCTAGGGTCCCATTTCCGAGCATAGACTGTTTCACACTCCATATTGCATGCACAGTTGTCTGGAATATGCAGCTTACAGAAAACGACAACACCATGGTTCCTGTGCTTCCTCATTCTGCTCTTTCTGTTGGCACCTACTATCTCGCCTTGGTTGACTGCTTGCATAACTCGTTTCTCACTGCTTCCTGAATCTAAATCACCTATAACTCAGTGGGCACAAAATTCAGTTCAACGTTGATTCAACATTGAATTAACATTGAATCAACATTGTCAACGATTTGTCAATTTTGATTCAATGTTTTGTGCCCACTGGGAACCTCCCCCCAGCCTAAACACACAATGTTGGTGTTACCCTTAAGGGAATCTCAACCCTGTAGAAAAAAAAAAAAATAAAAAAAAATCGCATGCTCTAGTCATTCTTCGCTTTCCCGAAGGAAATTCAAAATGGCGATGTCACGGAAGTAAACACACACAGCAGAAGTACACAAACCCAAATAAAGGGTGTTCTCAGTGCAGAATCTATTCAAGGGAACACAAGGAATAATATCAAGGTAAACAAACGCCAGCAAGTCAGGGCTGTACATAAAGGTGAAATGGACGCAATGTGGCCACACAAGGCCCTACCATATGCATGGATCTTGTAGTTGGACTGCCAGAGAATCAGTGCAACCCAACACCAAGTGACATGAATGTATGTATCATGGAGGCTGTGTACTGGGTACAACAGCTGGTGTTTTCAGAAGGTAATCCAAGAGGCCTGTTTAGGAATGGGATCACATTTCACCATGGCTTTATATGGCCTGTATGAGAGACATGTGAGTGATGCCTGCTAAAAGTAGCATTAGGGGTGCACATTTATGAATTCAATCATAGTGGGATAGATCCACATCATCGAAGGTGTTCTATAGAAGGTATTAACATATCTACATAATTGATATAGAAATATGCCATTAATAACATCCTTATAATTATGGAAGATTGAAAATCTTCAAGTAATGGCTTGAGACAGGGCGGCAAACACTAGCGGCACCACCGGGACGCTCAGACACTACTCAGGACTCGCTGGTACCAGCGCCTGTATCTACACTTCCGCCCACTTCAATCTTCACGTGGAGACATTTAATTTTCTACACTGACAACACGGCGTCTAGCCATACCCTCCGAACGGGACGAGGCACTGATGGGGTGTTAGCAACTTGTGCGAGACAACTCTGGCTCGAGGCTGCCAGGCATGACCACGGGGTAACAATCAAACACAAGAGGGGTGAAGAGGTCCCCCTCGCTGATGCTCTGAGTCGCCAACATGTTCCCACCAAGAAGGCCTACTCAGACCTAGAGGTAAAACGAAGGGGGCTTCAGTGTGTCACCCGTTGTTTCCCTCAGCCCATGTTTGATCCCATCTGATCTATTACAGATTCCCCCCTGGGGCTACAGACTCTACAATCCTACAATGCATCTGTTACACAGTCATCTAGAGCTGACCGACTTAGACAGGCTACCTACTACTTAACCTTCGCAATGTATTATGGTGTCAATGTAATTTCCCCTACAATCCCAGATGCTGCCATGTATATTCAGTATCTGGCCAACTCTCTGGCTGCCCCTGGGTCTCGCCGAAATTACCTCAGCGGGGCACGAAAATGGATAGTGGAGCGAGGAGGTGATGACTCAGCATTCTCCTCCCCTGACACTGTAGCAGTCTACAAAGGAGGACTAGTGACTCGCCCACATACACCTACTCCAGCCCCTGCACTCACCCATGCTGACCTTACATTGGTATGCCAGTACCTTCACACCATACCCTACTCTTCTCCAGTTAAGGCAGCTCTATGTGTGGGTTTCTTTTCCTTTGTGAGGGCTTCAAACTTGTTATCACCTACAGCCTCACTTTGGTATGGCCCCCACACCCTCAGACGCGGTGACATTGTGGGCCACCTCACTGGCCTCACTGTGGTGCTCCACTCGTCAAAGACTATACACTCTTACTTACGCCGGTACCACTCTCACTACCTAGAATCCCGGGGTCTCCCACTTGTCCAGCAATGGCCTGGGACACCTATGTCTCCCAACTACCAGCCCACTACCTATCACCGGCCTTCACTCTCTTTAGTGAAAAGACACTCACCCCGGCTGTGTTCAATGAGGTAGTACGTGAAGCACCGGTAGCCCTGGGCTGCCCCTATGGACACCGCTTCTCTGGTCACTCTCTGGGGAGAGGCGGTATCACGGCTGCAGTAGCCAGCGGGGCTGACGTCACCGACCCGTGTAGCCAGTTCACTAGCTACACTATTTGCCTCATAAACTGGACTAAGATTCATCACGGATCTAACATATATATGTAATCTTCTTGTATTACTTATCATGGTTGTCATGGTTACTAGTTTTTAACCGATACCTATTTCCATGGTTACTGTATTTTATATTCACTTGCATTCCATGTCTCCTATATATTTCATAAAACAAGGCCAAGTTGTTAGGCCATATATTTTATTTCATATATATATTCTTCATACTACCTTATCAACATGTTATTCTCAGAATTAAACATTCCGAAATATATACACACTTGTCTCCTAGTCATTATGGAAGATTGAAAAAGACGCTTGTCTCCTAGTCATTATCACCAAAGGGTGATGATTTATCATCCATACAATTAGGCGATATTTGATTGTAGACAGTCTCAAGCCCCATTCCCCAACTAGATTATTATTTGAAAACAATGTCATGTGCAACCCATCCCTTAGACTATGTATGCACAGCTGCATACACTTGTGGAGATGAATGGTGTTGTTGCTACCGATAGATATAAAAACAAATATTGCTCTCTCAATGGACAGCTGTCTCAGAATTCTATATGGGCAAAAGATATGTGGCTTGTATTCAGACTAGGGTATCACTCTGACAGATATGAGGTCTTTGGATATACAACTCATTGCCTTGCCTGCGGATCTCTGACACCCTTGGTGGTATTTCACTCTGAATCTCCTATCTGGGGTTGAATGGTTGGACTTCCTGTGTTCATCTCCCTAGCATATGACAAAGTCTCTCACTATTATATCTATGGTCTGATGAGTAACCTGCACTGAGCGTAATCTAGATCATCCCTCTCAGAGCTTATCTTTTCAAGGTCTTTCAATATATAGCTGTAGTACATGGCATCATAATCTTTAACCAATCGGATTCAGAAAGTAATTGATACATTGATTCCTGTCATGGATATAACCCAATGGCATCTTTTTGGAAAGGAATAATGTACCCCTAACACTATAGTGTTCAGACAGAAGGTAGACCTATAGTTTTAGTCTGATATGTGCACCCAGTGAAATTTTTATTTTACCAATTTTCCTTATCCATCGTCATGCATATGGCCTATCTTTCCAGAACTATTTAGGATACCTTTCACTGACCTGGTTCACCTCGAGCCTATTCATCTCCTGAGGTGATTTGGTATCTTGACACCTGTCTCCAGCTAATGGCCCAGATCCAACCCGTAATGCTGGGTCAATATGTGGACTGTCAAGCTGAATTTCTCCAGGGAGTAGATACCCAATAAGCTCCTCAAAGACTCACACTGCTACTGGCTTCCATGTGACACCAAAGATTGATGGAACTGTCAATGTCAACTATAGGGTCAGTGTGTGAGCATCATGGCGTTCTTGCTTGTGTTTCCCCCAAAATTCCCTACTTTTTCATATATGTCCAGTGGAGCTGCTATTTAGGAGCTATTACCCAGCTGTGGTTGAAAGGATACCTTTACCTTCTGGATTATCAATGTTTATTGCCATTATTCCTGCTGAATAAAACAGGACACCATGTAATAATGACATAGTCAAGCTTTGGTCCATCCCCACCGAGGATTACCAATAACCAGACCTGATTTGAAACCAAGTACACTGTACTACAATACGGCCATACCTGTTAAAGGGAACCTCAATATGGACCTGAAGTGAGGTCATACACAGAATGCCTAGGCTCTGAGTGACTGTAGCTGGGTTGTAACCATGGTACATTAATCAATGACCTCCTTGTCACCAGACAATCAGTTGTTATGTAGTGGAAAGTCAGAGTAATAGCTGTTTTTCTGTTGCTCCCTGGAAACCCATGCTGTATTGTCTTCTGGGGTCATGGTGAGATCGCTTTTGTCTGCCATATGGAATTCAGCACTGGAGTACTGCATTCATCCATCATGTCAATGCATCACCGGTGAGTTACTGGCTGGTGCCGTGTCATTAAATCATGACAACAAATTACCTTGGAGTCATCCTTGAAGGGAATCAACAATCTTGCTGGGTTGGGTGCTATAACAGCTGTCATGCCTCTGGCTGCCTCTGTCCTCTGACTTACAGAAAGGATATCCTTCATCAGTTAACTACAAGGTCTTATCTTCTATTGAGCTGCTAGCAGATTGTATTTCAACAGAGATGATTCCACACAGTGCCTGTTGCCTAGCAACTATGCAAATATTTTCCTTGGGATATATTCATATTTACATTATAATTTGTGCATGTTTAACTCCAGTGTTATCCAGTATAAAGCAAACTTATCGCATCTTGGAATGTATTTCTCCCTTTTCAGGGAGTGCATTTCTTAAAACTCATATAGATTCATGCAATAATTGTGATTGGAATAAGTGTTACAAAGTTTAACCATGGACGAGCACCTGCATGTACCTTTCCATTGCATAATCTTTGCAAAATTGCCTTGACTAGCACAATGTAACAACACATTGCATTTTTGAACAAGAAATCATAAGAAGTATATAATAAATAGATAGACTCCGTTGTTACTAAATCGAGAGTTTATTCCAAATATTTTAGGTGAAGGAGATACTTATGATTTAATGTCATCATCTTTTGGGTCTCCCCTTTTGCTGGACAGCTCTGAACAAGGATAACCTTGGACACAAAACACAAAGGGCCAAAATAGCAGGGGACTTTAATGTTCAGAATGCAAGGCTTTATTAGTCTTATAATGACCTCAAAATTCCCGAGTTGCAATCGCTCTCATAATAGTGTTGTTTGCTTTGCGCACCAAAGTGGGTTCAATTATGAAACCAAGTATCCAACATGAGAAACACTGGTTGTGTAGATGGATAGCTTTGAGAAACATTCATAATCATGCCGCATGCACTTACTTAACTGTGAAAAGGGTGTTTATATTCTGAACTGTGGAATCACATGCGCTATAGAGTAGTACGCGTGACATCTTTGCTGCAACTTTAATTATTATGAAACCTTATCAACTGATCAAATCCTATTAAGCTTTAGCTCACCCAAACCCGACGTGCTTCTGGGATTACTACTCAAGTTATAGAAAGCAGCTCCTGCTTTTTATTTCTGGAAAAGCTGAATGAAGGTTGTGATCCACTAGGCACTTTTTCTGAGTAACTAGCTACGGTGTAGGCATCGATTGGGCCAATGTGAACGTCTATGACCGGGTGCCATCTTTGACTGGGTGCCATCTTTGACTGTGTGCCATATGTGACCAGCCACCATAAAAAACAGGCTTTAAGAGAAATAAATGTCTTCTTTGATATGTAAGGGATAAAATTTAAAAAAATGGTGGCGGTCGTATCTCCATATATGACTTTACCTGCCCTGAATGAACCATTTTCTGTCAGGAGGTCAAAGATGGCACCCAGTCGAAGATGGCACCCAGTCAAAGATGGCACATTGGCCAAATGTGATGAGCGACAGCCTGTACTGTATGTACCCAGTGGGCACGCCACCACTGATTAGTAGCTGCTCTGGTGGCTAATGACCTTGCAGGGCGTATTATCCATTCAGGCAGCACACAATAGTTGGTAACATTTAGCATGGTATTTGTACTCAATAATTAACAGAATATTAAGCTTTTAATAAGTGATGCACATGCAGGGCTACATATGCCTCCCTTATTAGGCGGGGCCATGCAGCTCTGGTTAGCTACAACAGCTGAAGGGCTACAGAAACAGGACTTATTAATGGTGGTTTTCATAATAGCTAAGAAGACCTACATTTTTAGTCCTTCTTAAGCAGTGTATCAACATCCCCTGATAAAGGCTGCTTTTGCACTGTCTAATAACCATCACATGTAAGACCTTATTTGGGGTTATGCAGGGCTGCAAAAGTAGGGCTTATTCATAGCTGATTAACTATTGTCTTTGTTATGAATATCAAGCCCTGCAAATTAAGTTCTTATCAGTCAGTGAAAGAAAAGTCTTTATTAAGCAGTGTATCGACATCCCCTGATATGGGCTGCTTTTTCACTGTCTAATAACCATCACATGTAAGACCTTATTAGAGGTTCTGCAGGGGTGCAATAGCAGGGCTCGTTAGTAACTGATTAACCATCTTCTTTATAATGGATATTAAGCCCCTCAAATGAAGTTCTTATTAGTCAGTGCATTGACATCCCTTGATAAGGACTGTCTTTGTATCGTCTAAGAACCACTTTATGTCATAACATATTAATACCCAAGGGTAAGTTGTGTGATCTTTGAGAATACTTTGTGTCTCCTTGTTGTCTTCTGTTCTGGTACCTATTTGAGGGAGGAATACACCATGATTCTACAAGGAGATTTGGTGGCCTAATGAGTAAGTCGCTGGACTTGTGTGTGAGAGGTCCTGGGTGCGATCCCAGAAGGAGCCACGGCACCAAATTTTCCCAAGAGTTGTCCTGACAGGAGTCGCATCTGTAAGTGTCAGTAGACAGACTGCAGTGAACCTTCGGTGTCCTGGTCTCCCATGAGACTTGCACAGATCCGCTTCAGCCCGTAGAAGCATAATACACTTGCGACTGGTAAAAAGATAGCAGATATCAGTGTTGACGAAGGTGGTCCTAGCCGGGAGGGGAAAAGGCTACAATGGACCACTGGAGACTCTGAGAAAAGGTTGTGACAGCAGCCATCCCACGCTATCTGACAGTGAGTACGGTCAAGGCACATTGCACCACAGTCACCAGTTGGTTATCAGGTGTGTCAGGTTTGCCAGGGTCAGGAGCTAGGATGTGTTCACAGTGGTTGACTATGACTTGTATACTGTCAATACAAACTCAATTTTGATATAATACTTCTATTCCCACTTTTCTGTATATTGTGAGAGGTTCGATAAAACCGAAAAGAATTGGAGAAAAACTCTTCCGGACCTTTTGCTTTTGCTTTACCCAAAGAAAATGGGTGCAAAGCTGAAGAGAATAATACTTCCCATCTATTTCCAAAATGAATTGAATGAGTTTTTCATTCAATCAGATTCAATTAAGACAGTTTTTGTTTGTATCTCACTGCAAATAAAGCCCTTTTTAGCCAGTGTGTGAGCATGATATATGAAGGGCTGCTTTTGCAGTGTACCTAGGGTATGCTAGGGGTACAGTAAGGTTTAGGACCACCACTTATCATCAGCCCCACTAGCTCATGCAATAGCACACTGGACTTTACATCTGGAGGTAAGGAGTTCGATTCCCATTGACAACATTAATTTGTACAACAATCATGAATTTCCAATGTATGTATACTGAGCTGCTTATGAATGTTATATGCTTGTATAAACAGCAGAAAGTTTCAGTGGAATTCCTTTTTAAATAGTGGCACTGCTTTGAAGTGCTTAATAAGAACTGCAGAGCAAGGCACTTATAAGTGCTGCTTCATAGCAGTGCGGCAGTGTCACAATTATAATCTTTGAATAAATTTGACTTTTGTTGCCCTTATAAGCTGAATTATTGAACCTCTTGATAACCACTGCTTTGAAGGGCTTAATAAGTGCTGCAGATTAGCTGACTAATAGTTCTTACATTCTAGCCACAATATAGATGGATAATAAGCACTTCTTTGTAGAGCTTATTAGTCACTTATTAAATGTTGCTGTGCCCACTGGGTAGTGTGCTGCAGATTGTTAACACACAGGTGGGCAGCAAGCTAAATGCTGTTAGTGCAGCCACCGGAAGGGATACCCTAAAGTCAATTACATGTTTAGGATTAGGACCGCAGAGACTGGCTGAGGTGTAATCAACCCAAATGACAGTTCTAGGTACTGACCTCGTGGCAAAGTGCAAGCTGTAGAAAATGACATCCGATTTGCCATTTCGCATGATTTTACCATTATCAAAAACACACCAAGGTGATGTACGAGGCCAAAAATAGCCACTGGTTGTGTTTCAGGTTTACCGAACCACCTGTTTTTAGATACTCTGCCTACCTAGCTCATTTTTCTCCCATTATCTGGATTGGTATTTATTTATCTATGTCAAAGAAAGTTCAAATGGGAAAATGGTGCACATGTCCTGCTTTGTAGGAAATGCAGAGACCAGTCTTCATTGACAAAATATGTCAAGATCCCTTGTACAAAGGCTGTGATAATACAGCATACACGTCAAAAACTTGAGTATGGCAGCAGAATCATATGGTATTGCATGTCTTAACTGTATACTCACCTCTAAATTGATGTTTTTACTATACAGTAAAGGGATTGATAATTTTTTATACGACATGCGATTAGTGGACTTTTGCGAGATCACCATCAAGGCTTTTATTTACTTCATGGTCCCAACCATTAGTAGAGGAATTCAAGTGGCATAGGTTTTTAGGTATAGTTAGGCCCTTTTATTCTGTTAACTGAATTTTGCAATCAACATCTGGCAGCCAGAGGTAAAAATAACTTTTCTTTTTTCAATTGGCCAATTCAGCCAAATCAACTGTTAGTCCTCTCCACTGACACCTAAAGTAATAATGACAGGGGTGAGTGCCAAATGTCGCTGAGCTACTCAAAGATAAGATTTGTGTGATGAAGGAAGAGTTTACAATTGAGATTTGGGCAAATAGGGCTTCAGGGAAACAACAGTGGTCTTCACGCAGATGGAATCGAAACAGTAATATCCCCGGTCACCCAATCACAGAGATTTCAGAGATGGATTAGTATTAGGCTGGGGAAGTGAGTTTGTCTGTCACAGACAGATGATACCACACACCTATACTATCTCCTAGAGACATGAGTTGAGGCAGGCTGGAAGCCAATGGCTCTGTAATTGCATTTCCTGCCACAAGAGGGATATCTCCAGCCTGCTCTCCCCATCTGTGGTGCTATATATATTTCAGACAGAGGGGTGGGAATAGGTTACAGATTAGCCACCGAGACAAGGCATAGGATCCTATTAGATTGGGATAAGGACTTAGTTCTTCTAATACTTAATAGTGCAAGATCAATCGGAATAAGTGTTTGGATCAAATCCATATCAAACTCAGAAACTGGTCTAGAGGCTCTTCTGTAACACAGAGGTAATATGGGAAGTGGAGAGGGGAAGAATTGGCCCCTTAAGTCACCATTGTTATCCAATTTTCTCATATACATACACCAATATGTCCATCATATTTCAATGACACTATTGTGATCTAGGAGGATACTCCCCATCCATGTAGTAGGTAAGTGTTCAATCTCCCATCAAGAGCAGAGCTCATACTCATTTTAAAGGTCTACCCACCATAAGTCCTAGATATTTAGCAAAATGAAATGCTATCTCTTTAAATATATGTTTTGCTAAAGTCACATTATTGTCACAGCCAACTTAAATGTACAAACATGATGACCAGGATATTTGCATGGGTAAGCCTTCATAAGTCTCGTGTACCTGCTGATTTCATGGATAACAAAATACATCTGAGGAATCTCCTTGCCTTTACCTTGGTTGTTATTTTCACTACCTCCATGCACTATAATGCAGATGTACCACAAATAACGATCAAATTACATAACACAAACAATAGCATCCATTTCAAGAAGGTATGTAATTTTAAGGTTAATTAAGAGACAGGCAACTTTAAATAATACCATTCAAGTTCCCTAGATAGCTGCTGCAGTTCTATGCTTACCTAGTCTAACATGCAAGAGTTAAGTCGAACTAAAAGCTAAAGAAATTTGATACACTCTAGCAGGTATGAGAGTGGTGTCATTGATCCCTTATCCCCAAGCTCACATAACAATGTTTAATTGTCATTTATCATCGCAGGTGGGCTGTAACAGCTAATTACACAATGTACTTCGATGAACACAAAAATATGGAAACTAATTAAGCTTTTGTGGAGTCGATGCTGTAGAAATCTTATACTTTAGCAATAGTTTCAGGTTCGCTCTGGGTAAAAGTTAATTTAGCGTATAGAACAAAAGGTGTCTTGGTGATATCTAATTACTCGTTGTATAAAGTATTTATGCAAGTGTCAAGATTAGTCACCGACTGTACTCACTCCATTGGGACTCAGTTCTAATTACCCTCACCAGGAGGTGCCTGGCCGTTGTGTCCCTAGCAACGCACTGATTATCGTTGTCTTCCATGTTGAGATTTTCATTTATTTCTTCTTTTTTCTTAAGGCCACTTGCCAGTTGTGTCTTGCACAACAGAGAAGCATTGCCACTTGTATGTGTACACGTGCTAATCATCATTCATATGATAATATATTGGATTACATTATTAATATTTGGCATATTGATATAATACCTATAGAGACACCTAGATTGATAGAGGTGCTATACAGTGTTCTGACACCTATAGGCCTGCCTTAGAACGTGGAAAGGATTGCCATAGATCTTAAGCTCTCATGTGCCAGGCCCTCATCAAAAGATAAATGGTCTTGTTTCTAAACTTTGGCTATCATGAATGTGGAGGATATATGATAATGTGAGGTTTATGCTTTGATAAAGTTGAATGCAATATAAGATATTAGGTTTTCTAGACTACAAAGATGTTTCCGAATGATAATATGCCGACTATATAAGCCTCCGCCAACAATATATACATATATAAACACCACCAGACATATACATATAGATAAAAACAGGCGCAGAGAGGGCTATTAGTGAGCATCCCAATGGGATACGTTGTAGATAAGAAGACCCTTTGTGTTCGGGATGTCAGGAGAATGAATGATAGAGGTTCCAACAGAAATTGTTAGCTCTCACGACCAGGTCCTCAGCACCACCATTTAAGATGCATAGAAACAATGGTATGATAGTCATTAGGATTGCAACCACATATTCACAAAATCAATAAAACATTGGCCTGTCAATTAAATCTTTTTTAAGTAACATGCAGTCCAGCTTTTTGCTATTTCCTTATGTCAAAGGCAAGTAAAGAGTTCAGTGGTTTTACATCAGTTGGTCACTGGATAGCAATTCTCTGATGACCTTTAAATGACAGAATTGTTCTGAAAAATGTGAACTTTTGCCTTTTCTGCCCAAATAAGCCTGAGAAATCCTTAATTTTATTTTTAACCTAGCCTCTCCTTACAATGGCATTAGAAGACTTTAATGGAAAAAGGTCACTGGGCTACCTGGAGGGCCACCTGACTGTGGGCCACCTGACCGGGGTCGTCCTGACTGGGGCCCCCCTAGGACCGAGGGCCCTCCAATTTGGCCCTCCCATTTGGCGACTTTAATGCATCCATTTGCAAGAACTGAAGTAAGCTTGAAGGGGTATCAAGATCTGCTCTCAATTTGGGAACTGCTGATAAGGACTTTAACCTTCTAATTCAGTCAAGAAACATTCATCATGAAGACCGGTGTGGGAGTGGGGTCATAAGGCAGAACACAGTATAAAACATCTCCTGTTTGAGGTTTGCATACTCAGAACACCATCCACATATTGTATAATCTGCCTTATGAAGGCACAATACTGGCACTTTATTAGATGCTATTTAGCGTTTAATTAGTATGGAGTGAGATTATTATTATCCTGCTATTATCATTGGACAAATAATTGTTGGAAATGTGATGGCTGAGAAACACAGTATTGACTTACGACTTCAACAGCTAATATACATCACTATAGGCCTACATCATATACAGCAATATTTTTGGACTTTAGAAAAGCGTTTGACACCATAAATCACACAATATTATAAAATAAATTATCGTCACTAGGCTTTAAAATTAACTCCATAAATTTAATAGTAATCGAGAATGGTATCATGTCAGATCCACATCCAGTCTCCTGTGGAGTACAACAAGGGTCAGTTTTAGGACCATTACTATTTATTGTATACATCAATGACTTAGGCTCGGTCTTGCAGGATATGCTATGTCAGCATTAAGCTGATGATAGCGTAGTATATTTCCCTAATGGTGAGCACAGTATAAATGTAGAGAACATTATCAACCAAGATTGAGCTAAGGTAAACACATGGTGTAAGGCAAATAAACTTTCCTTAAATGCAAAAAAGACTAGAGTCATGAACCTTGGAACAGATGCACTGTTAAAACAGATGCCTAAAACATCTATAAAAATAGAAAATACTCCATTAACTAGGGCGTATACATATAGGTATTTGGGCACTACCATAGACACAAATTTAAATTTCAAAGCACATGTCAAAGGGGTAAACAGAAATGTAAACCACAAAACTCACATGTTCAGAAGGTACAGGAGGAAGATAAGCACAGTAGCAAGTGAAAAGGTGCTCAAACACATGATACTCCCTAGCTTAGACTATGGTGACACTCTCTATGATGTAGCTCCAAAAACTATTTCAGAAAACCTTCAAACTGCTTTCAACAGGGGTCTAAAAACCACATATAATAAAGAAGAATTTCATAAAGCCCCCTGCTTAGCTAAGTTAAAGGTCAATACCCTTGCTGATAGAAGGGAGATGCATCTAAGTCAGTCTGCTTTTATTCTGTCACAGGATGATAACTGGATTGATAAGAGAGATATCAGGACGAGAGCTCATGATGGCAAGCTACTAACAATAAAAAAGCCCAAAAAAAACTTTTACAGGAAAAGTTTGGAATTCATCGCTCTGGAACTCCTTTAAAGAGGATACAAGAAATATTATAGAAAATGTAAAATTCCAGAGCTGGAACAAGAAAAGGTTCAAGGACCGCCTGGGCCCCCCCTCCATAAAATTCACACTCACTCTTCACTCACACCCCCTACCCCATCACTCAAGCTTAGGAAAAAAATTCTCATAACATAGTTCATACTCAAAATTGGACAATAACATCAGTCCTTGGGAAATACCATCATCCCTTATTTTTTGGAAATACCATCATCCAATAAGGAAATAGCATCATCCTAGGGCAAATAACTCCAGCCCAATTATTTTCATGTATTTTTTGTATCATAGAGAAATGATCTCTATTTTTTCTCCATAACATCAAGGGAGAAACATATATTGGGGGCTCAAAATCCCACTTACGTGGGCCTGAGACCTCAATATATTATATTATTATAAGAAATATACTATATAACTAGCCATTAAGGCAACTATATGTAACATATTGGATAATTATCTTCCATATGCTGCAACATGAACTGCCAATCGCTAACGGGGCCTGGCTCCACTGTTTGACAGGATAAATAAAGGAATAATCAATCAATCAATCAATCATCACCCTCATAGTATATCCCCTTTCCTAGTCTCCCCCTGGGTACTGAAGATCTATCAGTCCCAGTAACTGTACACCAGCCTGCCACTAAAATATGGACTACTGTCCTCTGTGGGTGGCTACATCATACACCCATTTGTGGATCGCTACATTATACCTCAAGAGAATAAGCAATTGCCGAGGATCCTATTTCTTACATTATGCATGCCTGCACATAGGCCTTACTATGTCTTTCCATTCAGGGACTCTACGTGGGAGGAAATAGCTTTGCAGCATACTGGTGAATTTGGTGCACCATCGATATCGTTGCTTTGATTCCTAATTATACCCTTCAGGTTCAACACTTCCTAATACTACCTTTCTCTTTCTGTCTGGAATTCACAAATCCTCTCAAATATTTGATAGCATAAGACAGATACAAGACACTTTGCCAAGAAGGAGAACAGCTATTTCTAACCTTAGCTCGATAAGGCCAACCCCACCGTGGATCGTTACTTACCAGAGTAACACTGCCCTAAATGGTACAGTCAAATCTGATTATAAAGCAATCTTGCTTCCGTCCACTACAGTAAACCTACCTAAATCAGCTTTACATCCCGGTCCCTGCACTCTGTAAGCAAAGGGTATATCCACCTGTGTTCCCAAAAACAAGAAAAACGTATAGTACTTTTCTTTCTATCTTTGTATTTCCCTGCAATGTAGAAATGGAGGTATCTTTCTGATACAAAATATGTGTATTTTAGATTAAGGGGGTTGATCTAGGCTTGCCTTTCTTTGAGTTTTGTATATGGGTATCTGGAGAGAAGGGATTTGAGATTATGGTCTTACGACCAAGGAAGGTAGACCATATTTTGTAGATTTTTGTAGAATTTCCTTTGTAAACATGTAAACCTTTATCATTTTCCCTCTCAATTATAGATATAGGAGACTTATGCAAAAGGGAATATTTTTGGTGGGAACGCAGGTGGATGTAAGCTTTATATGAGAAGTGCAGGGACGGTGCTTTATATACTCAGTTGGATGGTAATCATGTTGGCTTCCGGTATCAATAATCATAATCATAGAGCTATAGGAAACACCTTCAACGCAACATGTGTTTTTATCATGTTTGAGAAAATGATATTAATTCCTTCTGTGATCTTTAAAGAACAAGGTTGGTACGCTCGAGCAGTAACTTTATACAGAAACTAGTAATGATTGTTGTATGTCTGTAAGACAGTCGAATGATTTATGCATTCTAACCCCCGTTTAGGGCTGCATATTTCATCCATTAAAACTTATTATTGATTCCTTAAGCGATGGTTGTTGGTTTTTAAAACAAGGGAGGTCAAGACCATGAATGGTGCGGCGCTGTTTATACCTGTCAATATGACATTTGACAGCTCTGTGTTCTTCTACTTGTTCAGCCACTGTTCACCCCATGTTGCTAATTGCAGTAAAGGTAACTAAGGACTAGGGACCTTCAGGGTTCCAAATGTTCCTAGCAACTTATATAGTGCTGTTTAAACTAATTTCACAGAGATTGAAGTGAGCGACAAAGTTCTAGTCAATGCAAATTTTCGCGCTCAATTTTCAGCTGTTGGGTCCAGAGGGAAACTTGTAGTTTACTTGTGTAAAAAAACATCCTTCTCATATTTATCTAGGCAAAACACTGGTGAAAGGGAGCTGTTTGATATATGTCTAATGCCTAATTATAAGGACTAATCTTCATTGCAAATGATTTAGGCTCTGCTTAGTTTTTTTTCTTGGCCCTATTCCTGTAATCCAAGAAAAGTTGCCAGGAAAGATGCCCACAACACAAGGCCCCTATTCGGAAAAGGAATCAATTACAATATAGAAGCTACCTAATTGTGGTTATCAGGGTCCTATCACTGGGCTACAGGAGCTTCTCCTACACAGGTTAATAGAGGACGTGACCTGTGTGATAAGCTTTTAGAGCCCTCATTGTGGCAGGGTAAGGGCAACCACTATCTCAGTGTACAAGGCAGGTCATCAGCTCCATCTCTGCTTGATGTTGTCTAGCTACCTTTCCAAAGCATATGCTAACATGTGCAGGTGCCTACCACCTCAATTCATTCACTGTTAGTGGGGAGGAAAGTAATTTTTTTTACAAACATTTATCTTTATTTCTGAGTAGTTATAAAATTTCACGTACATCGAGGTATAGATCATAATTGTGCTGTGGGCGCACTCCCATATGAAATCATGATATTCCAATGTATAGAAATATATTAATACTTCAACAACTCAGACCAGAAAGGTTCCCCTCCTCCCACGTAATCAAATTAGGTGAGTGGAGGATCTTCTCCGGGAACCCTTTCCTTCTCAGGATAATTTGAAACACTTAAAAAATATAACCTGGCCCTGTATAGCAACTATCTTCAAATCCTAAAGCATTAATCTATTCATCAAATGATTATCTGAAAAAGGTTGGTATTCAAGGTTCATGAAAAGTTTTTATGATAATATATACATAATCACATCTTTCTGGCAAATATACATAGGTCCAAATTCGACTTACCAATTGCCAAGTTATTCAGAGTATTCAATAAAATGTCTTATACTCTTAACACCGATATACTGTCCCGGTGCATTGGTTTCAATAGAGCTATTACATTTAATGAGTGGGCTTCAAAATGGGGTATGCCATAGTCAATTCAAGTTTGGAGCCCGCTGAACCGGCAAATAATATGGTTGTATTATCTTTCCAGGAAGGAATTTCCTATCAAAATTAATTGCCTATTTCAATCAACATAACTAATTTTCAGGATTCAAAGCAATTTCTGTTAATGCAAAGAGTAAAATGCAATCAAAATTTCCAGACAGATTAAAGCAATCCTAAATTCCTTGAATGAAGCATCTTCATATCAATCAAATTCCCATTACGGCGTTGTCTGCAGTTTCACCTTCTAGTAGGCTTATCACACCTGTTTGGCAGGATAGAAGGGCTGAGCCGGTGGCAGCAAGTCCCGCCTACGTATGCCGGCTAATGGAAATCCAGATATAAAATGTTTAGAATGTAGCCTAGATGTGTTGTCATTGCTCAACTCATGTTACAATCTCATTATGGAGAATTGATGAGTGTAAAATCTCTGAGCATTGACTTTAGATGATGATTTGATTCTGTCATGCCTGTCTGTCTGTATGCTGATATATTTGGCACATATGGAAAAGGGCGGCGAAAAGAAGATACATAATGAAGTTTATCTATGTGGGAGGAAGAAAGAATCCAATTTGTCTGTACTACTGGATGGCTTCCTTCCAAAGATAGATATGACTGTAGTGTAGGAGGCATTATCACCTAGGGACACCTAGGTTCTATGTAAGTTCAATTGATATTCAACAATTTAAACTAAGGATGTCTAGGCTAAAGATAAATTTTCCCATGCCCTACTGTCCCAAGCTCTATCATTATGAGGGACTGTTGAAGTAATGTTGTGTGTAGCTCTTCTGTATCATTTCAACTTGACGTGGAATCACTTTAAATTATTTGTATATTTGAGGGAGAATCATAATTGTCAGGGATAATATGTAGTTAAAGTTGACTGACAATGGTTTGCATGGTTTTAAGATAGCTCTAAGAGGCCCCAGTCTCAAGTTTCTGCTTACTTCATGCCACACTGATGGCATTGGAATAGAATAATGTATCACTTTTCCTGCCAGAGACACTGGGTAATGATAAGGAATATGCCTATGAGATATTGCATGTGATCACAAATGTGTACGGTTGCTGCAGCACATATGGTAACAAGGGTTTTATTCCTTATAATGGACCTAAAAGTGGCAGTCTCATTGTATGCAGGAAGCCTCCTATGAAATTCTAATTTCTGCTGTTTTGTCGGATTGGATTAACTCATTTCTCTTTCCTTCAGTCGTCATTTTCTCTACATTTGTTCTCATACACATACAGGAAACTGAGGAATTGCCATGATGATCACATTTATTCCATGCTTAAAAATAACACCAACTTTGTCCTTTTATAGTTAGCTGCTTCAAAAACTTTAACATCATAATTTCTTGCAGCATCTGGATATTTTGTGTATTTTCAAACACTATTTATTTAATTTATTGTAGAAAAGGCAGTGAATATAACTCATCTGAGGCATATGCATACAGCATGAAATAGCTATCAGTATCTGCATGTAGACAGGATAGAAACAGTCCCATAGGGTACACAGAGAGAAGAAACAGCGTCAAAAGGGAGTCCAGGTTGCCTCCAGAATGACTCCCCTGTTTAGGGGACTCCAGGTCGCCTAAGGGAGCCTAGGTGACTCTCTGGCTGACTTGAGGGAGTTATGTGGGGGAGTCATATGACCCAGAGATCTATATGACTCTCCCAGGTGACTCCCTTAGGTCAGCCAGAGAGTCACCTAGGCTCCCTTACGCGACATGTACGATGTATGCTTGGATGTTAAACAAATCAATAAATCAATCAATCAATCAATGTGGGCAGAATATATATATTCAATTTCTGTCCAGCATATAAAATCATGATTTAAAGTGCTATCCAAGCAATGATTATACCTACAAAAAGTGTTCAAAACAAACTCTTGTTTGAAAACTTTTGGACTCATGGCATCATCAGCCGTCAAAAAGAATTGAAAAAAAAAAAAATTAACCGTGCTCAAACTGAATAGAAAATCAAGCCATTTTGATTAGTACTCACAATATACTGGAAGTACACTGTCACAAAAGCCATCAAAATAATGGAGATTCACCAGTTCCACTGGGTACCAAATTTACAGTGTGATAATAATGTTCACCGTTGTTTCAAATTATTAGGTAAAAATTCTGACACATAATCGTGTCAGTGAATCACCATTATTTCAACAGAATCCAGACCATTACAGTAATTTTGATACAGTATCTAAACATTAATTACAATGGCATTTTGTGTAATTCAATTCGTTTATCCCAGTGTAATTGAACTCATTTATCCCCCTACACTTAGTTCCAACCGCAACATGATTACATGGCCAATTTGGTGCCCTGTGCAATCAACAGTGGCATTTTTGTGTCAGGTCTTAATAATCAAAAGGAATTTGTCTATGAGAGTTATTTCCTAAAATTTCTATAATCATGACACATGTAATATTAATAATTAGGACACAACACTGCATTCCAGGTTTTTCTTTTTGAGATGAGCTTTTCACAAAATTGTTTGTAAATCTCCAAATGAGCGAATATGAAAGTTGTTGTCCAAAGCAAGGGCCACAGCTGAGTCAATAAAATATCATGACCAAATGAAGGCACACAATAAGGATCACATGACCAAAGGTAGGGGTGCCAATTACGGAAATTGACCTACCTGATTCAGTTCTTTGGATATAGCAAAGTGTCAACTCCTCCTTCTCAGTCATAACAAGTGACTTGAAACTATAGGAAATGGATAATGAAACCATGTGCACAGATGTTCTGTGACTTAATAGTGTGAAATTTTAACTGAAATTCCACCTTTAGTGTTCTAATATTCTCTCTTCTTTTCTCTTCCAGGTATGCACAATTCTGTTGTGGTAAAGCTGCAAGTGGTAAAGTACTTATTTAATAAAATATACTTGTTGGCCTGATTTATATTTGTTCACATTTGATATTCCTGGAAGAGAAAACATAACACTTTCAAAGTCAAGTAACCATCTGCTAAGTGTCAATATGAGAGCCACCACTGAAAAGCATGATGTATAGGCTAGGCTTGGTACAGTTCTATCTGGGCTAGGTGGTGGAGGGTATAACACATTCAGAGCAGACACTCTCATATCAAGGGCCAGCTATAGATTGTGTTATTGCATATGGAAGTATGAGAAATGGTGCAGAAACCGGATAGTGGAGACATGTGTACACATACATGGATGCGGCATAGGTGCTGTCAGTCTTCTCACCCCCATACAATTTTTATTGGGGGTAATCATAGTTTTATATTCAATGTTTAGTGTAATACTACTCCATTGAACATGGTGCATGATCAACAGTTATTTATGCGAAAATGACTAGTTTAGTTGAACTTATTTTTCTACATAACTTCTCTGTGTTTATCTCTAAAGCTCTTTGATTAAGAATACGTCCCCTTCCTTAATACTTCCCCTGGTACTCTAAACCCTGGTGCTATAGATACATACATTGCCTCACAGTCATATGCTGCTGCATATTTGCTCCTGTATATATACTCTTGGCACAATTAGATTACTGTGATATGTGGAATGCTACAGTATACACCCATTTGCTGGCTGGGTTACTTTTTTGTACCGACTAAAATATATAGAATAATCAATTGCCAAGGGCCCGATTTCTCCTAATACATATGCCAACACATCGGCTATAATATAGCTCCTGTGAGACCAACTTGAGTGAAGCTTTCCTAAGGGGCGTACCCTGCCTCATGCTCAATATTGCATGCACCGTTGCCTTTTTAATCATTGAGGGAGGAGTACACATCAGGCCGTGTCTCAAGAGATTGGGCCAATGTGATAGTCTTTGACTGGGTGCCATCTTCTTGACCGGATCCCATCTTTGACTGGGTGCCATCTTTGACTGGCTTGAACGGTTTATTTAGGGCAGGTGAAGATGAAAATGGAGGTCATCGCCGCTTCATCGGGTGATACCGCTCCCTCAGCATGTTGTATAACAACTTGTATAACACAACCACGTTCCCGATATCTATGCGGATAGGAACCTACTCAATGTTTTGTTATTTTTTACGGTGCTTTGTCATTGCCGCGTCATCACAACGATGACGGACGATGACGGACAATGACGGAAGAAAAGTTTTGCACTTTTTTTGGAAAATGCCTAAAAGGGTCTGAAACATGTGGAAAAGCAATAAAAAATGGGGGACCCTCCCGACCATAGGGGGGCCCTCGGTCCTAGGGGGCCCCCGGTTAGGTGGCCCCCGAGTCAGGTGGCCCAGAATCCAGGGGGCGCCCAGTCCTAGAATCCTCCTGAGAGCCCACTCAGAGTAGAGCTAGTTTCGCCCACTGAGTGTGTACGCTGTTCCAGGCTTATTACATGCACAGTTGTCTGGGATTTTCTGCTTGATATTGATCATCTAACTACATCATGGCAATGGTTCCTTACCCTGCACTACAAGATCAACAACTCATATCCCATTTGCTGCTCACTTCTTGCTGCCTCCTGAGCTTGGATATTTAAAATGATACCTTTGTGAACACTTAGGATAGCAGCTCCACAGATGGCCATGGATTCCTCACAGCCTTGCCTGATTATAATGTGAAGGAGGCAGAATATCTCATATTTGACACCTCCAAATTAGTTGTCAGTTCAAAAAGGCAACTCGATAGGTATGATCAGGAAAGGAATCATGTCTCACAATGGCTTGATACCTCCTGTAGGAGAGGCTTTAGGCTGATGCCTGCTCAGAGCCAGTGGGATTAGGTAAGCGTTTTATGCATTGTGGAGTTGAATAATGTGGAATCCATTCCCAAATAAAACACTCATGTACTAGACCTTCCTTCCAAAAGCTTATCTTTTCCAAGCACTTCAATTTACCACTGTATGGCATGGTATTACAATATTTGTCCAATCAGTTTCTGGAAGTAATTGTATATCGCAATGTGCAATTACTGCAACCACAGTGTTGGGTTATAATCAGTACTGATTTACATTGACAGCAGTAGCTGTATATCTGTATTTGATACTTCCTTTCTCACTTTCTCCCAACTTTGGTAATATGGCTTATGGGTCCAGACCTAGTCAGGTTACTCGGCACTCTCGAGGTAATCTGACAATTTGACATCTGTTTCTACCTGCAGATCTAGATACAATCAATTATAGATGAGAATTCATCACCAGCAAGTGTTCCCGGCAATGACACAGCGTGAGATGGTGGAAGGATGTGCATACAGCTTAAATCTTGAAATTCACTACAATCTTGATAAAGGTGCTGACAAACTTTCATCGTTCCTACCTAATGTTACCATCAACACCTAGGGCCATTATCTTGCAGTCTTCAACATTTCATTTTGTAAGGCATTTCCATCAGCTCAACATGAACATGAGAATTTTCAAAAGCAACCAGAAATGCTCCCTCAACCAAGCATCAATGTCAATATATGGCTCGAGGATGATAGCTTCTGTGCAGTAACATGAATAGAGAACTTGACCATCTTGTTGCTACTCCTAGATCATTCACTTTGAAAAATTAATGGTATGGCTTGATACAAGAATCCATCGCCAAATAAAACCCTTTTTCAAAACTTTCCTCTCACATTTTCAGGCATGTAATATGTCTTCCTTCTGAAAGCTTATCATTCCCCACCATTTCAATTTACTCCTGCACTATACAGTATTATGATGTTCAACAGATCAGTTCCTGGAAGTAATTTTATATCAAGATATCCATCTTCACCTACAGTTGTGGACAGTTATACTTTCATAAATATGACTTTAGGTCAAATTGGTGAAGGTAGCCTCAGATACTAAAATACTGATTTACATTCACCACAGTAGCTCCATATCTGTATTTGATACTTGCAGCCAGTAACATTTTCTCCCAACAGCTATACCTACTCCAACTTTGGTAATACAGCTTATGTATCTCGTCCTATTCAGGCTACCCTGAATACTTTAGGTAATCCAGTAGCATGACACCTGTCGCCACCTCGAGTCCTAGATCGAGTCCTAGTATGCCAGGATCAATAAAGGAAATGTCATCTGAATTACTCCAGTAGCTGCCGAATGAGTTGTCACATTGGTGCTGGGTTTCATGTAACACTAAGTGCATTTCAATCTGAATTTGGAGAATATTGAGTCTAGTTGTAAGCATTGCAACTTTCTTTTATACCTTTTATAATAGAGAGCAGATATGCAAGCTAATTTGATAATAAGTCTAATTGCCCTATTCTTTTTGTATTACGCGGTTTAGGATGTGATGACAATTTTAGTTTAAAGTAAGCAATGTTCAAGAATCAATTTTACATATTCACACACTTATCCCCTCATCTTTACAATATCAAAAACATACAGCTTGGGGGATCCTTACTAACTTGATTTAATCTGATTCAGGTAGCATTCTTGCAGTAATTATAAAAAGCTATCCATGATGTAATTCAAAGTGACACAGGGCAAGATTTCTTTTTTTAAATTTGGCTTCAAATCCTCATCTTAAGGGGGAGGTGACCCTAACGGTCGAGGGGGGGGGGGAGCAACAAGGTGTTGACTCATCTTACTAAAAATGGCAATCCTTTTTCAGTAAAAAAGCCACAATAAATTGAAATTAGAGCTTCAAGAATCTGACTGAAGAGTCTAGCATTCCCTAATTAAATCACTGTCATGTCGGTCTCGCCTGACACATACAAATTTTTTTCTAACAGTCACCTGTCCATTACCAGGCCTTGTATTACCTGTATTATTTTTGACACGTATGGTAGTATTTCACATTGAGCTTCATCGATTGATACACCCATTCAATCTCTTAACCCTTTAAGGCCGACCCAAATTTTTTTTTTCTGGTGAAGGGGCCAGGACATTTTCATAGGAACCCTCCCAGGGCCGAGCCTTTGCTGATTCCCATAGAGTTATGATGACTATAGTCGATGCTTGGCCAGCCATGGCGTCGACTTTAGTCGATGCTTGGCCAGCCATGGCATCGACTATAGTCGAAGCTCGGCCCTAAAGGGTTAAACTATGTATTTGTATATAGCATTTAGCACAAATATCCAACGCTAGTCTCTCCATGTGCTCTCCATTCAATGGAAACCAGCATTTCTTTACCTGGGTAGGGCCTCATACCTTACAAATAAAGGCACTGCACGGTCTGTGCATGATCAAGAACACTGATTCCAGTCTGTTTTGTTCGGTGCTGTTTTGTATACTGCTACATTGTTTGCCCATTTTCATGTATGTGTCTATAATAATATTGATTTCAGTGAAGTGTTTTAGATCATTACTTGCATTAACCAGTTTTGGTGACATAAATTCTTTACCTGAAATTGACGATTTTAATATATGTTTGTATGCAGATGACGCTGTAATATCTGTACATGATCCTGTGAAAATGCAATCGTCTTTAGACAAGTTATCGGTATGGTGTAAACAAAATAGCCTCACTGTTAATGAGAAAAAAACTAAATAATATACATAACTATGACCCTGTATTTAAATTAAATAATGTAGTATTGGATAGAGTTAGTACGTTCCCTTACCTGGGTGTGACCTTGGACACTGATTTAACATTTGTTGACCATCGTATATGTGTAACTGCTAATATTAGACATAAGATCAGACAGCTGAGGAAGGTCAGGGATCACACAGACGAGGACACTGCCTTAACTATATACAAGTCTATGGTATTACTTACAATAGATTATGCCGATTTTATATGGGATAGGGATAATAAGGGAGAGAAAGAGGAATTACAGAAATTACAAAATAAAGGTCTTCGAGTAGTGTACAAAGTTAAATTAGAGAAAAACCCTTTAATGGACACGCACAATTTACATGAAAAATGTGGTTGTGATAGGTTAATATTTAGAAGAGACAAGCACCTATTGTATTATGCCTTCACCTTGAAAAAGGATCCTATGTATATAGATACAAGGGCTCTACCTACCAGGCGGAATCAAGGTATACGTCTTAAGGTACCAAGGTCACTAAAACCAATTGTAATACGTAGTGTCTTATATAGAGGAATATTAAGGTGGAATGATCTGAAACCAATGTACACAGAGTTGGAGAACCTTTGGAAGTTTAAACTAGCGATTAAAAAGGATTACCCATGCTGCTTTATGAATGTAAACTGAAATATCATACGACATACCATGTACTCATCTCATCTCATCTCATCAGAAATATTATGTAATAACTGTAAGAAGTATTCTTTTGTACACGCCATGTCAAGAGGAAAGAAATCATAAGGATGCCATTGCTATATATTATATTAAAGACCGTCAAAGATGCTTGTATAGATAGGGGTGCTGGCGGCAGAAGGGCAATGCGCCCAAGCTAGTTTTCGCCTGAAAGGGTGATTAAATCCAATAAATCCACGTTGAAAAAAAAAGTTTTACAATTTGAGCTGATTTTTTAGAGTAGTTGGTTTGTGCCTGTGGAAAGCCATACACCAAAATTTTCCAAATGTCACTATGATAAAAAACCCAGCGACTGTAGCACTCTGCCGCTACATATGTCATGCTTGTAAATTAGCTAAGTTTGCATCATGGAATATCTCTATAACGCATCTCAGTCAGGGTTCTTTACAATCTTGTGCTATAACATGATGGAAACAGGGTATTCCACACCTGAGACAGCACCGAGAAGAAAAGGGGAGTCAGTGCTGCCTAGATTACTCCCTAGATGATGCCTGAACTGTCTAAATGACTCCCTTCAGGCATTGCCTAATACTGTAAATGGACGTAGGCAGTGGGTGACGTTCTGAAGAATAATTTCGGCAACACTGACTCCTTAGATTTTCTGTGTGGGATTAGTGAGTGTATTCCCATGGCAACTTCTTTATTAGGAATGGGATCATGTCTCACTGTGGCTTTATTTTAGAGTTGCGTCAATCCTGCATGCTTGTCCAATACAGGAACTGTTTCACTGATTCACAGTATGTGACAAGGTTGTAGAAATTTTTGAGATGTAACTAGTATGTACAAGGATCATGAAAAGTTGTTTCTTAAGAAATGGTGTGAAAAAATATGTACCACAGTATAATTATGCAATTATTTAAACAATGACAAATGCACTCATCAATTCATAACGTATGATATTTTGAGGGAAAGAGAATTCCAACCAGTTGGTCATGTCTTAAAAAGAAGGCTTTTTAAAAGTGGTCACATACTGGTAGGCTTTTTTTCACTGATGAGTGCGGGGTCATGATGAGTCTTCAAAAGAATTTTTTAGAATGACTGTATGAATCACTGATGTAAATACCACCTATTGACATTCATGAGTACCCTCATCAATTGCAAATATTGCACTATTAACAAAACTCCAAATATCCCTAAACAGAAAAGCCCTCCCTGGATGGGCCAGCTGCTAGCAACAGGAACACATTGCAGCTAGTGGACCCATACTTTTCAGACCTAAAACGTTTTTGTACTGAGACGAGCAACTGAGATCAAAATTTAGAAACCAAAGTTTATACAAATACATCTGCATAGGATTTATGACATCCATAGAGTCAGAAAGCCAGAAATCCATATGATGCCAGAAGCTCTACTTCAACATCAGTTGGATTTAGGATTCACTGAAGCTGTGCATGGATTATGAGATTGAGGATGGTATTATACATCATACCACCATGTAATTGATCTCTGACTATCCTCTCTATCTCAATGTCAGGAATTAAATCGCCTAGACAGCCACGTGGTATAACAACACAGAGAGTTGTTTTTTCCTAATGTAGTAGACCCCCCGCCACCCAAATCTATCTTTGAAGTTCTGATTGACAAGAGGATGTGAAGCTTGAATCCAGGCAAGACTGCCAGGGTTTGTGTTTGCCTGAAGATTTAATTGTTGAATTTTAGTCTGATTTGCCATCTATTGATGCATGTAATGGAAGCAGTCCTCCCACTGTTCTTGGTCTGGAGACAATATTGCATGCCTTATCTTGGGAAATTACTTCAGTTTTCTAGTTGACATAGGATGTGTGCTCCCAGTTCTGGTTCCAATAGGGTGAAATTCAGTGTGAATATTAATTTCACTTTTCAATCGTATATACTTTGAATCGCCCACAGATTGTATTTCTAAACACTTTCCATTAAAATGTTACATAATACTCTTCTGTAATTCTTTTAAAGATCTTTATATGAATGTTGTTTTCGGAAAACTGCTGAAATCTCTAGGCCTTTATATTTATATTTTGGCCAGATGAGTCAGGTGCATTAGATGATAAACCAGAGTGTCCTGGCAGCACTGCTGTGTCTGATTGAGGATTGTGTGAACACCCTGGATAAACAACCTACCCCCACTAATCTGTGCACGATGCCCCTGGCAGTACAGGTGCTGACCCCCATGTCAGTCTGGCTCTAATTACATCGAATATTCTGACCACAGGAAAATCTCCCACGTTAGACCTGCTCCAGATGAAGACTACTGTGCCTCAACTAAATACAAAGCACTTGACATTCCTTGCTGGAACACTGTAGTAGTAAGTTAGTTAATTGGCAACGGTTAAACTGCCAAAATAACAACTGCAACCAAATATTATAGACTTTAGGCTAAACTAAGGTACAGTGGACTGTGGGATTTAGCAGCGTATGTAGCCAGCTACCATATGAGCTATAGGTAAATATTTATATAATCATGTAATATAAAGTTCATTGATAACATGATAACTGGTGAAAGGACGGGGTTGTTGGTGCTCCGCTACTACATCCAGATCTGACCAGGTAAGTCAATTTTGCCGCTCTCTCACCTGACCGGCAGGTCACCTGTTCACTTGTTCTAATTTGCTGACATACCATTGGTTGGATCATTGAATGCAGGTCACATCCAATGAGCTTTGGCTCATTCATGAGCACCAAAACATAGTCCCTGTTTCCCTGTCAATAAAAAATATATTGACATGATGGTTGGGGGCTTGCTCTTTGCAGAGTATTTATTTCTAAAAATTTAGAAAATAAATATCTTGGTTGTAGAAAAATAAATTAATATTTTTCAGGTCATTGGGTTTCAGCACAGAATATGTGAGTGGTTGAGATCAGGATGTTTCATCTTATTCAAAGATTCATCAGGTAGACATTCAGGAGTTTGTAACTGGGTCAATAATAATTCTTGGGAATTAAAATTGCCTTTAGTGAAATTTATGTGTCCCAGTGAGGGAGACATTGACATTTCTTGTCAAGAGTGTCATTCACTGCCTTGACCCAGTTGTTGACCTGGGTGGCTGTGACTTGTCTGTTTTTTCCCCAACGCTGAAATATGCATTTTTTCGGATTCTGATGGGTACCGGATTTTTCCAAATTTATTTGGAAAAATCAGATATCACATCAATAATCCCTGTATATAAACCAACAGTAAAGGGAAAATATCAATTTAAGATTGATAACATGATAACATTTCTATATAGTGGCGTGTGACCAAATAGGTTGAGGACAATCGGACTTTGAAGGTCAACTACTCTGTGTACACCAATAGCTGAGGGATCAACTATAACCAGGTTGTACTTAACACTAGTGGGTCAGGTGCCCAGTTAGGGAGGTGCAGTCCAGGTCACCCTGGGAGGTCTATGTTGTGGCATGGGAAGCCCTGCTGATCAGTGTGCCTGATGAACAGTTAGTGTTAGGATGGTCCCAAGGATTAGGTGACGAAGTATCCTTAGTAAAGGATCCCACTTGATTGAACCCCGGGCTGAGTTCCCATCATGCCTTCACTCCCACTGTTGCTGCTGAGGTACCAAGTTGTATGCCTTTAAGGCAAAATGAAAATGGTAATTGTCTAAATTCATATATGTATAAATATATATATATAAATATATATATATATATATATGTAAATATATGCGTACCTAAAAATTCATTCTTAGAGGAACATACATTACATGGCCCCATTTGTTCCCACTTTCAAAACTTGCCTTTGTGACTGATTCTATTTAATATGTAGTATAGATGTGGTCTACTTTGCCAGGATTCAAAAAACTATAGAACTGTGAGTCACAGACATGCTTTGATCTAGAGTGCCTTTTTGTTTGCATGATGAATTGTCATTTAGGACAGCAGCATCCTCATAAAGGGGCTCATACCTCACAATCAACATCTATTGGGCACAGATAATCAAGTAGACTTGACAACAAGTCATGCACAATGAAAGCCAGACACAGGATGTTGATGCAGAGATATGAAGGGAGTCTGTATACCTTTATGGGACATTATGTCTCATCTATTTCAGTTGACTTACTTTCTATTTCATAGCCTTTCTCTTTGTTCCGAAGTTAGTTTATATTATATCATTCAGGAATCGCTATTTATAAATATGCATACCTATAGGCAGCCCTGTCTGCCACACCCTCCTGAAGTAAATCTAACCAATATTTCGCTGCCTCATGAATGATGATTCCTCATCTAATTTCCAGTGGGATTTTGATAAATTTCCACATGGAATAAAAGCAGCACTCAAATCATTCACTCATAGGATCTCAGCAAATTCTCACACAGCTGTGATTCGTGAAATACAGGTTTTGCCGGGCACATGTGTGGCCAACAGATGCAAGGTAGAGAATATTAACAGGCTGGGTAAATCCTGGCATTCATACCGTGTAGGGAGAAAAGAGAATGAGGGGGTTTCTCCCCTTGATTTCGGGTTAATATAAATGTAATTCAGAAAATCAGATTTGCTGATATCTAAACATTATTTGCTGAAAGTGATTAACCTATGTGCAGGTAAACAATGTGTTTATCTGGGTATATGTGAATGGGCTTGTATGAAGGTTTTGTATTTTGTGAAATATATTGATTTGAATGACAGAATATAGCCGAAATAAGGTACATTTATACCCCTCCAGTACCATCACACCTGTATAAGATACTGCACTGGGAGATTCCCCCTTGGTGGGGCGGACCAGTGGCGGCCCTTATCTCTCCCGGCGGCCCTTATCTCCTTAGAGATAAGGGCAGGCGGCCGACCTGGGGGCTGCACTAATTAAGGGAAGATTTGCCCTTGCTGGAAGAAACTCCCCTGTAGGCTAATATACCAGTAATGGTAAATGTCCCGGATTGTCCAGGCCTGATTAAATGGTTGACCATCCTTTTTTTTATCACCAATTTATGTGCCCATCTATGTCACCGAGCAACGCATCTATCCGCTCCCCATCCCATAATCTGACAGGAAAGATAATACCTGTCTCCTACATACATACCTACCTGATAAATGATTTACCAGTAAAGCGGTAAATTCCATGTTATCATCTACCCAAATATTCATAACGACACTAGCATTCATACTACAGGTCATCTGACCATGCTGCTTGAGGTAGTGAAGGTCACTAAAAGATTGAACCTCCCTGGCTCCTCTTGGATACTGGCGGCACACATGTCTTTAGTATTATTGTTATATACACCTCTCCAGGGTTGTATCTGAATTTGAGCTTGGTTGGAGTATTGGTCATACTTTCATTGAATCCCTCATGAGCCTCGCTATCTATGGCTGTTTGCTTTAGCTAAATGGAATTCAAATTTCAAAATTTCCAAAAAAACAAAGCAAGAATTGATGTTTAGTATCTTCTGTCCCTTTCAAGGCCAGGAGCTGGTATGGATACAATAAGCCACTGATACAGTGCAACCCTTTCTATGTTTAACATTATCATTCCAGAGATAGGAGACAAATCTCATTCGTCTAGTCTACTGCAATGACTGGCAAATTTCCGGTGATTCAAATGATTCTTCATTGATCAGTCATGAATATGCACAATCTATATTATGTATAGACGGGGCCAAGAGAAAAGGCCTTGATGGTAAAAAGTATCATCTCTAGAAGAAAATAAGGTTTGATGGAGAAACGATGTAGTCTAATTACATTAAGTTCAAATGATTTCTAAGGTAACAAGGTGAAAAGAGCTGTCTGAGCTTTCCAGTCACGTGAACCCCACAAAATATTTCAGCTGTGTGGATGGATAATTTGATTTGGGAAACATCAAATAACAAATGATACAGAATTGAGTGCCAACTATTTCTTAGTGGTGCATATTTCCTTCAACATTACACAATGTAACCTGTATGGCTTTCAGATTCATGTATGTATGTAAACTCGCTATTCCTTAATCTAACAGTACATACATCTCTAGGAATATAGTGCGTATCCAATATTACTATGGATGGAAGACCACAGTTTTACGCTTGGATTCAGGTGTAAATGTACACTGACTCACACATGCCTTTTTTTCTTTGACATACATCAGAATGAGCCCCTCATGTAGGTTCCTTCAGTAGTGATGTCCTCTGCCACCATATGCTGACTAGAGCCTGCAGACACAGAGAGCTGCTTAGACTGCTGAGTCATGTTTACAGGTCAGTAGCTCAAAGATCAACGACCATGGTTGGAAATTACTACTGCAAGAGTGGAGGGGTGCTATCTAAGCAAGTAGACAGCTTGCTTGTAGAAATAATGCACACTTGTGAATCTGTGCTCAGTGTGCCAATTTTGCTTTCATAGAGTCCTATTTAATCTTCAGATGTCTGCCTCAATCAAATTGAACATTATTTTAGATTCACATGTTTAGTGCTGTTGGCCTCTTTCCAAATGCAGAGGATCCATTTCACTTAGGTTGCCAATTGCTCTTGATAGCCACTTACCCGGTTACAATCTTACCAAGACACTTTGTACAATCAATGTGTTTACTCCTACTTTGTCCTAATGACCCAGTGGCAATCCTGTTAGATGGCACATTCCAAAAATAGGGAAGATTGATTGAGCACTGAGGAGAAATTCATTAACTCCACCCTATCCAACTGTGCTAGTATCTAGATCGTTCAGTTACCAAGGTTTGGCCCCTAATGCTTTATCAATTGGTGGCACCATCTGCAGCTTACACTCAACTTAGGAACTCATTCCCACATCCTCTAACTATTTTGTATATTCTAAGAAGTTAAGCCTTTGTAAACAAAAACCTTTCCCCTTTTTCTTTTCAAAGTTTTATATCTGTATTGGCAAAGGACATTTTGATTCATAGGCTTCCAGGTGCTCTGGGCCCCAAGCAAGCCAGTAACTAGGTGATACTGCATTTGATGTGGACCTGTTTGATTGAATCAACACTGACTTTTGACAGAATTTTGTGTTTAAGCAGGTAGTTCGGAAGTTGTCCATGCACCACACTCTCACAGATCTTGGAGCAGATGTGAAGGGAAACCACCCTCAAGCTTCCCACTTTTCTGAGATATATTTATTTATATATTCTCAACATGGCTAACTCTGACTCTTGAATCTATTATCTATGCATCATATGTCACGAGAATGATATTGTTAGGAGGTGAGAAAAGAGCGTGCAATGCTTTAGTCCTGCCTTTCACTGAACACTGAGCACTTGGGCCTTGGTCTCAGGCTCAGTAAATAGCACCCTGCCCCCTCTGGGGTATTTCAGCTAAAGAAGTACTGTGATGTTGGCAGTGCCTTGGGTCATGAAGGATTCTAAGAAGAGTACTTTATTACCTCTTATACATCATTCATAGAGAGGCATCTCCCTACCATCCCTTAAGGTTCTTGTATAGTGAGCACCCTGCTGGCTAAACCCTCCTGCTGTTAGTAGACATGAACCATGTTCACCTCCCAGGGGGCGATGTACATCCTCAGTCCTACTCCTGATGCCCAACTGATGGATGCTGGCTGATGGCTGCTTATCAAAAAATGATAAAACCCCACTCTGAAAACACACTCGTCAACGTCCACCTGTAGGGTCGCTACAGAAGCTGGATAGTAGCGTCTGTGTTGAGTGAAAGGCAGCGCCCGAGTGGGTTGATGCTAAAGACAGTGGGGGATGCGACCTTGATCTGTGTGTTATTGGTATGGTCCATCTGGTATGTGATCTGTCAGTAAACCATGTCTAGAATACTGCCTACAACCCTGAAAGGACCAATAAAAAAAGGCGGAGTAAACAGGCTCTCTCTTACCTGGTCTCAACATTGTCTGGACTCATCTTGTTACTTTGATATAACTGTGCTGCATGTTTTTGGACAAATCAGGACAATTTATTTCGACCGTCTTCTTGTCGGTTATTGTGATAGTGATTAATTACATCAAACTTGAAGACTATATCTTGTATTCCACCACGTAGATGTCAATATAAACAGATCTAAATGCCATCTTCCATCCTCATCCTGAAACCAAACATCTTGATGTACAATCCCTCATGAGGGTCACACTTAGGCTGTGCAATTTTTGTGTTGTTGAAATGAACATAATGCTAAAGCCTTTCCAAACATGGCAGCTGTCAAATGAATACCTACTCTATTCTCAGGTCAAATTCTGAAGCAACTTACATTATATCCTGCTCTGATATTAAAGTATCGTCTCACATTATCTTTTAAGCAATGTGATGCCGCAGGTTAGCTATAGGATACGTGTCTTAGGACTTTTAAAAAGCCAATGTTATACTATCCTACCTACAATTATTTATTTCTCCAAAGGCATCTGACACAGACAGCAGATTAAACTCTAGTTACTGCATTTTGCATTAATCAAAGTCGCCTACAGAAGTGTCCCCTGTTAGATAGCTGGGGGCTACACACATTTTCAAAAGTTGTATCAGATTTACAGTCCGATAGTTCATATTACAGTTCATTGGCATTTGTGATTCAAATATGCACTGAGTATACCTCAAAGTGTAGCCACAGGCAGCACACTAGAATTGGCTATGCCTTTATCAGTCTTACCGAGCATATTTAAGTGGATATGAAACAAATGAAACTACCCTTGCCTATACAGTATAAATGCTTAATCAGTATAAATACAAGAAATTCAATCAATCAATTAACATATTTACTTACAAATATTTATGTGATGTGAAATATTTGATGTGCATCATAAGAGGCTGTTGGGTGTGGGTAAATAGTTATTTTTGCTGAGGATTATACAATTACATCCCTATTTCAGTATTGACTGACCTGACTGACCTGGGTTGGTCTAATAGGGAGCCATAAAGAAATGACTAACAGCGTTCAATGTATGATGCATTCCAGTAGTGAAACTACAGTGAGCATAAAATGAATGGGATTACAATTAGCATATTGTCTGATGGGGTTGGTTGCTATGCACAACAGCTATTGTAGGCAACTGCTTGCCCTAGCAACATGATAGAAGCACCAATGGGTCCCTTTGGTCTAACATAGGATGGTAGCTGTCATCTTTCTAAGGTCAATTCATGCCAGGAAAAGTCAATTCAACTACCTTCTGTCCCAATAAAAGATTAGACTTTGGAGAGGTAGTCATGTAAAAGCGCATATTATTTCTTTGACGATGGCACTTGAATTTGATAGTATGAGTTGACATTCTCAAACACAATGAAAATAGGCCTCTTTTTGAGGGTCATCTCCTAGTGATGGCCCTCTGGGGTTATTCATGAGTGTGCAACCCTTTCATTTTACTGCTGCTTATAATTATTACTTAAGCATGGACTCTACGAGGAAATATTAAACAAACGTTAGGTTTTCAGTTATCAGGTTATGAAGTGGAATGGAAAATAGTGTTTCTGACAGGGACTGAACATTAACTCATGTTGTCTGCTTGAATCATTTGGAACATTAATTTAAATTCAACTGTCTAATGTGCTACTTACCAAATGCAGATAATCTATTTCAATTAATCTTGATAGCCTCTTGATGGGCTAACCTTACAAACATATTTGAAAGAGACAAGGTCGTTGTTCCCACTTAGTGCTAATGGCCAAGGGGCAATCCAATCCTATTACCCCTTTCCAAAATAGGGAAGATTGATTGAACACTAAGGAGAAATTGATTAACTCTACTCTATTCTACCATGGCAGTATCTAGCAAGCAGACAGTTCAGTTACCATGATTTGGTCCCTAATGCTTTATCAATCTGTGCACCTTGCAGTGAACTTAGGAACTCATTCACACATCCTCTACTTCCAGTGTTCATCTATTCAGGAAACCATATAAGGCTTGTAAAATGCTTACCATCTATTGGTAACTATCAGCTACTGGAAGTTATATGTGACCCATTTTACTTAAATGGGCCGGAAGTCGCACATTAAAAAACATTGCCATAATTGGTTACAGCTCATCAAGAGCATTTATTTGGTATGTAGTATATTGGTCAGTTTTGACCCTTTGGCAATATTTTGTTGCTTTTGTGTTGAATTAAATGAAAATTAATCAAAATGAGATAATTAACATTTAAATAATCATAATTCTTTTCTTATAGTACAATTATAAATCCTATGCCTATGGCCATCGATTTGGGAATAAAGGGAGTTGAAATTTGGTATGTAACTTAGTATTCCAGGACATAATTATTCATATGTAACTTTTCAAAAATCTTCCACCCTATACTACTTCAAGAGCCCATATCTAGGCTCTTTAATGTGCGACTTCCGAGCCATTTCGTTAAAACGGGTCACATATGGAAAACTATCATCACTGTTATCTTATCTTTCAGTCACTTGAACGAGGTCTTATTCTGTATTGTATAAATATATAAATATTCTGTCATTGTAAAGAGAAACATTAATAATGAGGACAATTAAGGGAAATGGGACCTCCATTGGCATGAAAATATTTTTTTCATTCTAAATTGAATTTAATAAAGACTAATTAAGACTGACTAAGTCCCCACAAGGTTTTCTATGCTGAGCGCTAGGTCACTATGAGAGTGAGATGTCCCATACATGTATTCGTGTAATAGTAATGCAATAGTTATGCAATACTTCATAGAACAGACAAGAGCAGCTGAGGACCAGTGTGGCAGGTGGCAGAGGGTCACACACACAATCTGCCTGTAACACTCCAATTTCTACCATTCAGTCTAGAAGGTGTTTTATCCATCTAATTTAGAGTGGCTTCTAACACTGACTGAGGATTTAACTCAATTTGCTAAATTTTACATGAAATCAGAGTCTTTCTCAGACCTCTTCACTGTTGATTAGCTGTCAACTAGACAGCATTGTACACAGTTGTATTTGATCTAAAACCCAATTGCTCAGATCTCATGTGATTGGAGGTCTGATGTAAAATGCCAAACACCATGGAGAATTCACTCAGAGAGCGCCTGGAGGCTGGCTAGAATTGAGCTGACTTAATTGTATACAAAATGAATCGGAAAGAGAGTCAAGAAGAACCTAAGGAATCTAACCTATTTTTCAGTGTAAATAGTATTTAAAAAGTACTAGTCCCCTCCCTCCAGAATCTCTAGATGAGTTTGGTACCGCTACAATCTCCCTCCAGAATCCATCATTGCCTGACTCTCTTTTAAACAGAGTGCTGCATTTTAGAGGGTCATTTTATTTTGTCAATATAATTGCTGGGGCGAATGATAAAGCGTGGTGCGGTTAGACGATAATGCTAAGATTCTCCCTTTGGAGGACTTGGGGCAGTGATTAGGCATGAGTCTCTACAGTGTTGGACAGTACCTCCCCTAGGGTATTCTTATGGGGAAGACAGAGGTCTAAGAGCTGTACATTATAACTGCTCCACACATTATTCATAGAGAGTCACTTTCTCCCCATACCTCCTTTCTTGTGTCGTGAAGGCCCAACTGGGTAAACCTTCGGGTCTTCCATAAAGTATGTGCATGATTTTATTTTCTCTAGAAATGTTCTTTCCTCCTTAAGGGCCTGTACATGTTAAAATAAAGGGATATTGTATGCAAAATATCTTGTCCAATAAAAGCCCATCCCCTCTGGTTGTGCACATACTTATTGGAGAGCCTCCTACTGCTCTAGTTCTGTGATCAGAAATGGCCAATATTCTCATCCATGCAGGAAGCAATGTCCATTCTCAGCCCCTGTTCATTCTACTTAATGCCCCTCTGATGGATGCCTGCTGAGGGGGACTTATCAAAAGTTAATGAACACACACTGAAAAAAACGCTGCCCAACACCCACCTGTAGCCTTGCTGCTTAGGTGATAGGAGACGAGCTGGATGCTAGAGTAGCTCCTGGGTATAATACAGCACCAAGGTAGGTTAATGCTAGAGGAAGTGGGGGATGGGCCCTTGATATGTGTGGAATTGGTAAGATGTGATGTGGACTGAGGTAGAAGAGAGGGGCATCTGGAAACATGTTCACTATATGCATTCTGCGAGGGTAGATCTGTTTCCAACATCGAGAATCAGACATTCACAGCAACATAAAAGTCACAAATACCGTACCGTTGCGATAAAGAGCCTGGTCTTGAAAGAGCGCCGGTCTTGAATAAGTGCCGGGGATTTAGAGGTCTCCAAATGATTCTTAAGCACTAAAAACGTGACTTTGAATAAGCGCCTGTCTTGTATAAGCACCTGGGTAAGAGCCCCGCCAAATTAAAGAGCGCCGCGACGCTTATACAAGACGGTACGGTACATATTTCTCATGTGAGTTTATTCAGCATATATGATGCAGCATTGATGAATAAGAATAGTTGAAACTGAGACTAGTATGGTACTGGATTCATGAGTATTGAATCTTAACTTAGTGCTTTAAATAACATCAAAAATAGGACAGGGTAAATACGAAACCATGTACTGTATATACAAAAACGGTATATTGCTTTAAGTTTTTAAAAGAGCTAAACCTGCTTTTTCAGGACTTGTCAAAATCGTCAAAATGATATTTCCTTCAACTATCGAATAGAAACCAAAAAGGGATATAGATTGAGAAATCAACAGGTACACTCAACATCAAGCATCCTCTTAATTTGTCCATTCCGGTGACATGAGTATCCCAGCTATGCTGAAATGTTTTCTCCTCATGAGATCATCTGTTTGAAGAACACAATGCATTCTCATTGGGGAGTAACTTTGAAGAAAACTATGGGTCTATGCACAGTCCAAATTACAGAGCACTGGCTCCTCTGCCAGCATTAGTGTCAACCCCTGCACCCTTCACACCCTATTCCCCTGTGTCCTCTTGATTCCTTGATCCCTCAGTCCCAAGTACATCTCTGCTCTCTGCTCGCTATGTCTCTTCCTTTGAACATTTCAGAAGATTTACATTTTGTTGATGGTCAGATTTAGGAAAATTCTCTGGTTGTTTGGATTTTCCACTTAGGTATTCAGTTGGGCACTAGCTTTCAAACCCAAACCCTGGTAAAAGGGAGCTGTTTGATATGTGTCTAATGCATTAGCTTCAAAGGGCTATCTTAAATTCATGTATACATAGTTTCAATACATAATTATAAGGAATAATCCTTTTTTGCAAATGACTCAAGCACTGCTTAATTATTTTTCTTAACCCTATTTCTGAAATCTAAGAGAAATTACTGAGCGAAATGTCCACACCAGGATGCCATTGTTTGGAAAAACAATCAAATGCATGATCAAAAGAGGACTTCCCAGTGTAGGTTCTATTCATTTTATTATCTGCATCAATATAGAACCTACCAAATTGTGGTTATCAGGGTGCTATCACTGTACTGGGCTACAGAACTACTCAGAGCAGGTAAACAGCACCATTTGGGCCTATTGGAAATCATAGGAACTAATGGTTCCCTGTGCCCTCTGTGGCATGGCACAGGTGAGCAAAGAGCTTTCCTAACAGTCTGTCCATTGCTTAAATTAGATTTAATAGAGATCCACTGAATAGTGTGTAGGACCTTCTGAAATTTAGCTAACTGTGGGCTTTCAGAAGACCAATTTCCAAATGAGATTCCTGTATATCCCTGCATGTATATCTGTTTAAAGTGTATCAGACACATAGAGAATAGTTAAGTCAATGTCTCTCTATTGACTAGTTGATTGTGAGATGTGGTGTAATTGCAGTGTTGTGAAATACATATAATATATTGACACGAAAATATCTTGCTCCACAAGACCAACTTTAGTTCACATGTTCTTCACCCCACGTCCTCGCGCTGTTTACCTCCTCTGAGACCTAGTGCCACACAGGTTAATAGAGGATGTGACCTGTGTGATAAGCTTTTAGAGCCCTCATTTTGGCAGGAGAAGGGCAACCATTACCTCAGTGTACAAGTGTCTACCATGCATCTTAAACTCATTGACTGTTAGTGGAGAGAAAGGGGATTGGGACAATGAGTTTTAAATTGTAAAAAGTTAATCTATTCATTAAATGGTCATCTAAATAAGGTCGGTATTGAAGGCATATGACATATTAGGTCAGCCAGAGAGTCACCTAGGCTCCCTTACGCGACATGTACGATGTATGCTTGGACGTTAAACAAATTAATCAATCAATCAATCAATGTGGGCAGGATATATATATTCAATTTCAGTCCAGCATATATGATTTAAAGTGCTATTCAAGCAATGATTATACAAAAAGTGTTCAAAACAAACTCTAGTTTGAAAACTTTTGGACTTTTGAAGAAAAAAAATCATTACTTTATTTCATCATGACATCACCAGATGGTCATCATGGCATCATCAGTCGTCAAAAAGAATTGAAGAAAACAAAGTTAACTGTGCTCAAACTGAATAGAAAATTAAGCCACTTCTCACAATATACTGGTAGTACACTGTAACAAAAGCCATCAAAATAGTTGTGATTCACCAGTCCCACTGGGTACCAAATTTACAGTGCAATAATAACGTTCACTGGTGTTTCAAATTCACCATAATTATTAGGTGAAAATTCTGACACCTGATCGTGCCAGTGAATCACCATTATTTCAACAGAATACAAACCATAACAGTCATTTTAATACAGTATCTAAACTTTAATTACGATTGCATTTTGTGTAATTCAATTCGCTTATCCCAGTGTAATTAAACTCATTTATCCCCCTACACTTAGTTCCAACCGCAACATGATTACATGGCCAATTTGGCAGCCTGTGCAATCAACACTGCCATCTTTGTGTCAGGTCTTCATTCCTAATCAAAAGGAATTCATCTATGAGAGTTATTTCCTAAAATTGCTATGATTATGACACATGTAATAATACACAACACTGCATTCAAGGTTTTTCTTTTTGAGATGAGCTTTTCACAAAATTGTTTGTAAATCTCCAAATGAGTGGATATGAAAGTTGTTGTCCAAAGCCGGGCCACAGCTGAGTCAATAAAAGACCAAAAATGACCAAATAGGGGCACACAATAAGGATTCAAGTATCACATGACCCAAGGTAGGGGCGCCAATTACGGAAATTGACCTACCTATTCAGTTCTGGGGATATAGCAGAGTGTCAACTCCTCCTTCTCAGTCATAACAAGTGACTTCAAACTAATATGGATAATGAAAGCATGTGCAAAGATATTCTGTGACTTAATAGTGTGAAATTTTAACTGAAATACCACCTTTAGTGTTCTAATATTTTTTATTCTTTTCTCTTCCAGGTACGCACAATTTTGTTGTCGTAAAGCTGCAAGTGGTGAAGTACTTATTTCATGAAATATACTTGTTGGCCTGATTTATATTTGTTTACATTTGATATTCCTGGAAGAGATAACATAACACTTTCAAAAGTCGAGTAACCATCTGCTGAGTGTTAATATGAGAGCCACCGCTGAAATGATGATGTATAGGCTAGGCTTGGTACAGTTCTATCTGGGCTAGGTGGTGTTGGGTACCACACATCCAGAGCAGACACTCTCATATCAAGGGCCAGCTAGAGCATTGTGTTATTGCATTATGGAAGTATTAATGGTGCAGAAACCGGATAGTGGAGACCTGTGTACACATACATTTATGTGACGTGGGTGCGGTCAGTCTTTTCTCCCCACGATAAAAGTTTTATTGAGGGTAGTCATAATCAGTGGCGGATCCAGGATTTTGAAAAGGAGGGGGCGCGCCCCCTTTTCTTGGTAAAAAGAGTGGGCGCACCCCTTATTTTTGGGCTAAATTAGGGTGTGAAAATGACAAATAAACTCTTAACTACAGGTCAAAAGGACTGGGCGCGCGCCCCCGCGCCCCCCTCTAAATCCGCCACTTATAATACTATATTAAATGTTTAGTGTAATACCACTCTATCAAACATGTTGGATGATCAACAGTTACTTATGCGAAAATGGCTAATTTAGTAGAACTTATCTTGCTACATGACTTCTCTGTGTTTTTCTCTTAAGCTCTTTAATAAAGAATACACCCCTGGTACTCTAAATCCCTCCATTGGCTCACAGTCACTGAAATACCCTGAAGAATAATCAAATGCCAAGGGCCCGATTTCTCCTAATACACATGCCAACACATGTAGGCTACAACACAGCTCCCATGGGCTCAACATGAGTAGAGCTTTGCCAAGGGAGTGTACACTGCCTCATGCTCCAAATTGCGTGCAAACTTTGGCTTGAATTTTCTTATCATTGAGGGGGGAGTACACATTGGGTATAATGTGTCTCCCAAAGGCCAAACCAGAGAACTAGTTTCAGCCACTGAGCGTGTACGCTGTTCCAGGCTAGACTAGTGCCTGATGCCTGCTATGAGCCAGTGGGATTAGGTGAGCATGAATTTCATGAATTGTGGAGTTGAATAAGTGGTTTGATACAAGAATCTATCCCCAAATAAAACGAATATCAACCCTCATATATCAGACCTTCCTTCCGAAAGCTTATCTTTTCCAACCACTTCATTTTACCGCTGCATGCCATGGTATTACATATATTTATCCAATCAGTTTCTGGAAGTAATTGTACATCATGATATACATTTACTGTAACCACAGTGATGGGTTATAACCAGTACATTGACAGCAGTAGCTCTTTATCTGTATTTGATACTTTCTTTCTCACTTTCTCCTAACCAATTTACCTACTTCAACTTTGGTAATATGGCTTATGGGTCCAGACCTAGTCAGGTTACCTTGCACTCTTGAGATAATCTGGCAATTTGACATTTGTTTCTACCTGCAGATCTAGATACAATCAGTTATAGATGAGAATTCATCATCAGCAGGTGTCACCGTGAGATGGTGGAAGGATGTGCATACAGCTTAAATCTTGAAATACACTATCTTGTTACTACTCCCGGATCGTTCACTTTGGGCGATAAATAGTGTGGCTTGTTACAAGAATATTTCCTCAAAAAGGACTCGTTGTCAAAACTTTCTTCTCACATTTTCACGCATGTAATATACCTTCCTCCTGAAAGCTCATCGTTCCCCACCATTTCAATTTACCCGTGCACTATGCAGCATTATGATCTTCAACCCATCAGTTTCTGCAGGTAATTTTATATCAAGATATCCATCTTCACTTACATTTATGATAGGTTATACTTTCATCAATATGACTTTAGGCCAAATTGGTGAAAGTAGCCTCAGCCACTCAAATACTGATTTACACCCACCGTAGTATAGTCCAGTTGCCAGAAGTGGCCTATCTACCTGTACCTCGCAGCGAACGACGTACGGAGGGTTTTTGGTGATTCTGGTTTGTGAGACCCCACTGAACAATATCCCACACGGTGCCAAGCTGGCACCGCCGGGGAAATTCCGTAAAAGACGTTTTTCCAAAATGGCTCCCGGGAAAATGATAGCATTCAGAAAAGTGGCTATCTCTGCTGTTTGTAGGTCTAGGATTGCGATTTTAACACCAAAGGATATGTTTACAAGGTCATACGTTTATAATCTGTCCATATGAAAGTGATTCAAGGTCAAGGTCAAGGTCAATTTAGAGGTCAAACTTCATTTTCTGATATTTTTCATTAGAATCAACTGAATAACAAGTATATAATGCTATATATTTTTATCAGAGCCATATGGAAGGTCAAATGATTTAAGGTCAAGGTCAAAGTCAAGATTAAGATCAAGGTCAAGGTCAAATCAAAGATTAAACCTACAATTTCGGTATTTTTGATAGAAATGACATGTATATAATGCTAGATACTATTTTCATTACCATGTTAAATGGTACATTTCTCAAGGTAAAATACTATAATCTATTTCCTATCCTGATGATATTGTTCACAATACACCAATGGCAAGGTCCAAGTCATGCGCTAGGTCAGTTAGTTAATATTATTTACTTGTAACCAATGGGATTTTGATGAATTGTACATGTTGTGACAGGAAGGATCGTCAATGATGTGAATGTGGACGATTCAGTAGCTATGGGAAAGGTAATGCTAATTGAATTTGTGAAGGGCTGGCCAGACAGCTTTAACAAACCACTACCAAAATGTGTAAAAACAATGCATGCTACAAAGCCAGGTGCTGCAATAAACTTGCCAAAAACCTACTATAGCAGTGCCATATACACACACATTGTTGGCCTGCAGGCTTCAGGTCGAGATTTAGACTTACAGGGTGTGCTATCCTATGAATTAGCAGCTGTGCCAATCTCCCTGTTCACTGAAACTGATGATTTGCGGAGTCCAACAAATAAGGTGACATTGAAGACCAACCTGAAAGTGGACTTTCCTGCAGAGAATATTCCCAAACCAATAGATATCATCATTGATGGTTGTGCCATGTTGTGAGTTGTGCACTGGCCATCAAATGGGACTGTAAAAGCTTACATTGACAATATTGTTGAATATATCGAGAGGAAACTGAAGACGGCCAATGTGTACCTTGTGTTTGATAGATACCTTGACTTCAGCATCAAATCAGCCACTCGCTGGGGGCGGAGCAAGGAAACAAGCAGAAGACATCAACTCTCCTGCAATATGCAGCTACCTCCTTGTAGGGTCATACTCAGCTCTTCACAAAACAAGGTCCAGCTGATTCAATTGATTGTGAGTGAAATTGTGGTTCGCAAAGAGGAACTTCAAACAGGTCAGCGCGAGCTCTTTGTTACAGGCCAGAATGGTGATCCCTTTGAATTCACTGATGGTCTTTGCATTCAAAGAGGGGACATGAGCACCACACACGAGGAAGCTGATATCATAATGATTCAGCAACTTCTATGGATCACCAATGGGAATGAAGCATGCAACATCAAAGTGATTGCTGATGACACTGATGTGTTCATGCTTCTCCTTTACTATTACAACAAGTATAGCTTAAATTGCTGCATAGTCATGGAAGAAACATCAAAGAACAGGAAATGTGTTGACATTAAAGCTACAGTACAGAAACACAAACAAATAATACCCAGGCTACCTGCTGCACACTCATTGTCAGTATGTGACACTGTAGCACAGTGCTGGGGCATTGGGAAGGCCAAGGTGGTTAAAGTTCTCCAAACAGGAGCTCAAATGGACTTACTGGGGAATGTAGCTACTACATTCCAGACTTTATAAAGCAAGCAACAACCTTCACGGCAGCCTGCTATGGCCATCCAGATGTCGACAACCTAGCCTCTCTGCGATTCAAAGTATGGAAGGGAAAGACAGGAAGAGCAAGTTTAGTGTCATCCCCGAAGCTGATGTCTCTCCCACCTACCTTTAAGGCATTCAAACTCAATGTGCAAAGAGCACACTTCCAAGCCAGCACCTGGCTTAATTGCCTGGATTTTGATCCCCCAAAGATGGATCCTGAGCCGTATGGCTGGGCCAAAGACAGAGTCAATAGAATGGTGATGCCTGTTATGACCCCTAAGAACACACTGCCAGCTCCTCAGTACATTCTAAAGCTGATCAAGTGCTCATGTGAAAACTATACCACAGCCAAGGTAAAAAGTAAGCTAATCAGTTACATGACCTTGACCTTGAGAAATATTACCTTTTATATCCGTATATTAAGAGCCTGTGACATTATGACATGTGATAGATTGGACCTACACGCGATTCAAATGAAAAATAGCTAAATTGGAAGCTTAATCATTGATTTGACCTTGACCTTGACCTTGATCTTGAATCATTTGACCTTCAATATGCCTCTGATAATAATATCTAGCATTATATAGTTGATTTTTATGAAAAATACAGGAAAAGAAAGTTTGACCTCTAAATTGACCTTTACCTTGACCTTGAACTACTTTCATATGGACAGATTATGAACGTATGACCTTGTAAACATATCCTTTGGTGTTGAAATCAAAATTCTAGACCTACAAACAGCAGAGATATCCATTTTTCTAAATGTCCTTATTTTCCCAGGGGCCATTTTGGAAAAACGTCTTTTACGGAATTTCCCCGGCGGTGCCAGCTTGGCACCGTGTGGGATATTGTTCAATGGGGTCTCACGAGCCAGAATCACCAAAATCGTTCGCTGCGAGGTCCTTGCTCACAACCTCCAGACTAGTAGCTCCATATCTGTATTTGATACTTGCTGCCAGTAACATTTTCGCCCAACCGCTCTACCTACTCCAACTTTGGCAATACAGATAATGCATCTGGCCATATTCAGGCTACCCTAAACTCTTGCACTAATCCAGTACCATGACACCTGTTGCCACCTCCAGTCCTAGATACAACTATTGTATGCCAGGATCAATAAAGAGCATGTTATCTGGATTACTGCAGTAGCTGCCAAATGAGTTGTCGCCGGGGTCACATTGGTACTGTATCTCATGTGACACTGTGCACATTGGTGTCTGTATTTCGAGACAATTGAGTCCAGTTGCCAGTATTGCAAGTTTCTTTTTTACCGTTATAATAGAGAGCTGATATGCAACCTAATTTGATAATAAGTCTTTTCTTAAACAAGAGTTCACATATCATGAAGTTCATATTCCTGCAAATAAACCGTTCAATTAAATTCAAATTACAGCTTCAAAAATCTGACTAAAGGTTCAGTATTCCTTGTTAAATCATTGTCACATTGGTCCTGCCTAGTTTTATTTTCCCTGGTCCAAAACTATGAGACGGCAACAAGAACAATATTTTACGATCAAAGTTATTCTTTAAAACATTAAGCCCTGGGCCTAAAACGATAAAAAAAAACACTGTAACAAATAACCAAAGGAAACTCACAATGTGAGCCTCATGCGCTCAAGTGTATGGATAGCTGTATCAGCAGTTGTAGCATGTTTTCAATTGACCTGTCAGCCTTGTAGGATTTCCCCCTCGGTGTGATGAGCCACCTGACACATACAAAAAAGATCTGCTTCATTTCTAACAGTCACCTATCCATTGTCAGGCCTTGTATTACCTGCATCTTTTTTGACAGGTATGGTAGTATTTCCCACTGAGCTTCCTCAATTTATATACCCATCCATTCTCTTAAACTTTGTATTTTTACATAGCATTTAACACAAATATCCACAGCTGGTCTCTCCATGTGCGCTCCATTTGATGGAAACCAGCATTTCTTTACCTGGGCAGGGCCTCATACCTTACAAATAAAAGTTACATTTGACACTGCAAGGTCTGTGCATGATCAAGAAGACTAGACAGTGAAATAGATTTATTGGTGAGTAAGGAATAAATCAGTCTGTTTTTGTTCTATGCTGCTCTATGCAGGCTTGTCCAATACAAGGTCTGTTTCACAGCATGTGACAAAGTTGTATACCTTTTTTAAAACCTGACCAATACAAGGATCATGAAAAGTTGTTTATAATAAGAAATGGTGTCAAAAGATATGTACAACAGTATAATTATAGAATTATTTACACAATGATAAATACACTCATCAATTCCTAATTTTGAGGAAAGGAGAATTCCAACCAGTTTGTCATGTCTTGTGAAAGACGTCCTAGGAAGGCTTTTTTAAGGTGGTCACATACCGGTAGGCGTTTTATCGCTGATGAGTATGGGGTCATGATGTCTCGTTCACAAAGAATCTTTATTAGAATGTATACAACAATGTATGTAAACACCACCTATTGACATTAATGAATACCCTCATCAATTGCAAATAATGCACTATTAACAAAACTCCAAATATCATGGAACAGAAAAGCCCTCCCTAGCTAGCAACAGGGACACAGTGCAACTAGTGGACCCATACTTTTCAGACCTACAGTTACCATGTTTTTGTACTGAGACGAGGAATTTAGATACTGATCAAAACTTATAAACCAAAGTTCATACAGATAAATTTGCATAGGATTTATGACATCTATAGAGTCAGAAAGCCAGAAATCTATATGATGGCAGAAGGTCTACTTTAAGATTGGTTGGATTCAAGGTTTACTGAAGCTGTGTACAGATTATGGGATTGAGGATGGTATTATACATCATACCACCATGTAATTGATCTATCTTCTCTATCTCAACGTCAGGAATTGCCGAGACTGCCACGTGGTATAACAACAAAGAGAGCTGGTTTTCCCCAATGTAGTAGACCCCCCCCATCCAAATATATCTTTGAAGTTCTGATTGATGAGAGGATGTGAAGCTTGAATCCAGGCAAGACTGCCAGGTTTGTCTTTGCCTGTAGATTTCATTGTTGAATTTCAGTCTGATTTGCCATCTATTGATGCATGTAATGGAAACAGTCCTTCCACTGTTCCTGGTCTGGAGACAACATTGCATACCTCATCTTGGGAAATCACTTCAGTTTTTGACATAGGATGTGTGCTCCCAGTTCCGGTTCCAATAGGGTGAAATTCAGTGTGAATATTAGTTTCACTTTTCAATCTAATATACTTTGAATTGCCTACAGGTTGCATTTCTAAACACTGTCCATTACAATGTTGCATATCACTCTTCTATAATTCTTTCAAAGACCTTTATATGACTGTTATTTTCGAAAAACTGCTGAAATCTTTTGGCCTTTATATCTATATTTTCGCCAGATGAGTCAGGTGACTTAGAGGATAAACCAGAGTGTCTTGGCAGCACTGCTGTGTCTGATTGAGGATTGTGTGAACATTCTGGATGAACAACCTACCCCCACTAATCTGTGCACGATGCCCCTGGCAGTACAGGTGCTGACCCCCATGTCAGTCTGGCTCTAATTACATCGAATATTCTGACCACAGGAAACAACCTCCCACATTAGACCTGCTCCAGATGAAGACCACTGTGCCTCAACTGAATGCAAATCACTTGACATTTCTTGCTGGAACACTCTAGTAGTAAGTTAGTTAATTGGCAACGGTTGAACTGCCAAAATTACAACTGCAAATAAATTTGATATACTTTAGGCTAAACTAAAGTAAAGTGGACTTTGGGATTTAGCAGCTTATGTAGCTGGCTTCCATTAGAGCTATGGATCAATATCTTTATCATCTTGCAATGTTAGGTTTATTGGTAACATGATAACATTTGTATGTTATTAGTGGCATGTGACCATATAGGTTGAGGACAACAAGTACTCTGGAAGCCCTGCTAATCAGTGTACCTGATGAACAGTTAGTGTTAAGGGTGGCCCCAAGGATTAGGTGACCAAGTGAAGGAGTTCACTTGATTGAACCCCGGGCTGAGTTGCCATCATGCCTTCACTCCTACTGTTGCTGCTGAGGAACCAAGTTGTATGCCTTTAAGACAAAATGAAATAAAACTGTGATTCTTAATAATATGTTGTATAGATGTGGTCTACTTGTACAAGATCCATAAATCTATAGGTTTACATACATGGTTCACGTAAAAGAGAGAACTGTGAATCACAGACTTGCTTTGATCTAGAGTTGCCTTTTTGTTTGCATGATGAATTGTCATTTAGGACAGCAGTATTCTCATAAAGGGGCTCATACCTCACAATCAACATCTATTGGGCACAGATAATCAAGTAGACTTGACAACAAATCATGCACAATGACACAGCACGTTGATGCAGAGATATGAAGGGAGTCTGTATACATGTGTGGGTCATTATGTCTCATCTATTTCACTCGACTTTGAAGTCCATAGTAATACTCTTTGTTTCATAGTAAGTTCATATTGTATTATGCGGGAGTCTATTTGTATGCAAACAAATAGGCGGCCCTCTCTGTAACACCCTCCTGAAGAAAATCTCCCCTATATCTCACTGCCTCAGGAATGATGATTCCTTAGCGAATTTCCAGTTGGACTTTGTTAACCGCATGGAATAAAAGTAGCACTCAAATGATTCACTCACTACGCTCTGTGAAATACAGCATTTGCCATGCACATGTGTGACCAACAGATACATGGTAGAGGATATTAAATGGTCGACAATGCTTTTCATCACCAATTCACATCCCCCTCTATGTCACCTAGCAATGCATCTATCCCCTCTCCATTCCATAATCTGACAGAAAAGATAATACTGTCTCCCACATAATACCTATCTAATAAATGATTTACTGGTAAAGAGGTAAATTCCATGGTATCATCTACGCAAAAATATTTGTAACGACACAAGCATTCATACTACAGGTCATCTGAACATGCTGCTGGAGGTAGTAATATAAAGGTCACAAGGAGATTGAACCTTCCTGGCTCATAGTGGATACTGGCAGCACACATGTCTTATTGTTGTATATATACACCTCTATAGAGTGGTATCTGATTTAGAGCTTGGTTGGAGTGTTGGGCATACTTTCATTGAATCCTTCATGTGCCTCGCTATCAATGGTGGTCTGCTTGAGCTAAATTAAAACCAAATTTTAAAAATTTTAAAAAAGGAAACAAGGATTGATGTTTAGTAACTTCTGTCCCCTTAAAGACCATGGAATCAGGAGCTGGTAAGGGTGAATAAGCCACTGCCAGTGCAGCCGTTTCAATGTTGAATGTTATCATTCCAGAGATACCAGACAAAACTCACACATCTAGTCCTCAATAATGATTGGCCAATTTTCGAATCTCTCTTCATTGATCAGTCATGAATATGCACAATCTACATTATGTTAAGACGCGGCCGGGAGAAAAGGCCTTGATGGTAAACGGTATCATTTCTAGAAGAAAATTAGGTTTGATGGGGAAACGATGTTACCTAAGTACATTATGTTCAAATGATTTCTGTATCATTACCTGCAGCAGAGACACAATCACAAAATTCAAAAGGCTGGTTCTGAAGAACTGTAACGAGGTGAAAAGAGCTGTCTGAGCTTTCCAGTCACGTGAACCCCACAAAAAATTCCAGCTGTGTAGATGAACACTTTGATTTGGAAAACATCAAATAACAAATGAAACCGAATTGAGTGCCAACCATTTCTTAGTGGAGCATATTTCCTTCAACATAACACAATGTAACCTGTATAGCTTTCAGATTCATGTATCTAAACTCGCTTTTCCTCAATCTTACAGTAAATACATCTCTAGGACTATACTGAGTGTCCAATATTACTATGGATGGAAGACCACAATTTTACTCTTTGATTCAGGTGTAAATTTACACTGACTCACTCGCCTTTCTTTCTTTGACATATATCAGAATAAGCCCCTCATGTAGGTCCCTTCAGTGATGTCCTTTGGCACGATATGCGGACTTGGACCTGCAGACACAGAGAGCTACTCAGACTGCTGAGCCATGCTTACAGGTGACTAGCTCAAAGATCAACGACCTTGGCTGGAAATTACTACCGCAAGAGTGGAGGGGTGTTATCTATCTGTAGCATAAGCAGATAGACAGCTTGCCTGTAGAAATAATGCGCACTTGTAAATTTATGCTTGGTGTGCCAATTTTGCTTTCCTGAAGCCCTATTTAATCTTCAGATGTCTGCCTCAATCGAATTGAACATTATTTTAGATTTGCATGTTTAGTGCTTTTGGTCTCTTGCCAAATGCAGAGAATCCATTTCAATTAGGCTGCCAATTGCTCTTGATAGCCCCTTAATCGGCTAAAATCTTACCAAGACACTTTGTACAATCAATGTGTTTATTTCTACTTTGTCTTAATGGCCCAGTAGCAATCCTGTTAGATGGCACATTCCAAAAAAAGGGAAGATTGGTTGAGCACTGAGGAGAAATTGATTAGCTCCACACTATCCCATTGTGCTAATATCTAGACCATTCAGTTACCATGGTTAGGCCCCTAATGCTTTATCAACTGGTGGCACCATCAGCAGCTTCCACTTTTCTTAGGAACTCATTCTCACATCCTCTACTTCCTCTGAAAAAGGTTTTCAACTATTCCGGGACCGATGATTATAAGTAGTAACAAAAGACATCTCAGCTAATCTAACTTAGTATCTCCTCATCTGCTTGCGACTCTAATGATTATATACTTATTTACAGAATGAAGGTCTCCATACATAGTGTTGTTAATTTTTGTTGTCACTTTGTATGAAATTGAGAATTTCTTAATGCAGGCATTTTAGCCTCATTTGATCAGGCCATTTGTTCTGTTTTACACAACCCCAAAAAGAGGGAAGCATTCGATAAATGTGATAACTGATTGTTTGGCAAAGAAAGGGCTTTAGGCTACTATTTAAACCTGTGTTACCTGAATCAAAGAGATGTACCATAAACAGCATTATACTCAGCTGTAAGTAGCTGTAACAAGCTTGTTATAACCATCCAACATCCATGTATAACCTACTATCATGTAGATAGGGAGTGGTGTCCAAAGGCCTGTAGCAGTTGACACTCTTTGTATCTTTATACCGCCATCCGAAAACATTAACATTCTGCAGGCTATGTAGATCATAGGATTGACTAGACATTGTGTCCTTGAATACGAAGTCAAGAGGTGAATTTAACCTTGGCTCTAGAAAATCCAGATGAAATTATTTTTTTTGTAGATTTTAGGAAGTAAAGCCATTGTTTTTTTTTCAAACAAAATCCTTTCCGCTCTTTCTTTTTAAAGTTTTATAGCTGTATTGGCATAGGACATCTCAAATCATAGGCTTCTAGGTGCTATGGGCCCCAAGCAAGCCAGTGACTTGGCAGTACTGCGTTTGATGTAGACCTGTTTGATTGAATAAACACTGGCTTCTTGACAGAATTTTGTGTTTTAGCAGGTAGTTCAGAAGTTGTCCATGCACCACCCTTTTGCAGCAGATGTGAAGGAAACTGCCCCCAAGCTTCCTACCTTCCACTACCTTCCACTGAACACTGAGCACTTGGGCCTTGGTCTCAGGCTCAGTAAATAGCACCCCGCCCCCTTTTGGGTATTCCAGCTAAAGAAGTACTGTGATGTTGGCTGATGGATGCTGGCTGATGGCTGCTTATCAAAAAGTGATAAACCCCACTCTAAAGAAGCACTGGGAGCATACTAAAGCTTCAGATCTGTGATGGAAACAACCCTGAAATGACTAATGAAATAAAAGGCAGATTTAATAGGCACTGTAGCTTTCTCTTACCTTGTCTCGACGTTGTCTAGACTCATCTTGTTACTTTGATATAACTGTGCTGCATGTTTTTGCACAATCCAGGACAACATATTTCCACCATCTTCTTGTAGGTAATTGTGATAGTGATTGATTAGATCAACGTTGAAGACTATACCTTAGTTTTGGAAGACTTGGGTGTCCATATTGGATGCCTGTGGATATAAACGGTGAGATTAATTATGCGTTTTATGTTGGAGAGAGGCTAATAGTTTAGAGAAGTAAAATAAGTACAGGATGTGCCTGTCAAGGGATGTTTGTCAGGAGGTCTTTCAAGGATGATGATGCCTTACATTGCAATGTGATGATGAGTGGAAAACAATGATGAATATTAACAGCTATTGCCTTTGTATTCCACCATGTAGATGTCAGTATAAACAGATCTAAATGCCATCTTCCATCCTGATCCTCAAACCAAATGTACTGACGTACTATTCCTCATGAGAGTTGCACTTAGGTTGTGCTATTTATCAGTTTTTGAAATGAACATAATTTCCTATTAATGCTTAAGCTATTAAAGTCCATCGTCTCAGATTACCTTTGAGCAATGTAATGCCGCAGGTTAGCTATAGGATATGTGTCTTACAACTTTTAACAAGCCAATGTTATACTATCCTACCTACAATTAATTATTTCTCCAAAGCCATCTAACACAGACAGCAGATTAAACTCCATTTACTGCATTTTGCATTAATCAAAGTCGCCTACAGAAGTGTCCCCTGTTAGATAGCTGGGGGCTACACACATTTTCAAACATCGTATCAGATTTAGGGTCTGAGGTTCAGATCACCGTTCATTTACATTTCTGATTCAAATATGCACTGAGAATATCTCAAAGTGTAGCCATAGGCAGCACACTAGAATTGGCTATGCCTTTATCAGTCTTACTAAACATATTTAAGCCGATATGAAACAAATACAGACAACTACAATTACATCCCTATTTCAACATTGACTGACCTGACTGACCTGGGTTGGTCTAATAGGGCCCCATAAAAATGACTAACAGCGTTCAATGTATGCATTCGAGTAGTGAAACAACAGTGATCATATAATGAATGGGATTACAGTTAGCATATATTGTCTGATGGGGTTGGTTGCAAAACAACTTTTGTAGGCAACTGCTTGCCCGAGCAACATGATAGGAGCACCAATGGGTCCCTTTCGTCTGACAGGATGGTAGCTGTCATCTTTCTAAGGTCAATATTCATGCCAGGAAAAGTCAATTCATCTATCTTCTGTCCCAAAGGAAATTAGACATTGAAGAGGTCATGTTAAAGCACACATCATTTCTTTGACAATGGCACCTGAATTTGATAGTATGAGTTCACATTCTCAAACACAATGAAAATATGCCTCTTTTTGAGGGTCATCTGCTGTCCTAGAGATGACCCTTTGTGGTTATTCATGAGTGTGCAACCCTTACATTTTATTGCTGCATATAATTGTTACTTAAGTATGGACTCTACTAGAAAATATAAAACAAATGTTACATTATCAGTTATCAGGTTATGAATTAAGTGGAATGGGAAATAGTGTTTCTGACATGGACTGAACACTAGCTCATGTTGTTTGCTTGAATCATTTGAAACATTAATCTAAATTCAAGTGTGCTACTTACTAAATGCAGATAATCTATTTTAATTGCTCTTGCTAGCCTCTTAATGGGCTAACCTTACAAACACGTTTGATAAAAACAAAGTTGTTGTTCCCACTTAGTGCTAATGGCCAAGGGGCAATCCAATTCACCCTTTCTAAAAATAGGGAAGATTGATTGAACACTAAGGAGAAATTGATTAACTCTACTCTATCCAACCATGGCAGTATCTAGCAAGCAGACAGTTCAGTTACCATGATTTGGTCCCTAATGCTTTATCAATTTGTGAAGCTTGCAGTGAACGTAGGAACTCATTCCCACATCCTCTATTTCCAGCGAAAAGGTGTTCATCTATTCAGGAAACCATATAAGCCTTGTTAAATGCTTACAATCTATTGGTCACTATCAGCCACTGGAAATTACATGTGACCCATTTTAACTAAATGGGTCGGAAGTCATTACATTGCCATAATCGTGTACAGCTCGTCAAGAACTTTCACTTGGTATGTGACATGTAGTATATTGGCCAGTTTTAACCCTTTGGCAACATTTTTGTTACTTTTGTGTTGAATTAAATGAAGATTAATCAAAATGAGATAATTAACATTTAAATTATCATATAATACAATTACAAATCCGATGGCCATCAATTCGGGAATAAAGGGAGTCGACATTTGGTATGTAACTTAGTATTCCAGGAGATAAATATTCATATGTTAGAAAGGGCGTTTGTGGCCCTATGCTCGGCACCTGTAGGCAGGTAGGGAGGTAGCCTTGGCCCCTTCTCTGTGGCTCCATGCACCCTACCAGTGTGGGCGGAGTCTGTTGCCCTACACTCGGCCAGGGGTACAGTCCTGTCTCACACCTCCAGCACAAACTCACATACTCTTAACTATGGCTGACTGTGGCAGAATTATTGGCTGAAATGTGATCTTTGACCTGACATAATTTCACTTGAACTTGACATAAAGACTTAATTTTAAAAAGCAAATTACTTCTTTTAACGAGATCTATCCATAGAGCATGATATATAGTTCACAGCACACACCCTTGATATATAGGTAAGTGCCTATTTAAGGTGTATGAAATCAGACTCTTTCTCAGACCTCTTCATTGTCAACTAGACAGCATTCTACACAGTTGTATTCGATCTAAAGCCCAGTTGCTCAGATCTCATGTGATTGAAGGCCTGATGTAAAATGCCAAACACCATGGAGAATTCACTCAGAGAGGGCCTGGAGGCTGCTCTGATTGAGCTGACTTAATTGTAAACAAAATGAGTTGGAAAGAGAGTCAAGAAGGACCAGAATATCCAGATGAGTTTGGCATTGCTGCAATCTCCCTCTAGAATCCATCATTGCCTGACTCTCTTTTAAGCGGAGTACTGCATGTTAGAGAGTCATTTTATTTTGTCGGACTGATTCTTGCAATATAATTGCTGGGGCGAATGATAAAGCATAGTGTGGTTACAAGGTAAAGCTAAGGTTCTCCTTTTGGAGGGCTCGGGGCAGTGATTAGACATGAGACTCTATAGTGTTGGACAGTGCCTCCCCTAGGGTATTCCTCTGGGGAACACAGAGGTCTAAGAGCTGTACATTATTGCTGCTCCACACATTATTTATATAGAGGCACTTCCTCCCCATACCTTCTTTCTTGTGTACATAGTGAACGCCTTACTGGGTAAACCTTCAGGTCTTTCATAAAGTATGTGCATGATTATATTTTCTCTAGAAATGTTCTTCCTCCTTAAGGGCCTGGGCATGTTAAAATAAAGGGATCTTGTATGCAAAATATCTTGCCCAATAAGTGCCCATCCCCTCTCGTTGTGCATATACTTATTGGAGAGCCTCCTATTGCTCTAGTTCTGTGATCAGAAATGACCAATATTCTTATCCATGCAGGAAGCAATGTCCATCTTCAGCCCCACTTGATGCCCCTTTGATGGATGCCTACTGATGGGGGCTTCTCAAAAAGTAATGAACACACGCTGAAAATGCACTGCTTAACACCCACCTGTAGCCTTGCTGCTTAGGTGATAAGAGACGAGCTGGATGCTAGAGTACCTCCTGGGTATAATACAGCACCAAGGTAGGTTAATGCTGGAGGAAGTGGGGGATGGGACCTTGATATGTGTGGAATTGGTAAGATTTGGTTTGGACTGAGGTAGAAGAGAGGGGGATCTGGAAACATGTTCATTCTGCAAGAGTAGATTTATTTCCCACATCGATAATCATCTAGAATCAGACATTTACAGCAAGACAACATCAAAAATACATTTTTTCCTTGTGAGTTTATTCAGCATATATATATATATATATGATGCAGCATTGATGAACGAACCGGCTAAGAAAAGTTCTAACTGAGACTAGTATAGTACCGGATTTATGAGTGTTCAGTCGCAAGCTAGTGGTTTAAAAATCATCAACAGGAATTTTGTCTTGTCGAAATGGTCAAAATGATATTTCCTTTAACTATAGCATGGAAACCAAAAAAAAGGATATATAAGGATTGAATTATCAACAGGTACACACAACATCAAGCATCCTCCTGATTTGTCCATTCCGGTGACATAAGTATCAAGCTATACTGGAATGTCTTCTCCTCATGAGATGCTCTGTTTGAAGAACGCAATTCATTCCCATTGGGGAGTCACTTTAAAGAGAACTATGGGCCGATGCACAGCTCAAATTACAGACCACTCGCTCCTCTACCAGCATTAGTCTCAACCCCTGCACCCTACATGTCCTATTCCGCTGTTTTCCCTTGATTCCTCAGTCCCTCGATCCCTGGTACGTCTCTGCTCTCTGCCCGATATCTCTCTTCCTTTGATCATTTCACAAGGTTTACATTTTGTTGATGGTCAGATTTAGGAAAATTCTCTGGTTGTTTGAATTTTCTACTTAGGTATTCAGTTGGGCACTAGCTCTCAAACCCAAACCCTTCAACATTTATTTTTGAAACCGCAAGCTCTTACTGATTCAACTTCAAAGAGTTTGTGTCTAAATTGATAGAGCCAGTGCTGGTGCAGCTGCCATGTGAAGTTTCCAAAAGGATGTTGAGTTCAGTTAAGTCAGCTAGCCGCTAGCCATATCAGCCAGTTTAAGACCCAAAAGTAGCAGATCATGATAGCTGCCCTGACTAAAAAGTAAAATGCTCTATGAGCTGGGGTCATGTGTATGTGGCCAATGTTGCTTATTACCCCTATTCAGCTTTTTAACATTTTAACAACGGCAGTGTTTTCAATACACAAAACCTTAAAAACAATTATAACCCTCAGTTCATTCATGGTGAACTTGCGATACTGCATTCATTCCAACCATAGACCATTGATAAGGCCCCTGCAAGGGGTTGGCATGATGCACTATTGGAGTACCAGCACTGCATGGGTGCATCATGACTACACATGCCCCATTAAAGTAACATAACAGATTTAAAAAAAAACATAACCTTCTCAGTTAACTTTATTCCAAGGCCAGTTGATTGAGCCTCTAAAGAGTGACAGGCTTCGTTAATAGCTCTTTCAGAAAACCTTTGTCTCCTGCTTATATTAGCTGAGGTCTGGAAAGTTTCCCACCAGCTGCTCATTTCCAAATATCTACTGAACTTCAGCCATTTGCTGGCTGTGTCCAAGTCATTCTCTAACTTTCTTTTTCATTCATTTTGCTCTCACAATTACTCTGACTAAAGTTTCTATAAATTACTTGTCATATCTCTTAGACCTGTCCTAACACATTCGACATAACCATACTCCTTTATAAAGGCCTCTTGGCCTTGCTTGGCTTCAAGCCTTATGATGGATACGAGGCCTCACTATAATACATTTTGTTAATTGCTGGATGATTTAAAAGAAAAACTCCACAATAGCAAGAAACTGCCCATATCATGTATGAACAGTCACACATATAAGATGATATCACAAGGGCCATAGGCTCACACTAGATATAATCAAATAATTTAATTAAAACCTGATTCAATTAGGCGAAGAACCTAAAAGTTCTCAGTTCATGCTCATGCCAATCCAGAAAGCCTCTAAACAATGACAGGCCTCATTGATGGCTCTTAAACAAAACCTTTGTCTGGTTCTCAATTAGTCCTTAAGTGTGAAATGCTCACCACCTGCTGCTCATTTCTAATTATTTACTGAATCTTAACTTCTACTGCATGTACCATCTGATTTCCACAGCTTTCAAGAAACATGAAGCAACTTTGAGCAACTTTGAGCAACTTTAATCTGAAAACAAATGAAAAGCTGCTTAAAGTTGCCTCGAGCTGCTGGTAATTGGCTATTAATCAATTTGGCATTTTATCTGTTAACTGTTATCTCTTAGTTTATCTACAAGTTTACTTTCTCACTACTTCTCTGACCCTCGTTGGAATTTTCTGGGGGAGATGAAAAGAACGCTTTGCCTAGACCACTAATCAACGCACTCATGTTAATGCCCATACTACAAAATAAATATGATAAATAGCCTCTTCAAATAAAACTAATGGCAATGACGATCTGTGAACCACAGTGACAAGGCACTTCAGGAGAATCTCTAGTACCTGCAGAAGGCAATGGCCTGAGGCTCGGTCAAAAATAGAAGGCACACAGCATGTAAAATGTGCATTTATAACATCCTGGGCAATTACCTACAAGCTAAAGGAGGATACAGCTAGTTATGGCCAACATTTAGTTTTTGGAGAACCAGAGTAAAAGTTTTTAATTTTATTGCTATCAACTTGCACTAAAAAAATGTCTACTTGCACTAAAAATGATGGACTGTGACGGAAACAACCTGAACTGTCTAAAGCTAGTTTGACACCTTAACATTTGATTGTCTGACCCCACCTGGTTACTTTTTACATGTATTCTGCAGCAATGTTTTTGGAAACAGTACCCTATATTTCCATCACGCTTCCATCTGCATTAGTGGATGTGATGGCTTAGATCAATATTGATGAATATACCTGATTAGATTGGGAAGACATGGATGTCTGTAATGGAATCGAGGCATGATGCCTGTGAATGTAAATGGACCAAGACATTATCTGACAGTATTATGTGTACTGTCAATTACCTAACCTTACAGACGGTAATATGATAAATTAATGGGTGGGGTACAGGGTAGCCTGTCAAGGGGAGTAAATCAGGCAGTCTCTAATTAAATGACAATGCCATGTATAGTAATTTGGTTGCAGATTGTGAGTGAAAAGCAATAAGGAATAAGGAAAGGTTTTCCCCCTTTGTATTCCGCCATGGAAATGTCAATACAAGCAGATCAAAATGCCATCTCCCATAACCACTCTGAAAACAAACATATTGATTAACTATCCCTCAGCTTACACCATCAATGTATGACTCCAAAAACTGGCTCTTCTATTCCTTTTGAATGATATTTCTCTGCTTGTGTGTTTTGGTATGTAATATGAATGAAATCTCTTTTCATGAAAGTATCAAATACAATTTCCTAGAAAATATTTATTCTGGGATATAGTAAAACATGGTGATAACCTTAAGCAGGGAGAAGCCCTGAAAGGGCAAGAACTACCAGAAGATTGCAATTTGACTTATCAGTATTCAAAGAGCTTTTCCAGACTCTAATGTTTGTCGCTTCATTGTAAAGATGCATTTTATTAATAATTCTAAATGATGAGTAACACATTGCTACTAAAGGTAATTTATTGATTAAACTTTGACTAAATTATGACCATGTTCTTGGAAATATCAATGGCAAGGTAGGCCTTGGCTTCAAAACTAAAACAGAAACATTTGGTACTCACATAAATATATATTTATATACTCAGGACAACTGTCTACAGTTAAGTTCTCTGGCGATTTCCAAATACTCAAAAGTGATCAGATAGACCCAATACAAGTTGTTGGAAGTTGAAGTTTGAAGTTTGGATATTTTTATTGGCTTAATAGTCATGACTTTACAGATGCTTTTAATCATTAAGCCAACCTTGACCCTTTGCTGTGCCCTATGCAATTAGTCCTCAACACTGGCCCTCATTGAGATGCTGTCCAGAGGCTCACCATACAAGATTACTGAACTGAATACATCTTATGGGCCAGACACACTGAACGTGAAGGGCTCACAAAGCATCTAACTCTCTGACAGCAACCTGTATTGGAGCAGTCCAGTAATTCAATAGCTGCTGAGAGTGATTGCTCAAAGGGTTTTGAAATAGTTTTAACTTTGAAATTCCCTTTGTAGGTGATGTCGATCTATTATTCCTTTATCTTTGTACACTTAAGCTGCTTCCATTTAACACTGGTGCAGAGAATAGTATTGCAAACAATATCTGTTCCAGGATGCTGTTTCTCCACAAATTTGCGGTCATCGGCAAATTTGCGGACGTCCACAAATATATTCATGGAACTCCACAAATTATGTCTTTCTGGTACTTAAGCATACAAGTACTGACCTCCGTATTTATTTGCGGACATCCGTATAATTTTTCGGAGCTCCGCAAATTTGTGGAGAAACAGGACAGTAGTATAGTATGTATCGGAACGGGACTATAGTTAAGTACTGTTTATTACTCAATCGACATGCAGCCAATCAGAGGCCTCCATTTGGTCACGTGACCGGAAGTGACCTACTTAGGGGATTAGTGGTGACGTCACGTGACCTAGTTAGCCAATCAGAGGCCTCCATTTGGTCACGTGACCGGAAGTGACCTACTTAGGGGATTAGCGGTGCATTCTGGGTAACCCTGAAGCCAATCAGAGGCCTCCATTGGGTGACCGGAAGTGACCTACTTAGGGGATGGTGCATTCTGGGTAACCTACTGACCTACTTAGGGGACCGGAAGTGACGTCACATGACCTAATGGCCAACCGGAAGTGACCTCATTGAGGATCACGTGACCGGAAGTGACCTGATTGATCACGTGACCGGAAGAAGAAGAAGAAGAAGAAGAAGAAGAAGAAGAAGAAGAAGAAGAAGTGACGTCACGCGACTTAATGAAGAGATGAGCGTCTTTAAGGGGTCACGGGCTTTAAAATGTGATATCTTTTTTTTTTGGAGGAGGAGGCGAGTCTCTTATTTTTTTTTCGGTAAACTAATAAAAAACACTACGATATAAGTTTTTTTTTCATTTTTTTTTCATTTTTTATTGTTTTACGAGCGACTGGAAGTGACTTATTGAACTAGGTAGAAGCGTTCTTTAGAGTGTATAAGGGGGGGAGGGGAGGGGAGGGGGGGAGGGGGGCCCCTTTAAGATGCATGGGGAGGGGGGCGCTTTTAGGATGCATGGGGCGGGTGGTGGGGGGGAGGGGGGGGAGGGGGGAGGGGGGCACTCTAGGGGGGTGGGGGAGCACTCTAAGGGGCGTTTGTCTCTTTTAAGAAAAAAAGAAAAGAAAAAGATTTCAATCGAGAGACACGCTTCTTCCTCTCGAGAGGAAGAAGCGTGTCTCTTCGTGTTTTTTTAGTTTATCACGTGCTGCGATGAGGCGATCAGCTGCGACTGGAGGAAGTGACACTTTAAGAGATCGCGCGTCTTAATTGTTATGATATTTTTTTTTTTACTTACTAATAAAGAAGACGTATGAAAATAAAACACAACAATTCACATGTCCGTCGTTCTCGTTGTTTCTTGCTTGATAAAGTCAAGTAATATCGCGATGCCGAGGCCAAACTTTCCCATGTCCTCAGTCAACACTCGAAGGAGTTCAAAAGGCGTACCGCCGGCGCCGTCAGCTTCATCTTGCCACATTTTCAACACTCGGAAGGCCCACTCAGCGGGACTTCCTCCGTATTCGCATTCTTCAGCGATCTTATCTAACCTCTCAGGCGACAATTTTAAATGGTCCCCCACCTCTTTCCACCTGCTACCCAGACGTCTGCCGAGGGTGCCCAAGTGCTTGTGCATCGCGCGCGAGTCGGGGTTTTCGAAATCCAACCCCTGTCTGTGGAGAAGGGCCATCCACTGAGCTAACAGTTCCATGCGTCTTATGCGGGTGAAGACGCGACCGAGCTCGCCCCATCTATGACGATGCGGGGTTTCACCCCACCACACTCGGAACATCGCCGTACACAGCTCCTCGGGTGTCTTGACACTGCGCTCTACTAGAGCATCCATACGGGCGGCGCTGACTTTTAAGCTACTGCCCAACTCTCTCCAACAGCCGCTCAACTCTTTACCTAGTTGACGAAGCAAGGCGTCGCTATAGGCTAACCGCCGCTGTCCTACCTGTCGGGTCTCCCCATCATCGGTCTGCTGCCTCGCGCCGCGTCTCACGTCGTCAAGCCGCATTAACTTTTTTTCAGGCGCACCGGGCGGTGAAGGCGAGCTTGAAAGTGGAATAGCTTGAGCCATCTCGTCTCGTCTTGGCGGCGGCGGCAGCGGCGGCGGCGGCGGCGGCGGCGGTGGCGGCGGTGGTGGTGGTGGCGGTGGTGGTGGTAGTAGCCGTTACTGGGGTCAGAGGTGATATGTTTTTTTTCCAACAGAAATGAGAGCTTTTTATACAGAGGGAGTTTAATCCCATTTCCAACAGCGCTCCAGCTGTCTAGCACCCTGTCCGCATGACGCTTTTTCAGCCGCTCCGCTCCTTAAGAGCTTAGATGACGAGGGGGTGTGGCATCGCTATCCGTGGAGACCAGCTGAAAACGGTGTTTTTTCCTCACTCATAGCCTTAATACCTCCTACCCCCTACCCGAGGACGTCTCCCTCCCTCTGACATTCATTGTAACAAACGTCAGAGGTCAGGTGAAAATCGGATTTTTTTTCATGCACAGCCTTAGGCAGCTGTCACCCCTCCCTATTGAACTAGCCGGCCGCCCGCCCGCCTGTCCGGCCCGGTCTACTCACCACGGCAGGAGGTGGCGATTTTTGTCTTACACTTAAGTCGCTCACCACATGCACACGTCTCTACTCACAGACAGGCACGTTCGTCTTAGGGGGGTCCTGCTTCACGCCACACGCCTCCTGTAGTTTTTTTTTTGTATACACACTGTAAGCTCATCACCGTTACCGTTAATCCTTTATACAGCTAACGCGCGCTGAATGGCTGAACAGGGTGGTAAGCGGCTTAGCTCACCACAGTGGATCCCTCAAAAAGGGATCCAGCTGAAAACGTCATACCTTATGTCTTTGTGAATGGCCGCCGCCGGTCAGTCGACGGCAGGCAGCAACCGCTTAACCCTTTATACAGCTAATGCGCGTTGAATTGCTGAACAGGGTGGTAAGCGGCTTAGCTCATCATCACAGTCGATCTCTCAAAAGAGGGGGGGGGAAAGGGATCCAGCTGAAAACGTCATGCCTTATGTCTTTTTGTTTCTCTTTGTGAATGGCCGCCGGCCAGCCGGCGGCAGCTGAACAGGGTCGGTAAGTAGCTTAGCTCTAGAAGCGAGAAGGCGTATATAAGGGGCTTGGAAACCTCCATTCACTCACTCATTCTTTTTTGCTGCTCTCTACAGTCACCACCATGAGCAAAAGACAACAGCTAGCGGCGTTCAAGAACAAGAAGACTACGCGGAACAGCGTTCGTTTAGCGTCAGTGCCTGCTCTTGCTACTGAACATGAGACTACCGCCGCAGCCGGTTGGTCTTATCACCCTCCTGCTGTAGCGAGCGCTCGCGGCAGTAGTAGTAGTAGTAGTAGTAGCAGTAGCACTAGTAGTAGCAGTAGTAGTAGTAGTAGTGGTAGTAGTACTAGTAGTACTACTGGTAGCAGTCGTCGTGCTAGCGACGTTGTTACACTCGCGACGGTACACGTTGCTGCTAAGCGCGCTGCCGCTGCTACCGCCGTCCCGCCTGCCGCTGCTGCTGCTGCTGCTGCTGCTGCTGCGCCTGCTACTGCTGCGCTTGCTACGGCTGCGCCTGCTGAGGCTGCTGCTGCGCCTGCTACTGTTGCGTCTGCTGCGGCTGCGCCTGCTGCGGCTGCTTCTGCTGCACTTGCTGCTACTGCTACTACTACTGACGACAACGCTCCTGGCACAGCGCAGTACTGGCAACCGGGTTTTTACCTCCCCACTACTGTTGATGACTTTGATGACCTGCCGCACGTTGCACAGCCCCTCTCCTCCACCACTACATCGACGGACGCCCTCGACGCCGCTCGCGCTGAGAGTTACAGCTATTCGGACACTCAGCCCCTGAACCGAGAAGAAGAGGAGGAGGAGGAGCAGCAACAGGGTGAGACAGAGAACGACGCTGACGACGAGGCGTACGAAGAACCCGAAGGGCAAGGGGTGAGCGGTACGTTTTTCGGCTTCCCTCTTCGACCTTTCGACCTCACTTCCTCCACTGCTAGCGCCCCCCCGTCCGGTCCGTGGCGACTGCCCTCACCGCCACCTTACGAGGGCGGCGGCGGCGCTTCATCTTCTACCGCTACACACAGCACGGACGGCGTGTGGCTGCGCTGTTCCAACAACGAGACCTCCGATACCACCAGCGCTGACGCTGCTCCTGCTATCGGTTCTGCTGCTGATTCAGCTCACGCTGATGGTGTTACTCATCCTGCGGGTGTGAAACGTTCTAAGGTGAGTTCCAGAACAACAAGGCCCGCTAAGAAGAGAAAAATACAAGAAAAAGAAGGAGATGGACGAGAAGAAGCAGAGAAAACACTCGGGTTAGAGTTCTGCTTAGACGGAGCTTTGACGCTGGAGATCTGGGAGGACGTGGCTAGACTGTCTAGGAGGCCGCGCTACACAAAAGACGGCCAGGTGAAAGAGGCGTCTCTGACCAGAAGCAAGCGAGTGCACTTCACGGCCGACGCGCTGCGCGAGCTCATAGCACGCATCGCCGATATCCGCGCAGTGGTGCGCATACGCGACACAGCGGCCGCGCAAGGAAAACCTAATCACACCCCCTGGTTCGCAGTGCTGGATGAGGCGGGCGAAGTGTACGCAGCTGTGAGCTACTACAGCGGTAAGAACCTCGTCCACGTGCGCAAGTACGAAGGTCCTGACAAAAAACCCACACAGCAGGGGGTGACGCTGTCCGCCAGAGCGCTCAAAGAGTTGGATGACAAAACAGAGATCATTCTGAAATATCTCGGCATAGATTCGGAATGAGAGACGCTCAACGCTCACGCGCGCACACACACACACACAGCGTTTGACGTACGCTGTATGAGACAGACAGACAGACAGACAGACAGACGGATACACAGACAGCAGACAGAAAGATAGTTACATAGACGAGTCTGCTGTCTGTGTATCCGTCTGTCTGTCTGTCTGTCTGTCTGTCTCATACAGCGTACGTCAAACGCTGTGTGTGTGTGTGTGCGCGCGTGAGCGTTGAGCGTCTCTCATTCCGAATCTATGCCGAGATATTTCAGAATGATCTCTGTTTTGTCATCCAACTCTTTGAGCGCTCTGGCGGACAGCGTCACCCCCTGCTGTGTGGGTTTTTTGTCAGGACCTTCGTACTTGCGCACGTGGACGAGGTTCTTACCGCTGTAGTAGCTCACAGCTGCGTACACTTCGCCCGCCTCATCCAGCACTGCGAACCAGGGGGTGTGATTAGGTTTTCCTTGCGCGGCCGCTGTGTCGCGTATGCGCACCACTGCGCGGATATCGGCGATGCGTGCTATGAGCTCGCGCAGCGCGTCGGCCGTGAAGTGCACTCGCTTGCTTCTGGTCAGAGACGCCTCTTTCACCTGGCCGTCTTTTGTGTAGCGCGGCCTCCTAGACAGTCTAGCCACGTCCTCCCAGATCTCCAGCGTCAAAGCTCCGTCTAAGCAGAACTCTAACCCGAGTGTTTTCTCTGCTTCTTCTCGTCCATCTCCTTCTTTTTCTTGTATTTTTCTCTTCTTAGCGGGCCTTGTTGTTCTGGAACTCACCTTAGAACGTTTCACACCCGCAGGATGAGTAACACCATCAGCGTGAGCTGAATCAGCAGCAGAACCGATAGCAGGAGCAGCGTCAGCGCTGGTGGTATCGGAGGTCTCGTTGTTGGAACAGCGCAGCCACACGCCGTCCGTGCTGTGTGTAGCGGTAGAAGATGAAGCGCCGCCGCCGCCCTCGTAAGGTGGCGGTGAGGGCAGTCGCCACGGACCGGACGGGGGGGCGCTAGCAGTGGAGGAAGTGAGGTCGAAAGGTCGAAGAGGGAAGCCGAAAAACGTACCGCTCACCCCTTGCCCTTCGGGTTCTTCGTACGCCTCGTCGTCAGCGTCGTTCTCTGTCTCACCCTGTTGCTGCTCCTCCTCCTCCTCTTCTTCTCGGTTCAGGGGCTGAGTGTCCGAATAGCTGTAACTCTCAGCGCGAGCGGCGTCGAGGGCGTCCGTCGATGTAGTGGTGGAGGAGAGGGGCTGTGCAACGTGCGGCAGGTCATCAAAGTCATCAACAGTAGTGGGGAGGTAAAAACCCGGTTGCCAGTACTGCGCTGTGCCAGGAGCGTTGTCGTCAGTAGTAGTAGCAGTAGCAGCAAGTGCAGCAGAAGCAGCCGCAGCAGGCGCAGCCGCAGCAGACGCAACAGTAGCAGGCGCAGCAGCAGCCTCAGCAGGCGCAGCCGTAGCAAGCGCAGCAGTAGCAGGCGCAGCAGCAGCAGCAGCAGCAGCAGCAGCGGCAGGCGGGACGGCGGTAGCAGCGGCAGCGCGCTTAGCAGCAACGTGTACCGTCGCGAGTGTAACAACGTCGCTAGCACGACGACTGCTACCAGTAGTACTACTAGTACTACTACCACTACTACTACTACTACTGCTACTACTAGTGCTACTGCTACTACTACTACTACTACTACTGCCGCGAGCGCTCGCTACAGCAGGAGGGTGATAAGACCAACCGGCTGCGGCGGTAGTCTCATGTTCAGTAGCAAGAGCAGGCACTGACGCTAAACGAACGCTGTTCCGCGTAGTCTTCTTGTTCTTGAACGCCGCTAGCTGTTGTCTTTTGCTCATGGTGGTGACTGTAGAGAGCAGCAAAAAAGAATGAGTGAGTGAATGGAGGTTTCCAAGCCCCTTATATACGCCTTCTCGCTTCTAGAGCTAAGCTACTTACCGACCCTGTTCAGCTGCCGCCGGCTGGCCGGCGGCCATTCACAAAGAGAAACAAAAAGACATAAGGCATGACGTTTTCAGCTGGATCCCTTTCCCCCCCCCTCTTTTGAGAGATCGACTGTGATGATGAGCTAAGCCGCTTACCACCCTGTTCAGCAATTCAACGCGCATTAGCTGTATAAAGGGTTAAGCGGTTGCTGCCTGCCGTCGACTGACCGGCGGCGGCCATTCACAAAGACATAAGGTATGACGTTTTCAGCTGGATCCCTTTTTGAGGGATCCACTGTGGTGAGCTAAGCCGCTTACCACCCTGTTCAGCCATTCAGCGCGCGTTAGCTGTATAAAGGATTAACGGTAACGGTGATGAGCTTACAGTGTGTATACAAAAAAAAAACTACAGGAGGCGTGTGGCGTGAAGCAGGACCCCCCTAAGACGAACGTGCCTGTCTGTGAGTAGAGACGTGTGCATGTGGTGAGCGACTTAAGTGTAAGACAAAAATCGCCACCTCCTGCCGTGGTGAGTAGACCGGGCCGGACAGGCGGGCGGGCGGCCGGCTAGTTCAATAGGGAGGGGTGACAGCTGCCTAAGGCTGTGCATGAAAAAAAATCCGATTTTCACCTGACCTCTGACGTTTGTTACAATGAATGTCAGAGGGAGGGAGACGTCCTCGGGTAGGGGGTAGGAGGTATTAAGGCTATGAGTGAGGAAAAAACACCGTTTTCAGCTGGTCTCCACGGATAGCGATGCCACACCCCCTCGTCATCTAAGCTCTTAAGGAGCGGAGCGGCTGAAAAAGCGTCATGCGGACAGGGTGCTAGACAGCTGGAGCGCTGTTGGAAATGGGATTAAACTCCCTCTGTATAAAAAGCTCTCATTTCTGTTGGAAAAAAAACATATCACCTCTGACCCCAGTAACGGCTACTACCACCACCACCGCCACCACCACCACCGCCGCCACCGCCGCCGCCGCCGCCGCCGCCGCTGCCGCCGCCGCCAAGACGAGACGAGATGGCTCAAGCTATTCCACTTTCAAGCTCGCCTTCACCGCCCGGTGCGCCTGAAAAAAAGTTAATGCGGCTTGACGACGTGAGACGCGGCGCGAGGCAGCAGACCGATGATGGGGAGACCCGACAGGTAGGACAGCGGCGGTTAGCCTATAGCGACGCCTTGCTTCGTCAACTAGGTAAAGAGTTGAGCGGCTGTTGGAGAGAGTTGGGCAGTAGCTTAAAAGTCAGCGCCGCCCGTATGGATGCTCTAGTAGAGCGCAGTGTCAAGACACCGGAGGAGCTGTGTACGGCGATGTTCCGAGTGTGGTGGGGTGAAACCCCGCATCGTCATAGATGGGGCGAGCTCGGTCGCGTCTTCACCCGCATAAGACGCATGGAACTGTTAGCTCAGTGGATGGCCCTTCTCCACAGACAGGGGTTGGATTTCGAAAACCCCGACTCGCGCGCGATGCACAAGCACTTGGGCACCCTCGGCAGACGTCTGGGTAGCAGGTGGAAAGAGGTGGGGGACCATTTAAAATTGTCGCCTGAGAGGTTAGATAAGATCGCTGAAGAATGCGAATACGGAGGAAGTCCCGCTGAGTGGGCCTTCCGAGTGTTGAAAATGTGGCAAGATGAAGCTGACGGCGCCGGCGGTACGCCTTTTGAACTCCTTCGAGTGTTGACTGAGGACATGGGAAAGTTTGGCCTCGGCATCGCGATATTACTTGACTTTATCAAGCAAGAAACAACGAGAACGACGGACATGTGAATTGTTGTGTTTTATTTTCATACGTCTTCTTTATTAGTAAGTAAAAAAAAAAAATATCATAACAATTAAGACGCGCGATCTCTTAAAGTGTCACTTCCTCCAGTCGCAGCTGATCGCCTCATCGCAGCACGTGATAAACAAAAAAAACACGAAGAGACACGCTTCTTCCTCTCGAGAGGAAGAAGCGTGTCTCTCGATTGAAATCTTTTTCTTTTCTTTTTTTCTTAAAAGAGACAAACGCCCCTTAGAGTGCTCCCCCACCCCCCTAGAGTGCCCCCCTCCCCCCTCCCCCCCTCCCCCCCACCACCCGCCCCATGCATCCTAAAAGCGCCCCCCTCCCCATGCATCTTAAAGGGGCCCCCCTCCCCCCCTCCCCTCCCCTCCCCCCCTTATACACTCTAAAGAACGCTTCTACCTAGTTCAATAAGTCACTTCCAGTCGCTCGTAAAACAATAAAAAATGAAAAAAAAATGAAAAAAAAACTTATATCGTAGTGTTTTTTATTAGTTTACCGAAAAAAAAATAAGAGACTCGCCTCCTCCTCCAAAAAAAAAAGATATCACATTTTAAAGCCCGTGACCCCTTAAAGACGCTCATCTCTTCATTAAGTCGCGTGACGTCACTTCTTCTTCTTCTTCTTCTTCTTCTTCTTCTTCTTCTTCTTCTTCTTCCGGTCACGTGATCAATCAGGTCACTTCCGGTCACGTGATCCTCAATGAGGTCACTTCCGGTTGGCCATTAGGTCATGTGACGTCACTTCCGGTCCCCTAAGTAGGTCAGTAGGTTACCCAGAATGCACCATCCCCTAAGTAGGTCACTTCCGGTCACCCAATGGAGGCCTCTGATTGGCTTCAGGGTTACCCAGAATGCACCGCTAATCCCCTAAGTAGGTCACTTCCGGTCACGTGACCAAATGGAGGCCTCTGATTGGCTAACTAGGTCACGTGACGTCACCACTAATCCCCTAAGTAGGTCACTTCCGGTCACGTGACCAAATGGAGGCCTCTGATTGGCTGCATGTCGATTGAGTAATAAACAGTACTTAACTATAGTCCCGTTCCGATACATACTATACTACTCAGGACCCTGGTTACATACCGTACCGTCGCGATAAAGCGCCTGGTCTTGAATAAGCGCCGGTCTTGAATAAGCGCCGGGGTGTAGGTGCTTCCAAATACTTCTTAAGCACTAAAATCGTGATCTTGAATAAGCGCCTGTCTTGTATAAGCGCCTGGGTAAGAGCCACTTCAAATTGAAGAGCGCCCCGGCGCTTAATCGCGACGATACGGTAGTTGAAAAATCTAAGCTGGTCTTTTTGCCTAATGTTGCATATGTTATCTTGAGAGACCCATACATGGATGGTCACTAGGCCCCAATTGACCTCCCACCGGACCTGCCATCCCAGGGGAAAGGCATGATATAAAGGCTTCTTGGCAGCCACTTCCTGGGTCAGCTAGATTAGGATGCTAGACGTCATGCCTCCTGCCTGCCGCGGACTCTGTCTCCAATACCTACCACCAGGACCAGCACCATTCCAACTAGAGACCTTATAGAGTAGCACTTTTGTTGCCGGGCTGTTGGTACTCTGAATACATTCAATCACTCAATAATTCTACCAGCATGTATTTGTAAACAGCTTGTGCAAAGATGAATTGTAAAAGGGTAAGTCTAGTACTGCCATATTGCCTAAAACATACCTTTTCATATGCCTCTTTACCCTTTACCTCCTTTAAACTAAAAAACCTTATATAACATTTTATAATGTTATTTAATGCTTCTCTAAGGCTCCTTACTATGGCATAATGTTATTTAAAGTTCTATAAAATGTTATTTTGATGTAAGATAATACAATTTAGTTAGCTGGGTAGGCAGAGTTACTAGCAGAGACTACCCCTTCTTTTCCCATGCACATTTTCCTGGCTATCAACTACCCCGTTGGGTAAACCTTCCTGGCGCCAACCGTTTTCCCCTCCCAGCAGGCAATGTCCACCATCAGTACCGCCCCATTCCACTTGATTTCCCTCTAATGGACACCTGCTGAGGGGCAGTTATCTACAGGTAATGAACACACTCTGAAAACACACTGCCCAAAGCCTGTAGACTCTGTGGTGAGATGACGGGGATCAAGTGGCCAGCGAAAGTCCCTCTTGGGTATAAGAAGAGATCAAAGTAGATTGAAGCTGAGACCTATGGGGAGATGGAACTTTCATCTGTGTATCCTGCCTCGGGCTAGGCGGTACTCTAAAAATCCTTTGGCAAAGGACCTTTGCTGGAATAATTTTTACAGTACTTTAAAAGCAGTGGTTCACTATATACATACATTGCTCAAATTGGTTAGACTGTGTTATAAAATGACATGGTTTTTCATTCAACCAACTCATGTCATCACACAGTCACTAAAATTGAGTCAAATTTGCTTGTATCATTGTCATTTCATCCTGATGAGTGAACAGATATGCAAAGGGTGGCTTGTGGAACACCGCTTTAAATGTATAGGAAAGCTTTTTTAGTGAGTGACGCCACAGATTAGATCACCGGTCACAATTTCATTGACTGCTTTCTCACTTCCGTATTCAGCTGGGCACCATAATGACAAGGCTCCTCAGCTGTGAAGTTCTGCCTGCCTTCTTTAGCATCTAAGTGCACATCCTTTATGTTAATCTTCAAACAGCCCTTTACAGTCAGCGCTGCCCACAGATGCCTCTAATCCTCACAAAGAGATGCCACATTGCCTTATCAAAGCAGCTTTTTCAGTATTATCTTCAATTCAGACCTTCCTTTTAATGGGCCTTTACAGGAACCTTTTTAAGGGTTCTCATTATTCTCATCTATAGAGTTGAAAAGGGCATATTCACTGTCGGAATCCAGCCATAGGAATTGCATGAAGATACCCATAAAGAAAAAGTGACTCTCTATATATCAGGATGAAAACCACCGGCTGCTCACCTCCCCCCTTCATGTACTATTGTGACAGCTAGATGAGTAAGGCAACCATGAATGAGTATGTTGTAATTGTTACTGGTATTCTAGGGTGCCGTTCTATGACCTTTATACTAATCTATGTGTTGTATTATAGTTGTCTTCATCATGTCTATATAGATGCTCTCATGGTACAAGGGGAAGTGCTGTAGGTCCATATCAGGTAGCTAATAATCTTGATCAACAGCAACAGAAATGTGCAAGTACAGCAATACTTGCTGTGATAAAGACTACTAAAGTACTGGAAAAAATGCAGGGAATTTTGCTGTACATGAACAACTTTCTTGTACAGTGCATATCCAAATTTATCAAGGTCATTAAACTAGGTATTATTAGGACTAGAGATTGGTTAGACTGGGAATGACGATCAAGACTATAAAGGGCCTGAATATGCATAGTTGGTTGCACCTACAACTTAATTCAATATAGAATATGATACTCAGAAGGATCAGCCCTAATCAGCATTCCAGCAATTTGTTGGCAAAACGTGGCTGTAATTAGCCGCCTGGAACCATGTTTTACAGACTATGTGTCACGGTAAATAACCCATGGGGCAAAGTACGATATGTATCCCATGACCTATATATGGTGATTACCATCAATATGAATTTTTGCATATCTAGGCCATTAGGCAATTAGACCATTGTATAAACAATCATAGACAGCAGCTGATAAAGCAGAAATGGATTACGTCCTCTCGTTTACTTGATATCCGGATTATTGGTGGGAATGGGGCAAATGGACCAATAAAAGGACATAAGTACAGATTCAGCATTGACTTTGTAATGTGGCACTTCATATAAATGGTAAGTCTGGGCAACACCGAGCCTGCCGTTGTCGTCCATACTCTAATACTATAATAACAATAAGAAAAGCCGTCTAAGCCATTCTTATCATATTTGGTATTCATCTGTGTGTCAGAACATGTAAACTGTTTGTGCAATTTGCTGATTGTAAGAATTAGCATGTATAGAGGATGCATTGTATGGAGAAATGAAGAAGCCTAATCACATTTGAACATAATTTACTTGCTCTAATTGCTTTCCGCCCTTGATTAAATCAATGGGGCTGCTGTATTCCATGAAAAATAAAGTTGTTTATGCACTAGTTTAAACCAAAATAATTGCTTTATTCTGTAAACTAACAGTATATTCAACTGCCCATATATACACATATATGATAATATAAACCTTGAAGACTAGCTCAGATTGAACTGCTCAGCTATATTTACTTCTAACAGTGTGGTTTATACTAATGAGCAAGCTGTTTACTTTAAGTAGGGAGATCCCCTAGCACAACAGCAGGATTAGAGAGCTACTCACATAGAGAGCTATTCGGGCTGCAGAGCCCTGCTCAGAAGTAAGTAGCTGAAGCACCATAAATGTTAAAGTCAAGGATGTGAGCTCCAGCACAGTCACCGGACATCACTACTACAGGAGCGGGGGAGTATCTACGAGGGAGAGACATCCTTCCGCACACTCCTTAATTGAACCAATTAATCAACTGCTGACTGAGATGTAACTAATCTGAAATTCATGATGAAGAAAGTGCCACATTTTAAAACAGGTAATTTCTAGGAGTTTGGTTATTGGGTTTTTACGGAACGCATTGACAGGCCTGTCTACAGCAATGTACAGTGCACTTAAAATGTTTTTGATGTACACAATAAAAACCCTTGGACTTGAACTTGAAATGGTCTAATATTGTTTGAAAATTAATCATTTGGATGCTGTCAGGGTGGGCTGAACTCCCTTTGTTGCTAATTTACCAAATAGGTAATTGTTGCAGAACTGATTTACAATATTTAATAATGCCGGATGTGTCTCAAAGGTAAAAGGTAGAAGGTAGAAGGGACACTTTTGGAAGCAGTAGAAAACCCTTAGTGTTATAATCGATCTTGAATGAAGGTAGAAAAGATGGGTACACACTCAATTTTGTAGGATTATAGAATGTATTGGAAAGACCTGGTCTTGAGAAATCAAATTACACCAATGGATGAGATCCCTCAGGATGTGCATGATGAAAAATACGTGAAGTGGAACACAATTTGACACATCTTTGCCTGATTCCACATGTCCATTTCTGTCAGCCTAGAGGTATGATTGGTGAAAAACATATATGTAATGAATAGCTGTCACCTTGAATTACACAACTATGGCTGTCTGCAAAGAATACTAAAGCAGCACTCTTGGTACAGCAATTTAACCACTTGATATTAATGTAATTAAGTCATTGAGGCCCAGACAGTATAAATGCTGATGGCCCTCCATACATAGAATAATGCCCACTTCTCTATAACAAGATTCAAGTTAAGTGTATGGTTTCTTTTTTCAGAGTTAAATAGAGTAAATCTCTAGGGGGCAAGGGGGCCCACCCCAACCAGCTTCAACTGATTTACTATCGCTGCTGGAGTAAAGTGATAAAATATTACCTGATGCTAGATGATGTTTATAATAGGGGCCTTGAAACGCACATGTAGTGAAAACTGTGAAATTTGTTATAAGCAAATCTCTAAATCGGAAAATTACTTGCAGAAAATAACAGTTAATTAACAGTAAAACCTCTGGGAGGGTCTGATTTCTGCTAATAAGCAGTAGCCTTATTTCTAGCAAAAGATTTTAAAGGAAGCTCATTGAGGTGGAACAGGGTTGCAGAGTAGCAAAAAGGCTTGATCGAAGTACTCTAGCATATCGATCGGTAATTAACCTAACACATTGGTGTGCTAAGATATGACTTTAAGATATTGCCAATGCAACTCAAGCACGCATGATTTAAACGGATAAAAATTAAAGAAGATACGATTGAAGTATTTAATGTACGTCCCATATTGAAGACATACTTCAGATCCTAATTCCAATTTCAGCAAAATAATTCCATTGAAAGTAGCACTTCTACTATTTCCCTGCCTTGGGCTTCAAATTCCACCGCTCTAAATATGCCATATAGATCGATGGTTACTAGATGAAGCTTTCTGATTCCTTCTTTTATTGGCTTATACTACTATGGGTGCGTTATTTACATGACAGTAGGAGCAGTACAGTAAACTAGAAATTATTTTTCGGAAGTTGTAACAGACTTTAAATGTTTGCATATGCTGGTATTCTAAACCACTTTATGTAAATTGATAATAGCAAATTTAGCAACTTCAATACTGATCAAATTAGAGATGTTCAAATCCATTACATGCAAAACATTGGCCAGGTCCTCTAGTTGCAACATAAAGCTGAAACTGTGTGATGAAGATGGATGATATATGAAGGGACAAAGGTAGCGCTGACTTATAGTGCACGCTGGAGGAAGTGTGTGGGCAATATTGTCCCATTCTATATAAGGAGCCGTGCTTGTCTCGCTCCTATCAGAATTGGGGGTGAAAGAGCTTATCAGAAAGGTCAAGTTTTCTCTTGACCTATGTAGAAGTAGCTTGATGAGTCACGTCCCATGCAGAACGTGTGCTCCTACTACTCACACACTACATCTCTGCTCACATATTATAGGTATAGAGATAGGAGCCAGCACTTCACATTGATAGATAAGTTGTATTCATGAGGATTATGTAAAATTCCAATTACCCATGGTATTGAGACTTTTTGTTTCATTTAGATGTGGATTCTACGACTGTTATGCTCACCATCAATAGCAGACAAATTAAGGGAGGGGTTATTAACACCTATCTTATTATCTGGGCATTGGGTTTATTACAATTTTATACTTAGTACCGTTGATGGTCACACCCCCTTCAGCCCACAGTCAACCTGGGACCTACTATAGATGTTCCCACCATATATGGGACTAAACAATCAAGGTGTATTCAGGGAATTATCGGTTTGAATATATTTTTGCCAGTCATTTCTTTTTTGATCATACAGTAGAAGCTCTGCACATCATTTCTAAGCATAATTGATAAAAATATGTGGACAAATTCTGATTTTTACAGCTAAGTGGGTGAATGGAACAGCCTAAAATAGAGGTTACTTTGATGTACACAGGACTATATGATGTCAGATTTTGAACTTTCTGAAGCATCATATGTGGCCTAGACATACTATTGAGACTATTAGCATCAAACACATAGTTTACTTTCTTATTTCTTTGGGAAGCAGACTGTCTTGGCTTCCCAAAACTGTTTTAAGTTGAAAATGGGCTTATATTGCTTGAGTTATGAGACAAAAGGTAATAATTAGTTACCCATCTTTTTGCACTTTTTGCAAGAAAATGCACCACTTAACTCTTGAAAGCCTGATTTGTAGACCCAATGACAAGATTCCCTATAGTAGAACACCATGGGATGACAACAACTTTATTTTGGCTGCCTATACAAGGCCCCACTAACCTCCCCACTAGTCCCTTCCCCCCATCAGGATTGTAGCTCTAACTACAAGCTTTGATTTTCACCTACTATTGGTTCAAGAGATTCTAGCACATTATGTTCAATGGCAGGCATAAAGCATGTTTTGACTCATTCTAAAAATCTGTTTAGAGGCTCATATTTTCCAAAGTAAGGGTGCTAGAGTTATCAAAATAGGTTCAAAAGAAGCGGAATTTAGTTTTACCTATTCTGCGGACTTCCCATGTGCACACTGTGATTAGTTATCCTGTAATGGCTTTCAGATTGATGAAAGATAGATAAAAATCCAAGATTTCAGAACAAAATTGTCATGGTTTCCATGGCAACCAGTCACATGATTTTCAAAATATGGGAGTGACAATGCCTGAATTATTAAGCCTTTTATCCTAGCTTCAACCTGATATCTGAATCACTATTGTAGATTTAGGCCTTGCAAAATTATCAATGACTCTTCAAAACATACAGGGGAAACTTTAAGTTTTGGGTCCCATATATAGTCGGAGCGTTCGTCTTTTTCCGCCATTTATTTTGACAACCTTATTCTTACCACCTGAGGTTATAATAGGTGGCAACAATCTTATTCTAACTATATCTAGGCTCTTTTGGCAGGTTGAATGGATGGCCACTATTCTAGTACGCCCTAAATGAGCTGTACTTGTACTTACCAACTAGGGCGTACCAGTATAATGGCCTTTCCACCAGTAGCAGTGAATCTGGGTGTTAGATTATATTTCTCCCATAGACACAATTTACTATATATCATGATTGGTACCATTGGAAAGAGAACATCTTAATCTATACGCTAGCTGTTTATGTAATCAAATATAATGCATTGAACAGGACACAGACATAAAATAATCTTTAATAGACCAAGTAAAATCAATTTCCGAATTTTGTGTTACATTTGCTGATGAAAAAAAACATAAAGGGTAGTAGCATAGATCTATACTGATCTACCACTCTGTGTATTGGTTTTATCCCCCAGTGGAATGGTAAGGTCATAAACAGGTAAAATTATGAGGAAAAATGAGATTCTCTTCCCCAGCCATGACCCTGGTGTTGGTATGAAGAAGTCTAATTGTTCTATGAGCACTGCAGACCCATGATAGGAGGTCAGTTACCTAGCATAGCTAGGCTGTCATGGTATAATGATCACACCAACTGTACTAATTAACTGGTACACCCCAAACCATGCACAGTACCAGAATATTGGTATGGTCCAATTTACAGGACTGTACCACAGAAGTAGAGGTAGTACTTGTAAAGATAGGTGTAAAGGAGAAGGAATGGGAATAACTGTAGCCACACTAATCCCTGAGTGCTATCAGATCTCTTAAGGCATACACAACTCATCTATTCCCATCCCGGTGCACTTAGCGCCAACCCCCTCACAGACCAGCTCCCATTGATGTACTAAGGACAGACCCACCCTATACTGAACCAGCTGAACAGGACACTTCCTCCACAAGTGAAGCGTCGCATGTGTCTAACCCATGGAGGATTAGGGAACAGGCCTTACTAGAGCAGCACAGTATGCACTCACTGTTGCCTTGCCACCCAGCATATCTGTTTATTTAATCACCAATTTGAAATAGTTCAACGCTATATATACCTTTGGTGATTGGCTGTTTTAGACTAAGAAGAACTTATACTTATATTCCCATAGATATTACTTACTGCTACTACTACATTACTGCAATATGACTTATTCAAACAGCCTTTTCTAGACTCTCATGATTTTCGGTTCATTGTCAAAATGCATTTCATCAATAATTCTAAACTTTGAGTAACTGACTGGTAGTAAATCTAATTTAGTAATTAAGCTTCAGTTGCATTATAGCCATGTACCTGGGAACAACAAGGACAGGATTTGGCCTCTGTTTCAAAACTAACAGCAGACACTTTTGAAACTCACTATAGGGCCCTAAAACTAAATTTCCACGGTTAAGTTCTATATGACAATTTCCTCATATTGTACAGTGGCCTTATAGGGTGGATAATAATCTGAGAAGACCAGTGGCAAATCGTTTAACTCCCAGCCTACTGGTATCTAAGGCTGTTTTAGGAATTTTGAATGACCTTCATCTCACACTTGCTCTTGTTGAGATGCTGACCAGAGACTCACTATTTCAGATTCCTGAACATTTTACATCTTCTGGGCCAGACACACCAAACGTGAAGGGCGCACAAAGCATCTGACTCTCTGACAGCAACCCCTACTGGAGCAGTCCAGTAATTCAATAGTTGCTGACAGTGACGGCTCAGAAGGGTTTCAAAAATTACTTTCTGTTTACTTTGAAATTGCCTAACCAAGTGATGGCATTTTATTTTCATTTTATTTTTGTACCCCTAGTTCTCATGTTGTACGCATTAAATTTTGTGGCATAATCACCGAGTGTATCCCACTCACTATTCTAGTACTGTTCTATATACTATGTGGTTAAGTGTGAATGGTGAGATCTCCCCTTTGAACTGCCTCCATTTAACACAAGCTGCATTTTCTTACTAATATGGTATAGGGCCTATGCTATCTTGAGAGAGTCCTATTCATGGAAGGTGACCAGACACTGATTCAGCTGTTACCAGACCAGCCCTGCCTGGGAAAAGGCATGATATAAGGGCCTCTTGGCAGCTGCTTCTTGGGTCAGCTAGACTAGAATCCTTGGCCTAATTCCTCCTACCAACCCCACATCCGATGCTCACCACCACCACCAGCACCATTCCCATATAATCTTCCCCAGACATGGCTACCTCTATGGGCTCCTTCATCATGAGGACAACTGGGTCTGAGTCATGGCAGCATCCTTCTGAATGACTGCTAATCTACACTTGTAACTTAAAATCTGAATAATCAAGTACAGTTTTATAGAAAAAAAAAGACAAGAACCTGTGTAATGACAAATGAAGAGTTTGAATGCCAACTAATTTTATATGATTTCACCTTAAATAGAGACTATAATTACCATATCATAGAGTGGCAGTCTTTAAGCTTATAAGAGAAGGGGGGATTTCCTAAATTACAACCCACCATGCGTTAACCCAGCACAAGGGGAATTTCTATACACCCCCAACTCCCCAAGAAAGCCCGAGGGTGACAGGCCTTCCTCAGCTCCAGATGCTACTGGATGAGTAGCAAGTGTTATGCCTTTAAGGTACCTTGCAGTAATGTGATTCCATCTAATCTAAGTAACATCCCTCGGCCATTTGTTGGAGAAGCAAATGGCAGTGATTTATAATGGTAATAAGGAAAGAATGGTGATGACATGTGTGATGCACATGCCAAAGATTCAGATTAGGATACTGCTCCTGATGATTTACGTGCTGTTAGGGACTGTAATGCCGGAGTAACTGATTGCTTAGATCAATTTGCCTTGGATGGTGAATGGTGTTGTCAGATTTATAAGCAGGTAGCAGTGATTGATGATTGCTGCACAGCTTTTTCTAAAGGGCTACTTGTAATGCTACATACACAGAGCATCTTAGATACTAGCACTGGGCACTCTGATAAATGCGTGAATACACAATCTTGTCAATAAGTATATAATCAGGACTATTAATTGTATTATCAATGAAGAAACTCTTGCCAGTCATGACATGGTCATCTCAAATTATATAAAATATGAGCTCTTGCAAATGGGAAATTATTCATCTAAGTTCGATGGACGAGGCACAACATTTGTGGCCCAACATAACATTCCTTACAACACAGGTAGGTTTGATTTTGCCAGGCTTTGGCTTTCCCAGGTCATGTGATACCTTTGCTCCCTTGTGATTGGCTTAGAGGAGATACAGGTCTGTGTGCGTTTCTTTTCTCCTCTCTAACTATTAGTGCACTTATTTCCTTTCAGGGAATTTATAATTTAGCATGTTTTAATTGTTTAGGGGGGAAGGCAACTTCAAAACTGAACTGAAAAGTAGTGATTGTAAGAACATCTACCCTGTGATATAGATGTAAATCCTTATGTTTAGAATTGGCAGCCTGCTTAGCACAACAGATCTGAAGGTGTGGAATTCTCCTCTCAGTGCAGGTGACATTTTTACCAATCCATGTGGGAGGAAAATGTTCTTTGGTACTAGAGCTGTCTTCAATATGTTTATGTACTCATAACACAGGGAAAAGTATCAGGTCACTGATAACGTGCATCAACAGCAACAGAAATGTACACATACAGCAAAATTACTGTATATCTACAGGACATTTAGCTGTCCATGAACAAGAACTTTTTGCAGTGCATGTTCAGATTTACCAATGTCATTAAGTTAAGTATGATATATTAGCACACAAGATACTGAGTGACTGAGAATGTATCAGAAGACAGCAAAGGGTGTAAATATACATAGCGGGTTGCTCCTACAAGCTGATGTAATATGGATTGTGGTTTGCTTTAGGCAGAGGGATCAGACCTAATCAGCATTCTAGGGACCTTTATGGGTAAGACATGGCTGCAATCAGTGGCCTACAACCATCTTTTACAGACTCTGTGTCATGGTAAATAACCCACCTGGCAAAATCCCATATGTATCCCATGACCTAAGGTGACTACGGTGGTTAACATCAATATGAGTTTTGGCATAACTAAGCATAATATCGAAGACCTATGTGCAAACAGTTATAGTCAGCAGCTGATACAAAGAAGAAATCTCATTGGCTTGATATACTGACTGTGTGTGGCATTGGCGCAAATGGACCAGCAAAAGAACGGTCAGACAGATTTAGCTCTGGCTTTGCAGTGCAGTATATTGTTTATTGGCAATACAGAGCCTGCAGTCGTCGTCTATACTCTAATACTATAACAACAATAAGCTTAGGCTTTTAAGCAATCCTAATCATATTTGTTCTTAATCTGCATGCCACTACACACAAATGCTTGTGCAATCTGCTGACATATAAAGAGGGATTGATGATAATATGTTTTGATAGGAAATATAGGATACACTACATAATTATATGAAGCCTAAATACATTCAAACATATTTTACTTGCTCTAATCATTGCAATGCCTTCAGAGCTGATCATAAAACTGCAGAGCTTAATGGTTCTACAAGCCCCAACTACAGAGATAATTAAGATTCTTGCAAGGCGTGCTTACTGTGAAACCATCACTCTCATTACTATCTGATTATTAGAAATGTTGATATGCAAAAAAAAAGGGTATGACAAACATCCTTTGTAAATAAGACAGTCAAAAAATCAGAATGCACAAATGTTTCCGACATTCTGTAGAACCTTAGGGTCTAAATGATGTTTTAGGGTAAAGATCCTTGTAAATGCACTGTTAATAGTGAAACCAAATATACATCCTTTCATACTGTAAACCAACAGTATATTGTACTGCCCATGCACACTGATACCAGAGTATTCTACTGCACACTTAGATTTACTTCTATCGGTGTGGTTTATACTAATGAACCCCTAAGTAGGGAGATCTCCTAGCATAACAGCAGGATTAGAGAGCTACTCACATAGAGAGCTCCTCAATCTGCTCAGCCCTGCTTAGATGTGAGCAGCTCAAACACCTCAAAGGTGAAGGGTCAAGGATTGGAGTACCAGAATGGTGACCGGACATCACTACTACAGGTGCCAGGAGTAGCTACTAGGAGGAGACATCTTCCTACAACTAACCAGCTGTTGTCTGAGAAGTAATTCATGAGTTCAATGACAAAGGAAGTGCTACATTAAAGACAGGAGAGCCAGGATTTAATTCTTATCTGGGTAGTTGGTTCTTTCGAATGCATGGACAGGTCTGTCTACAGCAATGTGCTATGCAATCCTATGATATGAACTGATGCTTATGAAATAAGTATGGACAAAAGGATTCATGCTCAGAAATCCAAAAAGGCCACAAGGTCAACATATTATATCTATACAGATGTGACAGTCCTTTCATACAACCAGTGTGTACTATTGTATTTGTAGCTGTTCATATGGCTATCATTTTCTTCTTGCCTGAAGAAGCAAACTAAAAGTTTACCGATCGTTACATTATCTACCCAACATCTTCTCCCCTGATCTCAATGTTCAACTTACCCCAATAAAAAAGACTATACCCAAGTCGATTGATGCTTATAGATTTTGACAACAAATACCAGCTTAGGATATTACAATACATGGTTTGAAGCAACAGGAACAGAAACATTTACATAGTTCTACACAAGCCCTTGCACTTGAATTTAAAATTGGTGTGGTCTAGCACTGTCTGACAATCAATAATTTGGATCGTGTTACGGTGATCTTAATAACCTTTGCTGCCACTTTGTCACAGAGGTAATTGTCTTAGATCTGATTTTTATTCTTTACTTGCTCATGTGTCTGGAAGATTTAGTATAAACACTTTTGGAAGTAATAGAAAAACACTTAGTGTTGTCATCTATGTTGAACCAAAGTAGAAATGATGGATAGACGCAATTATAAATGCAGTATAGAATGTATTCCCAAGTTTGCTTTGCCTTTACAAATCAAATCAACTCTATGATGAGTTCCTTCAAGCTGTGCTTAATGAAACATAATTATAGTGAAATCAAATTTATTTGACTCATCTTTCCATGATTCCACATGTGCATCTGTTAGCCTAGAGGTATGATCGGTGAGAAACAGATAAGTAATGATTAGCTGTCACCTTGAACTATTGCTGTCTTCGAAGAATAGTCCAGTGGCACGCGTGATACAGCAAGAAAACATACTACTTGATATTGATGTTTGTAATGAGTTTATTGAAGTCCAGACCGTATGAATGGTGCAGGACCTCTATATATAGAATAGTGCCCACTTCTCTATAATTGGTATTTATATGACATATAAAGGACTGATAAAATTGATTATGGTGAAATTTGCAGAAAAATCGAGCTAACTTTGAAAAGAATACTTATTTCTAGATAGCCTCTTTTGGTTTATCTGTTCCCGGCAAGCACTCAAGCCTAATTCAATGGGGTGATTCGCTGGTCCCAACTAATGCCGTTTTATATATAGGGGAATCATTGTAATGTCTTCAGAGCTGATCATAAAACTGCAGAGCGTAATGTTTCTACAGGTCCCAACTACAGGGATTGTAATACTTTGCAATCCTGGCCCATGGGTACAAACAAACTCAATGTGGTAATTTAATTAAGATTCTTGAAATGTGTGCTTGCCGTGAAACCATCACTCTCATTACCATCTGATTTAATTATAAGAATTGTTGATATGCGAATAAAATATAGGTATGACAAACATCCTTTGTAGATAAGACAGTCAAAAAACCAGAATGCCCAAATGTCTGTAAAGCTTTAGATTTAAATGATTCCCTTGTGCAGTATTGGGCTAAGGATCCTTGTAAATGCACTGTTAATAGTGAAACCAGAAATACATCCTTTTATACTGTTAAACAACAGTATATTCTACAGCCCATGCACACTGATACCAGAGTATGTGCTGTAAGATTGCAATAGATTCTACTGCTCAGCTAGATTTACTTCTATCGGTGTGGTTTATACTAATGATCATGGTATGCCCCTAAGAAGGGGGAACTCCTAGCATAACAGCAGGATTAGAGAGCTACTCACATAGAGAGCTCCTCAATCTGCTCAGCCCTGCTTAGATGTGAGCAGCTCAAACACCTCAAAGGTGAAGGGTCAAGGATTGGAGTACCAGAATGGTGACCGGACATCACTACTACAGGTGCCAGGAGTAGCTACTAGGAGGAGACATCTTCCTACAACTAACCAGCTGTTGTCTGAGAAGTAATTCATGAGTTCAATGACAAAGGAAGTGCTACATTAAAGACAGGAGAGCCAGGATTTAATTCTTATCTGGGTAGTTGGTTCTTTCGAATGCATGGACAGGTCTGTCTACAGCAATGTGCTATGCAATCCTATGATATGAACTGATGCTTATGAAATAAGTACGGACAAAAGGATTCATGCTCAGAAATCCAAAAGGGCCACACGCCCAACATATTATATCTATACAGATGTGACAGTCCTTTCATACAACCAGTGTGTACTATTGTATTTGTAGCTGTTCATATGGCTATCATTTTCTTCTTGCCTGAAGAAGCAAACTAAAAGTTTACCGATCGTTGCATTATCTACCCAACATCTTCTCCCCTGATCTCAATGTTCAACTTATCCCAATAAAAAATACTATACCCAAGTCAATTGATGCTTATAGATTTTGACAACAAATACCAGCTTTGGATATTACATAACATGGTTTGAAGCAACAGGAACAGAAACATTTACATAGATCTATACAAGCCCTTGCACTTAAACTTAAACTTGGTGTGGTCTAGCACTGTCTGACAATCAATAATTTAGATAGTGTTACGGTGATCTTAATTACCTTTGCTGCCACTTTGTCACAGAGGTAATTGTCTTAGATCTGATTTTTATTCTTTACTTGCTCATGTGTCCGGAAGATTTAATATAAACACTTTTGGAAGTAATAGAAAAACACTTAGTGTTGTCATCTACGTTGAACCAAAGTAGAAATGATGGATAGACGCAATTATAAATGCAGTATAGAATGTATTCTTAGGTTTGATTTGCCTTTACAAATCAAATCAACTCTATGATGAGTTCCTTCAAGCTGTGCATAATGAAACATAATTATAGTGAAATCAAACTTTATTTGACTCATCTTTCAATGATTCCACATGTGCATCTGTCAGCCTAGAGGTATGACCGGTGAGAAACAGATAAGTAATGATTAGCTGTCACCTTGAATTACACAACTATCGCTGTCTTCAAAGAATAGTCCAGTGACACTCATGATACAGCAAGAAAACAGACTACTTGATATTGATCTTGGTAATGAGTTTATTGAAGCCCAGACAGTATGATTGGTATAGGACCTCTATATATAGAATAATGCCCACTTCTCTATAATTGGTATTCAGCTGATTGTGTGGGATTTTATGGATAGATATTGTGGCTAGTCGTCGTCGTAAGAAGCAAATCCTTACTGTACACCCCAATTAGGATATTCTGATATGCGCTTTTGGAGGAGATAGAAAGATGGATATTCCCTCTTCAGCAGTCATGTGACATATGATATAAGCAAAAAGCAAATAATACTAAGAGCGGCCACTGGTCGATTTCTCGTCCCCCAAAGGCCCATGCATATGGCGCCCCCAGGTGGAAGGAGTGTACAGTCCAGATAGTCCAGTCAAACCCTGTTTACTTAAACATAGATGTAACCACATTTTAGTTGCTGGAATACTGCTGAACACTCCACCTACCAGGGAGCACCACAGGCCATTCAAGACCAGAAATCTGCAGTAACCCCATGAACAAACCTTTTATTCCCAACCATTACTCAAAATATTTGAACTGTACAGAATAATTATTACATGTTGTAGTTACACTTCCAGCAATGTTAAGACCCTTTTGGGATATTTTGAGGCATTCTGATTGCTGGGGGACAATGCTAACCTTTGGGAGACCACCTGCGTGGACTATCTTAGTAGTATTTGCTCTTTGATATTAGAGTGTAGACTGACAATATTATGGCTGGATATTGGGGGTAGATGAAAGACTATTATTACTAGGTTAAATAAGAAACAAGATGAATGGCTATGGTTATACTGGAGTAAAGTGATGTCTACAGATCCAGCAGCCAAGATGCAACCAATTTAGTGAAGCCAATTATTGTTTTTTTATGTATTTCCTTCATCTATTCTTTTCTTAGTGACATTAAATTATTTATGGATTTTATTTCCAGGCTCAATATGCCAGATGCTTGAGTCAGATTTTATCACTAATGAGCACTTTTGCAGTCTTTTTGGGCCAAATATGGTATTCTCCTGACAAATATTCAAATTCTAGGCATTTTATGACTGATTCTCTCCTGACGTTTCCCTCACAGCTCACCCTCTTTTAGGGGAAATCTGATTGGAAGTATGCTTATTTTCAATATTCACAGGTAAGTTCGATGGATGAAATCCAATAGATTAGAGGATTTAGTAATGCTTCAATACTGATTAAATAGAAAATCTGAATTGATAACATGTACCCCTGTACATCCAATCAATATCTACCACATTATGTTGAGTTGTATGGCCGTTAATGAACTTTAAGCTTTCATGACTAAGCCCGTATTATGTCATAATTATGAGTCAGGACTTCTGGTGGTTGCTGCAAATAGCAATACCAGCATGCATATTCATTTCTAGATGGACATGTGTTTTATTGTGAACAACAGATATTGATGAGGTATTGTCAAAAATGATATATGTCTGAAAATATGTCTGGGGTGTGCATACCTCTATGTAAGCGACGTCATAAACTTTTACCTGGCTACTGAGATAAGATTGAGTACCCAGCAGGTTGGCTCCAATGGTGAGTAATGAGGCAGCAGGAAAATACTATACTATACTACAAAATGAGGAATGTAACTCTGAGGCAGATCATCTGTAGTCCATCATTATCATTGGATGCTAGATGATGCTTATTATAGGGGCCTTAACTCACAAAAAGTGAAAACTGTGAAATGTGATGAGACAAGCTCTTAATCAGACAGTATCTTGCAAAAAAAAGCACAGCTAATTTACAGTGAAAACTGTGGGAAATTCTGATTTCATCTAAAATGCAGTTCCCTTATTTCTGGCAAAAGATTCAAGGGGAAGCTTATTGAAACGAAATGAATTTGGAAAATACTTTCTGGACAGCAAAGTAGCGGAATGGCTTGCTGAAAGTACTCTGAGACACAGATTTGGTAATTAACCCAAGACATTGGTGTGCAAAGATATTAACTTTTAGATAAGGATCAATATCAAGAGCATATCAGAAAAACACAATATTAGATGATGCAGTCAGGACAGTCACTGATTAAAGTATACTATTCTGAACCAGGTATTATATTGGCAGATATGTTGCCTGGTTTTAAGCTGCCAAACAGTTTGACAGCTTTTAACAGCCAATAAACAGAAGTGCCAGTCATCTTGACAGCCTGTATTTGACCCTTCAATTTACAACTAACATTGTTGATAGCAACTGATGAATCGTACCCTAATTCAAAAGGTAGCATGTAAGTGCAGTATTTGTTAGAGCATATTCTACTAAAGCATATTCGTGAGTCCACTCACTTCAGATTCCAAATCAAATTTCAGTATGAAATTTCTATACGGGTAATCTAGTCCTATGTTTTGTTGTGGGCCCAAAATCGTGCATCCAGTCTGGCCATGTGAGACCACCACTCGCCCAACCTAGCGGTTCAAAACATTTGCCAGATACTCAGGCTTGTTACACATGAAACTAACAATGTACAATGAAGATGGATGATAAATGAAGGTACAAAGGTAGGGCTGACATTTATGGCTCACTCTGGAAAGAGTGGGTGGGCATTGTTGTCAAAGTCTACATAAGGAGGAGGGGTTGAAAGAGTTTATCTGGGAGATCAAGTCTTCTATTGACCTATGAAGGAGTAGCTTAATGTAGGGAAAGAGTGCATAGTCCTTAATCTACTGAAGCTGACAAGGGTCACTAAAAAAAGAAAAAAACCAAGTGGAATGTTTCCTAGTGACCTTGTCGCATGACGTCATATTATTGCGCTGCGGCAATGCAGCAGAAAGGCGAACTATTCCAGGCGCCGCTGGTGCCTCCTAGAGGAGATGGCAAGCAACTTGCGCCCGGGGAACAGCTCCCTCCTCCAGGGTTTATACGAGCATAGGCCTATGCTGGGTAAAAATTATTCTTTTTATCAGTCTTTCTGGATCGTTCATGCAATATCTTTTTGCTGTCACATCGAAAAATGGTGCTGTCAACTGTCAACTTTATCAAAAACAGCAACAGTTGACACCGACAGCACCACTTTTTGATATTGATAGCAAGAAAAAAGATTTTGAGAAGTTTGATAAAAAATATGAAAATTATTCTTGAAGTTTTTTTTTGGGTTGACCCTTGTAAGCTCCCGTACTAGTCCACCACATTGATGGACAAGATGCAGTCACAGGGACTATGTTGAATTCGAATTACCCATGCAGTGTGCACAGTTCACCAAAAGCAGCCCTTGATAAATGCTTGTAAAACCTTGCAGAGAATATGCTTCATGAGCGCATGATAAGTGTCTTTTACCCACTGCACAGATAGTCTTTGAACTCTTGAACTTAGTCAATGGCATACTTTTTTGACTCCCTATACGATCAACCATGGTTAATTAAAACTATCAGGTATAGTCAGTAGTGACCGCCCAACTTAGTCATTAGTCATATTATGGTTTGCCTTTGTCATTTTTGATTATCAGTTCGTCATTCTGACCAATTTCTTTATTACTGACTTGGGATAGCCACTACAGACTAAGGCCAGGAGCATTTAGATCATCAATGTGGGATGCACAGTATTGAGACTATTTGTTTTGGTTTGGTGTTGGTCACGTCAATAAGATTTTGCTACCATGATCCTTTCCCCCTTATATTCTGCTTATTTTAAGTACTGTAAGTGAGGTTTTGAAAAAACATAAAGTTTTTAGGGGCCTAGAAATATTAATTCTAAATACTGTAATTTACACCTTTTTTCGAGGGTTCTTTCCCCAAATGAGACCTGCTTGTTTCTCTACAAGTAGGGGCTCGTCATAATAAGGGCAAAACATCATAAATAATACTCAAATCGGCCAGACAAAGGGTACTTTAGGGGGGTCTCAAACTCCAATTCGACCTATAAGTGGGGTTTTCCAAAAGTTTAAGTTAAAATATTTTCATAAATTCCTATTCCCGTACCTTATAACACTGAAATAGATGGTTCTGATGCCTTGAGGCCCGAGGGGAGCATCAGCCTACATTTGGGTTATAGCCCCTCATTTCTATCACTTCTTGTGCTCATGTAATTTACAATTGAACACCTCCGATTAGCATGGAAGATCATATTTCTCATCAAGATTTCGGTTAGTTATTAGCTTTCAAAAATTTGTTCTTGTTCTTTAGTCTTAGATTGGATCTCCCGTAGTTATTAACTGATATTTGAATTTATATTAATTTTAGGGATATGGCTTGAATCACTGATCTTAGATTAGAAATCATGGTGTAATAGAACATTGAAAGTACTTAGAAATGGATAAAATAGGCCTATAAGATTGTGTAATATCATAATGTGCTTCACTTAATTTGTATTCTCATTTTGTGAAGATGGTTTAGACTGAAATGCATTAGCAAACCTCAGCTTTTTGAGGGAATCCATCGCCTCTCCAAAAAACGATCAAATTAAGTCTTCAGGAGCCTTTTTCTCTTTGGTAATTGAGGGTAAAATTGTCTTTCTAAACGAAGTCCCATGAGTGAAAAAATACAGTCATACTCGTGATCATGAGGTATGTTTTTTACCTATCTGAGACATAACAATAAGTAAGAAATATAATGGACATAATGGACCCTCAAACGTGCTTGTTACCATAGTATTTCTACGTGAAAACGTGGTCGTTTCTAAAGAGAAAAAGGCTACTGAAGGATAAAACCATAATGAAATTCATGATTTAGAATTTCCACAAGTTAAAGGTATGGAAGATGAGCAAGGCCTTAGGCTTTTAAAGCCCTTATCATATCCAGCTAGGGCCACAGTTGTAAACTTTCTCGAAAAGTACCACTTAGTAACTTTTGGATATAACTACATGGAAACAGATGCTGAGTGATGCCCCTCAGTGTCCCCTTAAAGCTATCGTTATTGTCAGATTTCATCTATAATATAATAGTCAGAGCTTAGACTGCTGGCGATAGCTAGAGGGAGAAACTTATCTAAATGACGTTTAAATCGGATCAAGAGGGATTGGAGAAAAACACCTGAAGTTAGAGATAAATATATCATTAAATAAGAATCCTTGTGAAAGCTGAGTTCAATTCAATGATCTCGTAAATTAACCGCATGTGGCACCCTACAATTTACAGATATTGCCTTAAGCAGTAATTTCAAATGAAACACATAATTAGCTGCTTTACACATTAACTTTACTATAGCCAGATGACATCACTAGACCTGTATGTGATACTGTCAATCAAATAAACTGCCAATATTGATAATGGTTTGGTGATTACTGGCACTTGTTTGCAATTACTATAATAGAAATCAATACAAGTATAGTGTGATATAATGTACATTGCATACCCATGTTTATAACATGTTTTAGGATTGGAATGTTCTCACAGATTTGGATATACTTTGTGTACTTAATTCATGTTTTCCGATTGCTTCAGAAAGATGTCTGTTTTTTGTCTTTTCTAGGTTAGTACTTCTGAGGGCAGATTATGAACATGACATGAGCAGTACAGTAAGTCAATTACCATTCCTTAAATTAAGTGTTGCAAGCTTGATCTTTTTCAAAAAATGTACATGTATTAACATCGTAAACAAATGCATGAGGCTATGTCTATGTCTATGTTTAAAGGTTGGCAAATAGAGTCTAGACTCATTGATCAACAACATGGCCACTAACTTCTATAGGCAGTATCCCACTAGCGGAATTGGCCGTTAAACATTACAGACTTTTATCGGATGACAGAATTAAGGCCAACCGACGGCAGTGGAATACTGCCCTATACTACTACCGTTACTATAATATTGATAAACATTATTCTAATCATATAAGCCCATGATACATGCTAAGGTAGCCAGATTCTGTATTGTGGATAGTAATCCACTCAAAAGAAAAAAAGGGCTAGCATGCTTTCCTACCATGGGATAGGTCACGTCAATATCTCGTGTATCGAGCGTTGATGCACTAAACGTCAGCTTGGTCTATATAATTAAGAATAATTCATATGATAGTTTCATATTCCACCAGCTGACCCTGTACTGGAAGTACCAATGTCACTCCAGGCTGGAGTCATGAGTCAGTCACAGCAACTGGCAATGTACCTCAATTATTCTCCCCATTATCTGCCAGAGAGAGAGCCGACATGCTGTATGCGACATCAATGATTTAATTCACAATGATGCAGTGCACCGGTGACATGTCCGATAACCAGTTAAAAGTGTAGCTGAGCCTATAATGATGTACCATGGTGAAGGACTGCATCACTTTTTTTTATACATCCATTAGGTTTAGGTGATTATAGTATTGTTTCTGTATCATTATATAGACTCATTATCCGATAATTAATGACACGTGTCTATCATCTATTTTGATGTAAATTGGAACATGACAATGGGCACGCTGATGTGATGACAGACATATAAGAAAGGGACTGATGCACCCCTTAGATCTTCACATGTCATACCTACATAATAGAATAGAAAGCACACAATCCACATTTGCACCGTTGGTTAAAGTAAATGTTGCTTAGCAGTAGAATCAAATGTAGCATTACAAAACGTTCTACGGTTCATGGGGAGTATAGAATATACTGTTGGTTTACAATATGAACAAAGTGTTGGATAGAACAAAGAGGCCACATTAGAAGGAGATATCAAAATTTAAATGAGAAATCATTGGTTCTTTGAAAAATTGGAATATTGACCACATTGGCGAGGCAATCACATGAGAAGAATGCATTCCCAAGTTAGAGTTGACTGAATGGCAAAGTGATACCAGAGATGGTATGTAAATCAATCCTGCAAAATAAGGGCACTGTAGAATTACGAAACAATTTTAAAAAGGTTTGTTTTGATAACACCAATAACCTTTTAAAGGGTTCATTGGTATCAGCGTAGTTGTACAATTACTATGATCCAAAATTCATGAATCTAAATATTCCTGAAATTCTATGTGTTTTAGCAAATTCATGAGAATTTATACACATGCAAATATCGGTGTTGAAACTGTTTAATTCACAATGATGTTACGGAGCAGTGATGGATTTCATTAGTTTTTTAGCTGTAGCCTAAAATGATGTACAGGGTGAATGCATCACATTTTCAAATACGTCCATTACCATTGAAAAAGAAATCTCAGAGGTTATTAGACTGACACAATAAATGGTTCAGTGCTTGGGATTGTTTCTGTATTTTTAGGACGATTATAAAAGATGATTATTTCCCTAAATTAACTGACATGTATACCCTCTATCTTGATGCAAATTGAAACAATCACATAGCCATGTGTTAACAAATATATCAGGAAAAAACTAATGAACCTCTCAGTCCCTCGCCTATAAGTTACTTTGCATAAAAGTAAGTCTTAGATGAGGACAATATACATGAAGCAGAATCAGATTTGGTTGTACTCACAAATCTGGTATTCTCTTTGCAACCTCTACAATCCAAGAACGACTAACTAGTATACAGTTGCCTTTAATATTTAGATACCCAACATTATCATCACTCGTAAGTGGTGATTCTAGGTGCTCCCTTCACAGTTCAAAACTGTCAATTTTTCTGTAGCAACATACCGGTACAATGGTAAGTTTTAGACTCGTTGACGCAGAAACGTTATCTTATTTCTTCATAAAGGAAATACGACTGCATAATTATGTCAGTCTTTAGGTGTTTTCTAGAGCTGGTTCTAGACAAGGGAGCCAAGAACACAATCATTTATAATAATCATTTAAATTACATCTAGACTGCTCTTGGGGAAAAGATGTACAGTAGATTGCTTCATAACCAGATTGGACTTCTTTTAGGGTAGTGTTACCCAGGTAAGTCAATTGCGGGGCTGCCTTAGGGTTGCTTCTATCGAACTTACGTTCAAAACCACTTTTCTATCACAATGAAGTTTTACAAATATCGATTATCTACATTGCATCCATACTCTAGTTGCCACCCTATAGATACGTATCTTTCTGCCATATCATGTATACATACATGTATATATATTATACAAACCCAAGAATTTTAGTGCTTTTAAAGAATAAATAATGACCAAAGAGTACAGCTGCCGCTACCTATAGTCCCTTCAGAGTGCGGTAATTGACTGAGTTATGGATTTAACACTATGGTGGTGATTTGCACATGGAAATAACAAATATAGTAAGTGATCCTTTTTGTTCTTATTCAAAAGTGGCTGCATTCCAAAGCCAAAGTGTTTTCTGTCAGCCTTTTGGCAATAATAACAGCAGGCTCCCATTATTTAAGAATCATAGAGTTTCCACGCAGGCTATTGTCCTAAACACCAGGTGATAGACAGTAGGTTCGTGTTTTGTCTTCCCTCCTAGCTTGTTCCCGTGTAGGACCAGTATGAATTTATATGTTTTGCATTTATATACAACAGAGCTGAAGGCAAGGGAAGCCTTAAATGATTGCAGAGATAGTTTGATGCATTACTCCTACCTTAAAGTATAACCATGACCCATGAGCTAATTAACCCAAACAATTCATAACCTCCGCACCACAGCCCCTGTCACATTGTTAATCACCACAATCCCTAATCTGACTCTAGTCATTCACATCACCATGGGTAACATGTCCCAGGAGCTTGCCATTGTATTCTCATGTGTCTACCCAATGAGTAAGCTGTCAGTGTACACCACACCTCCCATCAGGCAGCCATCCATCTCTCCACTTACCACCACATCGCTCTGTGGTATTCCATGCGGTTACCCTCGCACGGCTGTCACCAATCGGGAATTCCTTATTTAGTCTCAAGTGTAGAACATAAAATGTCTAAACCCTAGGTTGGATTAGATATCTTATCATAATGATGTCCAAAGGCATGTTTGTATTGCTGTTGTATTCATGCCAGAATTTAGGGGGTACAACTGTAAATTTGATAGCTCTACACTTTGACAGTTTTCTTTGCCTTTGGCGCTGTATGACGAACACGACTGTCCTAAAAGGCAACATGGTGACGTCACACTGTGAAATTGATCCAGTCCTACTACTCTAGTGTAAAAATGGTTGTGGCGGTATGGCATATGGCAGACTCAAAGATGTGGATGGAGGTAGGAATTTGGCACGGTCGCTTGAACATTACACTTGCTGACCTAGCTTTGGAAGTAGCCGGTCCTGAGCTGCTCAAGCTACCCTTTCAGTATTAACTGCCCAAGTCATAGCCCCAGACGTGCCTAGACACATTCCACTAACAGGAAAGTCCCACCTCTATAAACATATCTGTCAATTGGTGCGAGTCTGAGATGGGGGTCAGGATTGAGGAGTCATCGCCATGGGATTAGCACAAAACAGATGTTTGGCTCTTAAGGTGACCGGCGGGGATTCTTGTTCTGGAACACCAGAGGGCAATTCTGTTATATTGGCACAAACTGTGATGAATTGATACAACCTTAGCATGTTTGGCATGGCTGAGACTAGAACCCCAGGCCCTTGGATCAGAAGTCAAATGCCATAACAATCATGCTATGGAATCTGTTGTAGGTGAGAAAGTAAAAAGGTATATTTATCATATCTGGCATACCATAAAACTATCTTTTTTATTTCAAACATCTGGATGTGGCTCTTGCCCCTATTCTTGCAATAGAGTAACAAAAAGGTCAGGGCTCGGGGCAGACAGAGATCATTAAATGTACCTTTCAAAGATTATACGCTGATGTAGTATGTAGTTATGCATTCATGAAAGGCATACAGTCATAACACCTTGTTTACCTGCAATGTTAAAGACAATTACCTATTTAAAGTATCTGCATTACTCAGTATACAAGTAATGCAAAATAATGTTGTTGATTTGCAGATTGATGGGGAGAAGGAGTGTGCTTTTAATGCATTGTATGTTAATGAAGCTTTTAAATTGAAGCGTCAAATTGCCTGAAAAATGTAATTATCCACTTAATCCACTTTCAGTTTTTATCCACAAATCACTAAAGTCAATCACATTATATTAGGTAATTAGCCATAAATGGTTTCAATCGGAAGCAAGTTGTTTTTATTGTGTTTTATTACTCAGCACATAAATGAAGCCCCAGGCCACTCTTAAACCCAAACGATAGTTCACTTTGGAAGTTCAACCCTTGTTGGAATAGGGGACTATTAATTTTATGTGTTATGCTGTTATCTGCTCTCATTGAAATGGTGTTTGTTAACTAGTTATTAGTTGAAGCAAATCACACAAGAAAATGATTAGGTCCTGCAAAAATTCAGATTTTCTAAAGGAATTGAAAGAAAATAGGCCTGCTCGGACTATTAAAAAAGATTTGTGATTCTTCTTAGAATGGGTGCAATCTCCCTACCATTTAATAATGTCCAACAGCTTTTTAATTCCATTCTGCCTATCAACCTTTGCTCCAGCGATTCCATTTCTTCCATCAGCTTTTGTTAAGCGATCCCATCTATCATCAGTGATCATGTCCGATTCTGGATGAACTAATTAAGTAATCAATAACCTATAAGCTCCTGACAAGTGGACAAACAGGAGCGATTCTATGCAAGACAGAGATTTATGTTCTGTAATCCTACAGAAAAAAAGGTATTGCATAGGAGCCTCTGGTTCTCATAAATTGCATTCTGCAAGGTACAATATAGAAAATTAGACATCAGTTTTCTTTGTGAATCAAAGTAACTGCTTTTTCAACAGTTGGGTGCATAGTGTTTCATAACAACCATTGCTTGATTAATGTGATCTCTCATAGAGGGGCTTTCATAACTACAAGACTTTCATTTTGACTCATGAGAAATCAATTGCATAAGCAGTTGTTATGAAACACTATGTACCATACTGCTAAATATCCTACCTGGATGGCCTACTCACAGTCTACCTAAGTGGTGCCACCAGTTAAACTAGAATGTACTAGGCAGATTAGGGCTTGAGAATACACCTTCAATTTGGTTTGGTCTTTACAGAGATAAAGTATTTTCCTCTGGGTTGTGGCAATGGACTTCTCAGGGTCTCCTTCACCGGACTCTCAAAAATAGTATGTGTTTCCTTGTAAAACAAAACCACTGAACGTCCCTAAAACTATGCACTGGACTCGGTGTGACATAGGTGCAGCGTGAGAATGTGGAACTGTTGGGGCAGGCTACTAAAATCTTATAGTCCTTACCAAGCTGTCACCCAAGTTCCCCCAGTCTAAACAAGCTGCTTGCTGGGGTCGTGTGGGAATGTGGCAGCCCACCTATAGCTCACACATCCACACACATTGCGCTAGGTGCGATGTATACCTGTCCACCCAGGCTATCATCCTAGATATTGCTGAAAGGCAGTATTCCATCACCTGTGGTGTATACCCTCCGAAGGAAGTGTCTTCTCAGTAGGAATGAAGTGGCTAGAAGAGTGGTTTCTTTTACATATTGGTGGGAGGGGGGAGGGTCTGTTTTCACAGTGAGAATGGGCACAAATAGATTACTGACTATGAATGGAATCCCTCGCAAAGAGGAATACATCCATATTGCATTCAACAGGGCGTGGGGAATACAGGATTTCTAGTACTCGAAGCATAGAAATGGTTGTATCCCCAAAAAAACTGAGATTAAATCTTAGTTTACTATTTGATTTACAAGATGAGAATGGCAGGATTGTGTTTTAGAGGGCTCAAGTTTCAGCACTGCCGATAACAGCACAGCTGTCGCAATATGAGCACTAATGAGTCTAAATTTCCAGCAATAGCTCAATGCGGGGGAAGCTTAATTATCAAAGATCCCCTAACATGGACAGACAGTGTAAACTCCTTCACAAAGTTCCTGCACTCATTTTTAACAGCAGACAAAATCCAGAATCTCGGACAGAATACATCTGTAGTTCTGACATCAAGAAACTAACAAAAACTGCTATGACATGTGGGATAATGCTGTCATAATTTTCCATGCTTTAGGTTGCCCTGTTTATGAAGAACATGAACAACATCTTGTTTAATTTTAAGTTTTTTCCTAGACTTAGTACTAACATATTTAAGATACAAAATTGGTTGGGGGACGGGGGGACGGGGAGGGTCAGGGTAGGGGAACACCCAGATGTCTAGTAAGAAAGTATCTGACTTTATCAGGGAAAATTCACTCAATGTGACACATATAAATATAAGAAGTGTTAGAAATAAACTAACTGATTTCTCTATACTATATGACGACTCTAATATAGATTTTTTAACTTGTTCAGAATCCTGGTTGACTGCAAACGATTTAAGTAATAATTATAAATTGGTTGGGTATAATATGTACCGTAATGACAGATCATGGCTGGAAGATGGTAAAATTAAAAAAGCTGGTGGTTTGATTACATACGTTAAAAAAGAGTTTTGTGTTGTAAATGAATATGATCACTTGAGCATCTCCTGCAAGGATATAGAAGCGCTGTGTACCACAATAAGTAGAGATAACAAGAGAAATATTTTGTTATTAAATGTATATAGACCTCCGAGTGGTAATTTTGCTGTATTCTGGGACAAAATGAAGAGTATAATAAGTGGTATTAACAACCGTGAATCTAAGGATATATTTATATTAGGAGACATGAATGTTGACTTTCTAGTCCACGACCATCCAAATACTGTAACCTTGAAAGAAGGAATGGCTGGATACGGTTTATTAAGTTATATTGATGTGCCTACACGCTATGCAGATAGAGACTCTTGTTTGGATTTAATTTTCTCTAATTGCTTGAGCATTAATGAAGCAGGCTGTGTAATTTGCAATCTCAGTGACCATGAAATGGTTTTTGTTACATGTAAAGAAGTGAGACCTGCTTTTAATGGCAAGATTGAAGTTAAAGGTCGCAAAATGAGAAATTACAATAGACAATTATTTGTGAGATGTCTTCTTGGTTTCAACTGGAGAAACTTCAATTTGGAGATGGATGTTGAAAAATTATGGGCTTTAATTTTAAAAAGAATTAATCATGTATTAGATGTTATGTGTCCATATACAACCTACAAAGCGTATACAGATAGTAAACCGTGGCTCACCCCTGAATTGATTGGTGAAATGCACCACAAAGATAATGAGATGCAAAGGGCAAAAAGGATTGGGGATAAAGCTAAGGTCAAGTCAGCTCGAAAGGAAAGAAACCAAATTTCAAAAAAGGCACACAAATCCAAGAAAACCTTTATTCTTCAAAAAGCTGAAGCAAACAAAAGCAACCAGCGAAATTTTTGGCGTGAATTGAATAAGATAATTCCTCAGAAAAAGGGTGAAACGGATATAATTAAGTTAATGGACCCTGTTACCCAAGAACTCATGCCTGAAGAAAATGTGGCTGATTTCATTAATGATTTCTTTACTAATATTGGGCCTAACCTCTGCAAAAATAATACCACACCCTGGGTTTTTGAGGACACGGTTTACGCTGAAGGTATTATTGATTGGAGTGTTACACCAGTAGAAGTTAAGAAATATATTAAGGACATACCCTTACATAAGACCACTGCTATAGATGGACTAAAGGCTAATGTTCTAAAAGATGCATTTGTATGTCTTTTACCTCAAGTGACGCATATGTTTAACAGGTCTCTGGGGTCAGGTATTATTCCAAAGTCATGGAAATCAGCCTGTATTATTCCTATCCCTAAAGATGGCAACCTCACTCTTGTTGAGAACTATAGACCCATATCTTTACTCTGCACACCTTCAAAAATCCTAGAAAAAATTGTACATTCCAAATTAACCAAATATTTAGACGACAAGGGAATTCTAACTGATAAGCAGGGAGGGTACCGTAAAGGGTTTTCAACTATTCAAACAGTGGGTGAACTAACAGATGACATATTAAGGGATAGAAATGTAGGGATAGAGACAATAGCTGTATATATTGACCTAAAAAAAGCATTCGACACTGTAGATCATACAATATTGTTAAATAAGTGTAAATCATATGGAATTCCGAACAAAGCAATGACCTGGTTAAATAATTATCTAAGTAATAGGCAACAATGCACACTTGCAAATAATGTTAAATCAAGCTTTTTGGATATGTTATGTGGCGTCCCACAGGGTTCGACCCTAGGACCCCTTCTCTTTTTGATTTATGTCAATGATGTAATAAAAGTCATCAAAAACAGCAAAATTCTACTCTATGCGGATGATACGGTTATATATATGTCTGGTAAAGATAAAAATGAGGTAAATAGACTTTTACAAGAGGATTTACTTACCTATAACACTTGGTGTTTAGGTAATAAGTTGACTATTAATTGTAAAAAAACAAAGTTCATGTGCTTTGGTCTTAGTTTCCGCTGGAAAAATTGTAAGTTTAAAATAGGTACTGACAATATCTATGGTGTCTCTAGCTATAAATATCTAGGAGTCATTTTAGATCAAGCTATCAATTACGAGAAATTCCTCAACAATCAATTGACAACGGCCAGTTTCAGAACCTACCAGCTCACAAGGATGAGTGAATTTTTAAGTATATCCACTGGAGTGTTAATTTATAAGAGTTATATTTTACCTATCTTGGAATATGGAGATATACTGATAGTGGAGTCTTATAAGGATTTGTTGAAGAGAAGACAAAGAGCCCAGAACAGAGCCCTTAAAATAGCCCTCAAACAAAACTACAGAGCCCACACAGAGGATATCCATGCCCTAGCAAATATTAATCTTCTTGAAACAAGGTTACTAGCACATCAATATTTAGCAGCCTATAAAAGACAACAATTTCCAAAATTTAGAGATAATAGACGCCTTAATACTAGAGCCTGGGATGGCCCCATACTGAAATGTTTTACCCCCCATGCAAAATCTTATACACGTAGTTTAGAATGGAGTTTAGCATTTGCTTGGAATAACCTTGAACCTGAAGATAGAAATATTCCTACATTCCTCTTATTCAAAAATGATGTCAAAAAATTTCTAATTAACAATATCCCAGATAAAGTCACCAATGAGTGACGTGGAGTGGCCCCCCCTCGCCTTCTCTCTCCCCCACACCCCCCCCCCCCCTCAAGATCAAAAATGGTTTTCTTCTTTCAACAAAGCCAAAGACACTACTAACACTTAGCTCTAAGTATCTAGAGGTCTGAGTTTTGCACGATGCAGCCCTAGACAAGTGTTGGTAACAAACATACAGGTTTTCATATGTATCTTTCTTTATACATGCATATGACATGATTGTGTTTAATGGACATGATACATAAAACTGGTTTGTAAAAGTAAAATATGCCTTTATAATCTGTGAAATAGTTATTTTTGTATAAGGGTTTAATTTGGCTCGCCTATATGAACTATCAATACTAAGTTATACATGTAAAGGTCGCTGACTTAAATATTAGCCTTTAAATAGGCTAAGATGCGACCCGTTTTCAGTTAAGCCATATGATAAAAGTGTAAATGTATTAAAATGTTAAATACGTAATAAAGACAAATTCAAATTCGACATTATTTTGCGCTGACGTCAGTGACAATATTCTTATTTATCCCCTTGCATAAAATACATTGTTTTCATGACGTCATTAATGGGCCAACTTTATTTTCATAATGAAGTCACAGATAATAATGATTTGATAAGTTCAAGGTAATGATATTATGAGAGTTTAGAGTTTCCATGAAAACGCTGCCAATGGATGGAGGTACCTCTTTGTGAAGTGAAGTCTACTCTCTGGAGGTAGACTGATTGAGTTCATACCACTTCTGCCAATTAGTTTGGAGTCCAAATAGCTGGCATTCCATGAATAATCTATTTACGGATGATTTATACAATGCCAGATTCTGAGTTTTTCACAATTCTCATTTCACAAGTTCTAGTTGGTTCATGGTAGTGGAAAGGACAACCATAACATTTATTAATTACCAGAATCTAAGCAGAAGCAATTGCATACATGTTGTTTTACCAAATGTCTGACTGGTGACAATGGATATAACGTATACATCCCAGAAGTTTATCTATGTATACATAAAAGAGAAAAATGGGGGATTCATTAGCAAGGTTACTTTTATACCATATTATGTGTTTTGTTCTATGTGATGTTCTACAACTGTGTTCCATTAAAGGTTTTATCTGTGTATCGACAACTCTATGAGTATTGCACATTTGTCATTGTAAGGTGTTCTCCATAGTCACATACAATTATGTAGATCCAGCACTGTGATTTTGTTCCCCTGCAGCAGTGTAGTAATTTAGCTGACAGCTTCATTCAGCAGTTGATCAGCTTTTAGTTATCTGTACTTTGGCAATATAGCATTAGCCAAAGTGTTTGTTTGTTACATTGTTCTGTTCTCCATGTGTTTTAAGTCACTGTGTGATGAATATATGCTAAATGGGCAGGTGTGTGACACTCAATACATTAGAGTCATTATTAACAATAGCATAATAAAGTTTCACAATATTGGATAATACTTGGCAAATAACACAATACATGTAAATCCATTAAAGAGAATGCCCATAATGTATTCAGTGGATGTCATAAATAAATGGAAAGAGCTTACGGAATATCATAGGGTAGCACATTACCTGCGACACCTGTCGCCTAACACTGAACTCAGCATCTTGGGCAGCTAGGGACCCACATCATGGATTAAGCAGTAAAGAGTGACATAAGCCCTGCTCAATGGATGAAGGAGCAAAGGTTTGCAATTTAACCCATAAAGAGAGCTCGCACCTGTTACAGTTATACTCTACGGAATATAATAGCCCTAGATATTCGTCTCCTCCATTCTCTAGCTCACTCGAATTTCATCTGGAGTTCCCCAGGTCCTATAAATTCTATTATAATTTTGGCGTAGTCTATAAACAGCATTGTATGCCTGCCCAATGCTACGCGATGGGTTTTAAAACGAATCATCATCATTCTACAGTGTTGCTAGTAAGAATGGTTCTAGAGATATGGCAGATGACTGAATAAATGACATGTATGTTGTTAGGAATTCGTCACAGCTGCTTGGACATTACACTTGCTGAACTAGCTTTAGAAGCTACCTCTAGTAGGTCCTTAGCTGCTTGGGCTGCTGCATTCAGTATGAGCTGCCCCAGTAATAGCCCCCTACATGCCCAGACACCTCCCACTAATAGAAACCGTCCAATGCTATAGAAGTCTGGGTACCCTAGCCCAATTCCCACACAGTCCAGTTCCGAGGAGTTCCAAGGAAGCATGAGAAGTAAAATAGGGGACTCGTAGCTCCTCCTACCAGGCCCTGGTGTCTTGCCCAAAGGTCAGTGGCATTGGGAGCCATTCTAGTACAGTGTGGCTGGTCGAAGGGGAAGAGTCCTGTTCAGTAGGTCCACTTAGTCTCTGGTAAGCATCTCAATGAGAGTGAGCCTGAGATGGGGGTCAAAACTAAGGGCACATGGCTAAGTGATGGGCACTACATATAATACAGCCCTTCACATTGGTCGGGATGATGAAGGCATCCCGTTTAATGATCTAGATAGAGGAGCGGGAAACACTAGCGCCACCTTCAGCCAGCGTCCGGCATAATCACACAGGGGCGCCACCAAGCGGCTAAACCAAGAACTCTGCCATTTCTACAAAGATCTCACGGCGTGAAGGTCTCCGCATATATATTTTGTTCGTCATAGTTAATTATTAACTAGTCCTGGGTCGTCGTTCAGACAAGAACATGGCCGGACCGACGAAGAAGACACCTGCGGTGGTTACTAGGTCAAAAAGGGCGAAGGCAGCGAAGGCGCTCCCTAAGAAATCGACGAACGCTAGCAACCCGGCCCCGCCTGACGCCGGCGTGCAGGACCTCGTGGTGCTGTCACCAGTCAAGATACTGACAGACAGGGTCAACAGCCTCGACGGACGCCTCGGCACGGTGGAAGGAACGTCAGCGGAGATACTTAAGTATGTTAAGCTCATAGTACCTCATCAACTTGTCGTCCCTCCTCAACAGCTGGCCCATGTACCAGCGGGCCCGGTACCCGTGGCCCAGTCAGCTGTCACTGGTGGTGTGCCGCCCGTCACTGTGCCCGCGCCTGTCAACCCGGGTCTGGATGCCGGGCAGGCTGCCCATGCTGCTGTCACCCGGCCCGCTTCGCTGGGCCTCCCGACAACACTCCAGCAGCCCGCTCGTCAGCTGCCTGCCGTCGCTGGGGACGGGGCGCATGGATCTACCCCTCGCCCTACCCCATACGATAGGCCAGCTATGTCCCGCAACCTCAACAATGCTGATCTGCATGCTCTGGTTACTCAGGCAGCCCCTGTCGAGAATCTCCAGGTGGGTTTGCCGGTGGCTTTCAACGAAGAGACAGATCCAGCGGTGACGCAACAAGTCAACTATCTCCTCAACAATACAGCCAGACAGATACAGTCCATCAAAGGTAGGCCAACTCAGTCCTATGAATATGTGATGCGTGGCCCTGCCCAGATTAAGACTGAATTAAATGATTTGGATGTACCTGAGAACCTGTACGGACTATTCAGAATGATTAGAGATGCAAAAACCCCCGCCCTCCAGAAACCCCATCTCACAGCCCACCTGTACCAATTAATCTGTGACGCCAAAGAGTTTGACTGGCCACAGGTTCGAGAGTGGAGCGAGCTCGTGCTGGCAAAAATTGCATCAGGCGAGTATGACTGGATCACCGATGCTGCTGACATCCAGGCACGTCGGTCAGAGACAGCCAGATCTGCCCTGGGTCGTAGGTATGCGACAGCTTACTCCGGTGCCAAGCCCATGACACGCCCCTCTGCTGCCGCAGCATCAGCGGCGGTAGCTGCTGCCCAGCACGCTGCTGCTGCAGCTCAGGATGGCCCCAAGCGTAAGCGCCAGCGAGTTAAGCAGCAGCAGCCATTGGCCAGAGCGGATGCACCATGTAAGCAGTACAACAAGCAGGGATCATGTGCAAAGCAAGAAGGTCATGTAGAGGCTGGTGTGTCACAGTCACACCACTGCAGCCACTGTAGGAAGCATATGAACTCCATTTACTACCATCCCAAGTGCGAGTGTAGAAACAGAGGGTGGCAGCCCCCTGCTACCTTCTATGGCTCGTCCTTTCGCGGACAGGCCGGGCAGGACCGGCCAAACTACTAAGTCTGCCCTACACCTGATGAAAAGTGATACTACCCGGCACGTCCATAGACTAGATCCTGAGGCACCTCGGTTCGTCCCGGATGCCTCCACCCATCCTCCCCCTGATAGTGTAGGGCCTAGCTCAGGCTGTAAAAGAGCTATAAACAGTTGTGATCGTCCTGCACCAGGATTGTGGCCTAGCTCAGGCATGAAAGGAGCAAAAGTGCTAAAGCCTAGCTTAGCCTTAAAACAAGCGTGTGAGCCTAGCTTAGGCGGTAAACAAGCACCTGTGCCCCCTTGCAGCATCACAGCGGTAGAGCAACTCCCTGCTGTCTCTGTCAAGAATCCCACAGCGCCTAGCTCAGGCATAAAAAGAGCCGGTAAGGATCAAGGCCCCACTCCGTGCTATAAAAAGCAACGTCTAGAGACAGCCCTGATACCAGATCCCTACACACTCATCGCTGACGTCACACATGACTCAGGCCAACACACAGCTATACCCATCGCTCAGCGACTGCAGGCACTGTCAGCAGCTGATAACAGCAAGGATGGGGGTTCTGCACGTATGCCTACCCCTTCCTCCCCTACAGCGCTCCAGAGTGAGGTATATGATAATGCTCAGGTGTATGCCAGGCTGGACATGGATGTACCAATCATCATGGACACTGTCAAGCCGGTACATCTAGGCCCCACACCTCAAGAGTTTGCCCCTGTCAAGAGGTCCTACTGGCCGACTATAGATGTGAAGGAGTGGGAGACCTTCCCTCGGCATGCATACCTGTATGATGCTATATCTAAATCGGGCCTCCCCAATCATCTAGGTGCTCGTGAGCAGCTCCCATCTGCTCTGTGCCTCGAACAGTGGGATGACCTCTTATCAGACTACCATGACAAGAAGTTATGTGATTATCTGCGCTATGGATTTCTGGTCGGTTATACGGCCAAGAACCCGCCTAAGAGGGTGGAGACCAATCACACTTCTGCCCTGGAGTACCCTGATGATGTCAGAAAGTTCATCACAAAAGAGCTTTCCATGGGTGGACTCCTCGGCCCATTCACAGCCCGTCCCTTTAAGCCATGGACACATGTAGCACCAATAATGACAAGGGCCAAGAAGGACACCCTGGCACGCCGTACCTAGCTCCCCCACTGACCCCTGCTGACCTTGTCGCAGCCTGTCTCTACCTCGACAAGGCTCAGAGAGGTGCCCCACTCAAGGCGGCACTGACGGTAGGGTTCTTTGCTTTTCTTCGCGCATCGAATCTACTAACACCGGCAGCCCAAATGTGGGGTGGCCCTCACACCCTCAGGAGGAGCGATATAACCAGCAATGTAGCAGGACTACATGTGGTTATAAGATCATCTAAGACCATCAAGGCTGGAGCTCAGCCAGTCGTCATTACACTCCCGCGCATGCCCAGCTCTCCTGCATGCCCAGCTACTGCATGGGACCGATACATCACACAGGTCCCATCACATCCAGGTGCTCCAGCGTTTACTCTACATGATGGCAACCCCTTGACACCTGCACAGTTGGTCACAGTCCTCCAGCAGGCCTTGGCTCAATCTGGATGCCCATATGCACAGCACATAAGGTCTCACTCACTAAGACGTGGGGGACTGTGGGCAGGATTAGCAGCGGGGTGTACAAGAGATGACCTGGCAGCCCATGGCACATGGGCATCTGCTAATGGCCTCAGGCCGTATCTCCCGACTCAGTCCTCAACCAATGTGGCAGCTTCACTCGCCACCATATTTGCCCTTTAAATACAAAAGGACTGACTCATACAACCTAAAATGATATATATATTGTGTTCTACCTCAACATACCGTATAGACATTCATATTAATGTAAACCACTGTTTAACATGTTCTATATTCTTCGGAATAAAAATTCCGTATTATAAAAGTGACTTTTCTTTATCATTGGTCGGGATGATGAAGGCATCCCGTTTAATGATCTAGATAGAGGAGCGGGAAACACTAGCGCCACCTTCAGCCAGCGTCCGGCCTAATCACACAGGGGCGCCACCAAGCGGCTAAACCAAGAACTCTGCCATTTCTACAAAGATCTCACGGCGTGAAGGTCTCCGCATATATATTTTGTTCCCGCCCTCCATCCCTCAAAGACAGATATTCAAAGTTTCAAACTTTTAATGTTTTAATTTATTTCCTGCAAAAATGCAGTACATCTATATAACCTTTAAATACAAAAGGACTGACTCATACAACCTAAAAGGATATATATATTGTGTTCTACCTCAACATACCGTATAGACATTCATATTAATGTAAACCACTGTTTAACATGTTCTATATTCTTCGGAATAAAAATTCCGTATTATAAAAGTGACTTTTCTTTATCATTACATTAAGACTTGAATGCCTTATGGGCATACCTTTTGCCCCTGTTCTTCCAGTTGCACAGCTCCAAGGAAGCATGGATGATGAACCGCTGGAGTGCTCCAGCCAGGGCTGGTGTCTGGCAGAGGGGTCAGAGGCACATCTCTGGTCAGCATCTCAATGTGAGTAAGTCTGAGCGTCAGTCTGGGAAAGGGAGGGGGTGGGAAGTCAGTGCTGGGGGCAGAGGGAGTGATGTAGATAACCATTGCCTTGCACAGATCATATACTGATGTAGTATGGAGTACACTGTAAAAATTCCGTCAAAATAACGGACATTCACTGGCACCACTGGCTGCTGGACTTTCACCGTTAAGATAACCGTCACTGTTGTTTCAAGTTCACTGTAATTTTAGCAGTGAAAGTCCGGCACCCAGTGGTGCCAGTGAATCACCTTTATTCTAATAGAATACGGGACATCATTATAATTTCAATACAGTGCCTAAACAATAGTTATAATGGTATTTTGTGTAATTTAACTCATTCATCCCAGTTTTTTTCCGTCCATTTATCCACCTATACATAACTCTATGCTCAATATGGTTCCATGCCAAATTTGGTACTATGTCCAATCAGCAATATCATCTTAGTGTCAAGACTTCAGGCCTAATCATTAGGAATCAGTCTATGAGAGCCTTATAAAATACTTTGTAATGCCAGTCCATGAGAAGAAGTCACTCTAGGATGGCTACAGAGCAAACCTTACAGCTGTTTATCTATATATTTTTCTTATTACCACAAAAATGGTGTTCTTAGCATCCATGAAAATCTTCTCATGAACCAAACTGCCACCTGGTGTGATAAAACTAACATCAATTAAACGTAGCTTTACCATAAAATAAATAAACTGTGTTTCACTATTAAATAAACTGTGTTTCACTGTGCTGGATTATGGATATTCAAAGTAAAATTGATCGATTTTACATTGCCCCACTGTAATATTATATTATGATGATCCACCGTAAAATTTTACATTGATTCTCTGTATATTCAATGAAATATTTTTACCATACATAGTGTGAGGGACTCGAACCCGGGGCCTTCCGCCTGCCAAGTGATTGCTCTACCACTGAGCTACATCCCCTTGTCCTATCAGATAAACCGTGTCTCACGTTACTGGATCGGTATGGTACAGACGGGGAGGATTACCCAGGTGTTTCCCCCCTTCAGGCTTTCCACCAGGGCACGGGGAATCCGGCCCCTACAATAGCTTCACCGTAAATTAATAAACTGTGTTTCACCGTACTGGATTACAGATATTCTCAGTAAAATTGGTCCACTTAACATTGCCTCACGGTAATCACATTTACAATGATCCACCGTAAAGTTTTGCATTGATTCTCCGTATATTCAACAGAATATTTCTACAGTGTAGGTATGGCTCTCATAAATGCAGTTGGAGTTCAGCCTAAAGTGATTCCCACAAATATTGGGCTTTAGTAAATATAAACAACTGAGAGGACAATTACTTACCCAACGTGTCTGCCAACACAGTATTAACATAATGGGTAAAAGTGTACACAAAGTTGATCTGCAGTTTGATGTGGGAGAGCAACGAACAGAAGAAATGATAATGCGTTGTGTGTTTATGAAGCTTTTAGATCACCTGACAAATTGAATAATTCACTTAAACCACTTTCAGTTTTTTATCCACAAATTACTCAAGCAAATCACATTATGTCCAGCACAAGTGGTTTCAATCAGAAGCAAGATGTTTAATTATGTTTTATTATGAAGTACTTTGAGCCCAGGCCACTCTTAAATGCAAACGATAATTTACTTTGAAGGTTCACTAACATTTTCTTTGTTGCTTCAGGGAATCGTTTACGTCGCTATTTACACGTTATGCTGTTAGCTTACTCTCGTTGAAAGTGAAACTCTGCTGTGTTTGTTAGCCGGTTATTGGATCAAGAAAATCACACAAGAAAATAATGAGGCTGTGGAAAAATTGTGTTTTCTTAAATGAATTTGAAGAAAGTAGGAAAGCTGACCTGATGGGACCATTAGTTTAAGAGATCATGATTAGTTGCAGCCCGCAATGGACACCACAAATTGCCGATTGGAATCGATTCCTAGAACAAAAAGGGGACCAGAAGGAGAGGCTCTGCAGTCACAAAAGACACCCATGGATGTTATTTGCAAAAGAGGGGTCCTATTTAACGTTAACAATTCATGTCTGATGTAATGGATAGTAGACCTCGGGGGTTTCGATTTCAGACTATAGGTAAAGCAGCTGGCAAGTTGAGACATTTGAATTGCCAAGATACATTGTATTTGACGATGGAGAAACAATATGACACATTCTACTGTTGTTCCATGTATAATTATTATCTTGGACACTTGCCTTTAACGATTCTGAAGGAACACCACCAGAAGCCATAGAGCTGGCAAATTAAGTCACAAAGATGATTGATCTAACCACTTGATGTCATCATTCAGTGGATGAGTGGCTATGCTGGAATCAGTCTTGCTTTATGGGGAACTACAAAGGTGGATGTTTCCATTATTAATAAACTACTCATCTGTTTATCACAATTAGCTTAATTTTAGGGCTCATTCAGTACTGTGCATTCAAAAAACTAAAAAGAAATAGGATAAGAACTAGAGATGTTGTCTGCTTTTTGTACAGTTACACCGCCATCCGTCCCACTAGAATCGGCAACATGCTTTTATCATCTTGGCCCATTTGTATCACATTTGGTGAGAATAAAATTAGTTCATGGAAAAAATTCGAAATATATTGACACAATATCCTGCAACAAACCCAATGTGTCGTAAAGGAAAGACAGGATGGTAGCAGAATTATCTTTTTTTAAGCTGATGAATCCAGCGTCATCTGTATTGAAACTACAAAACAGAAGAAAACTTTGTCTGGTATTGCCAGGAGGCCTTCACCGTACATTGACAGACCGGAATCGCTTCACTTCTTATGTCATTCCTATATGTCTGAAAGTAAGATCATGTTCCCTTTTATTCGGATACTTCCCAATAGAGGAATATCATATTTCTGAATCAGAGCCTGTTTTCTTCACATTTCATTACCTTTGGTAAGGGGTCTCTTGTTTCACTGCTTCCGGTAGAATATTGAACGTTTGTAAGAAGCAAAGAAAGTTGAGTATCATATTTCAATATATGTCTGCACATAGAGGGACAGCAGATACTGTCATGCAGTACTCGGAAAGGGAGGCAGCTCTGAGTATGGTAGTTCATTGGTGTATATGGATATCGAAGAGTCTGATACCATTATAATGTAGAAAACTGACTTTCAAAAGAAACCACCTCTAAAAGAAGCACGCCTGTATCAATTCCCTAGCAATAAAATTGATGTTATATTGTATTTCTCTATATTGTTATTGCTCTTCAAACAGTTCGTGCCATTTAAATACAAGCGGAACACAGATATGTGGAAGGGATTTAAAAAATGCATTTAATGTACATGCAGTAATACTATTGTATGATATGTAAAGAAAATACATTGAACTACACATGATATCCTGCGACAATCTTCACCATTTGCAGTTCTGATGTCAACAAACTAATATTGGGACAACATAGAAATCCAATGAGTTCTTAATCAAATCAATGATAAAGTGAGGATTTTAGAGTTTCTGTGAAAACGCTGCCATAATAGAGTCTTGATGGAGGTTAGGAGAAGTCTGCTGTCTGAAAAGACTGCCGAAGTATCACCACAGCTCTCCCAAAAAGACAGGTGGACTAAGTATATTAATATCACTTACACCAATCTGTTTGTCATAGCAGTTAGAATAAGCTAACTTAACATGCCTGATGCCAATTTAAAGTTTGTCCATGGTAGGGGGAGGAAATACAATATAACCATCTAAAACAAACATGCTCGTGCATCGACTGATGGCAGTGAATATATAATATATACATCCCACAAGTTCCTCTCTATATACATTCATATAGAGAAACATATGGGATATTGAGTAGCAGGATCGTTTCAACCATACATTGAAATTCTTTGGTTCTAAGTCTTGTGGTATGACGTTCTGTTGAAGAGCATATTCCTGCTTTGAACAACTACTTGACGAAGATGGCACATCTGACATGGCATAATATTTTTCTTACTCAAGTATGCAGACTCACAGTTGTGATTCGAATCTGCAGCATGCAAGCATCATTTTTAATCTTTGTAATCAATAACACATCGCGAATAAGTCTAATATCCACAATAAATCCAGCACTGCTGTCTGGCATGTAGACTCCACGTTCATCAGGTGACGTGATGAGTCAAGGGGGTGGGCAGAGGGAATGTTCGGCAAAGTGACAGAAGACTTTATTGGTGCTGCAAACCTAACCACATTCTGTGACCATCCAACCTTGTATGATAATATACGTAATTCAATGTCCAGTAAACCTCAGTTCAGGGAACCGGGGCTAAACCAGTCAGTATCAGTGCCTTACTCCACCTCAGGCTCGAATAGAATCCCTACCCTACCCTACCCTTCCCCAGGGCGGCATATCACCAGTGACACCTGTCACCTAAACTCTGAACCCAGCAACCTGGGCTGCTAAGGACCCTCGTCCTAGGGGTAAACATGTTTACATTTATGTTTTATACTGTATGTATGTAGTAATTATAGGACGAGTACTAAGCTGTACATATACCACTAGCTGTATGCAGTATATAAGAGGTATGAAATGCTTTGTTCTCGCTGTGGTATAACTTCTGAAAAAAACATGATTAATAGGGAATATCCAAGAACAACATGTTGTATTCTTTATTGCTAACTAGCTATAATCCACAATTCGTTTAGGTTGAGGCATTTTATAGTTTGAGGTAGAATGTAAGCCCAGGCGTTCTATGTTTGTCTGAAAATTCTGAAAATATACTTGTTGGGGTATTTTATCTCTATCGATTGTTTTACCAATGAGGTTCTTCTCAGTTTATCTTATTCCCCTCACCAGTCCTTCCTCACCAGAGACTGTAAAGGTGACCGGCCCTCATTAATCTGTATCAACGCTGCTTAAGGACAGGGTCATGTACATATGTCAGCTTGAGACACCAATTCAGCACTGGTAAGTAACTCACAAACACTCACATGGGCTGCATTCATGCATTAATCGTATGTACTCACGGGCCTAGCCCATTAAAGCAGGGTGACCCAGGGTAACTGACCTTCACTTGATGCTGAATTGGTGCTCAGGTGTGAACTCTCTCATGTCTCCCTTTATGTACCAGCCCTCTGCTGATTGCAGCCTCTCATTACAGCCCTGGGTCATGGTATATGAGTATTCCTTGCCTTTGTGACTCTGCAATGTGACTCTGACCCAGTATGAGACTAACGGTGCAATGTCAGAAATAGGAATAAATCAAGAAATGATTCTTCTTAAATTATAAATATCACAACGTAACCTAGCAAAATATGGTCAAGAGGGCTGTCTTGGATTCCAAGCTCACGATAATTGATGATCATTTAATATGTTCTACTGCGTTTTTCTGTCATCCCAATCCATCAATTATTGTTGACACTGGAGATATAAAATGCATTTGCATCGATAATGGACATGAGCAACTCATTTCTGTGAACGGCCATCTTGGTGCAAAGATGCAGGCCTGAATATTGTGTCAAGTGATCTCTGTAAGCAGAGTGGTGATGACTCTGGGTCACGATTTGTGCAGCCCAATGACAAGGCGCACCAGGATCCCTGCCGAACCTGTAATCTGCATACAGGCTGTTCATTAAGGCCTTGTATGTGTCTGCTCCTGGATATGTGATCCATTCATGAAAGGAATGTACCATGCCATTGCCATAATTTGCCGGGGGTATATAGGGATGGAATTATGCACTAAAACAGGATTTTAGAATGTGTGCTTGTGTCTTGTTTAAGCATCCAGTCTAGGACTACAGCCCTGCCAATGCAATACCTATTATATTTCAGCTTAACCAGACATTTTGGTCAAGTCTACTTAGTGTTGTTCCAATAGAAGCTGAGACTGGATATTTATTATTTCCCGTGGACATAGTGTAGTGGGACGCTGTACTATTTCTATAGAACCGGATTGACTTGTTTGGTTGTTTGTTGTGGCGTACCCGGGCCGCACTCCTGTCTGTATGTCCGGTAAGTAGATTACATAACCCAGCACTTGAGCATTGGTGGAGTGCAACCTGGTGATATGCACCGAACCGAGACCGCCATGTGTGACCCAAACTTGTTCGGGTGCCGCGTCGGTGCGGGGGAAACCGGTTTCAGGTTACCCGGAATTCCTCGGGAACTCAGGTGTTTACGAGTTATGGAGTGGAATTATATAATCCCCGGTATATAAACCCCTGGGTTCTTCTACTCGGGGACTCAGTCTTGCTGTGCAACTTGGCCGGCTTGGTTGTTCCTCATCAGAGGTTCCTAGAACTCTGTTGTACTTTGTGGCCTTGTCCTGCTGCTGCTCCTACCTCGGTGACCTTGCGTCTCTCTCCGTTTCACCCTTCGGGGGACATTGGAGATAGACGCATTCGGTATTGCACTCCGAGCCCGGCTCCCCCTGCGGAGACTGGCTCATTGAGAGTGTACAGAGATAGGAGAGAGCCTTGGACGCTGAGGAATTATTGATAAGACCGTGAGCGTATCACTCCTGTATGTTCATACATCACATGTTGTTGGAAAGCATATTTGAATATCACCATCTGTCTGTATGATTACGAGCCATATGTCAAATGAATAAAGAGTAATTTCTAACAACCTATTTTCGAATCTGGAGTTTTTCATAGCTGGCGACTAATTAGAATAGCCAACAGCTACAATAGTTTAGGTCCCAAATTGCCTTTGATGAGTCAATTGACAAAGCTATATACTACATAGTTACTATAATATAACTTTAAAAACTACAGAATACACAAACAGTGTTTATAGTGGTGCTTTAAAAAACATCGAGGGCAGATCACAGTCTAGGACCTGGTTCTGGTATTACTTTTCTTGTACACCGACCGTGACCTAGGGACAACCCAGTAAACAAATAACCTTATACACCATTTCATAACGTTATATATCAACGTTTTTCTAAGGCTCTTTAGTATGACATAACGTTATGTAAAGTTTAAAACGTTATTTTGACGTAAAATAAAGTTTTTTTGTTAGCTTGGAATCGGATGCAGGACACACCTTGGAAACTGGCCACTCACCTGGGCCCTGTTCTCTGGAGTAGGTCACATGGTACACCGGGAAGGTATGGTACAAATCTGTTAACGTGTCTTTTTTTCGGCTGAGCAAGGGCACCCTGCTGGATATCCGATTCGTCTACCCCTTGGTCAGAGTGAATAAATTCACCAATTATCATTGTTATCAGGACTGTGACATATGTAATGTGTAATTATACAGCAAATAGTGCTGTAAGACCAACTACGGCAAAAAGTGCTGTAAATGTACAACACATTGTGCTGTTTAAATATAGTAACATTTTAGAGTGTTGTGGAGTCGTGATCCCTGTATGTTCATAAAGGCTGAGGTGTGAGGTCAAGTGTGTGTGTGTTATTGTATGTATAGCCAGTCCCGGAACCAGGCCAAAGTGTCTCCGTGCCTGACACGGACACCATATGACATGTACAAGATCTTCTTTCATACACAGAAAAGTCAGCGTCATTGTCGCTAGAACCACTCTCACATGAAAGTCAAGCACTGCCTGACTTTCATGTGAGAGTGGTTCTAGTGACAATGACGCTGACTTTTCTGAGTATGTTGTTAACAATATGTTATGGACGATGTGGACTATACTAGGACTTGGATCACAACGACATAGCAGGGCAAGGAGTACGGACATACAGCCCATGACATACAGGCAGTGCTTTGTTTTAGATACTGATGAGCCCTTGTGAGAGAATACAGCGCACACTGAGATACGACTGCTGAGGTATGTATCCAAGACATTTATAGGGTTAATAGGGATGTACGATGTTCAATACGCAGGTAACTTAGAGATGCCATATAATTTTGTTTGGACTATAGAATGCAGGCCTTTATTGCATTTATGAACACGACATAACAACGAATATGTGTTTATAGAACATTAATTTTTATTCATAGATTTGGTGATGTATATTATCAGACTTCGAAAATTGTATAGGTTCTGACCGGGTTGAGGAAGGTCATTTGTCCAGATATTAAAAAAGTGATATTATCCTCAAGAACCTATCAAAGAACATGATAATTTGACCTGCCAACATGTCAAATTATGAGTAGAAGGAATTGCCTGCGACTATCGACAGTTCAAACTGTCATTAACCGAGTAAAATTATCTTATTGATAGTTAAAACTGTCAATAACATAAAAGAATCTCTAATTGACGGTTCCAAAAATAGAACTGTCAATAAGAGGAAATTAATTCAACTGTCAATCTATTCTACTATTGACTGTCAATAAGAGAATGTTATTCACATGTTAACAGTTGGAACTGTCAATAGTGGAAACGTTCCTCTTATTGACAGCTCGAACTGTCAATAGCACATAGATTATATTGTTGTTAAGAATCCTTTACCAAACTATCAGGGAAAACGGAAAAGGACTTCTTGTCCCTACCTTGCACAACCACTGAATGCCTTGTTGACCAAACTATCAATAGTGTCAAAAGTGTCAATTTTCTCTCTTAATGACAGTTCCTTACCGTAACTGTCATAACCTTGGGAGCCAGTCGATTTTTACGAAACTGACCCCAAATAATTTGACTTTCAAAAGGATTTTGATCCCAAAATGGATTTTGCCTCAAAACATATCCCCCCCAAAAAAACAAACACCTGTTTTGACCCAAAACTTATCTTGGCCCGAAACCAAATTTGGGATGAAAACCGATTTTGGCCAGCAAACCTTTTCCACTTAAATCTGATTTTCCACTTCAAAACCATTTTTCTCTACACAAGCATTTTTCACAACAACAAAAAAATCGATTTTGACTTCAAATTTGATTTTGACTTCAAACTCGAATTTGTCTACAAGATCAGATGAGAACTGTCAAAAATCTTTTCACTTACTGTGAACAACAGCAATATTTTCCACAATTGACAGTTCGGACTGTCAATAGCATTTTTGAAATGAGTTCTAATAATCTGTTTATTTGCAGGAGAGGGAGACTTCCCCAGTGATTTTACAGGGTGCAAGTCCCATCAACATCATGAATGTCACAGCTTTCATGTGGGCTATACTTCCATTGCTCTGTGCCACAATTGGGCAAGTGCGATCCAGTGGGAGAATCCATTATCGTCAACAGATTTACCATAGTTTTGCCACCTACTACCGAGACACACTGAAATTTCCATCCTCCAATAAGATTATTGCCAAATACTTCATATCGTATAACACCTCGAAATGTTGTCCTGTGTTTAAATTAGGATATAAAAACTGGGAATCCCCTGACAGAGGATACTACTCCGAGTGTCCAGCAGATAGTCTGAGGGAAGTGGCCTTATATAGCCCCTTTTATATAATTGCCAAGGTTGACTTCATTAACTCTGGATGTAGATATGAAGAGCATAGAACTGTTTGCAATGGTACCAGAACACTAACGGCTGTGGAGGCTAAAACATGGGCGTTTGAAGCTAGTTATGAATGTGTAAATAAACAGAACCTAGACTTATTCTTTGAGGCTGACATACAATACATCACAAATTTTGCCTTTAAGTGTGAACCCATGGAACTTCCGTTTTGCAGAGATCACTTTGGTTACAATGTCACTACCTTTCCCAATGCAGTCGGCCAAGTTTCCCAGATGGAGGCGAATAGAGCTCTTGCACTTGTCCAAAAAATAGAGCATCTCCTTACCAGTTGCTACCAGCATGCTATGCTATTTGTCTGTTATGGCTTGTTCCCTCATTGTCACAACAATAACCCAGTTGTTCCTTGCTGGAACATGTGTGTGGAGGCACTAGATGGATGCGGTTTCATTCTTACCCTAGCGTATCAGCCTTTGACATGTGGCACCCTTCCCGACTCTCTAGACCCAGATGTCTGTTTCTACAAACCGGTTAAATGCCCTCTGCCACAGTCTCCACTATTTGGCTTGGTTATCAGTGATGGCAATAGGTTGGGTAACATCAGCAGATACCAATGTAATGAAGGGTACAAACTCAAAGGGCAACCTGTGCTACGATGCAAAGCTTCTGGGTACTGGAATGCCAGTGAACCAACCTGTGAACCTCCTGCCACTAGGGCCGCCCCTGCAGCACTGATATCACATGAGGGAACTATTGCTATAGCCTCTCTCATACCAGGAGTGCTTCTTATTGTGATGGTCATGGTGTGTTTTTACAACAGAGACGACATTAAAGTATTTGTGATCTACAACAGATACAACCCTTTCTGTATGAAAAACATTCAACAAGAAAAGAAGTTATTTATTGCCTACAGTAGTCAGGACAGGGATGAAGTTTCAGGCAACTTTGTCCCTAAACTCAAAGAACAGCTTCAAGGCTGGTCAGTGCAGACCTACCAGGATGACTTTACTGCTGGCCGCTCTATACTGGACTGCATCAAGGAGGGTGTGTGGGAGAGTCAAGCAGTGCTGGTGCTCCTAACTCCGAACTTCATGGCAAGCGCTTGGTGTCTGCATGAGTTCATTGAGGCTGAGACTCGGTCAGCTCTAGAAGATGGTTTTAAGTTGATAGTGGTCATGTTCACACAGGACAACCAGGGTCTGCCAGTGGAGCTTATCGAGGGTTTACCAGAGAGCCTGAAGAGGTACATTAGGACCCGTGTGTACCTGGCCCTTTGGGAACCTCTCTTTTGGAATAAACTACGCCAAGCACTTGCACCTTGAAATGATATAAAAGACTCATGTGACACTGTTTTGGCTTGGGCTGAGCAGCTGCTAAGCAGTGTCATTGAGGTTTTAATTGGTCAAATCAATTATTCAATTATCTGCAATATGAGTCTCTCTCCAGTCTGTAAAAAGAATTGAAGAATACATGTCTATGAAGTATTGTTCACAATGATTCAGAATGTTAGAAAGGATGTGCCAAAACCCTGCGTTCACCTGCAACATGTTCCGGGTAATGCAGGAGGGTTACATTTGTACATCATGCTGACGCTATGGTATTGATATTCCCACGAAGGGTCTCCTTTTGGAAGATTTATATCTCTGGCAGGAAATCAGTACATGTTACCTCCCTGTAGCCCCCGACCCAATGTTCGAGGAATTTAGACATTATTTCATGTGGAATATTGCAGTCATATAGTTAACCTATAGTCAGCCATTAAATCGGCTGATTTGCACTATATAGTCAAGTGACTATGAATTTAATAGTTTCATGGTCTAAAGTAGTCACTATGACTAATAGATATAGTCAATCATGAGAAATAACGGGAAGGCAGGTCAAGGTTCAGCAGGGTAGAGCAAGGCAGAGCAAAGCTATTGAGTTGAGTAATGTAGAGCAGAGCATGGCAGAGCAGAGTAATGTAGAGTATAGCAGGGTAGATCAAGGCAGAATAAGGTAGAGCCAAATCATGTAGATCAGAAGAAGGCAGAGCAAAACAGAGTAAGGCAGATCAGAGTAATGTAGAGGAGAGAAGGGCAGAGCAGTGTAATGTAGAACAAGGTAGAGTAAGGCAGAGCAGAGTAATGTAGATTAGAGACAGGCAATATAAGGCAGGGCAAGCCAGAGCAGAGTACTGTTTAGTAGAGAAGACATACCAGGTCAAAGCAGTGTAATGTAGAGCAGAACAGCACAGAACAGCACAGCTCTGCTCTGCTCTACTCTACTCTACTCTACATTATACTGTTCTGCCTAACTCTGCATTATTTACTTTGCCCTGCTAGGACGAGGCAGAGCATTGGATATGCTAGGATAATGCAGGGCAATGACCATGCTAGGAGAAGGCAGGGCAGGTGACAGGCTAGGATAAGACGGGCCAAGGGACAGGTTAGGATAAGGCAGGCCAGGGGACAGGATAGGATAAGGCAGGGTAGGGATAGGCTAGAATAAAGCATGGCAGGGGACAGGCTAGGATAGGTAGAGCAGGGGACAGGCTAGGATAGGGCATGGCAAGGGACAGGCTAGGATAAGGCATGACAGGGGACAGGCTAGGATAGGTAGGGCAGGTGACAGGCTAGGATAAGGCAGGGTAGGGGACAGGCTAGGATAAGGCAGGGTAGGGAACAGGCTAGGATAAGGCAGGGCAGGAGACAGGCTATAATAAGGCATGGCAGGGGACAGGCTAGGATAGGTAGTGCAGGGGGCAGGCTAGGATAGGGCAGGGTAAGGGACATGCTAGGATAAGGCAGGCTAGGATAAGGCAGGGCAGGGGATGGGTTAGGATAAGGCAGGGCAGGAGACAGGCTAGGATAAGGCAGGCTAGGATACGTCAGGGCAGGGGACAGGCTAGGATAAGGCAAAGCATGTGAAAGGCTAGGATAAGGCAGGGCAGGTGACAGGCTAGGATAAAGCAGGGCAGGTGACAGGCTCCTGTGTAGGCCTATTATGCTCTGTGAGTCTAGACACACACTGTTTATGTATTTCTATGTTATCAAATTTGAACAAAATGCCATGATTACTCTATCAAACATGAGAACTCATGCACCCTATAACATCTTAAGTTGTCATAGTCAACTGTAACATAACATATAATGAGCAGGGATATCATAGAACAGTGGTTTAGAAGAGGATGTGCCTACCTGAAGTCCATGTGACATAATCAAAATATGGTGGTATAGTCACTACTGACTATAGGTACTATCATCAGTGTATCACTGCCCTTTTGAAAAAAAGCATCCACAGTTCCAGCTTTTCACCAATCTCTTTAGCAAAAGAGATGTACTATAGACTGTTTTCAGCACAAAAAGAACTACCAGAAAAAGGTCTCGTATTGTATATATAATACTTAACGAAAGTCTTGCTGTTCCTATCTGTTGAATGTGATCTATGTTTTTTAACTTTGAATAAAAATAACTCCAGCCAATCATCAGTTTGTATTGTATTACCGGTATATATCACATGCCTCTTATTGTTTATGTTAATCAGTTCTGATGCATATTGATGTATAAAGATGTCATGTCTCCCAAAGCTATGTCCACATGTATTTCTATGTCCGAAGCTATGTCCACTCATTTCTCAAGATCTAAACCTGAAGCTGTTGTGCCTTTCTATATTGAGTAGCAGTGGAGAAATAATCAATATCCCCGTATCATGTTTTTTTTTCAAATAAGATCTCTGCTGATGGGATCTCACACTTACTTACCTGTTTGGCATTGCTATTACCATAGTGGGTATGTTATTGCTATCAAATGTGGGATGGTGTCAGGAACACTCCCCCCCCCCACCCCTGAGTTTCTCCCCTCCCCCCTCTATCTGATGGCATACCCCTCGACTGTTTGCGTACAAGAACAACTACAGTTGTAGGCCCTCCATCTGTCCTAATGCCTTCAGCAACAACCTCCTTCAACTCTCTCTAATAGCCAGAAGAGTCCTCAGCAGCCACTTAGTCTCAGCAAAAAGGCTGGAATTAGTCTTTTAGGCACTTTTCAGCATCAGTGTCGGTCTACATCTAGTTATCGACGGAGGTTCGAGCTGGGTATGCGAGACTGTTACAACATAATTATGTTCATTACCTGTAAATAAGCCGCCATCAGCAGGCGTCCATCAGAGGAGCATCAAGTGGAATGGAGAGAGACTAATGGTGGACATTGCCTGCTGGGAGGATGAGGGTAACGAGGTTCATCTTTAATCACAGACACCCGGCAGGTTTACCCAGAGACTTTTTGCTAAGGCCAAAAAAAAAGAAGGTTTTTTTCAGGTCACCCGACCGACCCTCTCAAAACAGGGCCGACCCTGCCTTTTTTATGCAATTTTGAAGAAATTTTCGCATTTTTACCCTTTTTTGGTCAATTTTAGGGTTTTCCAAAAAGTTGGCTGATACATTCATGTAAAAAAAAAAACTTAAAAAAAAAAAATCCGACCTACCGACCCTACATTTTCCTCCCATGTTACCTGAAACAAACCTTTTTTTAAATTTGGCCTAAGGCCATAAAAAGGTCTGTTTCAGGCAACATGGTCCTGAAGATCAGGGTATGTAGGTTCCGTTTTTTGTTGTTTCAACCTTTTATTTTATCGTTGACATTCCAGGTTGAGTCTTGTATTGCCGCATTACCTCCCATGATTGCTCCAGCACCTAGGAATATCACATAATAATCGTTGATATACTTGTGATAATTATATCAATGTGCTGCGGTTAGACAATTATTTAGGATACTTTAGTCAGAAGGAGCTTGATTTCCCTGACCAAAGATTTGCTAAAATCTTTAAAATTTTGAATATCTAAAAGAAAAGATTTTGGTCTGACCAACAAGAAACATACTGAAATCCACTTTTTGAGTTTAAATATCCGTGTGTGAATTGGGTGTCAAGCCGAGGCCACAACCCTTCTACTGAACAGTGCATCTGCATGAGGACTGTACTTTACTATTTCATAAGGTCCACAAAGAGAATTAGCTATTCCATTGTGTTGGGTGACAAAAGCCGAGCCCCCTGTTCTGCCACCTAATGGCCATGAACGAAACCCTGGTGCCCTTTTTGGGACAGCTGGAGTAGAACCTGGAACAGGAACCCGGATAATAGGTCTCAATTTACCCTGGTTGAATGGGTCTTCAAGGTCAAACCCAACACCATCTAGCATTGACGATGATTTATACCTGCCTCTAAATTTTCCCCAGAATGTGAGTTTGTTGGTCTGATAAAACACTTTACTGATGGTCTCATATATTTCAAGTGGCATTTGTAACTGCATTTCCATAGCTACATTTTAAATGGTAATCAACAATTTACTCCCCTTGGCCTTAACTCATGCCGTGAGGAGATCATACAGCTATGATCAGTATAAAGTCAAATTTAAGAACCATGTCTTATCATCCATTCCAAGCATGCAATGCTTTAAGGATCATAGTGCAAAAAACACCCCTGGTACAATTTATTCAGTTACGAATATCAGATGGTAAAAACTGTCGATGGCACAGGCCGAATCAGAGCCTTCTGGTAGAGATGGTCTGCAGAAGGTTGGTATTATTAGGCCGTGTCTTATGAGTTTGTAACAATTGAAACGTCTTTGACCGGGTGTGGTCTTAGACCTGTGTCGTCTTTGACCGGTGTAGTCTTTGACCAGCAAGTTTTAAAATGGCTGAAATTGGAGCCGTGTACACAGAAATGGGGGGAAAAGGTTAATGGATATTTTAACACTATATACTTCAAACTTCCCGGCATTTCTTTGTACATAGCTCCCATTTCAGCCATTTTAAAACTTGCTGGTCAAAGACTACACCGGTCAAAGATGACACAGGTCAAAGACGACACCCGGTCAAAGACGTTTCAATTGTTACAAACTCATGAGACACAGCCATTAGGGTAAGGCCCGGCACCGTGGTTGTCCGGTCATCTAGACACATAGACTTAATAACAATGAGCATAATGTGACACTTCTGAACCGCTAGTCTTGATTTCTGCGACTATCTCGCCAGGAGTTGTGGGAAATTCATGAACATATAAATTTTACTTAGAAATGATTAAATATGACCTCCACACCCCGCTTATATGTGTACTGTTCTAGTTGCGCTATTGAGGTTTGTATAACAATCATTGTCTGACAAGTTTCTTGTTTTGTCTTTTCTAGGTAAGTTCCGAGGATGTGCTACTGCATGAAGTCAGATGTACAGTAAGTCAGCCCTTTTAAAATTCATATTTCAAATTAATTAAATGACTGCTAGTTGAAACCTGTCTATTAAAGGTAGGGCCATAGCTGGTTCCTAACTATCTTAGGAAGTGGTCATTTCTTAACAACAGCGGGGGGGGGGGGGGTCGGGTTGGGGATTTGGGGGCGCGGAAATCCACCGACCCTCCCAATGTTGTTAAAAAATGACCACTTCCTTAATTCATGACATACGGATACATGGGATACCATGCCCAGTATACAAACAAAAAGGTATTACAACGTTAAATAACAGTTCCCTATGGCTCCTTATCGTGGCTTTTTTTAAACCTATTTAAAATAGCAAAGCTATGTTTAAAAATGGACTTTTGATAATAAGACAATGATGTAACCGTACTTACACATGTCTTTGTCGGGTTATAGAACCGTACCATTCCACTCGGACCCTTAGATGGCTGCGCCATCCTTGGGCCTTGTGGGATGGTTGGGGGGGGGGGGGGGGGGGGCAACACTCCAACCCCATGTGTAAATAGTCCTACCTAGGTATTCCGTTTACTTAACACTGTAGGGAGGTAAATCACTAGGAGCACACTACAGTGGATCGGATAAGGTAGGGGCGTGGTTACCTGTGGAAGGAGTGGTCACTGGAGGAAGTACACCTGGGGTGGACAGGCAAGCACAAAGACTGAAGAAAGATATTATTCTATCCCAAGAGGCTGTTCCCCTTGGGGAACTACTGGAGGAAATATACCTGTCATGGACAGGTACGCGTAACTTAGACAGGTGTGCAGGGCAGGACGGGTGACGGAATATGACTGCTCCTTGAATATATCGGTTAATGCTCAATTCACAATGTTCCTGAAGGGGGAGGGGTGTACTGGCGGGTCTCCCCCTTTGCAACCCAACTATGCCCGGAATTAGGCCAAAATAAAGAGATGAAAGTACTACCCAGCCTCCCCAAAGACCCGAAAATTGACCAAAAAATGTGAAAATGCGAAGATCTCTTCAAAATTGAAAAAAACAAACTAGGGTCGGCCTTATTTCGATAGGGTCGGTCGGGTGACCTGACACAAACCTCTATTTTTTGGCCTTCGAAGTCGTGGGAAGAATAATCTTAACACACACACAGAAAAGTGAGAGTCATTTCGCTAAAACTACCCTCACCTGAGGGTCAGGCCCTGCCTGACCCTCAGGTGAAGGTGCATGTGTGTATACACATCCATGATGGTTCTGCCTAAAATCAGTATACTTTGCATTGTGCAGCCATTCCGATAGCTTTTCCGATATTAGTGCATACGTCTGTCGTATTCACATAGTTGTTTATGCTGTGTTGGAACCGTGTTTTGTATTCATTGTCAGCACCGAGTAGACATTGGGACTGGAAGTAGTCGTTGTAGCCACCATCAAAAGTGTTCCAACGACCATGGAGAATGTTAGTTTCTGTTGCTAAATGTGCATCCATCATGGATGATTACCAGGTGGCTCTAGTTACGGGTTGTAACTCTCAGTAGGGCGCCGGGGCTGTCTGAGAGTTACGGAGAGAAGGCTCAATTTTCTACTGGTTGTCCCTATGTCAAACAATCATGTAGATTTCTACACCCAATCAAGACAGGCCATGGCTGTTTATGCTATTGAGAGGCTTGATTGGTTGAGGTGAAATCTACAAATTGGTAGTTATAGGCATGTCTAGATCAATTGAGGGGGTGGCATTTCTGCTGTAAAGAGTTCATGTTTGTACAGACTACCCTCTTCAAAGTGCTATAATGTGTAGAGATGAGTAATAAATTGCCAAATTCTAAAAACGTAGCAAGGTGGGACACATATATGGGAAGCCCCATGTGCAATTTCAGCCCAGAAAACCACATATTAAGCCCAGGGGAGTGCGAATCAAACCGGCCTCGCATTTGGGCTTAATATCCAGAGCTTTTCAGACCCTAAACTTCTATACCACAGCAGTGAGCTGCGGCCGTGGTATTGCGGGCTATACTAGGTGGCTCTTATCTGGAGTGACCTTCCTATGCTAAATTGAACATTAGTATCCTAGAACTAGTGCATTCGGTAGATTTTATCCCCCAGTAAGGGCAACACTATGTGTACTCAAGATTGAAGCTGAGAAACCGAGAATCCCCAACCATGGATCAACTGAGAATTCCTAACCATGGATCAACTGAGAATTTCTAACCATGGATCAACTGACCCATTTGCATTTACTTAGGGATGAATCGTTTGGTTCCTTGTACAATATTTTCACAAGTGTGATGCAATCTCAGGCGAGATAGGTAAAGGGTTGCTGTCACAATGTCGCATATATATGGCTACTGAGGAGTGGGTTCCCTCTATCCACCAGAATGAGGGATCAAAGGGCCCATTGAGAAGGGTATCTCATTAACCGGTAAAGCTGCAGATCTAGGGAACACTCTCCATACAGTTCTTAGCTGGCTATACTATCCCACTTTGTCTGAAAAAAAACCATGATGTTGTAAGTGAGAAAAGATCCTATGACCATAGACAGATTATGACTACTTATCCTGATATTCACCTTCAAGGCTCTTTCTTGAAATATTGAAACTTAAAATATCTACCATATCTTTAATTATCCATTGACATAAATTAACACCATAGTCTTAAAATAGGGAGTACCAGGTTGTATAAAACAAAGGAGATGTGGACGGGGAGAGTCCAGATGAGGGGGGGGGGTAGGCCCTTATCCCTCAAATGAGCCCTCGGGGGCGGGAGCAGGGTAATATTAAAAAAAGCCTAATCATGTAGGCAGGAAATTAGTCTCAGGAGATTTCCTACAAAAGCAGTCTCTGGCCTAAAGACATACTCCATTTCCGCTCTTGTGCTCAACAAAACATATCAAAGTACATAGAATTCTACATTGATTCATCTCAGGGAGATCATGCCTCCCACACAATAGGAATCAACAAGGGAGCAAAGGGAGGAAGTCCGTCTTTTGGAATTAGGTATCTTACAGTAAAATACAATGCTTTCCGCAAGCCTTGTTATTTCCAGGTGTACAGTGTGCGGTTATAGTTGTACTGTAACAGTTACTACAATGAATATCTGATTCAAGTCACTTCTCTTTTTGACAATTCTATGCACAGCTGTATCTTTTACCATGCGCTGCTTTAGGAATTAACCTTAAAACATTTAAAGCTAAGGACAACTCTTCCATTCGCCTATTTCCTTTCTCACAAATGAAACACCCTTTTCCTTTCAGATAATACTCTGCATACAAATGTTGAAGAAATATCCACCCTCTAAAAAGGGTGGGAGAGTGTAAGAATGTCAGGAAATTCTGATTTAGGGGCCCAATAAACCAATAAACGTATGTTACTCTGCAGCAATGGCCTATATTGTTCCTGCCGCAAAAGGCTCAGCCAACTCTCAATTTGGGTTGGTATGAAGTTTAAAGACACACTGATTGACAGCCTGCCAGTTTGTTGAGGTAATGCAGCATTCCCTGCTGAATATTTCTCTAATTTCTCATTAAATTATGTCAGAGGTCTCATTAACATAATTAGCATGTCAAACCTTTGTTATGATGATGACAGCAAACAACAATCCCATGACAATCCTATGACAACTTCTCTAATGTTTCAGAAGGAATTTAATGTCATGTCTACTGTCTTCCAACAGATCCAATTTTAGCTGGGTTTGAGGAAGTTGAGAAACATCTTATGTACAAATGACAAATCCAAGACACAGCATAGCTCCCTTTGCCTTGGGCATAGTGGTGGCAGAGAACAGGTCTTTGTGTTCCTTCTTTACTTTGATCATGTCTGACATCAGATTAAGGAAAGATAGACAACATCCATATCAGCATCCAGGAACGGCAGAATCAATACTTTTTGGTGGCCTTCTAGTAGATATTCCAATAGGCTGCGACTGACCGGGTCTGGGCGGGTAAAACTGCCAATACACATACTTTTCAAAATGCTCTGGTTAAAAAACTCATTATCCTAAGTACCCCTATTGGTGCGGTCAAGTCAGCTCAAAAACAGAAAATGGGCCCCTTTCTCAGTACCTAACCCAGAAGCCCTGGAGGACAGGCTGCACATATACCGCTTGTGCTCCCTGCCCGTTAGGGATAGAACTATGGAGTCTGGACCAGTGTATTCAGGAGAATCTGGGCATCATTTTAAAGCAGCAGTATCCCCATTTTTTAGTCCGCCTTTTTGCTCCTATTATATAGGTTGCTAATTATCATAGTAGGAACCGCCTACATGTAGTAGGTGGTTCCTACCACGTGGCTTTTGTTTGTCCCCTACTGTTCTACTATTGGGTGCAATCTACCACTCTAACCTCTGCTATAGCTGTGGTCATTCTCCCCCTAGCAGGTCGTCACATAACTAGACTAGGGATCTATTATTCCGCATTAGCAAGATGTCCTGTGTACAGCGCCATGTTGATTGGTACCGGTGTAACCAGTCTAACCTCCAGCAACCAGCTCAGGCAAATCTCAGGTCCAAAATTAGGGTACAAACAGGGTGCGAGTATTGTGAGTGGGTTGTACCTGGGCATTACGTATGTCACCTGTTCCTCATAGAGTAGTGGTTAGCATGGTGGATTCATGATGCAGAGGACCTAAGCTCAAATCCCTCCCAGGCCACATCTTGTCACTATACCATTAACAACCAATATCCTTTCTTATTTATATATACATATAGTTCCTTTGAAGGAATTTAAAAAAAATAGTTCAAAGCCTATTGATATTTCTTTGATATCATTTCAAGGTTGTTACTCACTTCTACATATCAAAGCAAAATATATTTGATATATAAGAATGTAAATTCATGGTATGGTCACCACTTTCTTCTTTTTTTTGATGAGATCTCCCTAACCAAACTACTTTTAAAGTCAAAACAATAATCCCTAAAAACCATCTAGGATACCTACTTTTAGTTTCTCCATGCCTGATGTTGTGTGATGTATCAGTGCTACCTGTTGTACAACAGTATCCCTCTACACTCTCCAACTTTGCTGTGGCTAAACAAATTAACATAGACAATCAATCAATTATCTTACACCTACACCTTCTAATCTGTCAGCTTGATAATCAGCTGGACTCCTCTCCTAATCTTACATCTGCCATGTCATCATGTTATAGTCACTTCCTTCCGTGTGCTGATCCTAGGTTTCCAGCTAATAGATACCTGAACCTGAGAGGAGAGTAATGTTGCATGGCAGGTAGTGGGAAAACACACCTAAATTAGTTTCAGAAACTGAGGGTACATGTGAAACTATGCATTAGTACAAGGTACAGTATGGGATATACATGGCTCACATATGGTGCAGTGAAAACATAATGGGGGGTGCCTCTAAGGATGATAAGCATTATTCTTATTAATACTACAAATTGTAAACAAAAAGAGCAATTGCTGGGCAAATCAAATTAAAAAAGAAATGCCTTCCTGCAAGAGAATAGTTTAGCTCTCTGAAATGCACCTCAATGAAATATATTCCTTTAACCAACATACATATATTTGTATTATGTAGGTATCAGGTGGTCCCTACATAATTGCTAGTATGTAGGTACACCGTAGATCCCCTGTAGATTCATATTTCAACTGTAAAACTACAGTTGCTTCTACTATATATGTATCTAGTGAACGGCGAACCATTAAGCTTGTGGTCTACAGCTGCCTAGGATGCTTGGTTAAGGGTTTATAGGTGACAGGTGTCATATGTTATGTGCCGCCTTAGGAAACATAGGGTGGGAAACTGTACATCAACCGAATAGTAGGCATTATTATAGCCGCGTGAGGTGCTCCAGCAGGGAAATACACCCTCCGAAAAGTAAGCGTCACTGTCACTGAAAGCACTCTCACCTGAAAGCCAGGTAGTACCAGACTTTCAGGTGAGGTTGCTTTTGGCGACAATGACGCTCACTTTTCTAAGGGTGTAGGAGTTGTGTGATACCTGCACCTGCCTGTGTACCTCTCAATAGAGCGATTGGGGCCTGAAGGGTTTGCTCACATTTTGGCCTCTACAATGTCTACAAAAGAGGACACGGACCTAAGTATGTCATCAGGTATTGCTGACAAAACACTGCTTGCTGGATTAAACCTCTCGTATGGTCTGTCCAAATACAAAACAGTAATTGCCTACATTCCATAGTAGGATGAATGTTTCATGAGTTTTCTAATTGAAACCAACACTGTGCAGATTTGAAGAGCACATAGCTTTGTTGAGAATCCACATCAGTAATATCCTCCTTTATATTAAATGATAGAGGAAATAAATGGGAGCAGCATCTGAAAAACCGAACAATTCTATTTAATCAGAGCTTTCCTTTACCTTGCTTTGCATGCCAAACATAATTCCAACTTTAACCAACTGTCTTTCTATGAAACATTGTGCCTCTACATGGGTACTCAGATTTTTGACCATGTCACTGTGTCGATTTTTAGCAAAAGGGGCGAGTCGTCGTGTTGATTTTTATGTATAAAGGATATACCAGGGCCTTATAGAAATGTCTGTGTCTGTAAAATTTTAAAAGGGCTGTGTCACCCGTTAATTCATTGCCCTGAAATAATGTCTTCATGAAGTCAATTACAGGCTCCAAATACTGATACCTTCATGGATAGCCGCACAAAGAATCAGGCCAAATGAACGTTCCACCTCTACTAATGCATGTAGCATCCACTTACTTTGATCCTTTTGTATACACAGGGCTCAGAAGGGACTTAAGCGACCACTTGGTCCCTCCGCACAGAGTCTACAGGCTTTGGGCAGTGCGTTTTCAGTGTGTTTCTTACCTGTAAATAAGTCCCCATCAGCAGGCGTCCATTAGAGGGAAATCAAGTGGAATGGAACAGGACTGATGGTGGACATTGCCTATGAGGATGAGAACAAGGTTCATTTCTACTCACAGGGTAATCATTAGCGAGCAAAAACTATTAGGACATGCAGGGGGTGGGGGATGGGTTGGGATACTGCTCTATGTGTATATCCAAGAGAAAGTAGATGCATAATCTGAAGGTACTCTAAATCCTACATCACAATATTTTAGCCTTATCAAACTTGTTTAGTCTTTGAGGTGTGCTTTGCTTTTGTTATCATGTCCTGCAATATAGTTGACCAATTGACATGTTCATGTTTCAATGCACCTTCACCTTTACTATTTATTTCATGGTGAATACGATCTATCAAGGTTAAACCTATGGGAGTACCATATGCAAGTGAAGTGTTGAATAACCCTTGAGTATATTGCATGCTCTGCCCATATTGCCTGCTCCCGAGGGTCACATGACCTGCGCGAAATTCAAAATGGCAGCTGACGGAAGTAAACAAACACTGCAGAAGTAAACAAACACCGTGGAAGTAATAAACATAGATTGTATACATGATTTAAATTGATAAACCCTGAAACCCTGATACAGAGTGCCAATGTGCAATACGGGGCAGGCAATTGTGGAGTAATCACTGACTCAGTCACTTAGCATGCAGCTCTGTCTATATAATATCACTATAGCATCACAACACTGGTTAGTCAAAATCTATGGCTTCTTTACTAGGGTAAACTGACCTAAAGGTAACCACGTACCATGAGATGTTCACCTTAATTTTGTAGTTATTCATGCATGATAAGCCCTGTTTTTGTGTATCATAGTACACTTTAAGTGTTACTCTTTCCAGAAAAGGACAAATAAAGACAATACCATACATAAATAACTACAAAATTAAGGTCGATATCTCATGGTACGTGGTTACCTTTAGGTCAGTCTACCCTATGTGTTATCACTATAGTATCACAACGCTGGTTAGAATTATTCACCACCAAAGCTAATCTCTGAGTACTCCTCCTCTCATATAATTATGAACTTAAAGAACATTTCTGAGTGGAGAGTCTGTTCAGTCGTGTGATTTGATGAGAACCTGGGCATCGGCAATGTCTGTCAAGAAGGATTATATTCACTTTGCAGTACTCAAAGAATTTCACATTTCCAGACACCTTGTGGAAACTGGGTATTTAAACTAGAAAAAAAAATCAGTTTTGACACCATATGTTATCTTAAGATTTCATTAACATATTAGTAGGCCAATATCTGTCAAGAAGGATTATATTCACTGTGCAGTACTCAAAGAATTGCACATTCCCAGACACCTTGGGGAAACTGGGTATTTAAACTACAAAAAAATCTGCTTTGACACTATATGTGTCCTCTGAAGAGTTCATTTACATATTAGTAAGAAATGGCTTGTTTGTTAATGAATGAATGTCATACATCTATGCAAGGCTAAAATGTACAATGCATTGTAAATATCTAGCTCTACTGTCAAAGACTAAGACATCTCTGAGTTCTTGGTTATGGTATAAAGCGGCTTTATGATTATTTCTTTGATAATGTGATCAGGGAATGCAAAATAGTTAGGATCTTTCTCCAACTTGGCCTATTAGAACAATCCCCTGAGAAATAATGAGGTAGTTTTAACACGAAACTAGTTTTAAATGGGGAAAGTTTGTTATTCTGATTAAACAAAGCGATGAATTTCTCATAATTTCTCACTAATTTTCTTAGTCAATCTCTGGTGCATTCAGAAGATCTCTGTCCTGTTATTAAAAGCGCCATATTGTGATAATGATGTAGACTAATGAAAGTTTTCAGGTAGCATCACAATGCTGGTTAGGGATGAAAGGTTGTCAGGTACAACATATGCTGTGTACAAATTAGTACCCTCAGAAAAGTGAGAGTCTGTGTCGCCAAAGGCACTTTTACCTGAAAGTTGGGCCCTGTCTGGCTTTCATGTGAAAGTGCTTTCGGCGACAGTGACTCACTTTTCTAATGGTGAAGTCAAGCAATCTCCTCCATGATGCCAGGCGATGTAGTTTTGTGATAATATCAGATAAAATATCTTATATGTACTTACATAAACAAAAAATTTACATAGTCAAAGTTGTTAAATGGCCATCACTTTGTGACACTTTCCAGGTAGCCAGATAGAAATTGAAACTGATCTGAATAACCCTAAAGCCCCCTCAGTAACTCAATCCATGTGTTTGCGCTAAACCTTAATATGATCAGAACTGACTCTGATTCCTAAACCAACGTGTCTGCCATGTCCTGTGGCAGTGATGACCTGGATTAGTAGGTATGTAAATACATCTCCCCCTCAGGTCCTTTCCTGAACGTTGCATACAGTCTGACCCTCCGTCTCATGTATCAACTTCTGCCAGTAATTGAACTGTTAACCAGAAGCTCAACTGGAGTTCTTCAGATAGATGTGACGTCAAATTCTTATACCGTATTCGACGTAATAAGCGCACACCCATCAATAAGTGCACACTCCCCTTTTATAATATAACCAGCGCCTTCGGCGACTGGATTTTGAAGAAAAGTAATTCTAGAAAATAATATATACGGGAATTATCTAGGCCTACGTCCGAACCTTGTTTACCCTACATTGAGCCACCAACCCCTGTAATGTAGGCCTACCCAAACCGATGGCTCACAGCACGGACAGAGCGCGGGAACTCTACATTGCTGCGTCCCACTGCTCCAGTTGAGTCACCATGGTGCCGTGCGTCCCTAACTCCCGCACCTCACTCTCCAAGCATTTTCTCTCAGAGGGGCTCGACTCGCAAATTCAGACACAGCTATCGCAATCATTTGAATCTATTTCACTGTCATTTTAAATTCGGGAGTTTAGATGATTATATATTGTGGGATTACATGGTATTCTATCAACATCATCATATAGTTATCTTATTTTAGGGTCCTGTTTGTGAAGAAAACAATGGCGGAATTGTGTGAAGCTCTTTGGCTCTCGTTGCTCGAACATAAGTGTGAGAGTATTTGTATTACCGTACCGTCGCGATTAAGCGCCGGGGCGCTCTTCAATTTGACGGGGCTCTTACCCAGGCGCTTATACAAGACAGGCGCTTATTCAAGGTCACGATTTTAGTGCTTAAGAAGCATTTGGAAGTCCCTATACCCCGGCGCTTATTCAAGACCGGCGCTTATTCAAGACCAGGCGCTTTATCGCGACGGTACGGTATTTATTTTCTTTCTCTTTAAAATACAACATAATTCTGAGAATTACTTTAAGGCTATTGGGATTATCAGAATTAAAGGACTCAAAATATTAATTAAAGTAAATTTGAGAAGAAAAAACGAGTTAACTTTGATAAAAATACATACATTGATATAGCCTCTTTTGCTTTACCTGTTCCTGTCAAGCACCTCAGGTCTGATTCAATGGGGTGGGTACCAGCGACGAAATATTGCCGTTTTAAATATAGGGGAAATAACCAAAAATATCTCAATATTTGAACCAATTAAACTCTTAACTACTTAAAGGCGTCCATGATAATTTTTTAAGCGCACTGTAAGCTTATTACGTCAAATATGGTAAGGAGAAGTAGAAATAAACAGATGTTGCAAATCATTTCGCCTCAGCGAATTCTAACTTGACAAGTAGATGTCAACTTCTGGCCATGTGAAGCCGAATATCTATCAGCCAGACTGCAAATCTTTAGATAGATATGACCCATGGGCATATGTGATTATCGGTATCTAAAACATAACAATTATATTAAAATGTAATTACATCAATGCATTATGAAAATATGATCGATATGGGCTCCCACTCATAGCACTGGACAAAAAAGAACCATAACCCAGATATGGGCCAGCCCAACTGGCCCAAGTAAAACACCTATGGGTCCCAGGGACCAATGCTGACTGGGTAGTAATCTGCTGAGGGTAAGGAGATTAACAGTTGGAGGACTAGTATAGCAAGACAAGATGGCCTGCATTCACAGGCAGCCTGGACATTCAGACCTTGCAGCCTGTGCATTCAGGCCGCCCCTATACACTCTTCCAGTACAGCAGCCTGGTATAGCAGGCTGCAGCTTAGGCTTTCACGCCTTCTCCAAGCAGAGACTGCTACATGTGTGTCACATTAGATAAAATACTGATTTAAATTTATAATAATTCAGAAATGCAAGGGACCATGCACACAATATACCCAAAGTTGGTAGATGATATATTCATCTATAATACTACATAGGTGTATATACATTTCGCAAATATCCTTTAAAAAATACCACAGTACAAACACAGTGCTTTAACAGAATGGCACTAAATACCAAGTGAGCAACCTGTAAAACCAGCCTGGGTGGGATGCCCAGTCTTTATTGTAAATCTGGGTAGTCTTCCACCTGATTAAGGCTGACATTGATGAGGGCCTATCACTCTAGGTCGCTTATTAGGGGGAACTGATCGGGTGTTAGCAGCATAGATAAAGTGTACTGCGACAGTGATTCACTGAAATAGTTTGAAGCTAAATCATTTGGCCAAATCCTACTACTAGACAGATGTAAATTGGCAATAAAACAATCCGATTTTTATTAATTTTATTCAGATCATCCGCTCTGCTTGGTTGAGGCCCCCTTGTGGTGATGTGTTTTGGAGAAAAAATCTTTTCTTTCCCTATGCACCAAGGCAAATATCAGCGTCAGCCTGACGCTGGCTTTGTCACCCAAAGCACTCACATACCAAAACCAAACACATTAGGGATAGTTAGGCTATGCTGGACCATTTATTTAGAGCCCTCACTTCCCCTAACTCACCCAAAATGGCTAAAAAGTCTGGCCATACTAGATCCTCATGCCAGAGTCGGGCAATGCTTGACTCTGGGGAGAGTCTCCTTCAGCCTGCAAAAGTCCAGCATTATTAGACTCTGGCATAAGGAACCAGCATGGCCAGACTCTCAAACAATTTTGTGATAGTCCATCCTGCTATTGAAGGTAAAGCATAGGCTGACCCTAACTACAATGACCCTTAACCCATCTATTATAGTCCAGCAGTGCCTAACACTTGTATGAGAGTGCTATAGGGCTGACACTAATATTATTAGCCTGGGTGTAGCAGACATACAATACATGTAGTCCCAGACCACCTTGCTGTGGGTCCACAGCTGCCCGGGGTGCTGAGGTGAGGAGTCAGGTGACAGCTGCCAAGGGCAATTGACAACCTGCACACACTGCAAGTGGGAAGCTCTATGTCAACTAGACTAGAGGGCATTAAGGTCAATAACCAGACGGGGAGGGAAAATTGGCCAGGGAGTGAAGGGAATTAGGTGGGGAGGAGCGACACTTTTCCCACATATACAGGATTTTGTTACAAAATGTTGATTCCTGGATCAGGGCTTATTTTCCTTCCCCTGAAATTGCTTAGTGGTCACAGTAACCCTTGAATATCAATGCTACAAAATATAGTTCAGCCCAGTGGCCACAAAATTCAGTCCAACGTTGAATCAACATTGCATCAACATTGAATCAACATTGACAACCGTTTAACAATGTTGATTCAATGTTCTATGCCCACTTGGAGGGACTAGGGGGCAGACAATGTCCACACACTAGCGTTAACATCACCTGGTAAATAATTACCACACACTAACTTCAGACACACAACTCAGGCACAAGGAAATTACCTCCCTAACAAGAAAGCAGTAAAGGGAATTACATCATACATCATTGCATACACGTTCAGACAGTGGTAGGCCATTCCTTCAACAGTAATCATAGATACAGAAGTCTACTCACAAACTCAGCGTTCTCAAACATGGTATTAAACATCCAGAGAAGGCTATGTAGTGGTAGAATAGAATCTGTTCCAATGAGAGGTGCTGGCTGAGACTGCCTATGTAATTCCGAAGGGTGGTGTTAGCCAGTCTATGTAAGGTGAGTGACGCCCCAGTCTCTGCGGTGCCTAATTCAGTTCCGCCCCCTCCCTATTAGTATAGCAGAGTGTCCCGGTCACGTATTCCCTTACATACTAGGTCTTGCAGTATTAACCTTTGGCCTTTGTAGTCTTTTAGCTGCACACATTTGAGTAGGGCTCAGTATGCAGAGTAGATATCTGGGTAGATGTCATGATCGTGATTAGGCTCAAGAGGGGAGCAAGATCTGTTAAGATGGTACAAATGTACATGTTTGACTTGATTCAACACACAATGTACATATAGAGGCTTGATCATTCCTGTAATTGTTTTACCAATAACAGATCTCACCATCATCAATCCAACACCCCTCCCACATAAGCAAAACATATCGGTCAGTAATATTGGAAATGTGTTTATTGGCTTTGGGATCTTGTCCCCAAAGCCATTTACACCACAAAGGGAGAGTTGGTAAAAATGACAAGAAAAGACTAGCATATGTTCCCTTGTTCATTATTGAATTAAGCCCTAGTTGGCCCTTCTACCTTGCCCAGGCCTCGTCTCCCCATGCGTCAGTACAGGTGTGTGGAAGACTAATTTACTCTAGATCTGATTTTCAGTTACTACACGTAGAACCAGTCTGCATTGTGGTAAGGCCTAGACACCTAGTACACAGCCATACTTTGAATTCTCGAATATGGCTGTCAATGGCAGGGATAGGTACCAGCATAATAACCATTGACTCCTATGTCAAGCCAAGCTGTGAATGTTCATTCCAATCCCCATACTATGCACATGCAGAATCTATACTAGTTGAGTGGTGACCAGGGAGGCTCTTGAAATCACTCAAGCCTGCCCAATAACAAACTGTAAACTACAACATAATTACCTCCCCCACCACACACACATATGCAACAACAATGGTCATCAAAATAACATTTTGCCATATTTAAAGGAAGGCAATCACAAGTCCTCCGTCTGCCCCATCTTCCTCCTCCCTCTCTCCCCTAAACCTGTAGCTCATAACAATCCTATGAAAACCCAAATCCCCTACAGCTTTGACGTAAAATCCTTGAATTTGTCCCCTTGTCTATAGAAAGCTTTTATTCATTCATTTTTATGGCTGGGCAGGTATGAGAACAAAAACAATAACTAGTGACTTGAAAAACCTGCCTGCAATAGAGAAAACCAGCCAATATGATGCAGAGCTTAGTCAGCTAGGGAATCTGACCTGATGATAAAGTGTACTTTGTGGCTCATATTTGCCTTTCAATAGTCTATCCCCTCTCAATATAAAATAGTGGTGTACCGATTTCAAATGAAGGATAAAAAAGAGTCTGTGTTGGAGTACAATGGCACAGCTAAGCCTTTTCAGGACAGAAACATAATCAGAAAGCCTGTAAAGTGTACCTGTACATGCTCTTGTGGCAGGCATTTATGACAAGGAATAAAACAATTCAAATACTCCTTTATTCTGTGAGTTATCTGAGTAGTACCTGAAACCCCTGGTGGGTAAATGATGACGAATGTTGTACATTTCAAAGTCAGATCTGCTGTATCTGTACTGCCTCGGCCCCCTTTTAGCAATTCCCAATTACATTCAGAATGTTTCACCACCCAAAATGAAAATACCCTCTTATGGTATCATCTGCCTAATGACAAACTTGTCTGGGTTTGCCTTCCAGTTTATGCATTATACAAGAGATAAGATAGATAGTGATGGCATCTGAACTATGTTATTGAAGCCATAGATAATGAGACTTATGATGGCTTACCTCTAGGACAGCCCCACTGCAGGGTTTATCACCTTTACACAGGGAATCGTACAGAGCCACATCCCTAATGATGGGCTTGATATGCCTCAATAGAAGGCCGAGGAAGCCATTTACTCCATAATTATAAACCACAGCTTAATATATAAGCCTGTGATATCACCAACAGAGTTAGTTCCTATTTCCCTGTTAGAGCACGTCTCATGCAGCTAATAATGCCCACTATCCCATTTTGTACAGCTTCCCACCCCATGTTTCCTAAGGCTGTACATAACCTACGATATGATTATACATTACTGGAGCTGACTCCAATTGATGGCTCATTAAAGAATCATAAATACCTACTGATATTTCCCCAAGCATACATTCAGAACAGAAACATGTGGCTCTGCAATTGTCTGTCTCAGGTTGGATCAGGTTGTAACACCTCACAATAGGATAAAAGGCTATCATCTAATTACTTATGTAACTAGTGAATAATATGTATGTTGAGTAGTTGAGGTACTGCAATGACTAAATTAGCATCTATATAAGTACAATGCCAATCTATAGGTTTCAATAATAAATTACTTCATCTGAGATCAACTTTGGTTATCAGAACAAAACCACAACGTATTCAGTGTCCTTGTATTTACAGTAGCGAGTAACAATGTAAGCTTGCCTCAGATGCACTATACAATGTAGCGAACTGTGTTTTCATTATGTACCCACCAAGTCATTTATTATTACTGACAGGAAATGGTGCATTTATCCTGCAAAGAGGAAGAAGCCACATTCCTATTATCTATTACAGCATGTAACACAACATCAATGGAATTGACTAATCTTTCAGAAACACAAGGCTTAGCTTAATGTTTGTACTTTTTAGTGTTCATTGTAACTTCATTGTGTGCTCTTTGAGGTAGACCACCCTAATGAAGTCAATGTACACAGTATGGCATGACTGTATAGAAATCTGAACTTGATTTATATAAAGACAATCCTATAAACATGCATCATTAATTGATATTTTCATCCCTTCCTCTAATAATCTCTAATATTAGTGACAGTCAAAAGTTGAAAGAAGGTTTCCTGTTGCATTAATTAGCAGGTCTTTGGTTCCCAAGTTAGCAGAAAAATGGAAAGTTTCATTGCAACAGCTGGGCCCATCAAAATCGCAACCTGGCAGGCGTGATTAAGCTTCTTGATAATGAATTATCATTCCCTATCTGCTTTGAAGTTATCACGAACCCTCAAATATTAGCTATTACCATAGGGTTCCTCAAGGTCGAGGTCATACAATAGATTATCTGACAAATGCAAATGCAAATTTGATAAGTCAGATGTTGTACTGTACAGCACACACCATCAAGTCAAAGTAGAATTAAGCAATACCCCCGTATACAATTTAATTAACGAATTGATATTATGCTGGGTACAGATCATGAGTGCCTTACTTTCACAAGCTCAGTGAAATTTTCCCATTTGACCAATGTGATATAGTTATGATGATAATGATGTCAATACTGGCAATTCCCTTCATTAGGTATTTAAATCAAATTATAATTGGATTCTCATAGGATCTCATGTAAGCCAGAAATACAACAAGAATCATGTTGCTCTTCTTGATACCTCCTCTTCATATACTAGATTATTACTTTTTAAAAAGTCATAATCAGAATATCAACAATAACATAAAGCTAAAGCATCATGTTTTGATGTATCAGTATATATATTCCAATATTAATGAAGGGCACCAAAAACAACGACACTGTAATAACCAGATAACATTGTGATGTTTATGTCTTCAAATACTATAAGTTATGTTACTTTTGGTGCAACAGTACAACAGTATCTATGTTTCTGCTAAATCCTAATTGTAACACTATTCCTTACATATCTAAGCCATGCATCACAACGTGGAAGGCGGCATCATTGGCGTAATTTATTACCCTTGATATCAATATCTTATGATCAATTAAAAGCAACACTAATCATACTGAGTCACATGCCTACTTAGGTACAATAATGACTACCTGCTGCTGCTGAAAAAAAGATAAAAAGCTGCTATCGAATATCAAATACATCAACATTAAAGCTTCATGGTTGCTACCAAACAATATAACTTCATGACAAATAATTGATTCTCCTGATGGAATACTGTTATCAGTGTATCGACAACACATACCAGACTGATTCCGTGTCAACTCAACAAAAATCGGAAAGATCAGCTAGCTGAATAAGCCTGTATAACAAATTCATTTTTTCATGAGAAATAATCAATAAACAAGCTAAGATGTATTCCCTACTGCTCTATATGCTAGGTATAACATCATTGTGGTCTACAACAGAGGGATAAGAGGATTTCATATCACTGTGTGAAAAAAAACCAATTTAGCAGTGACACATCATTGAGTCTGCTATTGACACTGATAGTGGAGAGTTAACTCAAGTTGACACTGATAGTAGAGAGTCAACTCATGTTGACACTGGTAGTAGAGAGTCAACTCAAGTTAACCCTTCATATAAGCAGAGTCATTAGCTGTTTGACTTTCTATTGTACCACGTGGGAGACACAGTTGACACCTTTACTTCTCTCTGTATACATTCTTGCCAATCAGAATCCCCTGAAGAGATACATGTACTGTGCCTTGGGTGTGATTAATCATAACAAATATAACCATTAATTAAAGCAGATTACTCATGGCAGAGAGGCTGCTGAGCACTAGTTTGACTATTGCCTCTGAAACAGCTATTTTTCCATAGGCAGGAAGTTTGAACAGACAACACTTCGTACAGACAAATTGACACAGGGGGTGTTCAACAGTCCAGAACTACTCAAGCCAATTACAAAACGTTTTAAAGTCAGTGAGCGCACATTATTTCACTCAGAATGAGCAATAATATCAAGTTTGCATTATGTACATTTTAACCACAGTCAATTTATTTAGCGAATTCTTAAATGGGGTTTCTTAGCAAAGAATAATTCTCATGTTTTGTAGCTACCCAAAGCTCCTTTAAGGTTGAAACCTTAAGATATTTATCAACTGGGGGATGGATTGAGCAAATCCCACAAAAGTGTATCCTCAGAGCAAAATGAACCTCAGTAAATGTTTGAATACATTGGGAATTTTAATTTATTTGATATTATGACAATGGTACAAGACTTTAATGTCATATTCTTTATTTTGCAAGTGAAACCTCAGAGAGGTACATATATATACTTCGTCAACAAGTTTTGTTTAAGTAACCATTTCTTGCTGTATTAGCTGTGGGATCTCAGGTGGCTAGGACGGTGGGTTAGGGGTGCATATGACAGGTGTCAAAGGTGATCTGCTGTCTGAGGATACTGAAAGTGGGAAGCCATACATTTCTGAATGCCAACTATAGTTAGTGGTATTACCACCTGAAATTGGATTAACCTGTGGCATGGGGCATTTGGTGCAGGGGCCCCTGGATCTAGGCATGCCTATTTTAGCTTGCTTGTGGATAATATGTATAAGATCATCCAGGCTTCACATGCTTAGATATACCATTTTTCAGAGCACTAGCCGGAATTGCAAATCTACAGTGGCCCAGGGGGGTCAAATCTTTTCGTAAATTTTGAAATTGCAAATTCACTTCAACTTGCAAAATATCAACTTGAGTTAAAGGAGATAACTCTAACTTCAACCATTTACTGTCACCTGTCAACTGTCAATTCAAGTAAAGCAACTTATGACTGCTATCTTTCAACACTACATCAGACCAAAAACAATGCAAATGTCAAAGTTGAAAGTGAAAACTCCAACTTCAGTCACTTACTGTCAACTGTCAATTCAGGAACAACAGCTTGTGACATGTGTCTTTACCAAAAGATTTGACCCTCCTGGGCCATTGTACAAATCAGTTCTGAGATGACTCCTACTGAAACATAATGGTAACAAAGTGAATTAGGTCCCCTCCTACATCATCTATGTTACAAGTCCTTGAAAAGTGTAGGGCCACTCACTCTGCACTAACCATATGTACAGATGTCAACTCACAAACCAATAACTATTCAGCATTGCACAAAACTGCACTGAACACAAAGACAAAGCTAGTATATGATTGATTAGTTTATTACTCCATGATATTTGATACATGCTACTGCCTAAGAGAGAGATAATGCCTTTTGGAATCCAATTGGTCACCAGTGCAATTATTCAGAGTAGAGTTTCCCAGTCAGTGCTGTAGCTCATAGACAAATGAATTTGTCTTAAACACTAATCTACAATCACATTGTTGACTGTCATTATGTTCCATTTTTTCATTTTTTTTACATTCATATAAAGAAACCGGTTTATATATGGGATAAAATCAATCAAATCAACATTAAATGTCTATGACCTATCTGCTAATTACAAACAGCATGAATCCATACAATTTCCAAAGTCACTTCATCCTTGTGAGGGATCGCCATATTTAGTAGGAGCTGCCATGGAGTGGCACACAGTCTTGCAGTGAGTGAGTACCATGTTGCCAACATGGGTGATAAGTTGTCATGCTGAGTCAGAGCTGACAGTGATGGCCCATAGTCACGCAGTGAGAGAGAACCATGTTTGAGACATTGGTAATGATGTGCTATGCTAAGTGAGGGCTGACAGAAGATGACTCAATATGACCACCTGATGTATTGAAATTTCACCCAACATGCTTATATTGTGTTACTTGTTCCTGCTACTCAAGAGAATAATATTCATGCATCACCTGCAGTGGAAATAAGTGGTCAGGTAGCATACGTGCAGGCCATGGTGAAACATCTGTATTTCAACTTTGCTGTACTTCAGCAATTCCAAGAGGGAAATCATTGCCTCTTGACCTTTGCAGGCTTTGCAGTCTGATTGGAGACATTAACTACAGTGTTCAGAATTTGATCCACAGGCAAATCTAATCAGGTGAAAGTAGAACCTTGTGGCTAGGCTTTAGTAGTTTTACTGTACCCAGAGGCATTGGAGCTGCATGGGGCGACACCGCAAGATGCTGACTTTCAGAGTTCAAAGACATCAGGTGCAAATGTGGTTTGTGTAAAAAGACCATGGCTTAAGGCCCTATGAGGTCTGCAAGAAGCTCATCTTCTAAGACAAATTCTATTCTCTTACTTACCTTTTACTCAGTAGTTGAAAGTCTAGTAATAATACCGGTTTTATAGTTCTATAGATGTGCACAATATATGAAGAATACAACTTGATTGTAATAAAAGTGACAAGGCCTTCATAAATGCCAACCTCTTTCCTTAATGGAAATGTTTGCCCTAGATTGTCAATACTTTTCACACACAGCGTACTATATCACGGACAAAGCTTCATCTCCAACGACACTCTCCACCATCTCCCATATTCTCAATCACACTCAAGGGAAAAGGACATGCCTGCATACTAATAGCTGGCTGACATATTCCATATTCCGCCTGGCAGAGTCATTATGTGTTGTGGTGATCATCATCTGATATGATATGAGTCATAGATCAGGAGACACTTGAGACACCATTGTGAATATCTTGTTTTTATGTACATTGACATACACATTGTAATGTGGGTCCAGGCAGCTCATTAAGTCTATCAAGGGGCTATCCTACTGCTTAGGGCTTGACCACTGTGCATTAGTAGGGCAATAATCCATATTCATAAGACTGTAGGAGCAGCCCAACATGTAGATTGATTACATCCATATCTACACACTGACACCCCGGCTTTGGTTCCTTCTGCTCAAGGCTGTTTCCTTGTTTCGGCATGAAGAGGGAACCTGATGATGCCAACACGGTCAATGTCATTCATCAGTTCCTGCGTATATAAAATCAGAACCCTGCACAGTTGCAGCACAAGTGTATTTCCCTCTTTCTACACACGATATGGGAAGGTTCTGTTGTTAAAGGGAAGGGGGTAATTTGATATGCCTTTAGGAAGCCACCTTGAGGAGGTGCCTTGTAGCCTTGGCAAAAATACAATCAATCATATTTCCTAGTATCTCTGCTTCCAAAGTATAGAAGGATAGTAGCCAGGGAATGTAAGGAACAAGTGAGAGCAGTTCGTCATCATAATATTTTGAATCAAGCTCTGCAATGAATTGTTAATCATGTTCTGAAACCTCGAAATAACAAGGGAGTCACATGACCAATTCATGCAGATCAGGTTGCATATCTATTAAAGCATAGATAGTGTGACACTATTCATTATAAATAAACTGAAACTGATCACTACTGATTAGTCACTTTAATCATGTCCAGTTGATGTGACAAGGTCATCATAGTGATACCCCAAAATCACCATCTTGATTACCATAATTGCCACTAGGGGCCATCTGGGGCAGTAATCAAATATATAGTATCTACTCCAGGCCACATATTTATTTTGATATCTATATTAACAACTCTAATATGGAATCCTATGAAAAGAAATATATGAACAATATTGTCACAGAAACTCAAGTAATTTAGAAGTAAATTTGGTAAAATTCTCAATGGCACACATATGTGTACACATGGATTTATCTCTTTTTGTGTCTGAAACCATATTTACTAATTGAAGGATAAAAGGTTGTTAGCATAGCCCTAGCACCGTAACATGGCTCTGGGCTGCCTGAAATGTTTCACAATCAGCTTGATAACAAAATGTTATCACCTATCACCTATGCTAACTTTCCCCCCATAGAGTTTTAAGTGTAGATAGCAGTATCTTGTAATTGGAATAATCAGTCTTGGCCGGATTACACTTGATAGTGATGCCCTCTGCTACAAGGAGTTAGTAAGGCGGGACTGAAAAATGGACTGAACCCATGCAACACTAACCCTATCACATGTTGGTTAACTTACGCTGAAAGCAGCATTTCTCAACCTTATTCACAAATGGTTTTTAATTTTCCATCACAGTGATGTTTCACCATGCCAACCCTTTTGAAGTTGATCAACCCAAAAGGTACAATATTCCCCTTTTAACATTGCTATAACATATTTTTTGATTTGCATATACGTTTTATATGAAACATCCTATTTACTTTTTGATGTCATAATGTAGGTTCCAGCAGTGTGTATGCTGCACAATCTGGGGAAAGCTGGCAAATTGCTGGGCATCCATGTAGGGAGCAATAAATGCATACACACCATCTTTATAATGACTTAGGACCTCTCTGTCTTGTTTCTAGATTTCTCTGAGCAATATCAAAACATGATCCATACAGTAGAAAATGACTCAGTTATCACCAACTGTATTTTGTCACCTTGGTCTTCAATCTATGCCATATGCACATTAGAAGATAGTACTAGTCAAGGGGTTTACAGTGTACCTTTTTATGTTATCATAGGTCAATTAGGGACTGAGCAATCAGATGAACCCTGAGGGTTATCTCAGTGATCCTGGTCAATGCAAAGTCAATTTTAGTTTGCTGCCCATGGCTGCACTCTGACGCCAGTGTAGTGTATATATCAGACAGCCTACAGTGCAGGTGTGCTAGAAAATAACACTGACAACCTGATGAAGGCTGCACCCCCAGCATAGCCAGAAGCATCAAAGAGGAGAGAGTTGACATATTATCTTTGGAAAACAACGAAATTCTAATATAAAATGCAAGGGAATACATATAAGTGTGAGAGTAACATTACTTTGCTTCTCCTGGCAATCTTTGGGAAGTTGAATATCTTCATTTTGTTACAAATATGTGTCCTATCTGATATGCGCTTACTATTTATAGTATAACTAAACACATATGTCCCTTATGCCATCTGCCTTTCACAGTTAGGTTATCTGTCTTTAAGATGAGAATTAGAACATGTCATTAGCAACTGCAATAGACCACTGAAATAGACCACTGAGGTACCACTAGCTTCCTGTGGGTGGCAGCACAGAACCTATTATCAGGATCAACTGGAAGTCAGTGCACATGCCGACACCAATAAGCAGAGCAGGCGTGCAGTGCTGTACATAGAACAGCCTTTACAGTGAGGGAAGCTAAGGTAAAGGCTGTCACTTTGAATGCAGCCTAGAACCAATGGCTGTAATGTGATCTATAATACACATCTAAAATAGACCATGATACTTTCTTAGCTTATAGCATTGGCCTCTTCATATCTTTGATTTTAGGGTTCTATTTCTGCTATACAAGGAATATATTAGCCAAGCTTAGACCCACAGTACAATGCAGCCATTACCACATACATGCGAGGAGCAATGCTAATGGGAGTGGGAGATTCATACCACTGTTGGCAGATTCAACTCAAAGAAATCCAACCAAACAAATAGAAGTCACACAAAATCAGACCTCCCGAACCTGTTTAAAAGTATGGTAAAGGGATGAGACAGTGTCTGGCCTGCATTAACAGTAAAAAGTACCAATGCTGAAAAATAGTGAAAGGATTTTTTCTACATTTCAATGTACAGACAAAAGCCAAGGAAATTACCCAAGCAGTTAAGGACAGATGTACTAGACCTGATGGGATTTTTTCCCCTACAGGATCTCATTGCTGTTGTGAGTTTTACAGCTGGTGATGAGTTATCCTTAAGTTAAATCACAGGGAAATAGAGCCATAATTATTATTTGCTTTCTTACCCTAATGAGCTCTTGATCATGAAGGAGTATTGAGGTTTCAGGGTAATGTGCTAAAACGGAAATTGGCCATTCTCCCATTACAATATTTAGATGGTAACCGGAGAAAAAAGCTCTGCAATTTCAGATTGGCTTGTGAGCCACCTCTAACAACAGGTCTTAACTAGACCTCAGCTTGTTGAGTATGTTGGCTATGGGGTACTAATATTACCATGGAATGGTATGCAACTAAATGTCCATGGTCATCTTAGTGACCTCTCTCAAACAAAACAGAAATGCAGAACAGGCACCAGGGTGTACACAAGAGTCATCTTGTCTAGTTTAAATCTCTGCCCCTTACTGATCAACACCAAAGACAAAGTGTCTGATGTGAAATTCTAATGGAGCCATTTGTAGTCAGTGCTGGGGTCTGCTGTCACTGGGAGCTTATGATGTGACTTTGGCACCCTATTTAAGCATTCAGCACTTCACCTCCAGCATCACCCCCTTCACTTAAGGCCTTAAAGTAGTACACACCAGTGGCTGACGTGACTAGGATAATGAGGCATATGTGTATGATCAATGTTTTCTGCTAATTCAGATTCAGTGATTTAGTAATAACTGTAAAAGGCCAAACCTGGTAGAAGTCAAGGTTTGGTGAATTTGTCTACTATGATTAAGGGTGCAATGATTTTACAGCTGAATTTTAAACTCATCTTTAGATGCCATAAATTATCTTATTTATCATATTTAAGTTCCGCATGCTGAATACAGTATACACTGGAACAGCAGCGTTGTTATTAATTCTAGTCCAGTTATAAGAAAAGCTGAATCATGATTTTCATCTATGAAAAGATTTATTCACATATTTACAATTCAAATATTAACAAGTTAACTAGAAAATGATTTTAAACTGATATTCCTTGTAAATCCCACTCAGGCCTACACAATCTGAGCATCTACTATTGATTTATACTCCAGGGCTGCTTATCAGTGATGGAGATATAATCTGAATCTATGACAACAGTGAATCAGGTAATTCAACATCAGCCTGCGAAGAAGGTGGTAATATGCAGCCGAGCCCTTGGCTCATTATTGTGCGTAATGATCGCTGCTTCTCAGAACATTAATACTAATTATAACAGATCATGAGACATTGATATCTAGATACTCAGCTAACAATACTACCTACCATGTTGCAGCATTAAACTTTGTTCCTTTTTCTGCAAATTTATATGTATATAGTATATACTAATATACTCTACAACCTAGAAATAACCCTTTTCCTATGTGGTGCATAATGATGTCCTTGCTGCTCTTTGGCATTATACACCATTAATTAAAAGAAGGAATGGTAGCAACCACTATCATTACCAATAAATGGATGGCAACTCTCTAAACTAGACTTCATCTAGCCTGTGAACATATGTATGTGTTAAATTCTCTCCCAACAAGGTAAAGCTTTGTAGATGATGGCCTTTAGCAAATCACCTACAAAGCTTCTACATGAGACTGCCTGTGTAATGTAGAAGGGGATTTAACCTATCTACCTACTAGGGGAGTGACCCCAAGTCTCAGCAGTGTACATTGAGGCCCCCTCTTATTAGTGAAGCAGTGCGTCCTGGGCACGTATCTCTCTACCTACTAAGCCTCTTAGTATTAACCTTTGGCCTTTGTGATCTTTTAGCTGCTCACTTTTGAGTAGAGTTCAGATTGCAGAGTAGATATCTAGGTAGATGGCATGATTGTGATTAGGCTCAAGAGGGAAGATTTATAAATAGGTCTTCAAATTGGATCAAATTCATACATTTGACTTGATTCAACACACAATGAGTATATAGACACTCATTTCCAACAATAACAGAAATCACTATTTTTGATTTATCATTCTGTCTATTTATATAATAGATAAATTGCCAAAAAAGCCTGCAAAACATATCAGTCAGCAATATTGGAAATGTGTCCAACTATATGAGGTTGATCGAGTCTCTTTACCTCTGCATATCATAATTAGGGAATCTAACCTCATGACACTCTGTGGCTCAAATATTTGCCCGTCAATAGTCTATCCGCTGTCAATAATGGTGGTGTACTGGTTTCCAATGAAGGATCACGCACAGTCTGTGCAGAAAAACAATTGCACAGCCTTTTCAGGACAAAAACACATATTCACTCAGTTTTGTGAGTGGTGAAAAAAATCCTTAGTGTGTTAATGCTAGATCTGCATGACCAATGTTCCAAGTTTAAAAGTCAGTGCTGCTGTTTCTGTACTGCCTGGTCCCCCATTGGTCATCCTCAAAATTACATCCAGAATATACTATCCGCCACTAACGTCTTCTAGAACAGATTCTTGACTTGTAAGAATTGGATTTTCGTCAAAAATGTATCATTGCAATTGACAAGTGTATCTGTAAATGGCAAAAGGTGCTATCTGAATATATCATTTTACACATTCCAACAGGATTTTTTTATGAAGACCCTTTTACTTGTGGTTGTTTAATAGCTTTCATCACATGATAATTAGCCTATAGGTTCATGACTAATTCTGAATGGGGCTCCTGATGATATATATCCTCTTATGGTATCTTCTGGCTAATGTCAAAATTCTATGGGTTGGCTTTCCAGCTCATGCATATGAGAGACGCCGTAGACAGTGATGATACTCATGATTTATGTCATTGAAGCCATAGATGAGGAGACCAAGGACGCAGGGAATCTCAGTATCACTAATGCCAATGTCACATAGTGCACCTGGAAGCCTTACTCTCCTGTTTCCATATTGCACTATCTGGTCTTCAGCCCTAAGGTCGCTCCCTTGAACACCTAGTGATCTACTTCTAGGGGTTTATCACCCTTACTCAGGGAGTTATATGGAACCACATCCCTCATGATGAGTTGAGGACCAACTCAGTGTAAACCTCAGCTTATAGATGGTGTTTCACCGAGCACCGTTTAACCCTTTAATCCTGACCAAAACCCGTTTGGCTTGCTGTGGGGACGACCTTTGAGAACTATCAGTACCTAGGAGGTCGGACTTCATTTCAATTCCTACGTTATTCCTATGTAAATGGCATCGACTATAGTCGATGCTAGGCCTGCCATGGCGTTGACTATAGTCAACGCTAGGCCTTACATTTCTATCATATTTGCACATGAGTACCATTATCTAATTTTGTATTCTTCAGCATAGCACATTTATTACAGAATGCTGCATTTATAAAGAATATGCAGATAATTAGATAAAAGCTACATATCATTGTGGCAGGAAAGGAAAGATGCCAGGTACCCATGTGAGGCCCCTATCCCTCAAAAGGCCCCTATCCCTCAAAATTGGCCTGTTTGAGGGATAGGGACCAGGTGAAGTCCCTATATGCCAAACAGCCCCTATCCCTCAAAAGGGTTTGAGACATAGGGCCCATGTGAAGTCCCAAAGCCACAAATATTTTTTCCATGTCCCTATCCCTCAAAATGGTCTGAAAACAATGTGAAATATAGGGCCTATGTGAAGTCCCTAAGGCTCAAAATGCTGCTTTCCAAGCTTTCTTCATTGTGTTATGAGGGCGGGCTGATTCTCTACCCCCAGTGGGAGGTTGAGGATTCAGGGGGAGGGGAATGTCGAAGTTTAGGTTAAAATAAGGGTTGAATCCTAACAAACAAAAAACGCCATACAACATGATATAACAATTGCCAATTGTGCAATGAGTTTTCATCAATTGCCAGTTATCTGGTTGCCATTGAATGGTTAGAATTGCACTTTCTAGGATGAACATGTTATAGGTTTCTATAGGCCTATGTGTAGGCCCATGTAGGCCTAGTCTGACCCTTATGGCAACAACCATAATAGCAAATGGCAATTAGCAAATCGCAAAATGTCACACCGGCCTTTCATATTATTATTCTCCCTATGACAACCAGTTGTGATAGGGACCATTGGTCACCCAAGCACCAGACTAGAAGGCACCCTTGACTTATCGTGAGGCCTACTTCTTTGCTGCAGAAGCAAGAAATAGTCATAAAAATTATTACAAAGGTTTTTGATGGATAGGGATTTTGATACTTAGGGATTGTTTGTAGGATAGGGGCCTGAAATGTCCCTATCCCTCAAATGGCCCATATCCTACAAATATTTGTGAGATAGGGGCTGTTTAAATGTGGTTCCTATGTCTCAAAATTTTGTGGGATAGGGACTTTTTGCTATATAGGGACCTGAGGTGGGCCCTAAGTCTCAAACGGCCCCTATCTCACAAATATTTGAGGGATAGGGGCCTTTTGAGGGATAGGGGCCTCACAACCCAGGCTAGAGCAATGCATCACCCTACCGATTGTGTGTATATTGATCCTTTCAATACAAGTATGGGTTGTTTCGTGTAAAACACGGTAGCATGGTGAACAGTTGAACAGGGAACAAATAATATTATACTTTATATCGCATGGATGTGTTTGTTTCTCAATGAGTTTTTTCTCAACATACCAGCATACAACAGACATCAGCGGGAAAATACTGATTTATAAAAGTTTCTCTCAGGGCAACCAATCAACCATTTGTACTCTATAATATAATTTTGCCCATGCAGGTGCCCACTGCCTACCAGCCAGCAGTCTGTCTAGGGTCATTAGATCCCTCAATCATGTATAGATTCTGGGTGGGTGGCTTTAACTATAACAACTACTCAAAGATACTTGTGGGGCTGGGTAACCCTGCTTTATTACACGACCTAACGTTATAAGTACGATCCTGCATAAGAACAAAGAAGGAAAATCGTACCACCCGGGGGTGTGGCACGTTTTCCCGTACCACCCCTATGTGTGGTACGCTTTTTGGGGCTCTAGACCAATCAGAAGCCAGCATGTTGGTCACGTGATCTGGCAATGGCGGCGATGTAAACAAAGCAGACGAAGATGTGAACGTTGCAAATTAACGATATAAACAACTAAATTTGCAGAGTAAACAACAATTAAAAGGTAGGAGGGCTGGAAAATTGTCTTCTGGTCGTGTAATAAAGCTTGTATTGTATGCTAGGTTCACGCATGCCCCGTACCAAACCTCGGTACATCTGCCTTATGAAGGCAGATATACATCTGTTTGGTACGGGGCAGACGTGAACCCATCTTACAATACTGGCTATGTATGTTATACAATATGGTCAGGGGCATTTAAGTCCGCCAGACCGTTACCCAACTTGTCTTCTTTTTGTACACTTCCAGTGATAAAATTATACCAAATTGCTTTAAAACCTCTTGCAAAAAGCAAGGACATTATGGTTACTTGTGGGCAGTGCATTTGCATTGTTTTATTTGGCCAAGTAAAACTATGTTTGAGGTAACTGGACCCTAGCTTTAGAACATGGCCGACCCAATTCTTGGGAATTCATTACTGGAGGTATAAATGAGTCATCCTGATGAGCTACCATTTTATGTAGCAGCATGTGACTCATACCTGGTACTTTTAGCTAGGATCATTATAAAATTGTACCCACCCTAGATTTGAAATCATGTTTCCTGAAACAACTTTCTTTTTTATTCTCATGGCCTTACCTTTAAGCCCCCATTGGTAGGCTTCAATCAGTGAAGAAGCAAGTGGACTAGAGAGGGACTAATGGTGGACATTGGCTACCCTGATGATAAGAAAGTGGTTCATTTCTAATCAAAAAAGCACCAGGGAAATCTATCAAACGATGTTACATCCAAGTTGTCTTGCGAGAGCCTCCTTGTTATTGGCCATCTGTTCTTCAGAATGGATTGTGTAAATTCATGCCTTGAATACTGACTTTATGGAGTTTACCTTTTTTTCTTGAGCCAGGATGCTTATCTGGCACTGATAGGACAGCTTACATGAATGAGATACAGTAGTCCATTCTAGTCTGGTTAGCCATTCCACCATGCTGGCTGAGAAAGGTCAAACTATCATTCTAACATTACTCCCAATGAACATCTATCTGTAGTCTTAAGCTTCATTACAATAGTTAGGCCAGCATTGTAGTCAAAAACTAGCTTATAGGACGCCATTGCCCTTAAGTAGATGGGACATTCTGCACTGCCCTCATCTTGATCTATCACTGACTATGACAATGCACACTTGCCTCTAATGGCTCTCTTGGCTGTGACCTTGTCTCTACCAGCTGCCTAGTATACAGGGGGTGTTATTAACTCAATCGAGTATTCATTCAGACGCTTCTTATATCATAACTATGCCAATAAAGGTCCTAGCATAGGGAGATTGAAAGACCCTTACCACTGACACTGCACAGTGGTGTAGGTAAAAGGGAAGCCAGGGGAAGCCAGGGGAGCTAGGGGAACCAGGGGAGGTTGTTCAATTCAAACTGACAACTACTCACCCATTTCTGTGAGCTGAGTGAGGAAGGCATGCAATACAGTTCAAGATTATGACAGTTCTGAAGCACCATATGCATGCACTGCTTGAAGGGTCCTGTCCTTTGATTTAATTGTTTTGGGAAATACAAGCATTCTAAACAGGCTTCCAGTTGTATTTCAGATGTGATAATTCAATTCTCTAATATAATTTCTCAGTTATATGTACTGTGCCTCAGGTATGATGAATCAGAACAGATATTTATAATGATCCACACATCTAAATAGCTCATGGCAGAGAAGCAGCTGAGTATTAGTCTAACTATTGTCTCAAAAAACAACGAAGGCAGGACAGACAATTCTCCCTACAGATGCGGTGGTTGCTTACTGGTCCAAAACTACTCTAGCCAGTTACTCAATATTTTAAAGCCATTGAGCACAAGACCAAGTAATTTCACTGAGAACAAGCAATTTCTATTGGGTTTGTATTGTTTGTGTAACAAAGAGGAATTCAAGGATAATTCTACCTCATACAATAATTAATTTATTGTTATTTTTGCCAGTCAGACTTCAAATGCTTCACCCACAACTTTTGTTTTAAGTATTATTCAAGTTCCTGCTGTATTAATCTACCAGTCCATACTATATATCACTACTCAGGCCGTGGGACCTTAGGTGGCCAGGACGCTGGGATGACGGTTCATGTGACAGGTGTCGAGGGTGATGTGCCATCTGAGGGCACTGCAGGTGGGAGGCCATACATTGCTGAATGCCAACAATAGTGAGTGGCATTCCCACCTGAGATTGGATTGACCCTGGCATGCGGTAATTGGTGCAGAGACCTCTGAATCTAAGCATGCTCATTTTAGCTTGCTTGCACTCGGAAAATACACTCTGCATTAGCACACTGATTCAGAGAAGCATAGGCTACTACTCATCTACTTAGTTATGTTATTGTCCTAGGTATTGTCTGATCTAATACTGATAAAGTGGTGTATGAATGTACCTTTAGACATTCCACATGAAGAAAACAGCTAGTTATGTCAATGTATGAGAGAAGTAGATACAAGTAATTCAAACTTGAACCTCATGATTTGTAAAAAGACCAGGATGGACGTAAGTGTGATGAAAGGACTGCTTCACCCACAATTTCAACTTTAGATTAAACTTATTTATCGAGACACTGAAAAGGATTCATATACTCAAAGAGGCCATTTGCCAGCGGTAGCAGGGATGACAAACTAGTTCTGAGAAGATTATTATTGAAACAGAGCAGCAACAAAGAGAATTAGGACCCCGCTTGCATCATCTAATTTACGAGTCCTTAGACAGTGTTGGGCCATTCACTTGACAATAAGCAAGGCTACAAATGTCAACTCACAGACCAATAACTGTTCATCATCACACAAAACAGCACTGAAGATGAATACAAGGCTGGTATGTGATAGATTAGTTTCTTACCCCATATGTTATAATGCCTTTTGGAATTCAATGGGTGACTGGTGGAATTATGCTCCTTGTCTACTCTAGTTCATAGGCCACACTGATGAGTAATCTTTGACCTAATACCTGTTGTATTGAAATTTCACCCAATGTTGTATTCTTTGCTGCTGCTCTTCCAGAAAAGAATATCCATGCATCGCCTAGAGTTGAGTGGTCGAGAAGCCTACATGGTAGGCCATGGTGAAATATATATTGTAACCATGCTGTACTACTAGGGTAGATTCATATCACATTGGACACATACGCTGAGATGGACACTGATATTTTTGATTATTCATACATGATAGGAACCTAAAAATATTCACAAATATAGAGATGAGAATCCATGAATAAGCACAAATTCAAGTGTCTGTCTCGAGGTATGTGTCCAAATCAAGGTGAATAATTGCCTTTTGACCTTTGCACTTTTGTATGCCTGACTTGGATTAAAGTGTGTAGAATTTGATCAGCAAACGAATCTTATCAGGTGATGGCAGAACTTTGTGACATGGATTTAGTAGTTTTACCTTACCCAGGAGCATTGGAGCTGCAATGGGCCACACCGCAAGATGCTGACTTTCAGAGTTCAAAGACAGCAGGTGTAAATGTAGCTTAATGTAAGTCTCACTACAGCTCCTGACATTAAACCACACTGCATTATTGTGCTGTGTAAAATGACATCAGGAATCTTCTTCCCTTCATTATATCGAACAACATCACAGGCAAAGCTGCATCTGCATTGACACTCTCCACTGTCTCCCATATTCTTGTTCTCCTCGTAACATCACATTGGGGAAAAAGACATGCCTGAATACTAATGGTTGGCTGACGTTACCCATGTAGTCAATTCCATATTCAACTTGACAGAGACACATTGCGTTTGATAATCATCATCTGCTACAATGTAGTCTTCCTGAAGCCATAGATCAGGAGACACATGAGACACCAATGTAAATATCCTGTTGTTTATTTATATTGATATATGCTTTGCAACATGGGTAGGGGCTCTTCATTCAGTCTACAGAGGGAGTTTACTTTCGCTTAGGGCTTGAGCCCTGTGCTTTCATAATCCATACTTATACGATTGCATGAGCAACCAAATGTGTAGATTGATTACATCCATATCTGGACGCAGACACCCTGGCCTTGTTTCCTTGTCCTAGAGGCTTTGGATGGATGAAAAGATAATAAAATATGATGTGTTAGAGCAGAATCCTGAATGATGTCAACACTGTCAATTCTTTCATCAGTTCCTGAGTTTATAAAATCAGAAATCTGTACATTTAGAGCACATATCTATTTCGCATTTCTACACAGACTATGGGAGGTTGTTTTTAAGGGAAGGAAGGAATTCAATATCCCTAGGACTGCCAGTACATTCTGGAGGCGCACTGCCATAGCGTATTGTTTTAGATGCAGACGCAAAATCTTGGCTTTCAGGGTGGCCTTGTTACTACACACATTGGCCCGCTATGGCAATGCTAAGGATAGGCCTTTTGGAAGCCACCTTTTAAGCTTGTAAAAATACAATCAAACACATTTCCTGGCATCTCTGCATCACAAATCATATGATTACAATAGCTGAGAAACATAAGGAGCAAACAAGAGCCATACAGTTTTGGGATGAATTGCTTGAAATCAAATCTAGAAATAACAAGGGAGCCGCAAAGCCAATTTATCTAGATCAAGGAGCTTATCTATTGCAGTATAAATACTGTAACACTACGCATCCAAATATAATCACATGCAATGTAAAGTCCCCAACGGCTCATTAGTCAATTAATCAAGTGTTCTAGTTCCAGTATCTTGTAATTGATATAATAAGTCTCAGCTACTGTTATGTCTACATGCCAGATTAAACTTGATAATGATGCAACCTGCTACACCTAGACAGTAGGACTGGACTGAAAAATAGACTGAAGCCATGCAACGTTAACCCTACCACATGTTGCTTGAATTACTCTTAAAGCAGCATCTCTCATTCTTATGCACCAACATAGCACTGGTTTTTAATTTGTAATTACTCCATTGTTGCATCATGTCCACCCTTTAGGAGTCTATTTACAGTATAATAGCGTTGGTATCTCTCCCCTGAGCCGTGATTATGCACCATGATGAAAAAAGATATTTTTGGTCTTTGCAACCAAACCTACAGCATACACAGGCTCTAAGCAGGGGAGAGAATAACATGGATAGCTTGATGAAGGCTGCACCTCAAGCATAGCATGGGGTATCAACCTGCTTAGGTCCATTCTTATGAAGGACTTAGTTGGCCACTTATTATCTTGTCATCTCAGGACATCTCAGCAGGTGTTTATTACTTGCAAACCACCCAGCATCCATCAGAGGAGCATCAAGTGGAATAAAAAAAGGCCTGATGGTGGACACTGCCCCTGGCGGTGCCTTGTAGGGGTACTGTATTGGTACTTGGCTAATGGCTGTACCAATATGATTGTGCATGATCATATGATCGTATAAGTAGACAGATGCATGCTTGATGGTATGTACGGACAAGAAATACCTCCAACATCTCTTTGCTTTCTTTTAAAACTTGATTGATTGTCAGGTCATCTTGTTTATTGACTATTCCAATACAATCACATTAAGATATTTTAAAGTACTAAGCATGCAGGGGTAACTCTGAAAAAGTCCATCTTCAACTGTTTGATTAAAGGTAGGGCTATAAACCCCTGGTGCCTTTGTAATGCTCCACATTATAACACAATAGCATCTAAAGGCAAGACAGACATAATATCAGAAAAGTGGTACATTTTCCCTATGAAACTTAAAAATATATTTAAACAGCTCTAAACATATGGAATTAATTTTGACTTTCATTGTCAAAACTAAAGTCCCATCCATCTGAAGTAATTGATGTGTACCTTTGTCCTTGCTCCTTACATATCAAATGTGTCTATTGTAAAGGTGGTGTATGGATCTAGAATTCTTTTAGTAAAACATATATTAGTGTTCCAAGCGTTTTGAAGTATCATTTGGGATGTCTGAATGAGAAATTGGCAATGGATCCAAACATCCTCCTTTATATTCTAGCACCATATATTGTGAAGCTCTCTCTATGTATGATGATGCGAACAATTAGATAACACCACCTTAGCATGCCTCGGGACTCTCACCTTGTTCTACAGTCTGTGAGGGACTATTTTATCCCCCATCCTAATACAGGTGATGGATAAGTGAGGATTTCCTGTGAGGCAGAAGCTGAAGTGGCCTTGGAGAGTGAACTGAAGTGACCTCTCTGACAGATAACATTTGAGATAACCTGAGATGGCACATGGGAACTTGAGCACGCACAGGACGGAAGTTGTGGCTCCATGGGCCACTACACATGCACTGTTTGGTGCTAGAGGAGTCTGGAGGAGGATAGAGCTTCTACTTGAATACGAGGCCACTGGAGATTATCTGGGCAGTCACACTTTCTGCTCGTTATGTTGGGAGCCTGGGAAGTTGCTGCTTAAATCAAGGAGATGGATTGCTGTCTGGGTAGGACCTGTGGACAACACAATCCTAATGGACAACATGCTCCTAATGTGATACCTGTTAATTCTGCACATAATTGAATGTGCTAGTCATGCGCTTCACTAGATGCCTCCTGGAAACACTGCTGGTAATAGTACTCCCATGTCCCAATTATAGAAACCAACTCCAGAATAAAAATTCATACCGTTAACATCCACACTCAGCTAATCTTAAAATTTTATTTAGATTTAAACCTTAGAATACAGGTGCTGCTTGTGAACCCTGCACTAAGGCCTTTTTCGCAGATCGTGTCACATATATTGACCCACAGCAACTATTTGTACAGTCGCTCAGTCACCTAGGTACAGGCCTCACTCTCCATCAAATGTTTGGCCCTGACTAAATGGAAACGTTGGCCATTATCCACTGCTGTATGAAAATGGCTTCAGACTTTCAATGAAACATTCAATGACATCCATGGGTGGAGCAAACTATCGTCTTTCAAATGACTCAGATTGCCCCTTTGCCAACATGATATGAAGTGAACAAGACACGGGTGTGCATTCCTATACGTGACAGAGAATGCACCTCAGTGTGTGACATGGGATAGTAATGGGACACTCAGATGTGCCTCTGTTTACTGTTGTCAAACAGACTACTGCTAGGAGAGTGAGCAGTAATGGCTGGGGTTATGTTAATTTACACACTACTATCATACAGAGTGGCACTAGTCGGCAGACTATGCCAAGTACACATATTTACTATGACATATCCCAATGCTTTGGTAATATGCTGCTTTAAATGTTCATCACCTCTTTTCTTCTACACTGTACATATCATTGATAAGGGATGATGTTACCAGATTAGGAGATAAACAGAGACATAATTTTTTCCAAAGTTCTACATTTACCTCTCCAGTTAACAAACTAACTTTGATATAGACATGTTTTGTTTTGCTCCTCTCCAAAAAGCCTTGGGTCTTTCAGAAAATGTTTCAGGTGGCTATTACAGTACATTGCCGTAGGGGTTTATCTGCCTTCATAATATCATCTTCATGATAATATTCTTTGAAGCACCAGGATGGCTCCCATATTTCTATTAGTCTCATTATATTATCTAGTAGTCTCATCAACTATGCCCTGTAAACAGGGCACAGTTTTTATTATTGTATTATGGTTACAGCTACAACAAGTAGAACAATTGGACTGTCATTAGTCAATTTCAATCTGATCGTCAAGTCTCAGCTCTCAGAAGATGCAGAGACTGTGGAGGTTTTGGTCAGGTTATCTAGCATCAAGGGTCTGGTTGGCACTGTGTGTCTCGCTTTGTAGTTCCACACCTAGGGAACTCAACAACAGAGACCGAAACTCAGAACACAAATAATTAGGTATGACAAAGATGGGAAATGGGCAAAAAAGAACACAGGTGTATAGGGCTGCCCTTGGCATAATCATGCCTTGTTTACCTCAATGATGATAGTTATCTAATGATGGTCAGACGTAAGAGAATTGAGAATTATCATCGCTCGTTTAAGCACATGGCCATTCGTAGATATCAGTAGTCCATGAGCCCGTCAGTTTTTCAGTACCATTTTTTGGGACTATACTAGACCACTAATTTTGGATTGACATATGTCTGAGGAATTCAAATCGCTTTGCTAGACACCTAGGTGGCAAAGTTTCAGAATAGACAATGTTTCAAAATAGGTACTCTTTTGCTCAAATATCATGAAAGTTACCGCGGTGGCATGTCAATTTCATTTTCATTTCCTATTCCTCAATAAATCAAACTGTTATAATTATGAGTTACATGCAAATAGCAGTGGAATTTCAGTAAATTTCCAACAAGTCACATTTCCCTTTAAGAACAGATGTAATAGACCTGTTTGGTTTTCCCTGGAGGTCGGATCGTTGTAGTGACTTCTACAGCTGATGATGAGTTACCCTGAAATGGCAGGGAAATAGAGCCATAATTATTATTTGCTTTCTCCCCATAATGAGCTCTTGATCATAAAGGAGTCTTGAGGTTTCAGGGTAATGCGCTGAAACGGAAATTGGCCACTACAATATTGTAATAGAACTAGAAGGCGAATGCTTAACTAAGAAAGAACCACGATGAGAGGAAGTAGTATGAGAATTAGGCATATATTGTCATCAAGCATTAACAGTTACACAGGCGTATGGCATAAACTCCCCACTTATGTTGTTTTGGCTATTTCTGGCCCTTTTCAGGCTTATACACCTACAGAATAACCAGTTTTGCACCAATTTATTCAAATTTTGGTATATGTGAAAATATGTGAAAAAACATGCTAATAATTCGGGAAATCTCTATTTTTTGTTTATTGGCCCAATATTTTCCATTTTCTGGCCCTCCAAAGCCCCAAAAACCCCTAAAAACGTGAAAAACGCTAAAAATGTCATATTTTACATGTCTCCCATGTGTACTGACGCAGTAACAGCTTATTCCTAATATCATTTTCTATTGGGTCTATGGTATAGTCAATTGATTCACGAGGATTTCACTAGATATGTTCCGTATTTTTTTCTCCACAGTCATTTAAGTGTGTTTTGTCAGCAAAATATTCAAATGTCATTTCAGGTTGATACCTCAATATAGAAAATAAAGAAGATCCACACAGTCTCTATTGTATCCCAGATTGTGAGGTAACTCTTGTGTCTTCTGCTGGAAAAAAGAAATTTTGAAAAATATCCAATAATCTTGCCTCCAGGAGCATATGTCTATTGGGATACATATTTTCTGTCACGGACACACCTGAAATATTGGTCACGGAGTCACCAGCCACCAGGATGAAAATTTAAACCTTCATAGAATTGTTAATACCCAATATATTTAAGTGATCTCTGGTTTTCCTGTGTCCTACCCACTCCCTCTAATGTTCTAATGCAAAAATCCACCATTTTTATGCTCATTTATACAAGAAATTATTTCCGTCACGGAGTCACCCGGGTGACTCCGTGACGTAAAATAGGTTAATAGGGGTACTTTAGGCCTATACTGTGCAAATTTGGTCCAGCCAGATATCATGATGCTTCATATTTCTTAGAGTACACATGATCAGGACACTGTAGAGTGAAGCTAACCAATAATGGGACCATTTTGAGGAAACTAGGGTAAAGTTGAGAGTATGTAGTTGAAATGTTCATATATCTGATAAATGTTCAGAATTCATTGGGCTGTATCTCAAAAACTATTACTCAGAGGATTTCCATTCTTGGTATGCTTCAAGATATATGTTGGCCCAGCTTGTAAACAAGATTATTAGTTGCTGTGATGTATTTAAAACATAATGTTCATGATAATGGATTTTTGGTCACGGAGTCACCTGAAAAAAGGACAATAAACTTAATGAGGCGATAAAAACTGAACCGCTAGGGTTAGAAATGTATCAAAAAGTGTTCCAAGGAGCCAAGATATATACCTTTCAATATACTAAACTAGTTTAAACATATTAAGAACTTTCTGATTTGTCCTTCCTCTATCCTAAAACAACATAAGTCAGGAGTTTGAGCCGTATATATCAGACTTGCAAGAAGCGACTGCTAGAGATGAGCTCTAAACTAGAACTGCCGGAATTCCTCCGCAGGGCGCCTTATATGACTCCGCGCGCCAGTGGCGCCACCTCGCGGCGCCGTCCGGAACCCCTCCTCCGCACGCCGTGCGGAGGAGCGCGGAGCCAGCTCTCCTCGGCTCCGCTACACCCTTCCCTCTCTACTTCAAACCCTCCCTACTCTTTAGAATCCCCGAACCCGGTGGCCCCCTTCCACCACAGTATGAGGGATAACGGATATACTAGGTTACTCATAAGAACTATAGAACAGTGATCAACTCTTAGTGGTAAGTATGACGATGAGTCCTACTGAGCACAACGGTGCTAACGTCCTTAACCTTGGGATAGGTGGATGAGCGGTGGGCGCTCGACCGGCGGTCCTGCGGTGCCGCCGGCCCCCCACAGGGTGACTGGTGGTGAGGATGACGATGAGTCCTACTGAGCACAACGGTGCCAACGTCCTTAGCTTGGGAATGGGTGGATGAGCGGTGAGCGCCCGACCGGCGGGCCCTAGGGTGCCGCCGGCCCCCCACAGGGTGACGAATGATGAATGATGAGGCCTCGTCGCCCGTCGCTGGCGGTGGCGCTGCTTTCCGGGCGATGACTGGCATACCGGGGACCGTCTACCGAGGACCATCCTCCCTCTGTAATGACCAAGACATGGGTTAACTCCGCCACTCCCTACTCTTTGTCCCTCCTCCTATGGTAGCCTTACATCCCTCCTGCCCGCTTACTACTACCCCGCGCTTCCGGTACTGGTTGCGCCGACGCCCGCGTCTTCCCTGTTCCCCGAATCGCTGTCACTCCCGTCATTATCTGTTCCCCTAACACAACAGCAGCATCCAGCTAATTACGCTCAATACGACTTAAGTAGGCGTGGCTCACCTGACGCGGAGACTTCATTGGCAGGGGGCTCCGAGCCGCGAGGCGGGGCGAGCTACGTGGGGCCGTGGGTTGCGCCGACCTCAGATGGTACCGCGTCGTAATTGATGCGATGACGTCATAGACTCCAGGTTCGATCACCCGAAGCCTGCTCATTATCTCCCCCCCGTGGCCGAGAATTCGTCACCCATCGACAACGGAGGGAGGATAAAGGTGCCCCATCGCTCCAGGCGGTTGGGGTCCCTATCCTGGACCCACCACCAGGGCATCCAGGTCGCCCGCGGGTGGTGTGGGCCCAGGACGGCGGCTGTGGCGGGTGGCCGAGTGGCCCGGGCCGGCCGACGGCCTCTGGGCGGCGTCTGCGTGTTGGTGGACGGGGCTGGGCACCGGGGAGCAGAGGCAGTTCCCCCTGCGGCCAGGTCCTCCTCCGCCTTTTCCCTATACTTCCGGGGCACTTGGACTCCCCCCCACTGCTGGTGCGGTCGGGGCGCCGCCCGGCGCACGGTGGGGGCCGGAGCTGTAGTGGCTGGGGATCTCCACTCCTCGGGGAGCGTCGTTGTCTCATCCTCATCCGCCACCGGAATGTTCTCTTCGGAGGGGATGGGTAGGAAGGTGGTGGCTCGGGGGGGGTCGAAGGGGGACCATTCGACGCACAGGGTAGGGGAGCGGGGTGGGAGGAGCAGGGATAATCGACGATCCCAGACTCTGTCTTGGGTGCGACCCGGATGGATGTACGCACCCTCCCCGTCGCGACAGTGCCTCCTTATCGCCGTGACGACCTCCCCCGGGAGGTACATAGGAGTGGGGGCTGTGGATGCTCCTTCAGCCGTCGTCGGCAGGGCGGGAGCGCCTTCTGCCCGGCTTCGGCTCCGCCGGGAGGAGCCCAGGCGTGTACCGCCAGAGGTGGGGAGCCGAACTGTGGGAATCGGTGGGCGCGGTTCCGGCTGCACCGCCAAGGGCGGAATCGGTGGGCGCGGTTCCGGCTGCACCGCCAAGGGCGCCGTCGGTGTATCCGACCCCCCCTGCGGCGCCGTGGTGGCCGGCTGGGAAGGGCTGCCAGGGGTAGGTGCGCGGGATTCGGAAGGCTCGCCGGAGGGCGCCACCTGCGTAAGAGGTTCCCCTCGCGCCGAGAGTGGGACCCATGTTGCTGTAGCGTCGTCCCACGTCACTCCCTCCTGTTCGGGGTGGCGGAGGTCCGACGGCTTCTCCCCCCCCCTGGTGAGGTCCACGTAGAACTCCGGTTCCTCGGCCGAAGGGAGGGCCAGCAGCTGGGACGGGGAGCCCGGGGGGGTGTCGCCATCCAGCGACAGCTGGCAGTAGGCGACCGGCTCCTGGTGACCGTCACTGGGGGCCGGGTCCGTAGCGGGTGAACCCCCAGCAGCCGTCCCGGTGGTCGTTGGGGTACTGGTCGTCGGGGGGGGTGGAGTACTGGTCTTCGGGGGGGGCGAGCACTCTGCGGCGGTCCTCCTGGTCGTCGGGGTACTCGTCGCAGGGGGGGTAGGGGAAGCCGGGTGCGGTGGGGGCGTCTGCTGAGCAAGAACAGTTGGGACGTCCAGCCCCCGAGCCCGCAAGGCCTCTCGCTCCCCGGGTTCACTGCCGAACGAGAGGTAAATATCCAGCTTTTTCTGCAGTATGGCCTCCTGCAGGCGATGGCTGGTGGCGGAGAGGACGTGTGTGGCGGCGGCCTTCTCCTCTGGTGACCTCTTCTCCAGAGGGTGGGATTGTAGCTCCGCCAGCACCGCCTCCGAGGCCGCGATGATCTCATCCTCGGAGTGGGATAGAGACGGTGCGGGGCCGCCGGAGTGTAGTCGTGCGGTGGCGGATGGGGTGGGCGGGGTGGCCATGCTCAGCATAAGGTTGCGGGCTGCCGCCGCGGCCTCCTCCCCTCAGGAAGAGGCAAGGGTGGGCGGGAGCGGACCGGGCGACCCCAGGCTGAACGCCGGCGAAGCGCCCAGAGATCCTACCGACGACGTCCCCTGCGCAGCTAGCCCCGGGGCGAGGCCCGACTCTGCCTCCTCCGTGCGGGGAAGCATCACGCGGCGGGGGGGAGTGTTGGGGGTCATAGCCGTCTCTGACCGGCTCCTTGCCGCGCGGGGAGGGGTCTCCTCTCTTCTGGGTGGCGTGGTTGTGGCCTCCGTTACCACCACCCTCCGGGGGGCGACTGGGGTGGACCGGAGGGTACCACGGCCGGGCCCAACCGGTGTGCCAAGGAGGCCGGGGTGGTTGGTGCTTGGAGAGTCCCTATCGTCGGGGCGGCAGAGGACGTGGTCCTTTTCGGGGTAGCGCTGCGCCCCCTAGAGGAGCGACCCTCTTTGGAGCAGGAGTCAGGGAGGTGGATGCCGTCCTCTTGACGCCGCGTGAGGAGCCGGCGGAGGGGCTACGACTGGCTCCTCCGCCCTCCCTGCTCAGACTCCTGGCCTTGACAGTGGGGATGATGGGGTATGGGAGGGGCATGAGCTTTTCTCCCCCTTCCGCGGCCCACTCGTATTCCGAACCTCCTTCGTGCCGGTAGAAGCCCCTTAAGTGACGGGGCAGATCCCCCTTCCGGACCGACGCATAGGGGTTGCTGCCGTCCCCACCCCCACACTCGGTGCCAAAGGGGCACATCCAGCCCATAGATCGGGAGGAATGCTTCTCGGCCTTGTGGCGGGTGAGGGACCACTTCAGGGTGTAGGCCATACCGCAGCCGGGGGCATCGCACACCCAGGAGGCGGTGGGGCTGGGACCCTTGGGGGCCTTCTTCCTGCCTGCTGCTGGTGACTTACCACCCTTGCTGCACCTACCGGAGGAGGTCGAGGAAGCCTTGGAGTCGGCCCTGGAAGAGGAGGTGGTGGAAGCGTGGCTGGAGGCCGAGGAAGCTTTGGGGTTGGCCCTGGAGGAGGAGGTGGTGCTGGAGGTGGCACCTCTACTCGACGCCTTAGCTGCGGAGGCGGCCACATCCTTACCAACGCCCACTTTGGCTGTGGAGGGAGCTGCGGAGGAGGACTTTTCCTTCGATGACCGGGCGGAGGAGGTTTTGCTATGTCGATCAGACTTGCCTTCTCGAGGTGAGCGACTCCTACTCCTTCTTCTGTCCTTGGTACCACCTGCCGAGCACTCCTTACCGTCCATCCTGACCCTGTCTCGTGCGGAGTGGTCCCTGGAGCTGCGGCTATTCAAGATGGAGGTGTTTTCATCTCGCTCCGCGCGAGATTCTCGTGCGGAGGGGTGATCTCGCAAGAGAGAGCGAGATTTGGACGGCTCCTCCGCACGCGTCTTGGGAGCAGACGATCGATTAAAAGTAGGCCTACTGTCTTTCTGGGGGAAGTCCAAGAGTGATTTTCTCCCCCGGGAGGGGCTACGGTCCCCCTTCCTTCCCTTGGGGATGGTAAACCCTCCTCCTGGTGCTTTCTTCCTCGTCATTTCCTTTTTTTTCTCTCTTTTCCTCCGCAGAACGCTGCTCGCCCGGCCCTCCGCAGTACCCGTATGCGAGACCTTTAGTGCGGAGGAGGCGACGCTGGCGCCATCTCTCGGCGCCCCCGGGAACTCGTTAGCTGCGGAGGAGACGATGCCGCCCCCTGGCGCTTCGGATCGGAACGACCTTGCGGAGGATACCGCTGCGGAGGAGGGGAAGCCCGTGGGTTCTGGAGCTTTAGCAGGGGAGGGGTAAGCAGTTACCATCCTTACTGATACGGGGGCGTCCTCTCCCCCTTCCCCCACTGACACGGGGGCGTCCTCCCTCATCCCTTCTGGCCGGGGTGGTACTACTTCGAGCTGGTCGTAGGGTACCACCCTCATCTTCCGCCCGTTTTTTATGTGGTATACCGTTGCGGATACTTTCCCGACCACTTCCCAGGGCCCGGTCCAAAGCCTTTGCAGCTTAGGACTCCGCCCCACTTTCCGCCCCGGATGATGGTAGTACACCGTGCTGCCCACCGGAATATCTTGTAGGACTGCCCGGCCGTCGTAATTCCTCTTCTGGCGAGAGACGGCCACACCTATATTTTCCCTAGCCACGGCATGGGCTCTAGCGGTCTCCCTCCGTAATGAGGCGACATATCCCACTTGATTCCCCCCCACCCCCTCTTCCGTCTCCGGGTAAAGAAGGTCGAGGGGGGTGTTTGTCTCCCGGCCCAACATCATCATATTGGGCGTAATGCCCGTGGTAGAATGGACCGAAGAACGATACGCGGAGAGGACCATAGGGAGGTGGACATCCCAGTCCTTCTGATCTTCCGCCACCACTGCTGATAGTAGAGCTTCTATTGTCGTATTTGCCCGTTCCACCAGGCCGTCGTAGCGGGGGTTGAAGGCGCACGTGCGGGTCTGTTGGATACCCAGAAGACTCACCACTTCTCGGAACAAGTGGGACTGAAAGTTCCTTCCTTGGTCCGAGTGTAATGTAGTGGGGCACCCTAGGCGGCAGATGACTGTCTCCACCAGGGCACGAGCCACCGTCGCAGCCTCTTGGTTAGGAAGGGCCACGGCCTCGGCCCATTTGGTGAAGTAGTCGGCCATTACTACTATGTACTTGTTACCGCGGGGGGTGAGGGGAAGGGGGCCCATTACATCTATCGCCATTCGCTCCATAGGTAGTCCTACCCCCACGTGGCCCATCGGCGCTTTGCGAGGGTGAGGGGCCGGCTTCCTTTGTAGACAGACCTCGCAGGTAGCGGTCCAATACGTTACCTCCCGGCGGAAGTCAGGCCAATACCAGGGCTGTTGAAGCTTGCGGATGGTCCTATCCCTTCCGAAATGTCCCACTATGCCCCCCCCATGGGCGCTCTCCCACGCCTCTTTCTTCCTTCCTTCCGGCACCAGCACCTGGAAGACGCGCGGGCTTCCCGGAACGAACCACCATCTGCCGAGCAGTTCCCTTTTTAGCTGCAGCCGGCCCAGCTGGCTAGCCAAGCATTTGATAGGGTAACCTTCCGCCGCTAACTCTTCGGCACTAGGTGTTACGCCCTCCTCTACCCACCTGTACACCCGTCCTACTACGGCGTCCTCCCTTTGGTCTTTCACCCAGGCCTCCCGCACCGGCTCCGCCACCTCGGGGTCACTCGCCCCTTGTCGGGTAATAGCTCGTACCGATGGAGGGGTTTCTCCATCCTCTTCATCCGTCCGTCCACATTGCCGGCAGGGAATGCTTGACAGACCATCAGCATTACCGTGCAGGCGTCCTGGCCGGTGTTCTATCTTGTAGTCATAGGTTCCCATAATGGATAACCAACGCGCGATCTGTCCTTCGGGTTCCTTGAAGGCGATTACCCACTTGAGCGCCGCGTGATCCGTGCGGATCAACACGTTGCGCCCAAGCAGGTAGTGCCGGAACTTCTTGAGCCCAAAGATGATGCCCAGTAACTCCCGTCGGGTGACACAGTAATTGCACTCCAATGGATCCAAGGTTCGGCTGCCGTATGACAGCACGACCTCCTTCTCCCCCTGTACCTGGGACAGCACGGCTCCCAGCCCGAAGTTCGAGGCGTCCGTGTCCAGGACTATTTGGCCTTCGTCCTCTGGATACCCGAGGATGGGGGCTGTCATAAGCAACTTCTGCAACCGTCGGAAGGCCCCCTCGCAGTCCTCGTTCCAGCGGAAGCTACGGCCCTTGTCGGCTAGGGACGTCAGCGGCTTGGCAAGGGTGGCAAAGTCGAGCACAAAAGAGCGATAATAGCTAGCTAACCCCACAAAACTCCTTACTTCCGTCAGGCTCTGGGGTATGGGCCAGTCTCGAATGGACTTTATTTTCTCCGGGTCGGTGGCAATACCAGCTTCGCTAACCACGTGCCCCAAGAACCCAACCTACCGGCGGGCCAACTGGCACTTGGATGGCTTAACCTTCAGTCCAGCAGCCTCCAATCGCTCCAAAACCTCTCCCAGGCGCCGGAGGTGACCCTCAAAGTCATGGGAGAAGACCACTATGTCGTTGAGGTACACCAGACAGGAGGTCCACTGTAACCCCCACATGGCTACCTCCATCAGACGCTCGAACGTACCGGGGGCATTGCACAGTCCAAAGGGCATAACGGTGAACTGGAACAACCCCCGGTGCGTCGAAAAAGCGGTCTTCTCCCGATCCTCCGGAGCCATGGCAACCTGCCAATAGCCGCTGACGAGGTCCATGGTACTGAACCACTTGGACCCCGCCAGGGTATCCAACGAATCATCGATGTGAGGCAGGGGGTAAGCATCCTTCACAGTGACCTCGTTAAGCTTCCGGTAATCGACGCAAAATCTCATGCTGCCGTCCTTCTTCCTAACGAGCACCACCGGCGATGCCCACGGTCCCTCCGCCTCCTCAATTACTCCGGCCATAAGCATCTTGTCGACCTCGCTGTCCACCACGGCCCGGCGGTGCGGGGCGAGACGACGCGGCAGCATCCTAATGGGGGGGTGAGTCCCCGTACGGATCTTGTGTTGGACGGTGTTGGCACGCCCCGTGTCTCCTGGCCTCAATTGGAAAGCCGCCCTATGGTGCATGAGGAGTTCTTCTAGGGCAGCCTTTCTCTCCTCTTCAACGCCTTCCGTCAAGGTTTGAAGTAAGGCTGCCGTTTCCTCTGTAGAAGGTTCTTGGGTAGAGGCCACCCTACAGTGCTCCCCTTCGCTCAGCGGAGCCGTCACTGTCGTTTCCACCTCTTCTATAGAGGCGAGCGTCATCTCTTTGTACACCACGACAGCATCTTGCCCTGGGTTGAATAGTCGGACCGGTGTCTCGGCCCGGGTGGTGTCTATAAGTGCTCGTCCGACCAGCAGACCTCTTGCTTCCTCCATTTCCCTCAGCCCTTCCACCAAGCCAAGCTCGCTTCCCTCCCAGTCCCCAACCAGGTAGCCCGGGACGATGGACTCTTCCCCTGGCTGGATGACAGTAGTATGGGAGCTGATTACACGGCAGAAGGAGAGCTTCTCCTCCTCTTCCCCTCCCCACGTCTCCCTTAGTAGTCGCTCCCCCGCCACGTCCACCAAGAAGCCGCTTCCCCTCAAGAAGCGGGAACCCAGGATGGCATCGGTGGGGATTTCAGACAGTTCAAATCCCACCCGGAAGGAGCCGTCGCCTATTTTGACCGAGACCGTCACATGCCCGAATAGTTGTAAAGCTCTCCCCTCGACCGAGTAGACCCTCTCTGTGGTCCCGCTTAGTTCGCCTGGTTCACCATGAGTCCGCCACCACGATAAGGAGAGCATATTAACCGTGGCGCCGGTGTCCACCAGACAGCCGACGCTCTCGTTACCCATTCTCCCCTCTATCAAGAGGCCAGACCCTCCTCTTTCCAAGCGACCTTGTACCACCTCGGTCCTTCCCTCTATCGCCTCGACCCTACAGGGGGTGTCCTGCAGGGTCGATTCTAGTTTTCCGACAGCTGTGCGGTGGGCGGCAGTACGGCGGAAGAGGTCACCGGGACTGGCGCTACTCCGCCCGCATCTGCTACCGCCATGGCCTGCAGCCAGGAGGGGCAATTACCCCTCCGGTGCCCCAGAGCCGCGCAGTGGTAACAGCGCGTTTCTGCCAACGGCAACCGAGGTCGGTCGGGACGAGCCGGCCTGCTTCCGCTGCCCCGGTCACTGCTTCTTTCGCTCCTCCCTTCTCGTCCGGCCAGGGCGGAAGTAACTGTCTCGCGGAATTTCGCGTTCTCGGCCCTCTCCCGCTGCGCCTCCTTCTGCACTGTTTCCAGCGCTTCCCCCATAGTTTGGCCTGTGGCCCTCACTGTCTGTTGCGTCCCGTATGGGCGCATACAGGCCTCCGCGTGGAGGGCCACTTGTACGGCGTCCAGCAAGGTCTTAGCCTGGGACTGATGTATCCAAAATTGAAGTTGCTGATCCTTCAAACTCTCAATGAACCGATCTTTGGCCATTACATCTATGGTGGCCAGGTCGGCTTGTGGGTACGCCAAGCGGGTGTACCTCTCCACCTCCTCGGCATGGGCCTGGAGGCACTCCCCTTTGTTCCGCTCTTTCGCTCTCAGTTTAGCTTTATACATGGCAGCCTGGTTAGGTGGCTGGAATCGAGAGACCAACCCGGCTCGTAGCTTCTCATACCCGCTGGTTGCTGGGTCGATCCCCGAGAGGATCCGTCGGGCGACTCCCGTGAGACTAAGTCCCAGGAAGATCCCAGCCGTCCTATCGTCCCAGTTGTTAGCCAGGATGCATAGCCCGAAATGGGCTAGATACTCGGCCAAGGGTGTAGTCCCATCGTACTTGGAGGGGGTAGTAACTGGTTTCACCACCTTTTCATAGCCCCACGATCCACGGCCCGAACCCGAAGGGACCCTGCTGTTGTACGATGGTTGGGCTATTTCCTCCCTTGATGGCCACTGCATCACACTTCCTGGAACCCCGATCGGGTCGGAGGACCACGGAGCAGACTTGATCTGACCCGGAAAGGAGACAGATGGTGTCGCCTCGGAGGCGGGGGCAGTCATTACTCCAGGCCAGCTTACGTTACGCGTAAGGGAAGAGCGTCCCAACCCTTGTTCGCTGCCGGAGAGCAAGACCCCCCTTACCCGCGGGTCCCCCTCCCTCTCTGCCTCTCTCCAATTGGAGGGAGCAGAACTTGGCTCGCCTCCGCCGGTCCCTCTTCCTGACGCCCTAGACATCTCTGTCTGCACCGCAGCCCTATATGCCGACTCCCTACGTGCCACCTCTTCCCTGGCCGCATCCACCTTGGCTATCTCTTTCCGGACGGCTACTGCTCGTAGGGCCTCCTCCTCTGCTTCCTCAGCCAGTTCTAGCTGTCGAGAGACCTCCTCCTCCCTCCTCCTGTTCTCCTCTTCTGCCTGCCTCTGCTGGATTTCTATCTCCCTCAATCTCCTTTCCCTCTCCTCCAGGGCGGATCTCTGCTCCCGCTCTAGCCTTTGACCTATTCCTTCTAATTCCGCCTGCTGTTGTCTCTCTCTGTCCCTGCTTAGGACTGCTTCCCTCACTCGGGCCCTCACTAGGGCCAAGACGTCCTCTCCCTCCACGTCGGTTGGGCCCCGTGCGGAGGAGCCAGCTGCGGAGGAGGCGACTCTGGCGCCATCTCTCGGCGCTCCCGGGAACTCGTTAGCTGCGGAGGAGACGATGCCGCCCCCTGGCGCTTAGGATCGGAACGACCGTGCGGAGGATACCGCTGCGGAGGAGCCAGCTGCGGAGGAAGCGACGCTGGCGCCATCTCTCGGCGCCCCCGGGAACTCGTTAGCTGCGGAGGAGATAATGTCACCCCCTGGTGCTTCGGATCGGAACGACTGTGCGGAGGATACGGCTTCCCTTTGTGACGACCGCGCGGAGGAATCACCTGGAGAAACCTCTGCACCGGCCTCTTCTCTTCCTTCTGGAGGGGATGTAGCTGGTTCCAAGGGCAAGGTATCCTCCCCTTCTCCTGCTGGTTTTGGTAGCCAGACAGCTCTTCCATCACCTACGGCCCCCAGGTCCCCTCTCTCTCCTAATCTCCTTCCTTCTTCCAGCGCTGCCATCCTTCTATCTTCTCCTTCTCTCCATCTCAATACCCAATCTCGCTGCCTCTGCGCCTCCAGTTCGGTGAGCCTACCGTAACCTGGAGGAGGTACTGCTGAAGGAGTCCCACTAAAAAAAATATCTTCTCCCACTGCCATCTCACAGTCTCCTTTCTCCAACTCAAAAGCCCTCTTGTTCTCCATCTTGGGCGTTTTTTCTGCTGTTTTAACCGCTGTCACCACTGTAATAGAACTAGAAGGCGAATGCTTAACTAAGAAAGAACCACGATGAGAGGAAGTAGTATGAGAATTAGGCATATATTGTCATCAAGCATTAACAGTTACACAGGCGTATATATCAGACTTGCAAGAAGCGACTGCTAGAGATGAGCTCTAAACTAGAACTGCCGGAATTCCTCCGCACGGCGCCTTATATGACTCCGCGCGCCAGTGGCGCCACCTCGCGGCGCCGCCCGGAACCCCTCCTCCGCACGGCGTGCGGAGGAGCGCGGAGCCAGCTCTCCTCGGCTCCGCTACAATATTTAGATGGTAACCAGAGAAATGTCCATGGTCATCTTAGTGACTTCCCTCAAACAGAACAGAAGCGCAGTGTCAACAACAGACACCAGATTGTACACAAAAGTCATCTGGTCTAGTTAAAACCTTTCCTGCTAACTTTTCAACACCAAAGACAAAGTGTCTGATGTAAAATTCTAATAGAGCCATTTGTATTCAGTGCTGGGGGTTGCTGTCACCGGGAGCTTATGATGTTAAGTTGACGCCTTCTTTAAGCATTCAGCACATCACCTCCAGCATCATCCCCTTTACTTAGGGCCTTGAAGTAGTAGACAACGGTGGCTGACATGACTAGGATATTGTATCCTTTGTTAAAATGAAGCTAAGGGTATGTATATATGATTAATGTTTTCTGCTAATTAAGGTAAAGTGATTTAAAAATAACTGTAAAACGTGGATCCTGGTAGATGTTAAGGTTTCGTGAATTGGTTTGCAATGATTAAGCGTGATGTCCCATGTGTACTAGAACTCTGGGTGCAATGATTTTTCAGCTGAATTTTTAATACATCTTTAGATGCCATGAATTATAATACTTATTCTAATTGAGTTCAGCATACTGAATACAACAATATGTGTACATTGCAACCACATTGTTGTTTTCATTCTAATCCAGTTATAAGAAAAGCGCAAGATTTATTCACATTGTTATTTATTCACATGTTTACAATTCGATCAAATATTAATAATTTGACTAGAAAAATGTTTTCGGAACTGATATTTCCTATAACATCAGGTAATTCGACATCAGCCTTCGATGGAGGGGGAAACTTGGTGATAATATGCAGCAGAGCCCTCTCCTCATTATAGTGCCTAATGATCACTGATTCTAAGGTTGGATCTGTAACACCTCACAATAGGATGAAAGGCTAGCATCTAAATTATTATGTAACTAGGTGATAATATGTATGTTGAGGTGACAGGGCAAATAAAGTTATTCATTTGGTTGAAGTAACTGTATCATATATGTACTGGAATGACTAAAATAATATCCATGTAAGTTTGTGCATTTTGATATAACCATGCATAGGAGCACAGCTAGTTGTGACATTTCTACATGCACGGCTGATAAGTACAATGCCAACGCTGAGACCAACTATGGTTAACAGAACAAAACCACAACTTATTCAGTGTCCTTGTATTTGCACTGTACAATATAGCTAACTGTGTTTTCATTATGTACCCACAATGTCATTTATTATCGTTGATAGGACATGGTGCCTTTCTTCTGCAAAGAAAAAAAAGTCACATTCCTTTCATCTATTGGAGCATGTAACACAACATGTAGCACAACACCGCCGTTACCATTACTGTATAGAGATAGCGGATGTGAACTTAATTGATATATAGATATTCCCATGTAACATGCATCGTTAATTGATGTGTTCTTTCACATCTCTTTTCATCTCTAACATAAGTAAGAACTAATAGTTATAAGAAGGTTTTCCATTACATAAATTAGCAGATGTTTGGTTTGCAATGTAGCAGCAAAGATCGAGCATCATCGCTGGCACCGCTGGCATCGCTAGTTTTCTTGGTTTATGTAAGTCTGGCATGCTGGCTGCTGTAGTATTGTTAATGTAGTAGTGACTTATGAATCCCTATCTGCCGTGAAGTAGGCATGGTATCTCAAATATGAGCGATGACTCTAGGGTTTCTAAAGGTCAAGGTCATACATGCATACTGGGCTTGCTGGGTAAGTATATTTGGCAAATGAAAATCATTCAATAACTGCGCAAATACCATCACGTCAAAGAGGAATTAGTTGATACCCCTCAATACAATTTAATCATTAAAATTAATCAATACTACACAAAGAATAAAAAAAAATGAGTAGAAATTATGAGTGCCTTGCTTTGGCAAGCCCATTGGACCAATATAAGAGGGTTATTGTACAAGTAGATGTTTTCGCTGATAGATATTTTCTCTGGTATAAACTTTCACAGATTTCCAAAAAGATGTGATCTTCCTAGCAGTAACGCATGCTCCTCAGTAATCTATTTTAGTTTGGCTAGCTATGCCATTAAATCCTGGCTGCCTAAGGTCAAAACATCATTCCAACATTACTCCTAATGGGCATCTTTCTGAATCCTTAAACTTCATTACAATAGTTAGTAGAGCATCATGGTGAAAAACTATATATCGATGTTCTTAAGTAGATAGGGCATTGTGCCCTCTCCCCGCCATGGGCTACCACTGACGATGACAATGCACACTTGTCTGTAATTGCTTCTGGGGTGTAACCTTGTTGACCAGACCTCTCTACTAACTACTCCAGGTACCTAGTGTACAGGGGTGACAGTAACTGAAAGGAGCATCGTTATGGATGGAGCTGGTTTCCTCGTTAGTTCCTGTAGACAAAGGGTCATTTCCTGCTGACCCTTTACTAAGTGCCACCCAGAAAGATACATATATCGGGGCAGTGTGATTAATTATAGGGATAGACGACCTCAGTATAATTATTGCATTTAACTTTTAACTTCCATAATCTATCCAATTATGGACAAAAACATGACCCCAAATGGCACAAAACTCCTTCAAGTATCCATTGAAATCCTTCTTATAACATAACTATGCTAATAAAGGTCATAAAATTTAAAGAGCCTTACCACTGACACTGTGCACAGTGATGTAGGTAAAATTGAAGCCAGGAGAGCCAGGGGAGCAAGAGTCATGTCTTTTTCCCTCGCAATCACCGAGTAGGTGGCCCTGAATATGGATCCCTCAAAATTTATTTTTTAAAACACTCTAAAGAAAATTAAATAAGATCCTGAAACCACTCCCTAGTAGGGAGGGTGTGGGGCCATCTATAGCTAAAGAGGGCCAGGCACTTCTATTTTGTACAAATCAGATTTATTAAAAGTCCATGCTAGTCTGTTTACAAATCATGAGGCTCGAGTTTTGAATATTTTTTCTCTCATACATTGACATAATTAGCTGTTTTCTTCCTGTGGAATGTTTAGAGGTACATTCATACACACCTATATCAAGATTAGATCAGACAATACATATGACAAAGCCATAAATAAGTGGATGAGTAGTATGCTTCTCTGAATCAGTATGTTAATGTATACATGGTGCTCTGTATAACATCTCCACAAGCAAGCTAAAGTGAGCATGCTTTAGAGTAAGAGGCCTCTACAGCAATTGCCCCATGCCACAGGTCAATCCTATCTCAGGGGTTAATACCACTAACTGTTGTTGGCATTCAGAAATGTAAGGCTTCCTACCTGTGCAGTGCCCTCAGATGGCACATCACCTTAAACACCTGTCATTTGAACCCTCAGCTTCCTGGCCACCTGAGGTCAATGGAAATGGTATACTATTGTTATAATATCAGTTAAATAAAAATCCTATCAGCAAATCACACATTCACTGTGGTGCATTTTGAAAAGGCTTCATATATTCAAAGAGGCCGTTTGCCAGCGCTAGCAGCAGGTTGAGGACATGCCCACTTTTCTAGTACGCCCTAAAGGAGCTGCACTTGTACTCATCATTTAGGGCGTACCAGTATAATGGCCTTCACACCAGCATCAGTGCAACGGTTTATTTACATAATATATTACTCAAAGTAACAATGTACCATACATCAAGTTTGGTACCATTGGAAAGAGGACATCTCAATCTATACACTGGCCGATTTACAAACTACAATCATTTACATTTATCTAAATATCATCCATTAAAAATGACACAGGCATAAAATATCTCATATGGACCCAGTATAATCAATTTCCGAATTTTGTGTTAGATTTGCTGATAAATATGAATACACAGGTCAATAGAATAGATATTGATCTATCCCTTTACATTTTGGTTTTATTTCCTAATTAAATGGTAAGGTCATAAATAGATAAAATCTTGAAAAAAGTGGGTGTTTTCTCCCCCATCCATGCCCTCAGTGTTGGTTTAGCTAAGCCCCATTGTTCTATGAGTACTGCAGACCCACCCATGGGGGTCAGTAGTCTAGTGCAGCTGGCTGTTCATGGTCTAATGGTCACACCATATGTACCATTTAAATGGTACGCCCTATAACCATGCACAGTACCAGAATACTGGTATGGTCTAGTTAAAAGGACTGTACCTTAGTAGTAGGGCGTACTAACTATCCCTTCCCGTCCCCTACCTGCTGAGCAGGGATGACAAATAATTGATAGTTCTGAGGAGATAACTATTGAAACAGAACATCAACAAAGAGAATTAGGACCCCTCTTGCATCATCTAGTTGATGAGTCTTTAGACAGTGTTGGGCCATTCACTCAGCATTTACCATTGGTATGCATGTCAACTCACAGACCAACACCTGTTCATCACAAAACAGTGCTGGAACACAAAGACAAAGCTAGTATGCAGTTGATAAGTTTCTTACCACATATGATATAATGCCTTTTGGAAATCAATAGGTGATTTGTGGAATAAAACTTCTTGTATACTCTAGTTCATAGGCCAGGATAATATTATTTGACCTACTGCCTGTTGTATTGAAATTTCACTGCACTGAAATTGTTAAATTCTTTGCTGCTGCTCCCCCAGAATACAAAATCCATGCCTCGGCTGGAGTGGAGTGGTTGGGTAGCCTACATGGTATGTCGTAGTGAAATTTATATTTCAACTTTGCTGTACTATCAGCAATTACAATGGGGAAAAAATTGCCTCTTGATATTTGCAGCTTTGCACACTTGTCTTGGATTGGACAGATCAACCACAGGTTGCAGAATTTGATCAGCAGACGAATCCTATCCGGATGTAACAGGCTTTTAGTAGTTTTACTGTACCTGGAGGTATTGGAGCTGCAAGGGGAGACTCTCAGAGTTCAAAGAGAGCAGGCGTAAATGTGGTTTGCGTAAAAGGGCCATGGCTTAATAGCAATATGAGGTCTGTAAGAAGCTTTTCAGAAGAAGAAAAATTCTATTCTCTTGCTCACTTTGTGCTCAGAGGTTGAATGGGTAGTAATAGGAACATTTCCACTTTTATAGTTCAATACAATACATGAAGAATACACAGAACTTGATTGTAATTAAAGTGAAGTGGCCTTCATAAATGCCAACCTTTTTCATCAATGGTAGAAATGGTTTCCCTAGATGGTTCTTTAGTCTCACTACAGCTCTTTGACATTAAAGCACACTGTATAATTGTGCTGTGTAAAATGACGTCAAGAATCTTCTTCCCTTACTTATAACGTACTACATCACAGGCAAAGCTGCATCTGCATTGACACTCTCCACTGTCTCCCATATTTTTTTTCTCCTTGTACAATCACACTTTGGGGAAAAGGACATGCCTGAATAGTTATGGCTGGCTGACATTACCCATGTACTCAATTTCATATTCAGCTTGGCAGAAGCACATTGCATTTGATAATCATCATACACTACGATATATGATACCCCACTATTACTGTAGGAGAAGCAATAGTTATGTTGGCTTATAAAGATCTAGGGCAATCCAACAAATTATTGTGAAGCAAGTGATGTGAGCAATTAAGAAAAACACCACCTTAGCATGCCTTGGGACTCTAACCTTTTTCTACGAAGTCTGTGAAGGACTAACTTGTCCCTCACCCTAAGTGATGGGTGAGGGGGGATGCCCTGTGAGACAGAAGCTGAAGTGACCCCGGGAGAGTGAACTGAAGTGACCACTCGGACAGATGATATTTGAGATAATCGGAAATGGCACGTTGGAACTTGAGCATGCACAGCCCGGAAGTTGTGGCTCCATGGGACACTACACATGCGCTGTTTGGTGCTAGAGGAGGCTGGAGGAGGCTGGAGCTTTCTACTTGAATACAAGACTACTGGAGAACATCCGGGCAGTCACTCTATCCACTCATTATGTTGGGAGCCAGTGAAGTTGCTGCCTTACGCAAGGGGACGGATTGCTGTTCGGGTGCCTTAAGCAAAGAGACGGATTGCTGTCCGGGTAGGACAACACAATCGAAGGGGCTTGTAGTGTGTGTCCTGTTAATTTGGCACATAACTAAATGTTTTAGTGACCCTCTGCACTGGATACCTCCTGGAAGCACTGCTAGGAATAGTATTCCCAAGTCCTAGTTTTAGAAACCAGCTCCAGAATAATGACATAATTTTTCATCTCTTCATGAGAATATTCATGAACACTCATGAAGGAGGTGGCAACCAATCAGGAAATTCTTAGTGAAACAAGCAGAGGAAACAGAAAATTGCCATCTCCATGAACATCCGCCAAATGGTAGCAGGCCAGGCTATGTTGTAAGACCAGAAAACAGCCAAAACATACTAGAATAAACGATAAGTAAAGACAGAATAACCTCTTCACTCCCCAATCCCAAGTATCTAATGCACTACTACAACTATGGTAGTACACAAAAAGCAAATCTGCTCAAAAAGCAAATCTGCTTTTTTTATACAATAAATATCACAGCACAAGACATCTTGGCCTTGTCTCTGAGAAAAAAAGACTCACAGGCTTTACTTCTCTACCCCTTTTCCCAACATGATATGAAGAGAACAAGAGACAGGTGGGCCTTCCTAAACATGACAAAGAGTGCACCCCTGGTGTCTGACATGGGATGGTAATGGAACACTCAGCTGTGCCTCTGTTTACTGTTGTCAAACAGACCACTTCTAGAAGGGTGAGAAGTGAGCAGTAATGGCTGTAATGCTATGCCAAGTAGACATATTTGCTATGGCATATCTCAATGCTTTGGTGATATGCTGCTTCATATCCTCAACACATTTTTGCTTTTACGTTATTTACATCATTGATAATGGGGGATGAAAAACATTTATGATCATTTTTCTCTAAAAGTTCCATATTTGCCTCATACTTTAATATATTTGTCTTGTTTTCTATGAATGCCCGTATACTTCTATTAGTCTTATCATATCGAAGACACAACTGTGTAACAACAGAGGGCAGACCATGGGGTATACATTTCAAGCAGGGAAGAGTCATTATTATTGTTATATACTCCAATAAGAGCTACTTACATGTGTAAGCCCATTAAAACCCCTAGCTTCCTACTAAGTATATAGAGCTGAGTACCTCTTTCCGCTGCACTTCGACTGTTACTGTAGGAGTACTAACATGTGGCTCTTAAATTTATGCTGCATGGTCATAACACGGCGGCATGTGGATGGATCATGCAGAATCCCACATTGTGCAGTGAAGAACAATGTGAACCGTAACTAGTCATTATCAATCTTGCCTTTTCTAATAGAGCTCAACCAACTACCACTTTTCCTAATGGATACAACTTTCAGTCAAACATTGAAGCAATTTAAGTTGACATTGAATCAATACTTTACAAGGCAATATTGTTTCAATGTGCCCATAAGGTTGTTCCTATGAACCTAATTTTAATCAAGACCTCATGAATCCCCCAAACCCGCATCCTTCCCACCTGACATTGTTGATGACTGCCCTGACCACCAAGTCTCAGCCCTTGGGGGATGTGGTGACTCTGGAGGCTTTGGGCAGCTTATCTTACATCAAGGGTCTGGTTGACAAGGTGTGTGTATGGCCTTGTCTTTGTAGCCCCTATGGACCTAGGGAACATGAAGGCAGTGACCTAAGCTCAGAACAAAAATAATCAGGCATTACCGAGACAGAAAATGGGCAAACCTACACGGGTATCTTCGGCCGCCCATGGCATTATTATGCCTAGTTTACTTTCATAGTGATGGTAAGCTACTAATGGGATCGGAAAGAACAATATGTGAGTGAATATACATTATTATTGCTCGTTTAAGCACATGAGTACTCATTTATTTCAGTGCCATTGTACCCCAAGTGTTTATGCAAGATGGGCTTACTCAATTTCAATTTACACATCTAAGTGCTTAATATTTATCTGAATACCATTGTTCTCTGGTGTTTAATCTGAACCTCTGCCTATTCTAACACCCAGTGGTTCAATGTTTTTACAGTTGTGTTACTCGGGTTTGAATAGAAGGACCAGCAATAAAATTTAGAATTATGTGGTGCAAGAATGAAAATTCAAGTAATATATATGATTTTCATGGCAAATTTGGGTAAAGGGAATATCTTCATATCGAACAAACCTTTGTCTTATCTGATAATTATGTGCTCACTATACAATTATTGTATGATCCAAACCAAATAATTATGTTTCATACTATCTGCCTCTCTCAGTAAGGTTTATACCCATCTCCAATTTAAGGTTTAGAGCATGTCATGAAGTTATAACTGCAATAGACCATTGCACTACCACCAGCTTCCTGTGGTTGGCACCACAGAACCTATTATCACAATCAACCGGAAGTCAGTGCACATGCCGACACCACAACATCACGTGACCGGAATTAAGCAGCATGGGTAATGCTGGGGTGCAGAGCTGTACATAGAGCAGCACTCCTTTACAATTAGGGGAGGTGACAGTACAGTGACAGTTAGGGTTGGGATGTTTAATGCAGCATTTTACACCAGGCCTTTACACTGTGATCAACGGCTATAATTTGATCTATAATTGTCACCTTAACCATCTACCGAAACTATCTAGACCATGATACCTATTAGCATATAGCAATTATATAATTGAATCTAGAGTTCTACTTGCCATGAATATGACCTTAGTTGTCAAAATGGCGTTAAGCATCCATTACTCACTCACTCATCTAGAGTTCTACTGCTGTTTTACAAGGAATATTGTTAACCAAGCTTGCACCAGCAGTCACAGAAAATGCGGCCATTTTCACAGAGGCAAGGAGCACTGCCACTGGCAGAGTCCAGCTGATTTGGACAGATTCAGCTTGAAGAAAGCCAATCAAATAAATACAAGTAACTCAAAGTCAGGCTTTCTGAACCTGCTTAAAAGTAAGGGATGAAAGAGTGTTAGGCCTGCATTAACGGGAAAAAGTGCCGATGATGGAGAATACAAGAAAGGAGCTTCTGGTCATGTTAATGTACAGAATGCTTAAAAAATTCACCTCAGCAGTTAATGACAGATCTATGTACTAGACTTGATGGGCAATTCCGCTTTCCTACAGGATTGGATCATCATAGTGAATTCTACAGCTGGTGATGAGCTACCCTGAAATAGAGCGACAGTTATTATCTGCCTTCTCACCTAATGAGCCAATGATCATAATGGGGTTTGGTGGTTTTAGGGTAATGCATTGAAACGGAAATTGGCAATTCTCCCCATAAAATATTCACATGGTCACTAGAGAGAAAAGCTCTGCGGTTATGAGCAGCTGATGAGGTTTCTCTAGCCACAGGTCTTAATAGGCCTTAGCTTGGTAAAATAAGACAATATCAGGATAGAAATGAGAGTAAACTGGTGTCTGTTTGGGACACTGCAGTTCTGTTCTGTTTGAGGGGAGGTTGCTAAGATGACCTTGGACATTAATTCTTGTGGCACATCTTCCCATGGTTGGCTATAGCCCATTCGCTCTCCAAGCTGAGGTCTAGTTTCAACTTCTGCCCTTAACTAACCACCATCAAAGACAAATAGTGAAAATCCAGTAGAGCAATTTGTAGTCAGTACAGGGGGCTCCCGTAACTGGGAGCTTATGATGCAACGTTTGCACCTTCTTTAAGCATTCAGCACATCACCTCCAGCATCATCCCCTTTACTTAGGGCCTTAAAGTAGTAGACAACAGTGGCTGACATGACTAGGATAGGGTAATTACTGTAAAAAGTGGAATCTGATAAATGTCCAGGTTTGGTAAATTGGTTTCCGATAGTTGAGGGTAGCATGTTTTATAGCCGATTTATTGATCTCACCTCTAGCCCAGTTATAGGACAAGCAAAATCATAATGTTTATCTATGAATGCACAATTTGATATGTTGACCAGCAAATGTTTAAGAATTGATACTGGCTTTAACTCCCACTCAGGCCTACAAGATCTAATCATCTACTGTTTATAAATACTCCAATGCTGAATATCAGTGAAAGAGATATAACTTAAATCTATGACAACAGTCAGGGGAATCAAAATCAATCTTAGTAGAGTGGAGGTGAAGACTTGTTGATAACATGCAACCAAGCCGTGGTCTCATTATTGTACCTAGTGATCCCTGCTTTTCACAATAATCACTATTAATCACAAGAGATCATGAGATATCTAGTTAAATGATAATTATTATTATTATCATAAAAGTCCATCAACAAGTAAGATTAATTTCGAAGAGCCCACTCATCGGGAAGCAATATTATAATTATTATCTGTGAATCAATGAGTCAATCCTCAAACTTAAATTAGCTATTAATCCAACGCAGACCTGCATACATGTTTAGCAACTACTCTTGATTAATACTCCAATATTGAATATCAGTCATTAGGATACAATCAGAATATGCAATATCAGTAGGGCCTAAACACCCTATCAGGTGACTCGACCTGCACACAGTAGAGGTAGAGATGTGGTGATAACTTGGAGCACAGGGGGCAATTATTGCGCATAATGAGGCCTGCTGCTAAAAATAATCTATACTAATTATGAGAGATCATGAGATATGAATATCTAGGACAGTCAAAACTAACAGAGTGATATTAGGACATGGTGAATGTTATTGTATACCACTATAGAGCCACCCATTAGGCTGTGTCTCACGACCTTGGGCCAATGTTTTTGTCTCTGACCGGGTGCCATCTCTGACCAGGTGCCGTCTCTGACCGGGTGCAGTCTTTGACCAGACATCACTTTGGGAGTTTAGTTACCTTCTACCAACAGCAGGAGGCTAATTATAATTACATAATAACTGCCATAAAGTTTATACAAATCCTTATATATATGAGTGTAGGTTAACAATTAAAAAACACATTCCTCTGACAACAGGTCACATACGGCACCCGGTCAGAGACAAAAACATAGGCCCAAGGTCGTGAGACACAGCCAAAAGTGGCATATCCCTACCCTAGGCACCTCCCAGCTTCTAGATCCATAACACTTAGCTGCATTGCAGAAACCCCAAAGCCGGTGTGAGCTGTGGGTGTCTTACATATGCATTTATTGACAGTGTGAAAATAGCATTGCTGTAGCATTGCATTCCCCCACTTTTAGTTAATCTCAAAAAAAGGTCAAATATAAAAGGTCAAGAAAAAAGGGCTAAAAAATCCACAAACTCCCCTTGTCTCTCCTTCTTTGAAACTGGCTGCCATGTTCTGACCACTCCCATTTCCTCTACACAGAGATTAAGCAAGAAATGAGCCTCCATTTACACCAAAACCTCATAATTAGATCCTGGTCTCGTAAAAGCCAGCATTAGGCTTAAAAAGCTTTATTCCAAGCACTGAAAGAGGCACTCCCTCACCAGATCGCCGTACTGGTCACCCATATTGGGAAACTGATTCTCCGTGCCATTAGTCACATGGCCATCTCAAATAAATTTATCAATAGATATTTAGTAATCCTGTCTGAAATATAGACAAATATATCATAAACCCAAATTTGAATCAAATGGAAGATAAGATACCAGTACCAAAATTGTAAAAAGGAATACATAGGACTGAATAATCTACAGGTTTATCAAAACTGGTGGATAAGTATTGAATGCCATTCTGAATATGTAAAGGATATTCAACAACTTTCTTGGTCATATTCATTATGTAGATTGGCCTTTTCCATCTATAATAGCATTTGGCAATTCATCACTATTATAATGTGAAATCACCTGCGGCTGCACCCCAGAACTTCTTAAAGGTACCCCTGCAGAATTTACCATTGTGACATGGAGGAAGTCTTTCCACATGCCTACACAGCTGCACTTCTACACACACAGAAAAGTGAGAGTCATTGTCGCTAAAACTACCCTCACCTGAGGGTCAGACACTGCCTGACTCTCAGGTGAGGGTAGTTTTAGCGACAATGACTCTCACTTTTCTGAGGAAGTACATCATGTGGCAGGAGGTGGGCAGCCAGAGGAATGTCAGGGAGTGTGGGTAGTCCTCTACAAAGAGAGATAGCCCTTCAAATAAGTAGCTGTTAAAAGCATGGATGGGCTTAATATAGGGAGAAGGTCACAGCTGGAATATATAAGGTTGTACATCTGACCTGTAGGCTTCAACTAAAGGTTTTATTGTTGAACCAGTCATTATTCATGAGCCCTACATGAAATGAACCCATATAGCTTGGTCACACCTCTATGCCATACACAGACAGAAGTACTTGATAAACACAACTAGGGACAACTGGAGACGGGTTGGTATTGTCATAGTCAGAACTCTCAGAACTATTTACTCTACCCAGCTTCTGTTTATAGATGAGGGTGAGTAATTAAATTTCTCTATTGTTCTCTTAGAATATAGCCTCTCATGTTTTACATCCAGAAACTATATTTGGAAAATATGGTTTCCTGCATGTCTTAAAGGTTTTTGGTGTTTGAAATAAGAAATATATAAAAAGGGGCACACAATCTGAATGTGATGTATTGTATAGGTTACAGGTGTCCCACCAGATAGCTGGGATGTGTAGCTATATTGCAGATGCGTTGATTCAAAGTTTCAGTTAGGCAATACAAAAGCCAGTGCCCAATTACCTATATATATTATCCCCTTCATATTTCTCACTGTCTCCTTTGAATATACCGTTGCCTCTTATAGCACTTTCATGAATCCACTCATAGCGTGTAGTGGCTGGCCAGACATTGTACCAACATGCAGCAGAGCAGTCTCGGGCCCCGACTGTACATTCACAGTCTGGGTTTACCTATACTATAGAGTAACACCTACAGTGGCCCTTATATACTCTGCTACTGTCTATCAGCACTCTTGCTCAATTAGTACTAGTGTTAATATCTGCACAATGCACCCAAATCGAAATATAATCCACATATTCACGTATTATGATCTAATATAAGGGTCAATATAACTATGGCAATAGAGGACAATTATGCCTCAAATGGTTCAAATAAATTATTGACCCAGTGTGCCATGGTGGGCTTCAAACCCATACTCCTCATAAAAAATGCTCCAGGATTCCGGATCATTTTCTTTAGATATGAATATGTCCAGGCCCATTAATGGGATTGGAGTGTTCGAAGCTGGTAGCAGAGGGGCTCATTATTGTGGCTAATGAGGCGTGTGGCTCGGAATGATTAATACTAATTATGAGAGATTGTGAGACATTGATGCCTAGGACAACTAATTACTCAGAAAATGATGCAAGTTACAACGCTTGTTGTGGAATTTGGCTTTATTTTTCTGGGGTTTAGTTTTACACATATTTACACTGTAGCAGATCAGATATCTGGTCTACAGGGAAATAGTTCCAATGCCTCGTTATTTAGTTCCTTTACCATTGGCCACATGATTCAGTGTCTTCCAATGCAGAAAAGGATCAGCTGCATTTTCCTAGTGTCGAAATGTGCAGTAGATACACACTGTATCATCATTTAAATATATTTACTGTAACCCGAGAAACTGACAAACAAGAAAACGGCAATATCTTTCCTGTTCAAAAAGGGATTATGGTTCATAGTACATATATACCCCACTATCGGTGGGCATACCTCCAATAATGAGATAAATTCATTTTTTTAAATGGACCCTACTCCTAACAGCATGTAACAGAAATACACTGCCATGTTAGGATTGACTGTAAGCCATAAGAAATTATATATTATCTCACCCTGTTTACATACAATGGCAACTAACTTTAAACAAGGATGCAGTAAATTGCAGAAACCGTCGACCTGAGGAACACTCCAGGGGATTTATCATCATGAGCTGTCCTTTGAGCGCCCTTTAATAACCATTAAGATGAGTTGTCTTGTTTTGTGAGCTAATCATTGGTGTGCCTAGCGTTAGGCGTACTGCAAACCAATACGATGTTTGTAACTGATGTTTGTGCAAAAGCATTCCCATTATGTTTGTTGTAGTTTGTACCTATTGTACTGTCAAGCTCCACTAAAGTAACCCTGATCTCATAACCGCAAACAATGGCAAATCTGCAAGTACAGTTAAACAGCTCAACATTGAGTATTCATCTATAGTAAACAACGATCTATATCAAGATGAGTTACCCTGAATTTGCCAGAGAAAGTAACTGTAATCATTTTCAGTTTTCTCACCCAAATGAGTTCCTGGAGTTTGGAGGTTACAGGGATATGCATTGAGATGGAAATTGACCATCCTCCCAATTACAATTATTTAGCTAGTCACCAAAGAATAAAGCTCACCAATTGGAGATATGCTTGTCAGGCACCTCTAACTGGCCAACACCAAAGACAAAGTGTCCCATGTGAAATGTTGATAGAGCCATTTGTAGTCAGTGCCAGGCGCTGCTGTCACTGGGAGCTTATGATGTAAAGTTGGCGCCTTCTTTAAGCATTCAGCACATCACCTCCAGCATCATCCCCTTTACTTTACGTAGTAGATAACGCTGGCTGACATGACTAGGATATCGGACTCTTTGTCAACATGGAGCTATAAGTATGTGTATGAGTGATGTTTTCTGCTAATTCAGGCTTAGTCTTTTGTCATTGCTGTGAAAAGTGGAATATGACTCATGTCCAGACTGGGTAAATTGGTTTCTGCCGATTGAAGGTAATGCCACATGTTTATCATAACTCAAGGTGCAGTGTTTCTGTAGCTACATTTTGAATACAACTTTAGATAGCATAAAGGTAATCGATTTGCATGGGTATCATTATTATTTAACCCTTTGGTGCCCAGAACTATTTGATCAATATCCATTTTTATTCATCATGATTGTTCTGATGCTAGAAATTATATCCTAACTTCATCTCTTATTTTAAGATAAGGGTCATAAAACATTTCCTGAAAGTCTTTATCTTTGACTACAGAAAATTATTTAACTCTGGTCGCCATGGCAACCCAAAATCTTCCATTAGCTGTTATAGCTGTTATAGGCAATGTTCTGTATGTGTAGGGCCAATGAGGTGTCTCTCTTTACTATGAATAGGCAATTCCTAGCATAGAAAACGTTCTAAATAAGAACCTTATGTGTGAAAAATGAAGAATATTGATACTTTAATAAGTATCTACAGGAAAACTTGATACAAGATGATTTTATGTGAAAAATCATATTTTTCATGTATATCAAAGAGTATTTTAGTGAAAATGGTGCATTTTGGCTGAATTTTAGATACCTGCGATGATTCACATATCTGATCACTTATTTCTTAGTTAACCTTGCACTATTCCTCAGATATACAACTCACATCAAGAACGATGGTCTCATTGAAGTTGTGAGGTCAGGAGGCTTAATATGAGGGTAATACCTTGGAAATTGACCCAATAGAAGTGTCTGGACAGTTTTCTACTTCAATATAGTTGTTTTTAGGCCTAAAACCGCGCCAATTGGCGCGCTTGGGCACCAAAGGGTTAAGAGACCATTAACAAGTGAAATTCCTTCCCAAGAGGGTTATTAACTCAAGGTAATGGCAAACTCAATGTCTTATTCATTTATCAGTATCGTATTGGCGGCTGTAGGTTGTACCACACTAAATGTACTCGCACTATAGGCCTATATAGCGTATGTGCAAAATAAGTTATCCATGCTATCCTTAGGGCTTAGCCACTGCCAATATCATATAGATACACATTTTCTCCAAATGTCTAGGCTGGTAGGATATGGTACATAGTGCCTTTTAGTGGGGCCATACCTAATTTACCTAGTTCTGCAGTAACAGATTTGGGATATTTTCATAACTAAATTTCGCCTTAGTTGGCCTATATAACATCAAATCCTATCCTAAATACTGCTGTAATCTAGTAGTATACACTCTAAGGATTAATTTGATGCCTATTCAGGTTTCGGCTTATTAGTGTCCTGCTATCTATATGGACACCCTTCTTCAGGCCACATATTTTTGCTGCACTATTGTGATATACCACCTTTGAGAGTAATTTCTTTGGCTTTCGCGTAAGGGTAATGAATAGTACCAAATCAGTTAAATTGTTATGCAGCAAAAGAAAAAGTAAAAAAAAACCATGAAAATTCACCTTATTTTTTCCCAATCATTACATCAGTAAAAAAAAATTCCCCTGCCTACCTAAATTGCTGGCAATAAAGGTTTACACATAACGACTTTCTTGGGAAGTTAGGCCCATACACCGGAAATACCCCAAACCTCAAGCAGGCCTTCAAGATTAACCTGAAAAAATTTGAGGCTCTTTTCAATATTTTCCAAAATGATTCGAAAATGGTTTCATGAATTTTGGCCATACAGGAGCCCAGGGGCTAATATTTGAAGAAGAAACTTTGAAGAAAATGACACCAGTTTCCAAAGCCAATCCTTGATAGGAAAAAGTGTAGGAACATGTGGAACAAACGAGGATCGGACATGTGGCAATGTGGCAAGAGGTAGATCAATAACTGGAATAGCACACATTTGTGCCAATCAGAATATTGGCAGTTGTGCAATTCAAATTGACATAAGTGTGCATGTCGCAGCCATCACTTTGGCTGAGGGAGGCAGGCATGCAATACATTTCAAGATTATGACAGTTCAGAAGCACCATAATCATGCAATGTTAGAAGTGTCCTCTCCTTTGATTTGGCAATACATCCTTCCACTTGTATTTCAGATGAGATAATATTCTCATTCTATGGTTTGCATTTCTCAGTTATATGTACCATGCCTCGGGTGTGATGATTCATAACAAATATAACCATCCAAAGATCTAGATAACTCATGGTGGAGAAGCAGTTGGGCCTGAGTCTGACTATTGTCTCCAGAACAGGAGAGTGACACTGAGTACATTTTGGTACTTTGTTTTAGCATATTTCCCCCTGTTTTGCTGCACTCAGTGTCCCTCTAATAGTCTGGGCATATCAGTGGTCCATACTACTTGTTACCAGTCAGGCTGTTGGGCCTCAGGTGGCCAGGACGCTGGGATGACGGTTCATGTGACAGGTTTCGAGGGTGTTGTGCCATCTGAGGGCACTGCAGGTGGGAGGGGCCGATGATATCCGCACGAGGAGCTCGTGCAAATAAGGGCCGCTATTTGCACGAGGAGCTCGCGCGAATAGCAGCCTTTATTTGCACGAGGAGCCGGCAAGAGAGGTGACGGCGAGAGAGGCGACCTACACGAGGAGACGGCGAGAGAGGTGACCTACACGAGGAGACGGCGAGAGAGGCGACCTACACCAGGAGACGGCGAGAGAGGCGACCTACACGAGGAGATGGCGAGAGAGGCGACCTCCACGAGGAGACAGCGAGAGAGGCGACCTTCACGAGGGGTGAGATTATGGATATTAGGGCTACTTGCCCCTGGGACACCTGCAGGGGACACCTGGCCCCTTTACAAGGGGCCCCCTGACGTTTGCCCAACCCCCCCCCCCCATGTCTTCTGGCATGTTTGTCATCTTTTAGCTCAAAGATAGCCTATGCTGTGGGGATGCAGGAGGACACATCATGGACACATCATGGACACATCACAGACACATCACGGGCAGACTTGAAAAAGAAAAGTGTCTATATAAGAGGCGGGGGGGGGGGTTATATATGTATATTGCCGTGTATAGGTGCCACGCCCCCTTATAAAGGACACTCTGTCGTTATTTAGCTTTGACCTGACATGGAGACCAATACTTGATATGAAGGTTGTATTAGGGTAATTTGAGGATGCTGAATCCGATTCTGCCATGCATAAAGCTGTATCTAGGTCGGAACAAGGTCAAATCTAAGGTCAAAGGTCATGATTTGATGTATGACAAGGTACACACATTTCCATCTAAATATTAATACCAAAAAATATAGTAGATACGGAATATATAGACAGAGGTCCACGGTAATCTGTCTGAACAACACGTTTCTCCACGAGTAGTGCATATCACATGAGGCGGAGCTGAGTGTGATATGATCCAATACACCACTCTGGCATTTTAGGCCTACATGTACATGCCATGAAACAAGATAGGGAGTGGCATTCTAACTGAGCCCTTTATAAGAATGCAATATTCTTGTCAATTCTGTAGCCATCACTATTCCATGAGAGCAGGTAGATTGAGCACTGTGGCTTGATGTGCAGTTATATGGTTGCCATGCCTGAGCTTAATAACATTCACTACTTTGAAGGGCATAACTGGCATATTAAGTAAATGATTATAGATTTAACTCTGGGTTATTTTTCATTCATTTAAAAAAATAAATTGAAGTTAATATTCAAAATGTTTGGCATTTGGTAAAATAACCTTGAGCCAGTTTTAGGTCAATCAAAGTCAATTATATATATATATATATATATATATATATATATATATATATATGTGAGGGACACGGTTTCTCTGAAAATGACGTATTCGGAGACACCTGGACTCCAACCGGGGGCCTTCCGCTGGCCAAGCGACTGCTCTACCACTGAGCTACATCCCCATGTCCTATCAGATAGACCGTGTCTCACGTTACTGGATCAGTATGGGAGGGGCGCAGTGACTACCTGAGTGGGCCACCCCTGCGGGCCTACCACTCAGGTGCGGGAACTACTAAGCCCCTACACTACACCCTCTCAGCTTCAGCGTTATCCTTCACCATACCGATTCAGCCAATCACTGTTGTAACCAAGTCTCTAACTGCGTATCCAACTACCTGCTCCTCCAACTTCCCAACCGCCAGCAGGTGGCCAATCCCCAGCAAGTTAGAACGCTTCCTGCCGACTTCTGTCTCCGCCAGTGTGAGGGACACTGTTTCTCCAAAAATGACGTATTCCACAGAGCTACATCCCCATGTCCTATCAAATAGACCGTGTCTCACGTTACTGGATCGGTATGGGAGGGGCGAAGTGACTGCCTGAGCGGGCCACCCCTGGGGGCCTACACCTCAGGTACGGGAACTACTAAGCCCCTAGACTTATATACTAGTATATATATATATAATATATGGACATTGATTTAGACAGCTATCATTCATATATAAACATATCTCTATTACCTGTGCATAACGATGGGATGCAAGGTAAGTATTATCCATGTTGTCCCTGTCTGAATTGACCTTGAACTTAATCAAGGTCAACGTAGTCACTCAAGTACCGGCACACATACACTCTTTAAGATAAATATTCTATAGATATATTTGTCTCAATGTGTATACATGTACACCCTTTACATTATTCAATCCAAATCGTGACCTTTGACCTTCATTTTGACCTTGTTCCGACCTTGATATCATTGCACACATGCCAGAAATGGAATCAGCAGCCTTAGTTCATCTTAGTCCACTACTCATACCAAGTATTGGTTTCCATGTCAGCTCTTCCCAAGGATCCCAGACTGGCTCCCCAACTATGAGGGCAGGTGGGTGGTCGCTAAGGACGCGGTAATGCTAGTCTGACACAACTTCAGCTACATAGGGATCCTATAGTGAGAATAAAAAGGGTGGTGTTCTCAAGTAGCATTTATATACTTGAGATCTGCACCAATAATAACCATGAGCTAAGTGACAACTGATAGTAGCAATAGGTGTGTAAGTTGGGTTTACTCATACATGCAAACAGTGTAGATGTTACTACTGCTGCAGCCTGACCCAGAGTGGTCAGTGCCTGCAGTGTGGGCTCACTATATACACAAACAGTAGTGGGGCGCCACCAGTGGTGACAGTAGGTACTAGCCTACAAGTCTATACATGCATTGTAATAGACGATAATCATATACAATAAATGAGTGTTGTATGTATTATACCCGACTATACATGTATATCCATTTAAGGGCCGCTGCTGCCTCTGGGCAGCATCTAAAATACCCTTGAAAAACCGCTGCTGCCATAGGGCAGCAATAGTGCTGCCCTATGGCAGCAATACCACTAAATTGCAGCTCCTGCTATAAAACAAAGAATGAGAATTTTTTAATCAATCCAAAAATATTGAACATGAGTACTACATTCTCTTGTCAGAAAGGTGCATATTATGTCTCCAATACAACTTATTTTACTACTTAGCCACTATCCCAGGGAGGACATACTTCCAAAGTTGCATATTCTCATGGCATAGGGCCGGTGGTTAAGTCCCAAATTACATTTTTCAAGGCCAGCAGTTAAAGGGATATTAATAGTCTTATATCGCACTTGGGGCAATATATAATAATGTAAAAGGGCAACATCGTCGCGTCGCCTCTCTCATCGTTGCGTCGCCTCTCTCATCGTCGCGTCGCCTCTCTCATTGTCGCGTCGCCTCTCTCATCGTCGCGTCGCCTCTCTCATCGTCACATCATAAAAATATGCTTATGACGGGAATTGAACCATGATATCTCAAGTGAGAGACAGACACGCTAACCACTACACCATGGTTTCCCTTGCTGAAGAGATTAGAAAATGAGGTGTATATATAAGTATCCTCGTCCATGTCGCCTCTCGCCATGTCGCCTCTCTCGCCATGTCACCTCTCTCGCCATGTCACCTCTCTCGCCATATCCACGTCCATGTCCCCTCTCTCGCCATGTCGCCTCTCTCACCGTTCCTCGTGCGAATAGCGGACATTATTCATGCGAGGAGCTCGTGCGAATATTGCTGGTGGGTGGGAGGCCGTACATTGCTGAATGCCAACTATAGTTAGCGGCACTACTACCTAAGATTGGATTGACCTGTGGCATGGGGCATTTGGTGCAGGAGCCTCTGAATCTGAGCATGCCTATTTTAGCTTGCTTGTGGAGATACATAATACAGATCTTTCTGATGACTACGAAAATGCACTGCGCATTAGCACACTGATTGATTCAAAGAAGCATTCAAGCAGTATGCTAATCTACAAGGTCATGGTATTGTCTCATACTTTGTCTGATTTAATCTTGATATAGCTGTGTTTGACTGTACCTTTTGACATTGCACAGAACAAAAGCATCTTGTTATGTCAAACTCAAACTTGAAACTCATGATTTGTATAAACAACTTGAACACACCATTTTAATGTGCTGTCATAACACCAATCTAACATGGATACAAATGTAATCAAAGATCTTTAAATGAAACTAATTTGATTCATCCAAGAACAAATTACAAAGGCTTCACATTCTCAAAGAAGCCGTCTTACAGAGCACTAAGGCATGGGAAATCAGTTCAGAGAAGATTACCACTGAAACAGAATGGTCACAAAGGGAATCAAGTCCCCTCCTACATCATCCAGGTTACGAGTCCTTAGACAATGCTAGGCCATTAAATCAGCAATAAACATAGGTACAGATGTAAACTCAGACCCATAATGGTTCATCAATGCACAAAACAGCGCTGAACACTAAGACAAGACTGGTATGTGATCGATTAGTTTCTTACCCCATGAGATTTGATGCATGCTACTGCCTGTGTGAGTTGATATATTGCCTTTTGGAATTCAAGAGGTGACTGGTGGAATTATTCTCTGTATCTACTGTAGTTCATAGGCCAGACTGAGGAGCTTGGCTTCCCGAACAGCAAAGGGAAAGGTGGAGCGAATTACAAATATTATGCAGTTATGAAGTGGCCAATGATATGGTTTTCATCCAGGGTACTGCTTTTATTTCAAGGATCGTCTTTATCGGAATATGAGGTACACACTGAAAACGAAAAATGTCATTGACATCTAATAACGCTATATCATATATCTAGTTTCAAAAAGAAATCCTTAGATGTTGGAACGCAGAAAACCCTTAGAATCCCTGTAAAAAGTTTTTCTTTTTTTTAACTCTGAACCATATATCATATACTTAGTGGTAAACTCTGTAGAGTGCAATGTGGAGATTATTACAGGTATTATCATGCAACATTAGGCAAAGTATTATATGTAGTAGACTGTCAGGCGACATATAAGCTCCATGACCTTTATCAAGACTTGGATAGTGGAGAGAAGTGTTCAGGTAGCTTACATGGCAGGGCTAGGTGAAGCATTTATATGTCAACTTTGCTGTCAGCAATTCTAAGAGGGAAATAATTGTCTCTTGACCTTTGCGGCATCGCATGCCTAACTTGGATTGGAGACATTAACTACAGTGTGCAGAATTTGATCAACAGGTGAATCTGGTCAGGTAATAGAATAACTTTATCACTGGGATTTAGTAGTTAAACTGTACCCAGTGGAATGGGAGCTGCAAGGGATGACATTTCGGCCGACCGACTTGTGGAATACATGCTATAGGCTCACTACACCTTATTGACATTAAAATACACTGTGTATTGTCCTGCATCAAATGAAAAAGGAGAATCTTCTCCCCTTCATTATACAAGTCTAGATTTTTAAGTTGTCAATACGTATCACCCACAATGTACTACATCACAGCCGAAGCTGCATCTGCATCGACACTCTCTACTGCCTCCCATATTCTTGTTCTCCTTGTACAATCACACTTAAGGGAAAAGGACATGCCTGCATACCAATGGATGGCTGACATTACCTATGTATTCAGTCAATATTTCTCTCAACAGAGGCACATTGTGTTTTGATAATCATCATCTGATATAATGTAATCTTCATAAAGCCATATGTCAGGAGACACATGAAACACCATTGTAAATATCCTGTTGGTTAATCACATTGACAAATGCTTTGTAATATGGGGCCGTGTTTTTCATTTGGTCCATAGAGGGGTTGCACTACTGCTTAGGATTTAAGCCCTATGCCTTAGTAATAGGCGAGACTGAAAAATGGCCACTTTATCCCTATCTCATGTTGCTTGAATTACTTTGAAAGCAACATTTCTCATCCTTATGGACCAATGCAGTATTGGTTTTCAATTCATCATCACCAGATAAAGGCTTCACCTCTAGCATAACCTGCAGAATCATCCTGATTTTGCTCATTCCTCTACCCATGGGGGGATTAGTTGACCACTTAATATCAAGTCATAGTAGGAGGGAGTCTACAGGCATTGGGCAGTGCACTTTCAGCATGTGTTCATTACTTGTTAATGAGCCCCCATCAGCAAGCCTCATCTAGTGGAATAAAGAGGGCCTGATGGTGGACATAGCCTCTGACGGTGCCTAATAGGGGTTCTGTGTTTGTGCTTAGCAAATGCCAGCTCAAACACCATAATCATGGTGGACAGATATCTGTAAGGACAGAATAGATTTAAAACATCTCTTTTATAGCATTACTGATGATGGGATCATGCTTTCTGGATTATGCTTTTAGCACTAACTATTCTATCAGAATTTGGATAGGACAATCTTTACATGTCAAAGTACATCAAGATACTAACATACAGGAACAACTCTGAAAAGGTCAATCTTCCCTAGTTTGATTAAAGATAATGCTAAAACACCTGCAGCTGACTTTTAAAACATTTGTTCAGAACATCACATGGTATTATTATTCCAGAAGATTCTACCACTTAGCCTCTCATCATGGGATGATATTTACTCATACATGGACACATATGTTCCCTTTTCTTCACATTAGATATACGATTACAGACCACACATGTGAACCAGATACATATGCAGTAAAGGAACATCATGGAAAGGAATAAATTGACAAAGTCTAATTAAAAGAAAATAGCATCTTAACGCAGGGCAGATATAAAAGCAGAAAAAACATACATATTCCTAAATACATATTGGATACAGCTCTATAACTATAAAACCAATTTGACTTTTGTTCTGTCAAACAGAAAAGACCATTGTCCACTACTCAGCTATTGATGTTCAAAGTCGGTGTAAAGCCAAATCCACCTAAAGGTGTGGATGTGTACCATAATTTCACAATGTCTTGTCTATTTGGTTTCTCAGGCTTCATAATTATCTGAACTTTGGCACTTAACATTTTTCCTTACATATTATTGAATATGGCTATTGTGAAGGTGGTGTACACACTAGTCTCTCTTTTAGTTGTCCCCCTAAATACAAATAATTATCCCCAGTTTTTTTTTTGTATTGTTACTTAAGATGTTTGAATGACAAATTTGCAGTGGATCCACACATCCACCTTAATATTTTAGCCCTATATTTCCCTTCTGTTTCTGTCCTCAAAGCCATGGCTGTGAGGCTGTGACAGCTATACCTTGTGCATAGACAAGGTGGGATCACAAACTAACCATGAGGTGCTACATGCTTGTGTTGGGACTGTTGGGAGAGTACTGGCACCATCCTACATCAGTCAAAGTGTGTCTATCAGGAAACATAGCAGTACCATGCCAGTACCCCGATAAAACCCGAAGCAAGAATTTTTACCCCCCCCCACCCTATATGTAGGGTTGATTACCTATTCTGGCTCCACTCTAACTGTTACTGTAGGGATATCAACATGTCTGCCTATCAAGCCAAATGCCTCTTTGGGCTTACCAACATACTATTTTCGTATTGGCAATCTGAAACTTTTTTTTATTGTGAAGCTCTCTCTATATATAGTGGTGTGAACAATTGAATAACACCACCTCCACCTGCCTCAGGACCCTTACCTCATTCTGTAGCCTGTGAAGGACTGATTTGTCTGTCACTCCAACTGATGGATGAGTGAAGATCTGCTGGGAGACAAAAGCTGAAGTGGCCTGAGAGTGAACTGAAGTGAACCTCCCTGACAGATGACATTTGAGATAACCTGAGATGGCACATTGGAACTTGAGCACCCGCCGGCTGGAAGTTGTGGCTCCATGGACCTCTACACATGCACTTTTGCAGTGCTAGAGGAGGCTGGAGGAGGCTGGAGCTTTCTACTTGAATACAAGACCACTCGAGAACATCTGGATAGTCACTCTATCTGCTCGTTATGATGGGAACCAATCAAGTTGCTGCCTATTGTAAGGAGACCGATTGCTTTCTGAGTACCTAACGTGTGAGTAGTGTGATACCTGGTAATTCTGTACGTGACACAATGTTTTAGTCATGTCCTCCACTAAATGGCTCCTGGAGGCACACCTGGTATCAGTATTTCGAATTGATGATTTTAGAAACCAGCTACAGAATAATAACAGCTTTTCATTTCTTTATGAGGCTAATCATAAGTACTTGTGAATGAGGTGGCAACTGATCAGAAACTTCTTAGTCAAACAACTAGAGGCAAGAGATAAGTGTCATTTCCATGACCAAGCCCCCTTGGTAGGAGGCAAATCTGTAGATAACCACCAGAATATACTTTAATTTTACCGTAAGCAAATACATAATGGCCTCATTACTGCCCAATCCCAAGTATCATTGAGTTTACTTATGTGTGGATTAGGCTCACAATATATTCCTGTTTGATTAGAGTTCCGACAGCAAGTTTCATATTTGGTTTTTTACAGATCTCAATTTACTACCCCTTGCCTAATATGAAGAGAACAGGTGGGTATTCCTATACATGACATAATGTGCACCTCTGGTGCATGACATGGGATGGTAATATGACACTCCCGTGTGCCTGTTTACTGTGGTTAAGCAGACTAGAAGAGTGAGCAGTAATAGCCTGGGGTTATGTTCATTTTAAATACTACTATCATGCTGAGTGGCACCAGTCATTGGACTAAGCCAAGTATATGTATTTAGTATGGCATATCACAATGATTTGTTGATATGCTGCTTCATGTCTTCGGCACCTCTTTTGCATCTATGTTATCACAAGGTATGCATAGGTCTACACTATCTTTTTTGAAGTTCCATATTTGCCTCCCTAGTGAACATACTTTAATATAGACATATTTAGTTTTGTTCTATATGCCAAAAACCCAGTGTCTATCCACTGCCAGGCTAATATGTAAACATTGCTTACACACAAAGGTTTATGTGTCTTCATAATATCATCTTCATCATATTATTGAAGGACCAGGAATGCTCCTATCCTTCCATCAGTCTAGATATATGGCTGTCACATTCATGATACAGAGGGTCAACCTTGTGTGATATTTTAAACGAGATCATTTAGTGAACTCCTCCTGCCAGCAAGGCAGAATCGTTACTATTGTTGGATGTGGGTGTGATATTTCCGAGAATGAATCATCTGTCAGCTTAAGCAATAATAAGGTAGATTGCAATTAGTCAATTTCAACCTCGACTCTTATCTGCCTATATTTACATGCCTAAGCCCATTTTAAACCCCAACCTACCCTTTATTTCAGCCCGTGTACCTTTCCTGGCTCCTTGTTGCTGTAGGGTTAACAACATGTTGCTGTAGGGTTAACAACATTCATCCTGCATCACCATAACATGGCTGGATGTGCGTGGATCATACAGGAAGTATATTGTGCAGCTAAGAACAATGTGAACTGTATAACTTCCCCTTTCTTATTAGGGCCATGCAATCTATGATCCTCTGAGCCTATTTTCATTAAGACCCCTTAAATCCTCAGCCCTTAGAAGATGCAGAGACTCTGGAGGCTTTGGTCAGGTTATCTAGCATCAAGGGTCTGGCTGCATCTGCTTGTATCTGGCTTTGTGGTTATGGCCCCTGCGGGCCTAGGGAACATGAGAGCAGAGACTGAAGCGCAGAAATCAAATAATTAGGTCATAACCAGAAGGGAAATGGGCAAAACTATACAGGTACCTGGGCTGCCCTTGGCATAATCATGTCTAGTCTGCTCTGATATTGATAGTGAGCTACATAATGGAATAGGATAGAATAATATGTGAGTGAAAATTATTATCGCTCGTACATTGGTACTCACAGATTTGAATGTAACAATACCCCTAATGCTTAAGCAAGACAGGTGCTTACTCAACTTATTGTTTTCAGAGCTTAACATTAATCTAAATACCATTGGTCTGCTAACTCAAAAACCTGTGTTTATGCCAACAACCAGTTATTCAATGAGCTATTACGGTTGTGGATAAAAGATTTGAATAAAAAGGCAAGCAATAAAATGTAATACTGTAGGTTAAGATATCACACAAAAGCAGACACTGTGAGTTTCAATAAGAGGTTGACTTTAATTTCTGATGTTAACAAAGTAGGCTTGGCAGCAGTGTATGTAGAGTAGAAATAGAGTGATCAATGTTTCTAAGTATTTTCTACTTCTTCTTCAGGCTGTTCTTCAATAAAATGTAAATCTGAAGTGCAACAATGAAATTTTAAGTATGAGAGTAACATATATGCTATCCATCTCGAAGATACTATTTGGAACATGTCACAACATGTTACAACTGCAATAGACCACTGCACTACCACCAGCTTCCTGTGTCTGGCAGTACAGAACCTATAATCACAATCAACCGGAAGTCAGGGCATTTGCTGACACAACAGCATAACTACAACACATGACTGGAAATAAGCAGCGTGGGTAGTGCTGGGTGCAGTGCTGTACATAGAGCAGCATGCCTATACAGTAAGGGGAGGTGACAGTAATGTGACAATGTGACAATATGGAATGAAGCCTTCTACACCAGACCTTAACCCTTTTAGACCGACCAAAAAAAAGTTTGCTGGTGAAGGGGCCGGGACATTTTCATAGGAACCCTCCCAGGGCCGAGCCTTTGCTGATTCCCATAGAGTTATGATGACTATAGTCGATGCTCGGCCAGCCATGGGATCGACTATAGTCGATGCTAGGCCCTAAAGGGTTAACACTGGGACCAATGGCTGTAATGTGGTCTATACTAGTTAGCTAAAATTTAACAGAAACTCTCTAGACCATGATATCTACCTCTCAGCATGTAGCATTTGCTTCTTCATATTTTTTGAATCTTAGGTTATACTGCTGTACATAAAAAGTATTTGCCAAGCTGAGTAGAAAAGTACAAGCAAGGAACAATGCCACTGGTAGATTCTTACTGCATTTTGGAAGATTTAGCTCCAAGAACTCCAACAAAAGAAATATAAGTACCTCAAAATCAAGCTAGTATCTGCTTAAAAGTAAAGGAAAGGGATGAGACCTGCATTAACTGGAAAAAGTACCAATACGACAGAATAGAAGAAAGGAGCTTCTCCCCATCTTAGCGTTCCGAAAGCCTAAATAAGTCACCCAGCAGTTAAGGAGAGATGTACTAGACCTGATAAGAATTTTGTTTTTTCCTGCAGGATTGGATTGGTATAGTGAGTACTGCTGCTGATGAGTTACCCTGAAATGGCAGGAAAATAAAGCCATAATCATTCTCTGCTTTCTCACCTAAATGCTCTTTATCATGCAGGAGTCTGAAAGCGTCAGGGTAATGCATTGAATTGTAAATTGGCCCCCCAAATTCTCCCCATTACAAAATTCAGATGGACACCACAAAGAAAAGCTCTGCAGTTTGAGATAGGCTTGTGAAGCACCCCTAGTCACAAATATTAACTAGACCTCAGCTTGGTGAAGGAGTGCCAGGGTATACAGAAGAGTCAGCTGATGTCTGTTGTAGATACTGCAGATCGAGCCATTTGTAGTCAGTGCTGGGGGCTGCTGCCTCAGGGAACTTATGATGTGATTTGGTGTCCCTTTTAAGCATATAGCATCTCCTTTACTTAGGGCTCTAAAGTAGTAGATAACATTGGCTGACAGGATTAGGATATCGATTCCTTTGTCAAAATGAAGCTATGCACATATATATGATTAATGTTTTGCTCAGGCTTTTAGTAATTACTGTAAAAAGTGGAACCTAATAAATAACCAGGTTTTGTAAATTAGTTTTTGCTGATAGAGGGTAATGCCACATGCTTACCATAACTCACAGTGCATTGTTTTTGTAAGTACAACTTTAGATGCCATTATTATAATCATTATGTTGGAGTTTATTCTTAAATAACAACATGCTGAATGCAATATACATTACCACCACATTTTTGTTATTACTTCTTGCCCAGTTATAGGACAAGCAAAATGATAATTTTTATCCATGAACTGGTCACAAATGTATACATCAATCACTAAATAAACTAATAAATAAGTTGATCAGCAAATGTTATTGAACTAATATCAGCTGTAGATCCCACTTGGACCTACACAATACACGCATCTACTGTTGTTTAATACTCCCATACTGAATATCACTGGTAGGGACATAATGGAGGCAGAGACTTGGTGGTAATACGCAGCAGAGCCCTGGGCTCATTATTGTGCCTAATGATCCCTGCTTGTCAAAATAATTAGTACTAATTATAAGAGATCATGAGATATTGATATCTCGCATAATTAAATACAGGAATATAGGGCGAGCTCATGCAATAAGTTGCAATACCCAAGCCAACCCTATTAGATTGGCTAATTTACTGGGATAATGCTTCATTCCTTTTTCTGCAACTTAATACATTATGCACTACTAATTATGAATCTCCCTTTCCTATGTGGTGCAACCATCCCTTTGCCACTCTTCGCCATTGGACACCATTAGTTAAAGGCTGTGTCTCATGACCTTGGGCCAATGTTTTTGTCTCTGACTGAGTGCCGTCTCTGACTGGGTGCCGTCTCTGACTGGCTTGGCTTGATAAGGTCAAAATAACAACAGCAGCTAATTATAATTATAATAATAATTATATAACAACCGCCATAACATTTTTACAAATCCTTATATATATAAGTATAATTCCTTTTAAAACACCTTTTTTCTGACACCTGGTCAGAGATGGCACCTGGTCAGAGACGGCACCTGGTCAGAGACGGCACCCGGTCAGAGACAAAAACATTGGCCCAAGGTCGTGAGACACAGCCTAAAAGAAGCTAAAAGAATCAAAACTGGTATGAGTTGCCTGTCTTTTTACATATCAAAGTATCACCTGTAATGAATGCCCCCAATCTCACAACTTCTACATGAAATGCGTGCATATCCAGTAGGTGGGGTATTTCTTTCAGAACTGTTTTATAGCCATTTGTAGTCAGTGCCGGGGACTCCTGCCAACTGGAGTGTATGATGCGACACTGACACCCTCTTTAAGCATTCAGCACATCACCTGCAGCATCATTGTGAGCAATTGTTAAATCTACAAAATAATGGGCTTCTTTTGGTATACAAAGTTTAAAGTTTAGATAGTAGAGAACGGAAGCTGACCGAACTAGGATACCTGATCTGCTATAAACATGAACCCATGAGAATGTTTATGATTAATGTTTTGTGCTAATTCAAGCTCAGGCTCTTAGTAATTACCAGTAATAACTGTAGGAAGTGAAACCTAATAAATGTCCAGGTTTTGTCAATTGATTTCTGATGATTGAGGGTAATGCCATAATTATATTATTACTCCAGGAGTAATGTTTTTTGTACATATATTTTGAATAAGACTTTATAAACCATGAATAAGCTTGTTCTGTAGGGGATCATTTTTATATTAAAAATGTTAAAAGAAAACAATTCATTTCTAAGAGGGTAACAAACTCATGAGGTAAAGGCAGACTCAATGTCTCATTCATTCATTAGTATCTCATTAGCAGCTGTATCAGAGAGAAACCCATATTTCTAAACAACATGCAGTATACAGTTTATATATTGCAACTGAACTGTGGTTCCTATGCCTACCCCACTTATAGGGCAAGCAAAATCATTATCATCATTGACGAATCAATGAGTCAACCCTTAAATGTTATAGAATTTAAATCAGCTGTAAATCCCGCACAGGCCTACATAAGCTCTTATCAGCTACACTTGATTGATACTCCACTGTAGAATACCAGTGATTAGGTTATAATCTGAATCTAGAATTGAAGTAAACGCCATATAAGGTGATTCAATCTGCATGCAGGGGAGGCGGAAACATGGCGATTACATGTAGTGTGCCTAATGAGGCCTGCTGCTCAGAATAATTCATAGGACGATAAAAAACGTAGCTAATCATACTGTTTTCCTGTTGTGGCCTTTGGCAGGTGTTTTTTTTATCTATAATTTAGTTATGCTTATACTGTACAAGATATAAATTACTATTTTTCTAGCTGACCTGTCTAGTTAGCAGAGCAATTATAGAAAATACTGCATTTTGTGTCGCAACCACTATAAGCCGCACACAATTGAATGCCATGTATCTAAACCAGGCACCCCCTGGGCAGCTTCTGGATCCATGTACTCAGCTTTATTGGAAAATGCTCAAAGCTGGTGTGGGTTGTGGGTCTCTTCATATGAATTCATTGGCAGTGTGAAAGTAGCATTGCACAAAGAGAGCACTTCCTTTCAATCTGCTGCTTCTCCACCATTCAGGGGCATGGCAAACAGGGTGGAGGGGTTGGAACATAATCCTTTACTTTTAATCTAGCTCAATATTGGTCAAACCTAAATGGTCAAGAGAAAAGGCAGAAGAAGGGATCTGAAACTCCCCTTCTCCCCTCTACTTTGAAACTGCTTGCATCACCCCTGACCACTACCATCGCCTCTGCGCAAGTATTGAGTCCCTATTCACACTATAACCTCATTATCATATCCTGCCCTGGTAAGGACCACCATTAGGTTAAAAAGAGCCCTTAAAAGGCACTGAAAGAGCACTTCCCCACCGGATCACCTTACTGGGTACCCTTGGTAGAAAAGTGGTTCTCTCTGCCAGTCATTACATGGCCATATTGCTTGTTTTGGGAAAACTGGTGTATGACCTCAAACATTCATATATCTTTTACATACTCTCATTTAGCCTCATGGTCTATGAAAGCTCAAATGGCTTAACATACATAATTGTACAGGTGACTAAAACTAAAGGTTGAAGTAAAGGTGGAGATGTGGTGATAACATGAAGGACAGGGGCCAATTATTGTGCCTAATGAGGCCTGCTGCTCAGAGTAATCCATACTAATGAGAGATCATGAGATATTGATATCTAGGACAATTAAAACCTTAGCACTGATGTTAGGACATGGGGCGTTTCAGATCAGAGCCACCCATAAGTGAATGGCATGTTTCAAACTAGGCACCTCAAGCTTCTGGATTCACACACTCAGTTGTATGTCAGAGTCCCCAAAGCTGGTGTGAGCTGCGGGTCTCTTACATATGGACTTATTGACAGTGTGAAAGTAGCATTGCACAAGGAGAGTGCTGCCTTTTTTTTCTGCTGCTTCTCCACTTTTCAGTGGCATGGCAAAAAGGGGGGGGGGAAGGACAGGGACAGACAAAGTTTATTTTTGCAATCTAACATATATGGCTATAACTCAACTGGTTTACCATACATCATGGTATATCTGTCCCAAATGTATGGATAAATATAAATCAAATGGCAGATAAAACAAATCAATTTTCAGTACCAAAAAAATAAAAGACTGGATAAAGATATCAAGTTCACTACTACTGGTGGTTGAGTCAAGGATATTGAATGCCATATTAACTAATTAAATATAGGATATTAAACAGAATTTTTGGTCATTATCACAATGTGCATTAGCCTCTTCTATCTATAATGAGTTAGCATTTGCCACACTTATCACTACAGAAAGATATATGCTCACCTGCAGCTACACCGCACAACTCTGCAGAATGTATCACAAAAGGAAGTCTGTCCACATGGCTACAGAGCAAGTTGGCCCAAAATTGTCCTCGGACGTATTCAAGCAAAATCTCTGGTATCTGAAGGGCCATGACCGTGTCACTTCCCCCATATGTCGGGATGGGATCCCTACACAGTACCCATCTACACTTTTGATACCACAGCACCAACTGCCCTGGAACTATTTTAACCAGCAACCTTTGGTTCCAGCGATGAAGCTTAGGGAAAAAGGTCAAGGTGGAGCCAGCTTGCAAAATCATGTGACGGGAGGTGGGCAGCCAAAGGAATACTGAAAAGCATGGTTAGTCCCATACAAAGTCCCATACCAAAGTCCCATACAAAAGACCTTTAGAAGTAAATGTTTTATTGTTGAACCAATGATCATGCCCCTTGCACAATAAACCCCTACAGCTCCTGCATCGCTTATGCCACACACGGGCTGGAAACCCTGGTAAACACGTAAACAAAGAACAACTAGAGATGAGTTGGTATTGACAGAGTAAATGCTTGCTGGGTGCCTCAGTTAATCTCTCTAATGGAGACTGCTCCTTCTCCAATCACCTTCTACATTAATAGTCTTTAGGCTCAAGTACTTAGTCAGTACTGAGTAACAAATCAATCAATAGTGCATGACCTAGTAAGTCATTTTCTAGCTCCCTATACGACCAACCGAGGTTAGTTAATACTGCCAGGTTGGTCAGTACTGACCAACTCATCTCCATGAGTATGAGTCCTTTTGCATGAGGCTTTAGTCATATAATTGTTTCGCCTCAGTAATTTTTGAATTTGCACTTGGTCATGTCTGACCAACGTTCCCATGACTAACTTGGGATAGCCACTACAGACTAAGGGCTGTACCATTTAGATTTCCTGTGTAAATGGAAGGCATGCTTCTCCTGTTCTGGTATTTCTCTCAGAACTATTTTCTATGCCTAGCATGCTGGTGGTGGATATGGGTGTGACACAGTTAGCATAATGATTACCTATCTGTTCAGTGTTAGCAAAAGGTGATTCTCAACTATGTTGTGAACTAAAGAACATCTATTGAAGCCAATGGAACCCATCATCCAATTCCCCATCAATTCAAACAGGTTACAAAAGGACCATAACACAATTGCCTTAATTGTTTACTGTGATTAGGCCAAGGGTTTAACAGGTATCTGTATTGAAACTCAATCAGCTCCTCTTCTATGTCTCTATGACCAATCAAACAATTAAGATGACTTTTGAAAGGCTGTAGAGATTGATTCAGATTTAAATTGAAAGCTGACAAATCAACAATGGACTACTGTTAAGACTCAACAGCAGTTCTCCATTTACACTGACAGTAAAACATATATGTTCCCTCTACAGCTGCTTGACCCATTATGGCCGAGCACCGACTTTAATTGATGCCATGGCTGGCCGAGCATCAATGATAGTCAGCATAACTGTATGGGATTTAACATAGGCTCGGCCCTGGAAATGTTCCTGTAAAATTGCCCTGCCCCCACAGCTGGTCTACACTATTTTTGGCCGGCCTTAAAGGGTTAAACACAGTATAAGGTCATACTGCCTGGATCAGCCATATCTATACAGTCCCCTACGGATCACTGATGTAGCTATCTGCTTGCTTGTCAAATCTCTGGTGTCTATTTGTCTAGAACCATCATCAATATCAATATCAACCATCATCAATAGCAGTGTAGGAGATTGACCAGCATCTGGTTTATGAATGCTTTTGATCCATAATCAATTTTTGAGAAATATCAAGCGTTATGATTTTAGTATTGCCCTCTATGTCCATTGTGTGTTTTTGACCAAATGTCACCGTCTGAGATAGTTATCTACAGAAGATGTTAAAGGGAGTATTCCACTGACAGAATCGGCTGTGACTCCATTGGTTGGACGAGATTTGTCCGTAACTTTAACATTATAGACTTTCATCGCATGACAAAATTCTGGCTAACCGACATTGGTGGAATACACGCTTAATTGAATGCAGCAGCACAGGTAGTGACCCTAGTGAGCTGGGGAACAGGGGATACATCACAGCTCAGAACGCGCCCAATTAAGATCTAACGGTAGCAGTAAATAAGCAGAGCCTAAGCAGGTCACATTATGTATCATGTAACTCTGTGGTGAGAACATTCTCCCAAGGATTAGGGTTAGCGTAAGAGTTTGGCTTGTATCTATTATTAGGAAGTCAGCTATGTTCATCTTCAGAGGCAATGTCCATCATTGGTCCCTCTCCATTCCTCTTAATGGATGCCTGCTGATGGGGATGTACTTATAAGTAATGAACACATACTGCAAATGTACCACCCAGAGAAGCCTGTAAAGGGTATACAGGCTTATGCTAAGATTGCCCCCTGCCCATACAAAAGGATCAAAGTGGGTAAATGATGAAGGCAGAGGGGATGGTACCTTCATCTGACCTGTTAACAGTAAAATGGGGTCTGCATTAGCTTTCTCTCTATCTACTTTTTGTATCATATTATGCAAACCAAACAATGTATGTTTGGTTGATGTCCAACAAAGATGAATGTGGATACTAGGATGGTGGGGAGGCTCTATTTACAAATGAATATATATCCATTGTTTGCAGCCCTAGGCAAGCGAAGGCCATGTTATATTCAAACTTTCAATTATGCAATGCAAAACCCAGTGCCCAATTAGCGATATCCTCTTTATATTTCACAATTTGTCCTTTGTACATACCTTGGTGTCTTTTAACATCTCCTTAAATCCTGGAGTAGAGGGAGAGACATGGTACCCACATGCAGCTGAGGCTCAGAATAATTGATACTTACTATGAGAGATGTGAGGTATTGATATCTAGGGCATAATAATGCAACCTTGCACATTTGTTGTTGTCTTTTCTTCTTCTTTTTTTTAGGGGGGGGTAGTATTATGCATTTAATATATTCAACTGTAGTAGACCACTTCTATCTTTGATTTCTTGTTTCCAGGGAGATGATTTAAATGCCTCATGATTAAGTATTCTTTACCTTTAGACACATGATACAATGTCTTCTTATTCTGAAAGGTACACAAGTAAGGGGAAATATCTTTCAACAATACATTCTTCAATATTAACAAGATTATGGCCCATGGTATGTTCACCTTACATCCAGTGATATCTATCTCCATATGTTTACACATATTGGAACAAGGATACAGTAATGTGCAGAAACAATTAACTTGTATTACCCACAAAATCCACAGTTCAAGCTCTTTGGCTCCATTGTCCTTAAGTGAATACAACTGGCCTAATATAGCATAGCCCTTATTCGACTTCTTCATGCAATAACACTATATACTTTGTCTGCATACCTCAGTCAATATTGGTTACAATGATCATCTACACTTTTCATAACATATGAAGGCGGTGACATAATGTCCAGGAATAATAATTTACAGAACACAGTCTTCAAAGGGTAAATTCATCTTTTTTGCGGTTCACATCCTATCAATCTTGAAACCCTAACCTAATGACCTCATACAATTTATGGAAACAAAAGCAATATGCCATAAATGTTATTGGCAAATCCCCCAGCACAGGTCAGAAAGTAGCAGTGCCAGCATGGAGCACTACAGTGTGTCCCAAATGATTGGTATCCAACTCCTATTGGGATTGAACAGTACCTGTGCATCATACAATACCCGACACTTTGTGAAACTCCATCAGAGACGGTTTTAGTGCCAGTGCCCATGGGTGTTAAGACTCAGCCTGTTGTTTTCCATCTGTTCCCATAGGATGAACTAGCTTTTACAGCCCGGAAGAAGGTAGGCCTTGGGTCCCAGCTGGGGTTTGGACTGCTGACCTCATGCATGTAATTTGATTTACCTCCCACCAGAGGGGGATGCATCCAGCCATGCAGAACCTCTATTTCACATTAATCAAATACTTTATACCTTAGCTAAACTAAACTCAGAACCCATTTTATCACAAGAATAAAGAGCATTAGTAAAAATTACCTATGATGTTTAAAAAAGAGTACTCTGGAGATATTAAAGCAGTAATCTCAGAGCTATGTAGGCCAATCAAAGAAAAGTGGTTTCTCATCATCAGGGACTAAAAATATGATGAGGGAGGCTTTTCCCCCTTTTTCTTATTTGCGGGGTTGAATGTATAGGAATGTATTCATTTTTTGTTGACCTAAATTCACATTTAAGTTTTTAATAATTGACTGATCTTTAAAAGTGGGAAAATGTAAGTTATTTCTATTCCACTGCATTGCCATTAGTATAAGCTTTAATTTGATACGAAATATGCCAACATTTTTCCGCTTTTATCTTGTAAAAAGTAAAGGTTTTCCTAAAAACCCTATTTCTATGATGCACATAGTGATAAGAAGACATTTTCTAAGGTGGGCTTAACAACTTGCAACCGACTCAACCTTTTTCAACTGACTTCACTGGATGTATTGCATTGATTGAAGCAGCATATTGTGTAAGTCCATACTGTACAATCGCATGCCCATCTGATGACATCACTCCTCTATGATAAAACCCTAAAGGGAGTATTCCACTGACGGAATCGGCCATCATTCTGTCGGTCTGACAAATAAGTCCATAAGTCTAACCTAAAAGACTTTTATCGGATGGCGAAATTTCGGCCGACCGACATGCTTAGGCCGGGGGGGGGGGGGGGGGGCAACTGAATAATGAGTTTCCCTATAAGATATATTGATGCTATATGTTAGCTATTATTTGTCTATCCTATAATAGCTTACTGGTTCCTATGAAGAAGATGCCATCACCATCTAGACTTACACCAGCCAACAATAATATCATGATCAACCTCTGATTGGTCATTCGCCATGCTACTTAGTAACCAGTAATTTTGCCATACTAGATTGCAGGCCACTTATTTGCCTTTTAAGGCTTGTTGTCGTTTGCGTCGAATGTCAGGCAACAGCAATCTATGTAAAAGACTGTCACTATAATGACTGCCCTAATGTAAATAATGAAGCTGGAGTATGATAGGTGAAGGGTCATTACCTGCAGACAAAAAAACGCTTCATCACAGCCATAAAGGCCATTGTAGATTAAGTCCCATTTTGTCCACAGTGAATTATCAAGTGAACAAAGATCAGTTTGTCCACATTATATATGACTAAAACTTGTACAACAAGATAAAGGATACACATTATGCTCTTTACAGTAAAAGACAGTCTCCAGTTCTATAGCACTTTTTATAATATATGCATGCTAATCCTGTTGTTCTGGTAAATGTAAGTTTGTTTTTCATTTCCTCTTTATCAAGTTCTCACTTATTCAAAAAATCTCTTGAATTGTGGAGACAGGTTCTTCTTTAAGCACTTTCTGCTTGTTAAGTAGTAACCTGACTGTTTATATGGTTATCTAATGCCAGATAGAAGAGAAAGCTTTGATTCCATCTTCAACCTGTAGACACGTTTAAATCCAAACATTAAAGGGTGCAATCCCCAGTTGTTATATCTATAGAAGACAGGCTATCACAGAGTAAGACCCGCTCTTCTGACAGGCTTTAGTGAGATGATCAGACACAACTGCACATGATGGTGACCCTATAGAGGCTGATCCACTGGAATGTTCTTGCTGTGAACATAACCCAATCTAGATCTGCATGCATACACTCACAAATGTCAGAACTTATTGGGGTACAGTCAGAACCCAACAGCAGCTAGGAACAATCTGGTGCAACTTTATTGCAACTGTAATTCCAGGCAAAACCGCAGCAGTGTATCACTGGGTAATGGGGTCAGGGACTGGGGGAGACAGCACTGCCTGCAACAGGAAATGAGCAGAGACCCCCCAGGTGACAAATGTAGCAGGTTACTCTTTAGTAAGGATGGACTAGACAAGCTCAGAGCTTAGCCTCCTGCAAAATTCATTGATGTTCATGATTAGGTAATCATAAGCTATTCCCCAGGAGGCCTAGGTTTTGGTGGATAATAAATATCTTTGGTAAATACAGCTGGTGTATGTGATCAGAGATTGACACTGCCATCATTGGTCCCTCTACATTCAACTTGATACCCATGTGATGGACGCCTGAAAGTCAATGGCATCTTATTTTGGTAATGAACACACGCTAAAGCTGCACTGCCCAAATACCATGTTTAGTCTATATACTGAGGTGATCTGCTGGGTACAAGAAAGGATCAAAGTGGGTTGATGCTAAAGGCAGTGGGAGATTGGACCTTCATCTGGCTTGTTTTCTGTGAGATGGGTTCTTGATCTGGTTTCTCTCCTGTTTTGTCATGGGGCTATGCTTGCGGACATCAGTGTGAGACATCCAACTATGCATAAAAGTTCTGTTCGTGCTCGCAAAATTAAAACTGATCAATATAAAGGCTAAGTTAGCGGGTTTTGTTCGCGGGTTTTGTTTATATAATGGTTTAAATCCCAGGGCAGAGGGTCCCCAGTCTAACTGTATACAGGATAGATGAGGAGACAACTTAGGGTCTAGACCCATTTACCTTAGCTATTGCTTATGGTTGCACACAGACCAGTTGTATCTCAGACTTACCTCAATGTCCCAATTAATAGAGGGAGTAGAGATACATAGTGATTTGCAGCAGACAGACTCATTATGTGCCTAATAAGGCCTTAGTACAGAGAATTTTAGATATCCAGAACGAATACTTACTCAGCTAGCAATGCTGGAACAACTAGTTACTCTACTGAGCTTCTAGCCATGTTGCAGTTTCGGGCTTTGATCGTTTTGTAGTTCTTCTACAAGAGATATGCTGTTGTACATTGTCATTTCTTTTTAACTCACATGTTTAGTTCTTGGGGGAATGACGTCAGAACTGCTGGTTTTAGTCCTCTGTTCATAGCACATGATTAATGAATTAATGGACTGCTTTATTGTTCTATGCCTTTCTGGGTTAATTGGGTTCCTATTCTAAAGTAGTCTTTATAATCTTGTTCTTTTTTTCGGAATTTGCACTGGGGGTTGTCGTGATTACCGTAAAACCTTGGCTATAAGCCGACCTTGGCTATAAGCCGAATGTGAGTTTGGGAGTAAAAATTCGGCTTATAACAAAAGAGCTTGAAATTTGTTTTCACTATGTTTCTACATTATCAAAACCTCGCCTATAAGCCAAATGGGAGTTTGGGGCTCACAATTCGGCTTATAGCAAATAAAAACGCCAAATAAAATTCGGCTTATAGCTGAGGTTTTACGGTAGTATCATCTAAAATCTAAAATAAGAACACGGATGCTGGTCTTTGACTAAATAGTAATAACCAAGTTATGTTTCTTACCAATATTGAGTGTTTAGTCGTTAAATTAGATTATCCTACCTAACATGTGGTAGGGTCTGATATTGTGTCTGCTGCTTTCTTTACTAGTGCTTAACTGGTTATGATAATTATGTGTAAGGGATATTGATGCCTGTTCATGAGTACTATAAACACATAGATCTGTGTTTCATGCTGTGCGTGAATGCTGATCTTACCTGCCCGTTCAAACCTCCCTATACTCTCTCTAGTAGCTTCTAAATCGTAATATCATTTCAAGTGCTCATAATGTGTCAAACATAAACGAGAAAGCTAGCACATAATGTATCATCAAGTATTGCCACCACATGCACACCCTCTGTGATAATGGTAATGAAAAGGCATTCAAGCCTATGAAAAAAATCATTTCTTATGGATATTTTTATCATTGATCTTTGATATAAGAGGACATTGTCTATTTCTATTTAGAAAATGTTACTCTCCATGTTATGAAGTCTGAGTACTGTAATTATTAACACGGTATCTTTTAACCATTTGATAATAAATATGTCAGCTAATTAAAAATACTTTATTATGTTGCGTATATAAAGCTTTTGAGGAGAGTTTATTTTGCTGTTGGCTATGATGAAGCCAAATGCACATTAGACCTATATATACTATATATATACAAAGGCTGTTTCACCAACTTTATCCGCTGTATCTTTGCTTTTTAATTTTCACCAGGAAACTTAAATGATATTCAGAGGCATGAAAGGGACGAAATGTTTCTGTCAAGAAAGCATATTTTCACTAGAACAAGTGTTCACCCCTTCACTCATATATACTCACTATTACAATAGATTATACATTAACAAATACTCTGATATCAAAAATATGAATGATGTGACGCATTGTGCATCTCTTTAATGCTGCATAATATATTTCAATAAGGCTCAGGTAACATGTAGTGGCAGTGTAGATGAAACCTCGGGGGATTCATTTTAATGAGCCGCCTCCTTTCATAACACTTTGATGAACTCAAAGATGGATGGTTGTTTAGTTTCTTTTAGCTGAAATTGGTTTTATCTCTGTTCCTTTGTTCTATGTACATAATAGAAAACAATATTTTTCATGTCAAAAATTGTTGGTTGTCGCATTAGCACAAATGAATCTCAGTGCTGATTATAATAACAGCTGTTTTTATATTAATAGTACTGAAGAGAACACTCAGAGGAGTTCAGCAAAGTTTAAGCTAGAGCCTTTCTGCTGGATTGTTCCTACTCTCGTTCCCAAATCCTTCCAAAGGAAGGCTCTAGTAACAGCTGTATGACCTTGAACTTGGGATTTCGCTGGATCTGGGCAACCTCTGCTGGTAGCCTGGAACCAGTGGACAGGTACCAGAATGTATGATGGTAGTTTAACCATCAGACTTTCTGGTTCCATTTCCTGTTCCTGTGCGTTGGTTCCGAGCTACCAGCGGGGGTTGCCCAGGCCCAGCAAAATCCCAAGTTCAAGGTCATTTGGCTGTTACCAGAGCCTTCCTTTAGAAGGATTTGGGAACGAGAGTAGATTGCTCCTTAATTCACAATAGAGGAACAGTCCCAATTTAAAAATAAACCATTGTCTGCAGGGTGGGGATTTACAGAACATATAGACAGAGCTGCACGCTAAAGTGGCTGAGTCAGTGGTTACTGCACGAATGGTCCTTGGGCCGTATTGTACGCTGGCCGTAGACCTAGTGCAATACGGCCCAAGGACCACAAGTGCAGTCATCAGTGAAGAGAGCATTTTAAAGTGACGCTCTGTTTTTAATTCAGGGTGTTTCAATCTAAAATAGATCTGCAGTCCTTATTTGTTCACTTCCGCGATGTTTGCTTACTTCCGCGGTGTTTGTTTACATCCGTCGGCTGCCATTTTGGATTGAGCGCAGGTCACGTGACCCTCGGTGGCCTAGCGACGCAATGGCGACCCCATGGCGAACCCTGGCGACCACTGGGACCGTGCAATACGGCCAGACTGTGCAATATGGCGGAGGGTTATTGCACGCTTCACTCGCATACGGCACTCCCATTCCTTTAACCTCCGTTAAAGGAACAGTCCGTATTTACCATGAAATAAATATATATATATATGTTTTAAAACAAATTTGCCCATCTATATGTACAGTGTAAATGCTTTCAACCAAATGCTAACCTCATGACCCCATACAATCTAGTAGTATAGTATGTATCGGAACGGGACTATAGTTAAGTACTGTTTATTACTCAATCGACCTGCAGCCAATCAGAGGCCTCCTTTTTGGCGGGAAATTCAAAAGCAGCCAATGAGAGGCCTCCCTTTTGGCGGGAAATTCAAATAGGTCACGTGACCGGAAGTGACCTACTTCCGGTCACGTGACCTTTGGGCGGGAAATTCAAATAGGTCACGTGACCGGAAGTGACCTACTTAAGAGGGTCACGTGACCACCATGTTGGCGGGAAATTCAAATAGGTCACGTGACGGGAAATGACCTACTTAAGGGGGTCACGTGACTACTAGGTTGGCTTTCAAAATAAGTCACTTGAGATTTTGATGGATAAATAAATTTAAAAAAAGAAAAAAAAAGCAAGCTGAAAAAGCTTGCTAAAAAATAATTTAAAAATACGGCTCTTTTTTTCTAGGAGGGGGGGAGAGGGGCACTCTGGGGGGCACTCTTTAAGATGCATGGGGGGGGAGGGGGGGAGGGGGGGAGGGGCAGGGTTTTTTAAGAGTGAGACTCGCTTCTCTGCCCTCTCTAAAAGAGAGGGCAGAGAGGCGAGTCTACTTACAATGAAAGGTATCATGATTGCGTTTATGATGATGTGCATCATGATGTGACTATCTTACAACCCTATGAGAAATAAGCAAGACATGGGCGTACTTACACGGGCTATTTGTAAACTAATTTCTCTTGAATCTATTAACAGCTCACATTTTTTTCTTAGATGACATCTGACAGCTGCTTGCTAGGCTAAGATATTGTTAAATAAACAACTTGGAAAGCTAATTACAGTTTTCTGGCTTGAAATAAAGTCTTTCAACAGACTTTTTTTTCTCATCTTACACAGAGGCAAATATCAGAGACACCCAATGGCGCTTAAACTGCTCTCAGCCAAGGGTCGGGCACTGCTGGACTATAATAGACGGGTCAAGGACCGTTCTACTGTGGGTCAGGCTAGGTCGGACATTCAATAACGCGACTTTAGCAAAACTTGCTTGAAAGTCTGACCATGCGAGATCCTTATGCCCCAGTCTGTCAATGCTGTCCAGACTTTCAAGCAAGGTTGTCAAACACCTACCTGTCATTGAATGTCCGACTTAGCCTGCCTGACCCTCAGTAGAACGGTCCTTGACTCATCTATTATAGTCCAGCAGCGCCCGACCCTTGTATGAGAGGGGTATTGACACCATTGGCTGACTCTGATAATTCGCCTGTGTGCACGAGGGGAGGAGAGGGTTTACAGCTTGCGCTTATAGAGCACTACTAGTGGAGGTTTGGATGAGGAGGCTATGACATATGATGTTTGTCTTAAAAAATAGCCATGGCTCATGTCGATGTCGCTTAATTATGCTCATATCTCATGTCGATTTTAAGAATTGCTCATGTCACCTGTCACTGTGTTTTTCAAGCTTCATGTCAAATGTCACTAGGCTTCATCTCGACTTTAGTGGTCCACACCGCTGCTGCTGCTGCTGCTGTCGGTGCTGCTGCTTGTGCTGCTTGTGCTGCTCATGCAGCAGCTGCTGGCTGCTTGTGCTGCTGCTGCTGCTGCTGACAGATGCTACTGCTTGTGCTACTGCTCGTGCAGCAGCTGCCAGCAGCTGCTGAAGCAGCTGCCAGCAGCTGCTGGCTGCTTGTGCTGCTGACAAGGTCATGGGGGCTGCTGCTGACGATGTCACGGATGCTGCTGACAAATGCTACGGCTTGTGCTGCTCGTGCTGCTTGTGCTGCTGAAGTCGCTGCCAGCTGCTTGTGCTGCACGTGCAGCTGCTGCTGAAGCCGCTGCTAGATGCTGCTGCTTGTGCTGCACGAGACTGAGTAGTCGCTATTCGGCGTTTCACTCCTTATGTACCCTGTCCTAGTTAATCCTCTTAAACGGCTGAAAAGGCTCTCTCAGCACAGAGACTCTACTCAATGTAAGAGATCAGTTAAGTAAGTTTTCACATGCCACCTGACTACTGCGGGAGGGTTTAGACTTAAGCAGCTTAGTGCACACACGTGTCTGTTAGAAAAGCTACCTGCACACCTGCCTTCCATTTCACTAGTATTTACCCCCTGCCGACTTATAAGGCACCTATACACGCCTTCTTGCTTCTAGAGCTAAGCTGACTGGCAGCTATTTTAAAAGAGAATACTCGTTACCTGTATAACGGATAAGGGGGTTATGAGATTAGCGTGTGTATACAAAAAAAAACAAAAAAAAAGCTACAGGGGGCGCGTGTCTGTCTGTGAGGTAGAGACCATGTGGTAAGCGACTCAAGTGTAAAACAACAGCACCTCCTCTTGTCGCAGTGAGTGGTGTGGACGGCGGCTGGCTAGTTGAATTTAAGCGTCAGCTTGAAAGATAAGGCCAAATAAAAAAAAAGGTTTGTTTCAGGTCACCCGACCAACCCTAGCAAAACAGGGTCGACCCTACGTTTTTTTTTAAGCAAGTTTGAAGAAAATTTCATATTTTTATACTTTTTGGGTCATTTTTAGAATTTCCACGGAGGATGGCTAGTACTTTCATGTTAAAAAAATAAAATAAAATAAAATAAAAATCCGACCTACCGACTCCAGTCTTTCTGCCCATGTTACCTGAAACATACCTTTTTATTTTTTTTTGGCTTAATCCGTTCACGGGCTGGCGCGTCACACCTGTCGTTAATCACCCCCTGTAGTCTTTGTATACACAGGTGACTCGGCTTTATCTCTTCACCAGCTATAATCCCATATACATGTAGCGCACGTTACACTCGTTAATTCTCTTTTCATGCTGATGGATTAGGGGTGGAAGGGTTCAGGTGAAAAGCGATTTGATTCTCTCTGGAAGAGGGTTGGAGCTCTAGGTGAAAACAAGCTTAGAACATCCAGATTAGCTGCTCTCTCGGCTATATAAAGAGCTTCATTTTTTCTAATCTCTGCCCACTTCGTCTTGTTGTACACTATCAGTCACGAGGCAGACGCTGGAAGTAGCAGATGTTTGCAGTATGGTTTACACAGAGGTTACCTGCTAATAGGATTTTGTCAGAATAGGGTGAGTTGCTATTAAAATGAACATTTAAATGGGTTGTTAATATGGTATCTGATGTTAATGAGCTAACACCTAACATTGAGGATTATGACCTCCCAGAGGGGCGTCTCGCCAAATTCTCCAGTCTTGACTATAGTCTTAACTGTCTAAAGACTGTGGAGCACGTTAATGGGTGGTCTCCTTACTAATTTCACTTGACCAGGCCGGCAGGGTCAACTAGGCTAGGTAATTACAACCACAAGGGCGGCTACTCAACATGCAAGTAGACCTACTACTACGAGATTGTCTTTTGACCACTCTGCCGCCGCCTGCTGGTCTGGCGATTACATGCTCTAGTATAGTTCTCCGCTCTTTTCGTCAGATGACGCCACAATAGGGTTTTTGTACATTTCCACGATACTCGCGAACATTTTAAACGCATAATGACCTATAATAAGCAACAAAGCACACTTCTAATATATTGAATATAAGAAACATGTCAACGTTGTGTATTTCTGATAGAATGAGGCAGATTCTTTGAAATATCAACTAAACTATAGTGAGATTGAAAATACTACACCATATCTAAAGCGATATAAAAGCTATATAAAGTCAGAACCTCTGACGGATCGGTAGGATCACTCAACCATTCGTCCTCGAAAGCAACACAGGGTTCCCGTCCAACAGGACTTTGAGCCTTGACGCTTTTGAGGAGGTTTGATCTCATGCTGCTTAACATGTGGTGTAATTAATCAACACCGCGGCCCCTCTTTAGGGGCCACACAATAAACAAAGAATAAAAAAGGGTAGGACTTAGGTTTAAAGTGAATCTCCCAGGATTTTGGCGAGGTCGACAAAGGAGGAGATAACAGATTAAACTGCAGGAGACTATACGCAAACCTTGATACTCTCAGAGGGGGAGCTCCATATTGCGGACCTGTGGTCAAGGTAATTACAACCACAAGGGTGGCTACTCAACATGCAAGTAGACCTACTACTACGACATTGTCTTTTGACCACTCTGCTGCCGCCTGCTGGTCTGGCCATTACATGCTCTAGTGTAGTTCTCCGCTCTTTTCGTCAGATGACGCCACAATAGGGTTTTTGTACATTTCCACGATACTCGCGAACATTTTAAACGCATAATGACCTATAATAAGCAACAAAGCACACTTCTAATATATTGAATATAAGAAACATGTCAACGCTGTGTATTTCTGATAGAATGAGGCAGATTCTTTGAAATATCAACTAAACTATAGTGAGATTGAAAATACTACACCATATCTAAAGCGATATAAAAGCTATATAAAGTCAGAACTTCTCACGGAACGGCATCTGCAACAGATCACTCAACCATTCGTCTTCAAATGCCACACAGGGTTCCCGTCCAACAGGACTCTGAGCCTTGTCGCTTTTGAGGAAGGTTTGATCTCATGTTGCTTAACATGTGGTGTAATTAATCAACACCGCGGCCCCTCTTTAGGGGCCACACAATAAACAAAGAATAAAAAGGGTAGACCTTAGGTTTAAAGTGAATCTCCCAGGATTTTGGCGAAGTCGACAAAGGGGTAGATAACAGATTAACCTGCAAGAGACTATACGCAAACCTTGATACTCTCAGAGGGGGAGTCCCATATTGCGGACTTGTGGTCAGATCTATCCCTTCTAGGGGGCAAGTTGCATGTCGTAAATGTCTACTACAGACATTGGGATATATTGTTAATCTTACTCTAGGGTCTCCATAATTAGACCCTGAATCCGTTGTTAAACGGGTGTGAGGGGGTGGTAACTAATACTTATGAGATGTTAGCTTAGTTCATAGTCTCCTTACCAATTTTCACTTGACCAGGCTGGCAGAGCCAACTAGTCTAGGTAATTATAACCACAAGGGCGGCTACTCAAGATCTAAGTAGACCTACTACTACGAGATTGTCTTTTTGGTCCTTCTGCTGCTTAGTTATTACATCCTCCAGTCTAGCTCGCCACACCCTTTGAGCAGCACCACCATTGCCTCGGTAAAAGTGTAGGGTGTGTGCTTTCCACCTTCAGGTATCCATAGATTCGATCACTATCACCCCCCTTGAAATGACTTCAGCTGTTAATTAGGGCATAAAGCCACCAACCAAGTCCCTGTCAAAAGATGTGAATAACGAAACGCGCTAGTATAGTTCTCCGCTCTTTCGTCAGATGGTGCCACAATAGGGGTTTTGTACATTCCTACGATGCTCGCGAACATTTCAACGCATAATGAGCTACATAGGCAACAAAGCGCGCTTCTAATATATTAAAATATAAAAAACAATTCAATATTGTGTATTTCTGATAGAAATGAGGCGGTTTCCTTAAATACCGACTAAACTATAGCGAGATGAAAAATACCACACCATATCTAAGGCTTTATAAAAAACTATAGAAAGTCAGAACCTCACACGGATCAGCATTCTGTTTGCAACGGATCACCCCTGACCCACTGGTCCTCGCATGCCACACACGGCTCTGCCGTGTTTGAGCTTTGAGGTATCACCCATCAAGTGATCCATGCCGCCCAACATGAAGCGTAATTAATAGCTGCTGTTGCATAGCACAGTGGCAGCATCTAACTAACTCTAAAGAGTTAGTCGGCCCCTCTTTAGGGGCCACACAATAAACAAAGAATACCCTGAATCTGGGACCTGCGGGCGAGGGCCCCAACTGTGAAGTCATTATTGGCCACATTGGTAATATCAATTAAAACTTTAGACAACACCCACCTTAAGTATCATTAACGGACAATATCAATGAACTCAGCATCCGCCTGGTTACCACATTTAGCACCAATTTTACAACTCACAGGGGCCACACTAGCCTCACCGCGCTTTTTTATTGCTCTGCTGATTTCTCCAATCCAAAACATGAGGTATCTAGTCTAGCTGTGAGCTCATTGGGCCAAACAAAAAAATAATCCGTGTTCAGGTAACATGGTCCAAAAAAAAATAGGGTAGGTCTACGTCGCCTAAGGCGACGAAAGCGCGTCAAAGCGTTTACAGGGTTCGAGCCCGTGAGCTGCTCCTTGGGGCTGCAAAAAACGCTTAGACACTGAAATCCCATAGGGAAAAAATTTTGGGTTTTTGGACTTTAGGCCTTAATTTGAGGGTGATCCCGGGCTGATAGAAAAATAATTCTTGGACGAGCGGATAGCTCTGGATCTCTTTTATCTAAAACAGCGAAAAATTGATTATGGTTTCGCCGCAATTCATCCGACGGGGGGTAATCAGCCCCCCCCTCTGCCAATCAAGGCAGTGAATCTTGGCGACCGTGCGATCACTCACGGCCACCGCGACGAACCGACAGAAGAGATCGGCATCTTAGTATGATTCGTGTGACCTACTTAGAGGCTCACACGGTGGAGGTGTGTCCGGCGTTCGGCGCGCTGATTGGCTACTGGTGGGAGGCGCTGTGCCGCGTCAAGAACTTCACCTATTTGGGGCGGCTGTTAAAGGCGCACTGAGTTGAGGTGCACCTTTAAGCAAGAGCGCGATCCGGCCTAGTCTTGCGGACCTCTGTTTAGAGAGTATAGCAAGCGGCTATGTCGCGCTCTCCAACCACAGGCTTAACAGTGGTCCGCAAGACTAGAGTGCAAGACGCGTGCACACACAGACCGAACAGACACACACAGACCCACACACCCACACACTCCTATCAGTGAGACGTCTAGCAGATTCGGGAGAGGCGACCAGGGAGGTACTCTCGGCTAGCGGCCACTAATTGCCTGTTTAGATAAGGCACAGAAACAAGGGTGATGACAGACTACGTGTTCAAGCAGCCAACATGCCCTGACACTTGATAATGGGTGTGGACCGCTAAATTCGATATGGTGACATGACCATTTCTTATAATCGACAAACGACATGAGGTCTAATGACAAGTGACATGAGGCCCAAAAAATCATAGTGACAGGTGACATGAACATTTCTTAAAATCGACATGGGATATGAACATTATTAAGTGACATTGTCATGTGACATGGTCATTTTCTAAGATCGACATTCGACATGGGGACCCCCTATCCAGAGCCCCTTGATAGATGACAGCTGTTGTGTGTAAGAAAAGTGTATGCCTCACAATCAAAAGATGATAAAAGGCTTTATCCCACTCGATGTGGGTTTTGAATCAAATATCAAGGGATCAAATATCAGATCGATATTTGACGTCGTCAAGTGATATCTGACGTTGTCAATCACTTTTACTATGTAGTCAAGGTCGTAAAAACAGAGCCCCCTGATTGGTCAACAGCATGAATGAAAGTTGCATCTCAAACTTTTAATACTCGGTATGGGGCCCCGTGGGGCTGGGACCAATATTTGCAATTTTCGGAAATACTGTCGAGAATTTCTAGATGGAAACACCTTGTCTGGGGTAATTTGACCTCTACTCTTCGATATTCAAGTAATACTCAAGCTATTCTGACTCTAAACATGAGTAAAACGGTCATTTACCAGCGTTATCGGCAGCGCCGACATCAACAACTGCTGATCTCCCTTGGTTACATGACCCAGCTCCGTTTCTAAGGCCTCATGGATCGGGGCCCTGAAGGGGGATCTGCAGAGGCCCTATATCGGGCCCTAGATATGTACATTATATTAATATCTCATAACTTAATTTACTCTAAAATCTTTTGATAGTTCATAACCTTGACCCTTATCTCCTTTTCTCGCGGGATAAAGATAGAATTTGGTTGTTGGCGTGGCCTCTCGTGGATATCTGCTCTTCTCCACGGCACCTCTCGAGCCCCCTGCGGGGCCTCTAGGGGCTGCTAGACGTCTCTCTGCTATGTAGTGTGGGATGTAAAAGAACCCTTGTCTCGGTAAAAGGGCCAATAGATTCGATCACCATCACCGCTCTTGAAATGACCATAGCTGTTAACTAAGGCGTAAAGCAACCCACACACCCACACACCCACACACCCACACATTTTTCTGTATGAGCCTTCAGACCTCAAGCTGCTCAGTGTACGGGACTAGGTTTTGTCATAGGCCCTACGGACGCTACTCAAGGTAAAAATAAGAGAGCTGTCTCACCATGACATTGGGCTGGCTGTAGTTTTTTATGTTTCGGTACCTACAACCAAAACAGCCAGTACCCGCCCCAGGGCTTCATGTCGCACGCGGGAAAAGTATAACGGTGGCGCCAACTGTCGGAATAGCGGGTACACTACGTCAGTAGTTCTTTTGTTCTCCGCTGAGTGACTGGGCGAAATGTAGTCGGTAGCTCTATTTTCTGTGCACTGTTCTGTTCATTTTCTACACTTAACACTTAAATAGACCGCGTGTTTGTACAAGCTAACCGTTTTTATCAGTGCAAAAATTAAATAAGCATCGGATAGAACACTAAAAAAATGAGAAAGTAATCCAGCGCTTAGTATAAGGCACCAGTTTTATCATGAGACACCGAAAGTCTGGTTTTTTTAAGGTGGATAAGACAGTCGACTGAGAGCTCCAAACTAACCAAAAACGTACCAGAGGGAGAACGTACCCGACAGGGCAGGGGCCTTCTACACCCCGGCTCTGATTGATGAGCAAGCGACAAGTGCTACAGAGGGCCTATTCCTCTTTTGAGGTGGGCCCGAAATTGAACAAAAGAATAAACTCAAGAAAAAGCCTTAGGCTTAAAAGAGTTGTAGATACTGATTTTAACGAAGAAGTCACATTCATTAGTTTACAAATAGCCCGTGTAAGTACGCCCATGTCTTGCTTATTTCTCATAGGGTTGTAAGATAGTCACATCATGATGCACATCATCATAAACGCAATCATGATACCTTTCATTGTAAGTAGACTCGCCTCTCTGCCCTCTCTTTTAGAGAGGGCAGAGAAGCGAGTCTCACTCTTAAAAAACCCTGCCCCTCCCCCCCTCCCCCCCTCCCCCCCATGCATCTTAAAGAGTGCCCCCCAGAGTGCCCCTCTCCCCCCCTCCTAGAAAAAAAGAGCCGTATTTTTAAATTATTTTTTAGCAAGCTTTTTCAGCTTGCTTTTTTTTTCTTTTTTTAAATTTATTTATCCATCAAAATCTCAAGTGACTTATTTTGAAAGCCAACCTAGTAGTCACGTGACCCCCTTAAGTAGGTCACTTCCCGTCACGTGACCTATTTGAATTTCCCGCCAACATGGTGGTCACGTGACCCTCTTAAGTAGGTCACTTCCGGTCACGTGACCTATTTGAATTTCCCGCCCAAAGGTCACGTGACCGGAAGTAGGTCACTTCCGGTCACGTGACCTATTTGAATTTCCCGCCAAAAGGGAGGCCTCTCATTGGCTGCTTTTGAATTTCCCGCCAAAAGGGAGGCCTCTGATTGGCTGCAGGTCGATTGAGTAATAAACAGTACTTAACTATAGTCCCGTTCCGATACATACTATACTACTCAATCTATTACAACAAAAGAAATATACCATAAATGTCGCTGGCTAATCTAGATCCTTTCATCCAAATGCTAAATCATAAGATAGACCTTGGGTCCCAGTTGGGGTTTCAGCCACTGACCTTCTCCATTGGGGGTAAATGGCCTTCCACTAGACACTTGAGTAACAAAACACATGTGCACTACACTGATAATCTAAATGCTCTGGGCCTTAGTCTGTAGTGGCTGTCCCTGGTTAGTTCTGTCTTAGGGATATTGATCAGAATGACAAACTGATATTCAGTGTGACTAAGGGAAAACAAAATAATTATGGCTAAGGGAAAACAAAAATATGGCTAAGGCCTAATATCTAGGTTGATTAGTCTCTACTGACTATACCTGATAGTATTAACTAACCATGGTTGGTTGTATAGGGAGCCAAAAATTGGCTAACTAGTTTCGTCGCTATTGACTAAGTTCCGTAGCTCAAAGATTATCTGTGCACTCCGGTGATTTGTTTTGCCAAAATAAAACTTCCAAACTCAAACTCAACTCAATTGGCTATGAGGGAGTCATTGCTTAGTGATTCTAAGTTGAAATCCTGAACCCTGTTCAAGAATAATATGAGGTTTGATGTCGTTAAAACCATGTATAACGTAATATATCCATACAAATCCTGTATGTCAGGGCACACACAGTAAGCCTCTTGAATTTCCATGTTGAGATGCTTCTACATCTCAATGAATATAGAGTATGACATTACTAAGACAAAGGGGTCAACCACATGCAGACACCTATCCCTATCTTGGGGGAAGTGTTTTTTGATATGGTGCCTGGCACCTGGGCCCTGGTGGCATACTTAACAACATATTTATCTTTAACCCTTTAAGGACGGCAACAAATTGTTATAGCCAGCTGTGGATATTTTGCAGGATTTTTCTCTAAGGAAGAGGCTTTGTTGAATCCCATAGAGTTACATTGACTATAGTCGATGCTTGCCCTGCCATGGCATCAACTATAGTCGATGCTCGCCCTGCCATGGCATCAACTATAGCTGATGCTTGCCCACAAAGGGTTAAAGAGTTCCTATGGCTTACTTGTGCCTTAGTCTACATATTCATGAAGTAGATGAGTGCTGGTGGTGCTAACTAGCAATAAACTTAGATTTTAGTTCCAAAGTGTCTGTGAATATTCAAAATGTATCTAAAAGTGAGGAGTCTGGACTCGATCACTGAGCTAACTCTCCCAATGTCTCTAAAGTGACTCCCAATCTTTAGGGAGTCTTAGAATAGCAGTTATTATAGCATTATTATAGGGTCCTGCTAATGTTAGGGAGTCACTTTAGAGTCCTAGGGAGAGTTACCTTAGTGATCAAGTCGGGAGTCACAGTGATTCTACTTCTTTTCTCTGTGTTGTACTTGAACAGCTTTGGCTGTTCAACTTACAGGAATAACACTGACCCTACAATGGGAACCCATGGAATTCCATTTCCTAAGAGCATTTCAGGTAGAGTATGCTGATGACTGCACCCTTTGTAGTTGGCCTTGAACTGCTGAGCGTGCAGAGCACTGAACTTGTAAGATGAATCAAATAACACAGGCTGTAAGAAAACCCAATGTATTTATGGTCCTAATCATCTTTGGTGGAAGAGTAACTTGACTCCAGTGTCAGATGTAAGATCACATGACAAAACATGATGTCACTTGGGAGGTCAACCCACATTGGGGGTGGGGGATGAAGCCTGAAAGGTGCGGAGCGACTCCATTTTTGGAATTGAAAGCCGCGTAAAAGGTTGGGAGGGGAGTGCAGACACTAACCTTTTGCATGTTGGTGATAACCCTTTGATTTACAGGCGTAATCAATTTACTGATGAAGTACAGTGATCAGTGTAATGTAACTATGTGGAGCCTTGATTTGCAATGTTGTTGCAAAGCTAGATGTTTCTCTAAATCACATTTGATGCAGACAAAGTTTGCCTTTGATCAACAGATTATACTAGATCTCTTATTCTAAACTTGAACATTGCCCTTTCCGTTACGGCGATGCCTTCTCACTAATTATAATGTAGGTAAGAGGAGATGGGTTTATCACCAGAAGTCCCGTCTGCTTTGAGTATAAAACAATCTATATATAAATGAATAGATCAAATGGTCGCATTACTATAATTTAGCAAAATAAGGAATATTATAGCGGATCTAGAATGCTTTAAGACAAGTCAAAATATTTTAAGGGCCACTTTCAGTATAGTCCCCCCTCTGCTTTGCACTAACTATTGCACAGGCTGCCAGTGCTGTAACTGAAGAACTCTTTTTTCAATACCCACCTACCCTCCATCAGGTGCTGCGAGAGTGAGATAGATTTGCACCCTTGCCTTATAGAGACCTTTTGGTTGTAGCCTTTTATGGGAATTACTATGAACAATATATTATCTTCAGAGACACTCAGATGGTGACATTTAGTGCCAATGTAAAAGTGGCCGTGGGTAAGTAGGGTAATTTTGGTGAATCTGTGGCTTCTCCACCATACACAACCACCACTACCGCTGCCTTTACACACTGATTAGGTAGGGTGTAAAGTTGAGCCTGCACTAACACCAAACCCTCTTACATCCTGCCCTGATAAAGACAACATTCATGTGATAAGACCATATTCTCTTCCTCCCAATTGTCATAATGCTTCTTCCCTTTGGTTGTCGGTATCTTTGCCTAAATCTGTCTGTTTATATCATAGAACCAACTTCCAGATCCTCCAGTGGGGCTGTATGCATCCAGCGAATCTCCAGATTGCTAGTAATCCCTGAGAGGTGTGGTGCCTTGCATCATCCGTCCCCACTCCTAGGGAGGGAGGAGACCCCTGCCTCATGGGGTGAGAGGCCCGCATCCATGGGCCATCCCTCCAGGGTTAGTCCTGGAAGTGGGTTGCAGTGGAGATGGGATTTGTGTGGGATTCCAGACATGGTTTTGAGTCTGTACCAGTCTATGAGACATGTAGTGTGTCGGATAAGTGGTCGTGACATAAAGTAGCCAATTTACAACACGATCACTGTAAATAGTGCCTTAGTAACAAAAAGCAGGTCCCCTGTGCATTGTGCGAGTTGTTCCCTTTCGATCTCTCTCAATATCTTCTTCAACAGGAGAGTATATTATTTGGGGCAAGGGATGCTGGTAGAGCGAGAACAGCTGAGATGTGCATGCAGAGTGTAGAGGAGTGACTCACCCACCCTTACTCCCTGCCCCTGACTGTCTCAGTCCGCTTTCAATTCAGTACAGAATCTGCTGTGATTGGCAATAGAGAGGACCTCCTATTCATGCTACGGATCCTTATTCAGCCCATGTATTTAATCAAGTAGATCACAGTTTATAGATATTTCCAAATTAGGTATAAAGCATCCGCGTCCACTCATACGGAGTACCCTGCACATTCCATTAGCATTTTCTTAGTTCCCATAATTATAAAAGCTCCATATGACTTATTCTACAAAAGTCTCTCATGCCCGAAAAAGGTCGCACAAAATATTAAGAAATTATCATACCTCAACCATTAAATTAGATAGAAAGTAACTTTGTGAGGTGAATGGCCTCCACCTAGACCACCACATAGGTAACACTCAGTATGAAGATGCGGTAATTAATGCTAAGTCATTCCATGTTGATGCCCTAAAACCCTTTTGTAAATGATATATGACTATATCTACGACCCTAAAGTCATATTAACCCACAATATGTGATGATATAAAGCCTGTGCCTCAAGACATACATAGTAAGCTGCTATTAATTCCATATTAGGATATGAGAATATGGATCATGACCAAACTAAGACAGAGGGGTCAACCATAGGCTGATTAACCGCCACATCCGGAGGGACGTGGCTGTGATATGTTATACCAGAGCCCTGGCACCACACTACATGATGTATTTGTCACTGTTAATAACCAAAACAGACATCCCTTGGCTCATATGGGGACCATGAAAATGGCATGCATTGCATTATATCTTTTAACATCTCACTTCCTTTACCATCCTTTATGGAACAAAAGTGACCATTCGTAGGGAACTCATTGACTTCCGTTAATCTCAGGGTGACTTCTACAGGTGCAGCATGTTGGCTGACTGTGTCCTTGGTGGCTAGTCCAGAAAATGCTGAGCGATCGGAGCAGAGGATTAAAAAAAAAGACCAGGTGTTAAAAACTGGGATGAATTTTATGGTCTTTCTTTGGTTGACGAGTAACTTGACTCGAGTGTCAGGTGTGAGATCACATCACAACATTGATAACCCTTTAAATGTTATTGATCTTGTAAACGGTGGCTGTCCCAAAGGTTGAGTTTAGAATTATTTTGAATCCTTCATTTTTAATTTAATCAGCATTAATGTGACATGTACTGGGAAAAGGGATCTTAGTGCACCCTGCACTAAGGGCCTTTTTTCACAGATCGTGTCACAATATTGTAAAAATGTGCCGGACTGTCCACCTAAAATGTCTCAGATCAGGCAAATTGATTGATGTTACCAGATGCCCACTCTGAACTTTCCAGGACGGAAAGAGTTTTTCAAACATTCCAATGAGAACTGCCGTAACAAATACACGGTGTATTTCATTTCAATAACCCTTAAGATGTAAAACACTTTGTTAGAAAAGAAGATCCAGATGAGCCTGAAAAAGGGCGTAACTAGGGAAATACTCGAATACTATGAAGCATGCAGTTAAAGCCTGAGCATGACTTTTTCTGTAGCGAAAATATCTTCTCACGATCTCAAAAGACTGGAGTGTGGGATTACATTATTATCAATTCTAAACTTTACCTTTTAAAAGTATCCATTGAAATTGCAACTCATGAAAGAGTATTATGCATTGTTCTTACAGGAATTGGAAAAAATGGTAGCTGATAAAGGCCCATGTTTTGCTGGTATTGCATCATTTGTCCGGCAGAGCTTGGGATAACCGACCGCAAGCTTTAAGATCAGGACCAGTTTTAAGACTTCATAAATCTACAGAAATAGAGGGAACTAGACAATAAAATCTCATAAGGAGAGAATCTGCGGGGACTAATGAAGACATAGGTATACCTGACTAGATCCAAAAGAAAAAACAATGTTTACAGCATAATTTGTTCAGGTACTGTGGAACCCCCTTTGGGTGAATCTGCAGTATTTCCACCTCCACTACCACCTCCACCTCCACCTCCACTACCACCACCACCACCACCATCACCTTTACACACTAATAAGGTAGACTATTGGAGCCTGCATTCACACCAACCCCTCATCCATCCTCCCCTGATAAAGGCCACGTATTTAGGTAGTAGCGCACCATTCTCCTCCCATAGATCAAAACTAATGCTTGTTCCTTTTGGTTGGTAGTCTGTATCACTGCCCTCATCGTCCCATTGATGTCAATGAACATGCATATTTCATTGTTTATTGCCTATTGCAATGTCTCCTCAAAATAAAATAACTTAAGGTAGCTGTAATTGATCCCTTAACACAGTGCAATGATGACAAAAAGGGTCTTTTCTCAACACCTTTCTTCATTTTAAGGTTGCAATTTCAGATAGGCATGTATGAGAATGTATTTGTGTGTAAGGCTTGTGTGTGTATATGATGTGTAGTAGGTAAGTCAGAGCCCAAAATGCTATCCCCATCTCGGTCCCAAATATGGGACATTTGGATATGTTAACAGATGAGAAAAAAATGAAATGATTAGTAGAAAGTTATTGGTTTTTGACTGAGGAAGATTCCTATCCTAAATTTGAACTGTAATCACACACATACAGCACATTTGATATCAAATCCAATCACCATTAAGGTTAAAGGTTAAAAAATCCAAATACAACTTCATGCTCTGGATCTGCTCTACACTTGGAAAGAATTAACACAAGAACCACCCGTGCGACATGTGCCGGGTTTTGTGAAGACATACCATCACAGGTACACCTACATACTTCTCTTAAGCACTAAAGCAGGACCTTGAATAAGCGCATGTATTGTATGAGCACCAGGGGTTACCACCCCGCCAAATTGAAGAGCATCGAGCACTGTCACGGTGCCACATGTACACAGATTGTAGAGTACTGGCACCCTTTAGAAGTAGCTGCTCGTGGCCTGTGTCATTCCTCTTTTCAGTTTGATGGAGAGCCTGTCATGATTACCAATGGAGAGGGAGGTGGGTCCCTTATTCAGCATGCCATCTGTGTGTTAAAGGCTGGTACATGTCAGAGGTGTTTCTGCAGTAAGAGCATGCCTCCACTGTCAGTCTGGCACGTGTCTCCATATTGGTATCAGAAGAAACCCCCTAGGACAAACCACAGACAGCTATCATCACTGATCATTAACAGTCTGAAACAGCACAGGTTGCACTCCCTGCGGATGCAGTCTGAGGGGAGGCTTTTAAATCCTCCTGGAGTTCCACCAATAACTGATGCTATTCAGTTTTAGAGAACAGATACTAAAAGCCTAGACAATGGTCTGGCAGGCTGACAGGAAAGTGAAAAGTTCGTTTTCATAGAAATGATGGGTGCAGCCAGTGCTGCATAACAAATTACGAGAATTTAATAACTCTTCTGAGTAATGCACTGTCAGGACCAGATTCAATTGTATTACTTTTTGGGAAATCAATTACATATAATGTGTGCTTATTATGATGCTGTATGACCCCCATGACCCCATGAGCACCAACATGTTGTCACGTCTAGTAGGAGTGTACCATCAATACTTTATACAAGGTCTTGTACACCCTGTTTCGTGCATGAGTACACAGCTACACATGCCAAACGGTTTCTCGAAATGTCAACAGGAAGCAGATCTGGACGTGTCCCTCCTACTGGAGTCTGCTTACTTCTTATTGTCTATGACTAGCAAAGGGCAACTGATTATGAGTCTGATGGAAAAAGCCCTTTACACATCTTACATTATGGCAGTTTCTTTGATGCTATTTGACTTATATGCTATATGAGTGACGGGATACAGTTATAGTGTCATTTGAGTACATCTCACTTGTTTCTGATATTATAGATGGAATAAACATTCTTTCTATGTTTTTCCCAATGGGATTCTTTACCAAACACCCCAATGAATCAGTCTCATGTATCAGTGTGACAATGTCAAACGGAAGTTAACAGTTAACACAGCAACTATAAGGCATCCATCATTTTGAAAGGTTGTATGCTTCAACAAAAAATGATCAAATTTCACCTTGCATAAACAATTTTCTAACTGGCAGCTGACTGTGTTTATCTTTGTGTTTCAGTGGCCGGGCTGAGCTGCTACGAGTGTTACAGCACCAAGAACCCACTGTGCGGCTCTCACTTCCAGCACGACACCTTCAAACCCGTCATGTGTAAGCCCTCCGAGACAACTTGCGCCCTCCAGCGGCAGGAGGAGATACCAGGAGGTAAGGCACCCACATAGTCTCATGTTACTTCTAAAATCACCCTGACATAAACTTTTTACCGCCAGATTTCTCTATATCTTTGCCAAAAAAAATCAAAGTCATGAATATAAAGAATTGAACTGAGATCTTTCCATGTGACGAAGGATGCTATGAGCTTTGATATGATCCTAAACATGGGGTCCTTTGAATAGAACTTGTAAGATAATATTTTAATCAATTTTGATTTTGAGTAATTTATTTTTATTTAGCTCAGTAGGTTAGATGCTGCGGCCTCTTTAGCGACCTGCTAGCCACGAGAGGGTTAACCTAATATCTTTGTAGCTACATCCTAACAATGCCTAAAGTCGGTCAACATTGCTGAGAGTGGCTACAACTGAACCCAAAGGATTCCATGGGCCTTAGTCATGGTGAAATAAGGAAAATAAAAGCGTGCATGGTTTTATTCCACCCATTGGCCATATATTGCCAAAAGGAACATCCTGGATCAATTCTAGAATGAGTTTTAGTCCCAATCATGGGGTATATACTAACTTAGAGAAACCACAGTTCTGATGATTATGAATAGTAAACATTACAATCAAGGACAACTACCAATTGTAATTGACTCAAAAGGAAAAGATGTGCTACTCAGTTCCTCAAACATTGTATCTTCGTGTGTCAATATGACACCTATATGACACCCAATTTGAAAGTAGGGTGTTCAAAGGCCATCATGTACTTCATAATGAGATTGTGAGAGGGTTTGTAAGTTATTGAAATGTCAGATACATTGTATTGCAGAAAACAGAGCCAGCAAATGTCATTCTTCTCACTTTAAAGGGCAAAATCTTACAGTGGATTTAAATCCAAACATAAAAACAGCTTTTCTGCTGGTCTCCACTTCCTTGCATTAGTCATGTGTGCTTACCAGAAACCAAATTGTATTGTCTCGAAGTATGATGGAAGTATAAAACATAGAAGAATTCTCCCTGATCTTAAGTGAGAGTTTTTGAGTATGAAATATCGCTTTTGACATACATGCTCTGGCATAGATTGCTTGACAACATGAAGGTTATTACTTTAAAAAACAGTGTACAGGTTTGATACAGTAGTCACTATAGGAACCTTATTGATTGTTGTATTAGGATATGCATTGAATATATAAACATCCACTCCGCAGTATTTATTGCATTGATATTCACTCATTGGACTGCCAAGCAGCATTAAACTTGGCTAACAGCTCCTGTGATACAGCCGAGAGCCTAACCCTTGAAGATTGACACATGTATGGATGCCGGTGTCACTGACATTTTTTTCTCTGACATCATCAAGGTAACATAGGATATCCAATAAAGCACATACAGATTTCAGCCTTCACAGTCTGTAAAAGTAGGCTTTGCTTTGGTGTGTAGGTGGATGGTATCAGCAGTACAAGCATCAGGGACTCTCATTCCTTTAAAGTTGGCAGCAAACTTCTAGGGAAGAGTCATTGACCCTGTGACTGAGAGTGGTGTAAGTGAGACAAATTCAAAGGTTTTCACTTGAGGGTGTCTCTTTGCAACTGCAGGAGAACTTCTCTTTCCTGTGGCACCTTAATTCCATAAAGTGAACCCTTGTGACAGTATTCCAATCCATCTTGCATCCATTGTTCTAACAAATTATTGTGCTCAAGAGAGTCGGAATGGACATTAACTAGATTGTGCTGCAAATGTCTTCCAAAGGGTCCCAAAACCAAACTGCAGATTGTGAAGAAAAAGTCACTTTGAATTGGTCAGCACCAGTCAGTCAGATGTTGTGTCTTTCAGCCAATGCAGTAATGCACAGATGAACCCTATGAGAAGTTCAATCTCCTTTGAAATAGCAATGCCTTCTACCTCCTATGGCCTCTTTTCACCCTACAAATATTTGACAACTTCTATTCTACTAGCGACAACTTATTTAAATACCCCAGGCCCAGCTTCAACACGTTTGCCAATCAGTGAGTCAGTATTGACATCCTCTGTCAGGTTACTCCAATAAAGAAGCATCCACTTGATATACCCACTCTTCCCTTAAGACTCTCAATGGTTTTCTGCCACCCATGGATTCTAACCTTCCCTCCCCCACATTATACTATGACACTTGACCATCACATGCTCAGCTGCTGCGGGCACGTAAGTTCTACGCTGTAGCAGCACCATCTTGTGTGCTGATAGCAACCTCATACAGTAGGTTGCAGTGATTATTTAGCATTTACAACGATTGGAAACTTTAGTTTAGCTTTTTCGAGGATCTAAACCAGAATTAACCCAAATGCCTCTAGATTTTCTGTTTTTAGAATCACTTCTCTCGTGAAAAGACTATCCCCGAGCTAAAATGAATGAGCTAAGCAAATTAAGTTTGACTAACTGTACCGTTCTGTTTTGGTGCTCTGTATGACATAAATGCTGATAATGCCCATGCATACCAAATAAGGGGTCTTTCTCCGATATATCTTGCCACTATTCTGTATGGGCAGACTGGTGCAGGCCCATAACATGTACACTAGATATCTGCATGCTCGGTCCACCCAGTCAATGAGTCAAGGCTGGTATTTGACTTGATAAACGTTTTGAATCTGGAACCTGTTTCTTTCGCTGACCTACTGTTAACAAATTGATTGATAGGACTAGGATAACACTACACTACTATATACATGTATATGAATGTGTGGGGGCCTGGTGGGCTTCTGCAGTTAGATTTATTAGACTATTGCTGCAGTTTGTCTTGTCCCTTTATAGAGATGTAATAATGGTCATTACCATTGTAGGAAGCTGTATCCTTGAAGGGACAAAACACTTTCTCAGACCTCTGTCCCTTTAGACTAACGTCCCTGCTAATAAGTTTATCAGGCTACCAGCAGCAACTCCCGAAGTGATATGGGGTGCTGCACAAATTTTCCTCATGCCAGTCATCTGTATAATGTCAATCAGTATGACAACGGAAGTGAGTAGGCAACCCAGCAATTATGAGGCATCCATTAATTTGAAAGGTTGTATGAGCCAACAAAAACTGATCAATTAATCATTTATTGACTGCGGGTAATGGATGTAACAATGGCTAAGTGCATACAGCCCCATTAAGATGCACACATGAATAAAACAGATTTTGCTTTAAGCAAATACCAACGGATTGATCGAGGCAATAATGAAAGGTCAATGCATGGAATGAGATATTGTCATCTCAGAAAAGGATGTGTGCCTGGGAATGGACACTTGATACAAAAGAGCACTTTGTAATTCGACTGCTTGTATATAGTGACTACCTGAATCTAATTGAAACACCGGGACAAACTAAATAATGGGGAACGCATGGAAGTCTCCGTGCATTTCATAATTTGAATAGCCCTTCATAGAAGGACAACCAAACAGAAAAAATGTCTCTTGGCCTTTCAAAAATGGAAATGCGAAGTACAACTTCAAGTAAAGGTCTAATTACAGACATATACAGTTTTAACGGAGGATATGGGGTGTTCCTGCCACCATGGACTACAACATTTTTGTTGATCCATTTCAGTCGTCCTAGGAAGTCATTTGATTGAGTCAGTAAGGCTCAGACATCCACTATCAGATTTGCTCAATAAAGTAGGATCTATTTAATATGCCCAATCTTCTCTTCAGACTCTTAATGTTTTTCCGTCATCTGATCAGCTGCTGTGGGCACGTTATGTCTAGGCTGTACCAGTTTCAGTCGAAACTAAACTTATGCTCTGAGTCTGCTTACACTTATTATGTACACCTTGTGCTGGAACTGGAAAGGATTAGGGTTACCCTAAGTAGACTGAAGTAGGTGCTTTTTAGCTGGCAACACAGAGAGTCGGATGTCACTGACACTTCTGTGAGGATTTAGATCAGAATTTCCCCAAATTCCCCTGGATTCTTCTTATCACAATCATTTCTCTCGCGAAGACATTAATCTGATCTAACATATAATCAAGCCTCCACATCTACAACTGCTGGGACATTTCTTTACAATGATACTGTATCCCTGACAGTGTTGTAAATATCACTTGTCACGATACTGTGGAAAGCTTCACTGATAAGCTCAAATCCCCTTAGATCTGACAGATTTCCTGTCCTTATTCATCCCTGAGACACTCTGCAGATAAAGTTAGTGTGTTGCAAAGGGTGATTTAGCTTATTAAACTAGGAGAAACTCTTAATGCATTAGGTTTCAACTTACAGAGGGAATGAGGAATGAGGCAATGAATGGATCAAACATATTTCGAACAATTCTCTTGATGTGAACCCCTGTGTTGTAAATATCTGTCATTCAGTTGAACACAACTGAACACAAAAATGAACTCACCTTATCGTAAGGAGTCTCTGCCAGTTCAGTTAAGACTATTGACTCAGAAAATGACATGTTTTCTTGTGAAATCTACTCCTTTTGCCTATTTGACACTGAGGTGTCTGCTGGAATTCAGCATTCTTAATCCTAGTTATTTTAGTCTGAGTTTCAAATAATGATGAAAAGGTAAACCCACAAACTTCAAAGAGCAATCCATCATAAATTTACTTAATTTAAACAAATAACTATGAAGAGAAAAAAACAACATGGTTACACATGGAAATTATTGTGATTGATGATACCACACACTCAGCGTGATAACATCTATAGATAAGAGTCATTTAGCAGGTATTCATTGTGGATCTGACAATTAGTCACATATTGAGGTTAATCACTTTTGCACTGGTAATAGTACAAGATGCCCACAAGTACTAATGCACATTTGGCGATGTTTGCCATTCTCAGCATCACACATTGTACTTGAATACACTTTGTACCCAATCAACCATCATAATCAATCTGTGGACATTTTGTGAGGTTGAGTGTGGACTAGATTATGAGTGAAATCGTGAGGATTATTCTTCACTCATTGGACCACTGAGCTTCCGACATCTCACTTGGCTAATACCTCATATGATATAACCCAAGGTAAAAACCCTTTAAGTAGGATACACAAATAGATGCCTATGGCGTTGACCTTTTTCTGTTCATATCAGAAAACCTCTGGGTAACATAGCATATCCAGTAGCCAATTAGGCATGTGTAGAACCTTCTGTGAGACTGACACCAAGAGAAAATGATCTGTTCACATCTCCATTCCCACCAAAAGATAATATGCCCCAGGCAACCACTCTGAATTATGCTTCCTGTTGATTGTACTAAATATGAATTACAGTTCCAATTCCTATTTTTCAGGTATTTTTTAGTCCCCACCTAACCTGAACCCAAAACTAACTTACTTGTCTGTAGTGCATGTCTTCAAGGAAAACAGGTCAGATCACGGTTCATAGGCGACATTATTTGGTGTCAGTTTATGTGGTCGGTGAAGTAGGCTTTGCCTTTGTGTGTAGCTAATAGAGGTGGATGGCATGAACAGTACAAGCTCCAGGGACTCCCATTCCTCAATTAAGGTTTACAGCAAACCTCAGGGGCAGATGTTGGGAGAATCACTGACCCTGTAGTTCTGGAAAGATGGGAAGGTAAGACAAATCTAAAGGTTCCTTGACAGACTGTGTCTTGGCTACCCCAGTAGAACACTTTTCCAGGTATGCCTTAATTCCACAAAACATTCCTTATTTTAACAAATTGTGCTCAAGAGAGTTTGAGTGAACAATAATTGTGCTGCTTACTTTGTGTAGGCCTTAAAACCTGAACCTGAACTAGAAGAGGAATCTGTTAAAATAGTCACTCAAATTAAGTGTCAGCCAACTGAACCTCTCCTCCCTAACGAGCCCTGTCCACTCTTGCAAGTTTCAGACATCTTTTACTCCACTAAAGTAAACTCAGTAAAATGACCTGGAGTGTTCTTAAATATCTTTACTGTTCAATTTCTTGGGAGTAGGCATTCCAGGAAGCCACCTAAGTGAGTCAGTCAGGCTCAGACAGCGTTTATCAGATTTGGATTATCCTTCCCATAGTCTACACAATTATCAGCATTGTCCTTCACCTGTTCCAGGAATGCAAGAGTAAGGCTTTATCAATTACATGTTGCTTACTGGTACACAGAGAAAAGTAAGTGTGTCAATTGTGTCTCCCTTGCGGTTCCGGTAAGATAGAGAATCAAACTGCTGATGACTCTTCTTAGATGAAGGCTCAACTTTAATTGACTCTGTAATATCAGTGTCATCTCCAACTGACCCTTCCTACAAGCAGAGTCATTATCGATTTGACACTCCATTTTTACCAGAGCCATGTGGGAAACACAGTCAACTCCTTTACTTTTCAATATCTGGATTCGGGCAGAATTCTAGTTTAACCATTATGCAGGTATGTTTAAAGGCGTCCTGCATCTGAACCTGTTTTTCCCTCCTCAGGCTTTAGGACTGTAGGCTCAACTATCAACATAAGAAATACCAGAAACAAGTTTCAGAATGACATGACACAGCTTGAAAGCATTCACACAATGCCCCTAGATTGGGTGCACGAAGGGAGTAGCCCACCATGGTAAACTATTGTTTGACATAGCCTAAATGTAATGCAAGACCAAAAGAAAAATACTATTATAGTACTACCCTGCACCGTGGTAGAGAGCTCCGCTGATTGAGGGTGAGAAAATCCCTCCAGAAAAGTGACACCTAGTATTTCCAGTGAGAATTACTTACAAAGAATATTGACATTGTGGGCCCAAGACCCTTGCCTTATTCTAGGACTAAGAAAAAAGATTATCATAACATTAAACCATCCGTCAGCCAATGCAAATAGCACACTATAAAAGGTGCTATGTCTGTACAATATATGTGGGGATTTCAGTGACAGCATTATGACACCCCTATAAAAATCACTATGGTGAGCTTCCAAAAAGAGATTTATACCCAGCTTATCTCCCAGATTACCGCTTGCAAGAATCACTTTATCCCTCACATTATCCCTAATAGTTCGAATAAAAGCTATAAGATTACAACGAGAAAATGAAAGCACCTCAAACCTAGCTCTAACATTGTTCTAAATACCACTCGTAAAGCACAGTAATTCCCTCACTAAAATCTCACTGATGGGTGATACTGTAGATATTGTGTAAACAAAGCTGGTACATGTGGCCAGGTGAGGGAAAACGTGCCTCCGGGGGGGATTTTTAGTACTGGTTTTGGCCACCAGGGGGCAGTATATGGGTAAAACACTGAAAAATATACAAAAAAATGCTTGAGACCAATTTTTCATAGGGAATCCAGTGATATGCTTAGCATTAGTCCATCTCCACTGAAAACGTTCCATTTTTGAGATGCAAAAGGAACATTTGTTGCCATGGAAACATGGAAAATTGGCATAGGTGGCAATTTCTGGTTGCCATGGAAACACTCCATTATTCCAAATGGGATTTTTTTGCCACAAATGTTTTTGAAAATTTCACAAGGAACTCAGAATCGAAAACAGACCTCAGAAATTCCCTCTAGAACTAATTTTATGATAAAAACCTCAGATGTCTTTGGTTATTTTTCAAATTTTTTAAATTATTAGTATTCATAATAATTATGATATATTGGATTTAGAGCTTATTTGCCATTTTCAGTTGTACACACCAACCCCGGATAAGCAGTTACAGCAAAACTACTTGGGATATTTTAGCTCAAGATATCTCATTTTAAAGCCTGTAACATACACTTTGAAAAGGGATTTCCCCCTGGAGGCACGTTTTCCTTCACCTGGCCACACATTGCAGAAGGTGGATTAGCTAGGTATACAATAAGCAGCTCTAGATGTACAGGGCATCCCCTTATAGAGGGAATGCAGTAAAAGGGGTGATGGATCGAAACAAAAAGGGTTTGGAGCCTTTGAAACACTGTTTATTTCAATTCAATTCAATTTCAATTTGACATGAGTTTATTCTATAATCTCAAAAAATATGAAAGAACAAACAATTATATTTATTTCCATTGAATCACAGAAGATGTTGATACTTATAATGATACGCAGTATTACATTTGCATTTTGTTTACAGCACCTCTATTTCAATTATAAATATCTATGCCCACCTTTGAAGATATCAGACATGTTGATTTTACTTAGGGAGGGGGGGTGATGAAAGATGACATGATACCACCTAAGTACAATGGCGTTGAATGCTACTACCATCCATATCAATATATCATATACACATATACTTCCTTTTACATATGAAAATTCTTTTTAGATTAAGATTATTGCATAGCTCACAGAATGGGATGTTTTCTCTTTTAGATAATTGAGGGTGAAGTGTTTGTTGCAACCCAGTAACTAACTCCGGTCAAGTTTTGTATCATGGAGAACATGAAAATGTTCCATAAGTCAAAAAGTTAGGTGCAATATAAAAGCCCAAAAGATAACAAGTATGACCGATGGTTATGACCCTCACACGTAGATCAGTTATTGTGCTTTACTCTATGGGCAAAATAATTAATATTAATGTTTTGGACTAATGAATAAGATATATAACTGGAAGTATTTTAAGCCCATATTTTATGAAGGCACCTTAATACATTTTCCATTTGAAACTAATTTACTTTAATGGTCACTTGGCAAGCATTTGTCAACTTTAAAAAGCTCATTTGATGAATCAGTTTTGCTCTGTTTGCATTATGGTTAAAAAGCAGCAGCATTATCCATGTTCAGACATTTGTCACAGTTTGATGCTAAACACTATTAAAAAGGAAGTAAACAGCCCACCCAACAATCATAATGTATCCGTAACAGGGAACAGGTTGTATGCCCCCACAAATGCATAGCCAAATGCTTTCAATTTAAGATTAATTGAATGCAGGTAATGGATTTGTTCATGGGAACTGCTGAATGTATTAGATGCATTCCAGAAAAAAAATTGATAGATATTGTGCAGAAAGTTACAGATTCTTGCCCCTGCATACAAACTGTTCACTTCAGGCTGGTTGCTATTTTACAACTCCTAAGAACAATGGTGTACATTAGAGCAATTATACATGGTAATGACCCTTCATAGAAAGACAACTTCTACGCCAAATATGTCTCTTGTTCTCTCATTATTGAAAATTTAAGGCACAATTAGGGAAAGGACGACGTATGGACTTCTATTTCGAACCAGAGCAGAAAAATGTATAATCTATGTTGACATCTCATATACTACAGACCAAGTGAGTATGGACGCCATGTCATGAGATACGAGGAGTGTGAAGTACATACTTACAGGGCTGCAGTAACAGAATCCTCTTACACTTAACATATGTCAGAGATATGACACTAAGCCCACCCTCCCCCCAGGTGTTGAGCTGTTGCCTTAATATAGGACAGAACGGAGGTAGAGCTTGGTATTTACAAAGCAATATCTATTTATATACCATTAGGACTCATCCATTCAGGGTAAGGTCAACACAAACCTAGCTTCATGAAACTTTTGGTGGCTGGCCGTTCGGTATATCATGCCACTTGGTGGAGTTGATTTTCTGTGTGAGATGGAAACACGAGGAGAGGACACTGTACGCAGTGCTGCACACTGAGCTGGTCTCCACACAATGCCTTTATCATACATGAGGCTGTCTCAGATACCTTAACAGTGCTGGCTATGTGATGATAACAAGTGGTCTGTGAAAACCCCTTATTTTATGAAGATTATATTGCATTAGATATTGAGGTGAAATGTCAACTATGGTGTAACATATGGCATAATTAGCATTTATGAATATATGCAGGGCATACTCATAATGAACTCTGATACTTCTCCATATAGAGGGTGTTACTTTTCAATGGTATTTGAGGCTTATGGTATTTAGGCTTGATGGTCTTCATATGTGACCTTGGATTAAAACCAGAAGAAGAGTGAAAAACTCCTTTAATAACCTCTGGTGGGAAAGGCTTCTTTTTCTATCAAGGGCTTTTCTGAAATGTAGGAGGATCAAAGTGGAAATTTTTCCGTAAGAAGGCCTGATGGTTTTGCAAGCTTTATATTACTGCCTGCAACTAAGTTGAAGTCTCTGATGTTCTGATTGGATATTGGCTAAAAAAAATGATCCAGTTGATGTTTAAATGAAAAATGTATGAACTGCCTTACTGTCTATGTATGAAGCACATAGTTTTATAGCCATAAAGATGCTGCCTACTGGTTACACATGTAGGAACACAAATTCACCCTCAGGAAAGTGAGCGTCACTGTTGCCAAAAGCACTCTCACCTGAAAGTCAGGCACTGCCTGGCTTTCAGGTGAGAGTGCTTTCGGCAACAGTGATTTTTCCTGAGTGTGTGGTGCAAGCCTAAAAAAAAAGGTGCTTTCAACAGATTCCCACCAAACCCAACTTTACAAAAGAGGGCATACCCTTTATTCTTTGATTAAAAATGTTGTCCTAAATGCTAGATATAATAAATCAGATTGTGTCAGATGACGCTACTCAACCTTTCAGCATGGCATTGGATGCAAGCTTTTTCTTAGTCTCAAAAGTTACAAGGTGGAAGAAGCTGGAAAATAGATATGACATTCACAGAAACTTTGTTTGAAAAATAATCATATTTGTTCGTAAAAAGCATTCTTCCACTATTTGATACAGTTGTTGTTCATAAGCATTACAGTTGCACATAGAGATCCCTACTGTGGTGCACAGTGTCTCAAGCATGTAAAGATACAATGTAGGAAAGGTCACACCTATCTGATACAAATACTGACAGGCTTCTACAGCCATTGTTGGTGTATGACAAATCCCTCATCCCCGGTGGTATCAGTTTGTTCTTATTCTAGTGTCATAGACATTGCACACTGAAGTATGGATGTAGACTGACAGCTTTTTCTCAGACTGACTAGCCAAATAGAAAGTATACTTCTCAGACAAAATATCTTGTAGTCTTTACTTTTACTTTACATTTCCAATTGTTATTCAGCTTATCCATGGGAATAAAAGCATAAAATGATAGACTCTGAGAACATCTGCTTGGCTAACGTTTGTATTTATCTATCTTCTGACGCTTAGTCAAAATAATTGATGATGAGCTTTACAGCTTTTGGTGTGCCTATAAATTTACTGTAAGGGAGTGTTTAAACAAAAGGGCTGAACACAATGTAAGAACAGGCCCAGATAGTGACACAGCTAGGAAACAGTATTTAACATTCGTCCCATGGTCTTAGTCCAGTCCTTATAGAAATAGACCCATCACAAATTGCAACAGAATTCATTTCACCTGCAAATGTCTCAGAAAGGTCTATTGATTGCCCGACCTAAAGGTCCAATCTACCAACCCTGGACTTTCTACCCATGCTACCTAAAACAAACTTTCCTTTTTCTTGTATTCTACATTTTTACTTAACATTTCCAATTGTCATTCATGTTATCCATGAATGGAAGCACAAATGATGAACTCTGAGAATAGCTGCTTCGGCAACTCTTGTATTTATCTATCTTCTGATGCTTAGTCAAAATAATAGAGGATCAGCTTTTCAGCTTTCAGTGTGCCTGTAGATTTACTGTAAGGGAAAGTTCAAACAAAAGGGCTGAATACAAAGTAAGGAAAACTGTATTTAACATTCTTCCCATGGTCTTAGTCCAGTCGTTATAGAAATAGACCCATCAAAAATTGCAACAGAATTCATTTCACCTGCAAATATCTCATAAAGTTCTATACAGTGCCTGACCTAAAAGTCCAATCTACAGACCATAGCTTTTCTACCCATGTTACCTGAAACAAACTTTCTTTTTTTTGTAGCCTTAGGGTTATTTTAGTGGGGGTACATACCCTCAGAATTGACCTAAGTACCAAGGTTGCTAGGGAAATTGACAATAACTACTGACTATGTTGCTAGGGAAATTCACAATAACCACTGGTCCTAACAACAAGCATATCAGATAAAATGATTGACTATACTTGATTTAGGGGGGATAGGTAAGGGGGATGCCTACAATAGTACCAAACATGATACATATGCCTAATATATTCAGATGTTAAGAGAAATATTAAAGTAAATGTTAAGTAAATATTTTGTGGGACAAACAGTTCTATGGGAAGGTAATTGTGAAGAAAACTATATAGGCCTGGACCAAAAATTACGGCCCATTTTCCCTTGTGATATTGTCATTCTTGAATGCCAAAGACAGGATAAGGTGGTAAAAAGGAAAAACATGTATTTGTAAGAAATAATCTGAGAGCTTTTCAAATGAAATTCTTCATAGCTCCCACTAAAGATGTAAATCTTTTTGATTTCACCAGAAGATTTCAGAAAGGATTCCTGCACAATTAACAGCAGCAGGACATGAAGGAGGATTATAAACCATAACTTCATGACTTTGATTAAGATAGTAGCTAATGCTATTTATAAGGTCATGTCCAAATCACTGAGTGATATTTTCTAATTATATTTTCCCTTTTTCTTTTCCAGAACAGGTATTTGCTATAGTCCGAGGTTGTTACGAGCCGGGTCAGCTGGGTGGACTGAATTCTTCAGAGGGTTGCCGGAAATGGACGACTGGTAATGAGAAGTACGCTGCCCTTTACTGCTTCTGTGACACCGACTTGTGTAATGCCTCCCCCTCCAGCCACAAACCAGGGGGATTACTGCTTTTACTGCCTCTACTAGCATCCCTCTGCATTACTGCTATGGTACAAGGCCTGCTTGGAAACACCCTATTGTGACGTCACAAAAGACAAGATGGTGGCAGTGTCCATAATGATGTGAGGGATGACAGGAAGGCATTCCTAAACCACAGTGAAAGCTCCTGATGAAATCAAAACAACTACCAAGACACGTTTAATTTCTTATACATTGATCACTGCAAGATGATTTGACATTTCTGGAAAATCCTTCATGAGAAATTGTAATTGTTTCTTATATTAAACAGTGCATTGCAAAAATTATGATGGATAACAATGCGTTAAGGATATTAACAAGTGTGCATATTCAAGGGACTGCAGTGATGCTAGAGCAAAATGCAATTACGACTGCAAGGTCGTGACTGCCAAAAAAGGAGTGAAGATATAATAATAGAAGGGGTCGTTTAATATGACCGGTGGGAAATATCTAAAATCTCATGCAGAATATCAGTAATTGACTATATGATACGTCTATCCTTCTGTTGGAACAGCATCCCTTTTCAGCTCAAATAGGCCTTATGTACCTTCCATATGGAATGTGGATGCTTGTATAGTTTGCTCTATTTTTGGTAGTGTCAACCTATACATAACATTTACTTACTAATTTTCTAATTCTATTTTAGCTTATGCTGTCCAAGGCCAATTACTGATATCCTGTTCCCAGTTTATGATATTACAAAATCTCTTCATATGAAAGGGAATGTTGGTATGTTTACCAAGCCTTTTATCCATTTAGTAATGGTAAGTTAGTCGTGTGTAGAGAATGTTGATGGCTGAGCGGGCAAAACATTTATGATAAATGGCCCGCGCTGGGTCTGGCACAATGTTGGGGCATAATTATGATTTTAAGCTGCATAATTGCAGAGATACCCTTGAATGGTCATTTAGGGGCACCACAATCCGACATTTGATATGTTCTGGCAGTGCAACATTTTCATTAAGAAGGATGCCTTTCCCCTTTTACATTAGAAACTTTTTCAAAACATTAAGGCCTTAAGGCATTTAGTTTCTAAAAAGTATTATCAGTTTCTTTTTGGTAATATATATCCGATAAATCTACTGCAAAGTTTTATTTTATTACTCATTAGGTCTTGCCAGACCCAGCATACATCTGACCCGAGAGTAGTTAAGTAAATGGTGCATGCACTGTAGAAGTGCCACTTCTGTCACCTGGAAGCCTCATCAAACGGCTGTACTGTTTAACTCCCTATTCTATGATAGCCGCTGGGCAACCTTCACGTTGTGAATACTCAGCATTGAATAATTGGTAAAGTTAAATACTTTATATGCAAAGCAACAGTTGAAATTAGAGATAACGAACACAGGGAATAGGTTCTTAATCACCTTTGAAGCCTAGAATGAAATGTTAGACTATATTTTAGTGGAATTCAATCATAAATTGTGTAGCCAATGGTAATGCTCTGTCTTGCATCAGACATTCATCAAAACTATATCTTAAATACTGAAAACAATTCTCACTGTTGTCCATCAGATAGAAATGCTCCTTTTAAGATCAGTATTCCTGTAACAGATATCAGAGAGCATCAACAGGAGGAATAATTGTGTTGATGTATGAGGAATGATGTGAAGGTTATCCAGGAAATATCAATTGCAAAACTATTATAAGCATTGTGTTAAGTATACCCTGTCCAATGATAAACTTAATGAGCATTCTGATAGAATTAGGTAGAACTAGCTGATGGTTTATGTAGTAATAAAAGGATGTGTAGGCAAGGCCAAAGTTGGATTCCGTTCACTTTCAGTTCACTGGAGACTGCCTTTAGCCAGTCAAGAGTCTGCTGCTATGGCGTCATTCAAGTATAATGTTGACACTAAATGTAAAGCTCATTCCTCGTTATGATTACTGCTACCTGCAGATTTCATAACATTAAATTAGCTGATCTGTATTGCCTTTCATGAATCTGTTTCCTTCACTTATGCTAAAAGGAGTAACACATTTACCCAAAAAGATTTTAACAAAGCTATGGCTTTTAATAAATAACTCATATTATCTGACTTCAAGAGGTTTATGATTAACCTATTGGGAAATGTCTACATTAATTGTCTTTGATATTGTTGTTTTCATTAATGATAAACAGCTCTCACCATGAAAACAATACCGACATGATACATAACGTCAGGCAACAGTTGCTTCTCATTGATGTTCATGGTCTCATAGATTAATCTCATACTCTTAATGACTTTCCATTTGTACCATGAAAGATAACATCTGATTAATTGATAGATTTGCACCTCGACAACACCATAGGGGTAGGTAACAGAAAAACCCAATGAAACTCTCTATGAGTAATAATGATACTGTCTTTGGAGTGATACCGTGATTCTTCTGTGTTCAGTTTAAAACTGTCTGAACATATTTGAGTGGCTCAAATCTAAAATAAGTTTTATCACTCACTCTCCAGAAATCTTATCATGGCCCCTCATTGACAAACCATAAACATTGTCATCTCATGTAGAAGACCAAACTTTGTAATGGAAGACTTAATTTTGGCTTAGCAGGGGATTTGGTAAATGGCTCTAGTAACCACTAGTATGGTCTTGAACTTGACACTTGACACGTAGGGAACAGGAGCCGGAACCTGAATTAGAAAGTACACATCTTTAGTGGGAGTATCCTAAAATACTGTGTGGTTCCTGTTCCCTTGTTCCAAGCCAACACCAGGGATTTCCAAAACCCAGCAACACTCAAGCTCAAGCTCAGAGTGGTGTCCCCAAGTGCTATTCTGGAGAATGGCTCATAGTACAAGAGTACATTTCTGTCAGCTAAGCCAGTCACCAGTGGCCACTAGCTGAACTTCTCCTTGCTAGTAAGGCTACTAGCTACATAAACAATTAACATAGCACACAGGCATCCTACACATGTCCAGTAGTCATACATTAATCCTGATCTTAAATGAATGAATGTGTTTTCAAGTTGTAGATGATGTTTGAAAATGTAAGTAATGACTTATGGGTTGACACTCATTGAGTTGATTATCTTCAGACAATCTATACTTTTCCAGTTTTTTTCATGAACCTTTTGTTTTGAGATTCTTGCCTGGATACATACTGAGAAACTGGCAAAGGAAAATCCTAAGGACAGAAACTACGAAATTCAACTATCGTTATATTTCACTTCAAGCGATTGCTTCGTATAGATGTGCCTACTTCTACATAGCCCATGAATCAAATATGTTAAATTGGTGTGAAAGAACATAATTATCTAAAACATAATGTCTATGCTTTTTAAAAATGATGTGTACCAGTGAGTGTATTCTGTCCTCATGTGGCTCTTTGTGGCTCTAGTTTTTTTCCTGCTTTGTATATGAAAAGTGGAATAAAAAAGTGGAATAAAGATTGTATTGAACATGCTTTCCTTCAGTTTATTCTCTCAGGACTTGTAATTTGTACTGGTTTTAGAAAGCTGATTTATTAGTGTTATAAACGTTACAGTATACAGGAGTTACTACCATGTTTGGTTTCTAAGACAAAATCTTGGTATCATTTACTTAATGCAAACATACACCTCTCCAAGAGAAAGATTCCATTCAAGTATACTCAACCATATTGATTCCCTTTTTTGACTGTTACTAAAATCACATACTGGATTTTCAGACTTAATTGTGATAAAAGGTATACCAGCATCTTTATTGGCAAGAATTGTCATAAAAGATTCAAGCTGATCACCCAGATGCAACGTGTACAGCTCTAGCCCTGATTTATTCCATTCTAGGACACACTATGAGATTGTACAATAGGTGGTAATTTCTGGAAAATATCTGATATCAGTATATTTTGAGATATTTACAATAAAATTATGAAAAAAAAGTTTTCCGTGGCTGGCCCATCTGGGTTCCATCTTGTAGCCCTTGAGAAAAGGCTTATGGCCCAGATATGAGTAAATCAGCTTGCCCCAGCTAAAACACATATGGGCCCTGGGGACCAATACTGAGGCATATTGTGTTTTGATAATCATCATCTGATATGATGTAATCCTCATAAAGCCATAGATCAGGAGAGGCATGAAACACAATTGTAAATATCCTGCTGGTTAATCATATTGACAAATGCTTTGTAATATGGGGCCAGGTGTTTCATTTGGTCCATAAAGGGGTTGTTAATGCCTTACTAATAGGCCAGACTGAAAACTGGCCATTTAACTTTAACTCTATCACATGTTGCTTCAACTACTCTTCAAGCAACATTTCTCATCCTTATGGACCAATGCAGTATTGGTTTTCAATTCATCATCATTGTGGTATTGCATCATGCACACCCTTTAGGAGTGTATCAACCCAATAGGGTTGTGATTCCTTCCCTTGTGTATGATCATGCGTCATAACAAAATTATTTTGTTTTTTCTTTGCACACAGACCCACAGGGTATACAACTTGTAGGCAGGGAGAAAAAAACACTGACCACCAGATGAAGGCTGCACCTCCAGCATAACCTGCAGCATCAACCTGCTGTCGTTCATTCCTCTACCCGAGAGGGGCTTAGCTGACCAATTATTATCATGTCATCTTAAGAGGGAGTCTACGGCCATTGGGCAGTACCTTTTCAGCGTGTGTTCATTATGTGTTAATGAGCCCCCATCAGCAAGTGTCCATTAGAGCTGCATCTAGTGGAATTAGGAGGGCCTGATGGTGGACATAGCCTCTGACTGTGCCTGATAGGGGTACTGTGTTTGTACTTGGCCATGATCATAAGTAGACAGATGCATGTCTAATAGGATGACAAGGTACGTAAGGACAGAAAAGACCTTCTCTTCACTCTCTTTTACAACTTCACTGATGAAGGGATCATGCTTTCTGCATCATGCTTTTTAGCATTAACTATTCTATCAGAATTGGGATAAGACAATCTTTAAATTTTAAAGTACATCATGATACTAACACATCTTCAGAGAATCAGATTATTCTGAAAATTGTACCACTTTGCCTCTCATCACAGGATATAAATTTACTCTTGCATGCCTTTTCCCCACATTACATATATGGTTACAGACCGCACATGTAAACCAGAAATGTATGCAGTCAAGGAACATCATGAAAAGGAATAAATTGACAATGTCTAATTAAAAGAAAGTAACATCTAAGTGCAGGGCAGATATATAGGGCAGGGCAGATTATGTTATAATAGCAGAAAAAATTATACATTTTCTTAATAAAACGTATATATACATATCTGATACAGCTCTAAACCTGTAGAACTAATTTGACAAAATATCATTGAACACGGCTATCGTAAATGTGGTGTACACACTAGTCTCTCTTTTTGCAATACATCCACACATCCTTCTTCATATTCTAGCCCCACAGTTCCCATATGTTTCTGTCCTAAAAGCCATGCCTGTGACAGCTGTACCTTGGGCATAGACAAAGTGGGATCACAAACCAACCCTGAGGTGCTACAGGCTTGTGTCGGGACTGGGGAGTACTGGAACCATCTTGCATCAGTCAAAAAGTGTCTATCAGCAAACACAGTAGTACCATGCCAGTACCCCAATAAAACCCGAAGCAAGAGTTTTTAAACCCCCACTCACCCTATATGTAGGGTCGATTACCTATTCTGGCTCAACTCCAAGTGTAGGGGTATCAACGTGGTGGCCTATCAAGCCAAATGCCTCTTTGGGCTTACCAACATACTATTTTCATATCGGCAATCTGATTTTTTTTTATTGTGAAGCTCTCTCGATATATAGTGGTGTGAACAATTGAATAACACTACCTCCACCTGCCTCAGGACCCTTACCTCATTCTGTAGCCTGTGAAGGACTGATTTGTCTGTCACTCTAAGTGATGGATGAGTGAAGATCTGGGAGACAGAAGCTGAGGTGGCCTTGGAGAGTGAACTGAAGTGACCTCTTTGACAGATGACATTTGAGAAACGGCACGTTGGAACTTGAGTACGCGCAGGCCGGAAATTGTGGCTCCATGGGCCACTACACATGCACTGTTTGGTGCTAGAGGAGTCTGCAGGAGGCTAGAGCTTCTACTTGAATACGAGGCCACTGGAGAACATCCGGGCAGTCAATCTATCTGCTCGTTACGATGGGAACCAATCAAGTTGCTGCTTAACATAAGGAGACTGATTGCTGTTAGGGTACCAACATGCAAGTAGTATGCTACCTGGTAATTCGGCATGTGACTGAATGTTTTAGTTATGCCCTCCACTAAGTGGCTCTTGTAGCCACACCTGGTATCAGTATCCCAAATTGATGATCTTAGAAACCAGCTACAGAATAATAATGTAATTTTTCTTCTCTTTATGAGGCTATTCATAAGTACTTGTGAATGAGGTGGCAACTGATCAGGAAATTCTTAGTCAAACAACTAGAGGCAACAGATAAGTGTCATTTCCATGACTGATCCCCCTTGGTAGGAGGCAATACTGCAGATAACCACCAGAATATACTTGAATCTAATCGTAAGTCAAGACAGAATGGCCTCATCAATGCCCAATCCCAAGTATGGTACAACGTTCAGCTGATCTGCATTAATGCACAACCATAGATATCAGTTTTTTTTGTATGACTAATATCAACCAAATGATCCCCAAATCATCAAGTTTACTTATGTATGGATTAGGCTCACAATATATTCCTGTTTGGTCAGAGTTCCAGCAGCATGGGTCATATTGGGTGTCTCACAGGTCTCAATTGGACAGAATGTGCACCTCTGGTGTGTGACATGAGATGATAATATAACACTCAGGCGTGCCTGTTTACTGTGGTCAAACAGACTACTGCTAGAAAGGTGAGCAGTAATAGCTTATGTTCATTTTACATACTGCTATCAAGCGAATGGCACTAGTCGTCAGACTAAGCTAAGTATTATATAGTCAATATAAGATCAAGGGAAGATATAACCACATAACAACATATGTATATGTCTACACTATCTTTGCCTCCCCAGCGAACATGTATGTGGGTGTGATATTTCCAAGAATGAATCATCTGTTAGCTTCAGCAGATAACCAGGTGGTCTGCAATTAGTCATTTTCAACCTGAACTCTTATCTTCCTATATCAACATGCCTAAGCTCATTTTAACCTAGCTTTTATCTAGGGCTGAGTATGTTTCCTGGCTCATTGTTGCTGTAGGGTTAACAACATGTCGGTATTTTACTCATCCTGCATGACCATAACACAGCTGGATGTGGGTGGATCATACAAGAAGTGTATTGTGCAGCTATGAACAATGTGAACTGTTTAACCTCCCCTCTCCTATTAGAGCAATGCCATCTATGAACCTTTGAGCCTATCTTGCATTAAGCCTCTCAAATTCTCAGCCCTTAGAAGACACAGAGACTCTAGATGCTTTGGCCAGGTTATCTAACAAGGGTCTGGCTGTATGTGTGTGTATCTGGCTTTGTGGTTGTCGTCCCTGCGGGCTTTGGGAACATTAGAGCAGAGACTGAAGCTCAGAACACAAATAATTAGGTCTTACCCAGAAGGGAAATGGGCAAAGCTATACAGGTACCTAGGCTGCCCTTGGCATGATCATACCTAGTTTACTTTGGAAGTGATAGTAAGCTACATAATGGAATTGGAAAGAAGAATAAATGAATGAATATACATTATCATCACTCGTTTAAGCACATTGATACTCACAGGTTTGAATGTAACAAACCCTTAGTGCTTATGCAAGACAGGCGCTTACTCAACTTACCTTTTTCAGAGCTTAGCATTTATCTACTATTGTTCTGCTTACTTAACCCCTTCCACGCGCAAGCCAATAATATTGCACAAAATTGCATTGAGTTACAAGATATCCAGTGATGAAGGGGTTAAAACCTACATTTATGCCAACACCCAGTGATTTAATGAGCCATTATCGTTGTAATACTCAGATTTGAATAAAAGGGCAAACAATAAAATGTAAATCTGAAGTGCAACAATGAAAATATAAGTAAGAGAGTAACATATGCATTTTCCTGTCAATCTCTGTCTTATCTGATATCCACTCACAATACTATTTTTCCATGAACATAACAAAATAATATGTCCCTCATACTACCTGCCTCTCACAGTTAGGTCTGCCTCTCTAAGATACTTTTCGGAATATTTAATATTTATAACAGCAATAGACCACTGCATAACTTCCAGCTTCCTGTGGTTGGCACAATAGAGCCTATTATCACAATACACCGGAAGTCACAACAGCATCACTACAACATGTGACTGGAAATAAGCAGCACTGAGATGAAGTGCTGTACATAGAGCAGCACGCCTATACGGTAAGGGAAGGTGACAGTAGTGTGACAATAAGGGCTGGCATATGGAATAAAGCCTTCTACACCAAACATCAACACTACAAAATACCAATACAACAGAATAGAAGAAATTAGCTTCTCCCCATGTTAAAAAATCACCCCAGCAGTTAAGGAGAGATGTACTAGACCTGATAGGAATTTAGTTTTTCCTACAGGACTGGATCGGTATAGTGAGGTTTAAGCTGATGATGAGCTACCCTGAAATGGCGGAAAAGTAAAAATAAAATCATTCTCTGCTTTCTCACCCAAATGAGCTCCTTATCATGCAGGAGTCTGAAAACTTCAGGGTATTGCATTGAAATGGAAATTGCCTCCCCAAATTTTCCCCATTACAATATTCAGATGGACACCAGAGAGAAACTCTGCAGGTTGAGATAAGCTTATGAGGCACCTCTAGTCACAAATGTTAACCTCAGCTTGGTGAGAGAGTGCCAAGGTATACACAAGAGTCAACTGATGTCTGTTGTGGACACTGCAGTTCTGTTCTGTTTGAAGGAAGGTCACTAAGATAAATGTATACATTGCACCTTTCCATGGTACTCTAAGGCCCACTCACTCACCAAGCGGAAAGTCTAGTTAAAACCACTGCCTCTAATTGATCAACAACAAAGACAATGTGTTTGATGTAAAATTTTGATTGAGCCATTTGTAGTCAGTGCTGGAGGCTGCTGCCTCGGGGAGCTTATGATGTGACTTTGGCACCCTATTTAAGCATTCCGCACATCAACCCCTTTACTTAGGGCTCTAAAGTAGTAGATAACATTGGATGGCAGGACTAGGATATCGGACCCTTTGTCAAAATGAAGCTATGCATATATTTATAATTAATGTTTTGCTCCGGTTCTTAGTAATTACTGTAAAAAGTGGAACCTGATGAATAACCAGGTTTGGTAAATTAGTTTCTGCTGATCGAGGGTAATGTCACATGTTTACTATAACTCACAGTGCATTGTTCTTGCAGCTACAACTTTTGATGCCATTATTATAATCATTATGGTGGAGTTCTTTAATAACAACATGCTAAATACAATATACATTGCAACCACATTTTAGTTTTTTTCTTCATTAAATGATAATTTTTATTTATGAACCTGTCACAAGTTCGAACACTAAATGAATTAATAAATAAGTTGATCAGCAAATGTTATTGAACTTTGAACTAATATGAGCTGTAGAGCCCAATTAGGCCTACACAATATAAGCATCTACTATTGATTAATACTCCAATACTGAACATCACTGGTAGGGACATAATGGAAGCAGAGATTGGTGCTAATATTCAGCAGAGCCCTGGGCTCATTATTGTGCCTAATGATCCCTGCTTGTCAAAATTTTAGTACTAATTATAAGAGATCATGAGATGTTGATATCTAGCACAATTAAGTACAGGAATATAGGGCGAGCTCATGCAGTGATTTGCGATACCCAAGCCAACCCTATTGAATTGGCCAATTTACTGGGATAAGGCTCCGTTCCTTTTTCTGCAACTTAATAAATTATGCATTACTAGTTAAGAATCACCCTTTCGTATGTGGTGCATACAATCCCTTTTCTGCTCTTCGCCAGTAGACACCATTAGTTAAAGGAAGCTATATCATCAAAACTAAAGGAAGCTATCAAAACGGGTATGAGTTGCCTGTCCTTTTACATATCAAAGTATCACCTGTGAGAAATGCCGCCACCCTTCCAACTTCTACATGAAGAGCATGCATATTCTGTTGGTGGGGTATTTCTCTTAGAACTGTTTGAGAGCCATTTGCAGTCAGTGCCGGGGACTCCTGCCAATTGGAGTGTATGATGCAACACTGACCCCCTCTTTAAGCATTCAGCACGCCTCCTGAAGCATCATTGTAGGGAATTGCAAAATTGACAAAGATAAGGGATTTCTTTTGGAATATAAGGTTTAAAGTTTAGATAGCAGATAACGTTGGCTGACATGACTAGGATACCTGATCTGTTATAAACATGAAGCCATGAGAATGTTTATGATTAATGTTTTGTGCTACTTCAAGCTCTGATCTTTAATTGGTAATTACTGTAGGAAGGGAAACCTAATAAATGTCCAGGTTTTGTCAATTGGTTTCTGATGATTGAGGGTAATGCCACAATTATAATTTTACACCAGAAGCAATGTTTTTGTTGATATATTTTGAACACAACTTTAGAAACTAATCATAATCATTAGCTTTTATCATCTATGCCTGATTGATACTCCACTGTTGAATATTAGTGATTAGGATAGAATCTACAATTGAAGTAAATGCCATATCAGGTGATTCAACCTGCATGCAGGAGAGGTGGAAAGGTGGTGATAACATGGAGCTTTGTAGTGTGCCTAATGAGGCCTGCTGCTCAGAATAATTCATAGGACAATTAAAAACTTAGCTAATCATACTGTTGTCCTGTTGTAGCTTTTGGCATGTGTTTTTTATCTATAATTTAGTTACGCTTATACTGTACAAGATATAAATTACCCTTTTTTTTCTGAGCAAGTTTAGAACATAGTGCATTTTGTATCGCAACCACTATAGAGCCGCACACAGGTTATTGGCATGTCTTTAAATTCTCCTGGGCAGCTTCTGGATCTACATGCTCAGCTTTAGTAGAGAATGCTCAAAGATGGTGTGGCTTGTGGGTCTCTTCCTTTCTATCTGCTGCTTCTCCACCACTCAGGGGCATGGCAAACTCAATCAGTCAAGCTCAATATTGGTCAAACCTAAAAGGTCAAGAGAAATGGGGGAAAAACGATCTGAAACTCCCCTTGTCTCCCCTACTTTGAAACTGCTTGCATCACCCCTGACCACTACCATTGCCTCTGCACAGAGATTAAGCAAATAATGAGTCCCTATTCACACTATAACCTCATTATCATATCCTGCCCTGGCAAGGAACACCATTAGGTTAAAGAGCCGTGAAAAGGCACTGAAAGAGGCACTTCCCCCACCAGATCACCTTACTGGGTACCCTTGGTAGAAAACTGGTTCTCTATCCCAGTAGTTACATGGCAAAATTGCTTGTTTTGGGAAAACTGGTGTATGACCTCAAACATTTATATATCTTTTACATACTCTCATTTAGCCTTATGGTCTATGAAAGCTCAAATGGTTCAACATGCATAATTGTAGAATCTGTATGTCAAATGAATGTTTCAATGGATATCTGGTTATCCTGAATTCAATCAGGTTGATGGAAATCAACCACAAAAATCACAACGTAATTGTCTTAATAATTTACTGTGCTTAGGCCTAGGATTTTACAAGTGTGCGCATTAAAAATCAATCATCTCTTCTTCCATGCCTCGGAGGGCCTATCAAAGTTTAAACAGAAAAGTGACAGATCTGCAAAGAAGTGCTCTTAAGTCTTGACAGTAGTTCTCCCTTTAAACTGACAGTAAAACATATCATGCCCTCGACAGCTGCTTAGACACAGTATAAGGCCATACTGCCGGGATCAGATGTATCTGTATAGAATACAATGGACATGATTCTAATTGGCCTACAGCCCACTATAGTATCTGTGTGCTTGCTCCGATTTTTATTTGCCAGAATTATCTTCAATGTTAATGTTTACCTTGGAGTGTAGGAGATTGGCCTTTGAGCAGCACCTGTTTTACAAAGTACCAGCCCCTTCGGGGCTGGGATTGTGGGTGGTGGACTGTATGACCAGGCTATATAGGCCTATTCTGTGACTTTCTAACTAATGCCCACCCGCCCCCCCCCTGCAATGTAGGCCTACTATCTACCGGTAGGCCTATACCCCTCCCCTCTCCCTAGGGCACTCCCATCTGAAGGCCATCATATCCCAGCTACATACCCAGCCCCCAGTCCATGTACGGGCGCGGGAAGAGCAGGGCGGGCGTCCCTCTGACCTATATAGCCCTTAGTGATAGGTATCTAAGGTGATGCGTCCTTTACTACCATGCACTGCACCCGGGACTGCACCGCTTACGAGTCGATAGTTTGACCTGAGACATCTCCAACATTTGAGTGTATCTTTTCTTCATGTTGAGTTTAGATAATTACATGAGTATAGATTGTGCAAACCCGTTGTATTTTATCACCATTAAGGTATCGTTGGTAACTTTGGAATCAAGTCCTGGCCTAGGTCTTCAGTATGGTAACCTCTGACCTCTGACCTCTGTATGTAAACAGAAAAGTGGGCGTTGTCCCGTTGTCCCGATGTGGCTCTCGATTGGGAATTATATGTCTAGATATTTAAAAAAAGTATTGCATGATTTAGTGCGATATTCAAGGAGAATACATAGTGAGGGATATTATGCGTTTTACTTACTTTTTTTTACATGTGAGTGTCCGTATAAGATTGTATTCAGTGTCTCAAGTATTGGGCTACAATGGCGGATAATTTTTAATTGTTGTCAAGCAAGGTGCGAGAGTAGGCCTATATATGTATTAAAGGCATATTTACTACTAGATAAAATGGTTAAACAGGAATTGATCGAGTCTGGGTGTTTCAAGTGTATAAAAACAACCTCAAAATAATAAATTAGAGAATTCAGCACAAAACATCGAGTTAGCTTTGAAAAAAGTACATATTTCTATGTAGCCTCTTTTGGTTTATCTGTTCCCGGCGAGTCCTCAATGCTATTTCAATGGGGTGTTTCGCTGGTGCCAATTAATGCCGTTTTATATATAGGGGAAATAGATTTGATCTTTAATCAAGCTTTAGGAAATATTAAGCGGTATGATATCTATGTATTGCTCTCCATGACAACTGTGTGTTTTTGACCAAATGATGCATGGCCTTGAATAGAAATAGAAGTATTTGTTTTTTCTCTCTCAAAGTACCAATCCCTTCCGACATATGTCATTCATAGCTGAGGAACCATGAACAAGGAATTAGGGAGCAATGGAGATGGCACAGCTCAAAAACGCACTCAATCAGGGTTTCACTGCAATAGGAAACAGGCAGAGTCCACCCAAGTCAGACATGTATCAGGTAACTCTGTGGTGAGAACATTCTCTGAAGGGTAAGGGTCTGGTTGGTATCAATAATCAAAAAGTTTGCTTTGTTCATCCTAAGAGGCAGTTGCTGTAAGGATGCCAACATGTTGGTCTTTAACTCCCCATCCATGACCATAACATGGCTGGATGTGGGTGGATCATACAATAACTATATTGTGCCAGCTACATTGTGGAGGGAAGAAATATGTGTAATTAGTCGTTTCAATCTGGCCTTTTCCATTACCGCTTAAACAACTGCCACTTATATCAGTGGGCACAACATTCAGTTAAACATTAGATCAATTTTGAATTGACATTGGATCCATATTGACAACTATTTACAAGTCAATTTTGTCTCAATGTGCTGCGCCCACTAGGATGTTCCTATTTTAAGACCCCTTTTTTCAAGCAAACCCACACCCTTCTCACCTGACACTGTCAATGACCTGATCTCAGCCTCAGCCCTTGGAGGACACTGAGACTCCGGGGCTTTGGTCAGGTTATCTAACATCAAGGATATGGCTGATACTGTGCGTGTCTGGCATTGTGGTTTTAGCCTCCGTGGGCCTAGGGAAAATGAGAGCAGACTAAAGCTCAGAAAACAAATAATAAAGTCTTACCAAGACAGGAAATGGGTAAGGACTACAAAGGCATTTCCAGAACATACTTCTGGGTGGCATGCAAACAATAATATATACATGTAGGAAAAAGGGGGCAGGACAAACTTTTCATAATGTATCTGTCTCCAAGATAAGATTTTGAACATATCATGAAGCTATAACTGCAATAGACCACTGCACTACAACCAGCTTCCTGTGCCTGGCACCAAAGAGCCTTTATCACAATCAACCGGAAGTCAGTGCACATGCTGACACCACAGCATCACTACAATGTCATGTGACCGGAAAAACGCAGCACGGATAATGCTGGGGTGCAGAGCTGTACATAGAGCAGCATGCCTATACAGTGAGGGGAGGTGACAGTAATGTGAGAATAAGGGCTGGCATATGGAATAAAGCCTTTTACACCAGACCTGTACTTTGGGACTAACAATTGCAATGTGATCTGTAATAGTCACCTATAATATAACAGAAACTATGGAGACCATGATACCACAAATCTCAGTTCAACATTGAATTAAGGTTTCTGCTTGTTGAGGGTAATGCAATGTGTTTGCAGCTGAATCTTTGATACAAACTAGACTAGAAATCCAAACTAGATTTTGTCCAGCCTGTGAGCTGTTCTTCAACCAGGTTGATGACTGTCAATGAGTCAACCCTCAAATTTTAACTTAAGTTAGAAGTATATCCCACGCAGACCTGCATAAACCTTTAGCATTTGCTCTTGATTAATACTCCAATCAGTGACAGAATAATATATAATCTGAATCTGCAATAAGAATAAACACCATATCAGGTAACTCAATCTACATGAAGTAGAGTTGGAAATGTGGTGATAACTTGGAGGACAGGGGCCAATTATTGTGGCTAATGAGGCCTGCTGCTCAGAATAATTTATATTAATGAGAGATCATGAGATATTGATATCTGGGACAATTAAAAACTAAGCACTTATTTTAGAAAATGGGGTGTTTCAGATCAGAGCCACCCATAAGTGAATGGCCTGGTGGTTGAGTAAGGGATATTGAATGCCATTTTGGATAATTATGTGTAGGATATTAAACAGATCTTTTGGTCATAAGCAGAATATGTACTAGCCTTTTCTACTTACAATAGGTTGGCATTTGCCACACTTATCACTATAAAAGGATATGCTCACCTGCAGCTACAGGCCACAACTTCCTCTAGATGTCAGTGCAGAATGTATCATGAAAAGGAAGTCTGTCCAAATGGCTACAGAGCTGCACTACAACATCATGTGACGGGATGTGGGCAGCCAAAGGAATACTTAGAATAGTCCAGGCTGTTATGGAAGATTTCAAGACATGACCAAGGGCCCAAATTTCACCCATTTGTCATAAACAATATATAATTTGATATCATAAGGGGTGCCAAAGTGAGGGATGACTTTAAGGGGCATATGATCCCTTTTTGGGTTCCTGATCCATAAAATAAGTTAAATTTCTCATACAAGTCCCATACACCTTTAGAAATAAATGTTTTATTGTTGAACCAATGATCATTAATGACCCTTGCACAACAATAAACCCCTGCAGCTTCTTCACATCCTGTATGCCACACACAGGCTAAACAGCCTAGTAAACACACTAAGAACAACTAAAGGTGAGTTGGTATTGACATGGTAAATGCTTGCTGGGTGCCTCAGTTAATCTCTCTAATGGAGACCGCTCCTTTTCCAATCACCTTCTACACTGATAATCTTTAGGATCCAGTACTTAGTCAGTACTGGCTAACAAATCAGTCAATAGTGCATCACCTAGTTAGTCATATTCTTAGGTTAGTTAATACTGCCAGGTGGTCAGTACTGACCAACTCAGCCTAGTCTTCTCTATGAGTATGAGCCTAAGTCCTTTTGAGTAAGGCTTTAGTCATATAATTGTTTCGCCTCAGTCATTTTTGAATTTGCACTTGGTCATGTCTGACCAATGTCCTCATGACTAATGTGGGATAGCCACTACAGACTAAGGGCTGTAGCATTTTTCTGTGAACATGGAAGGCATGCCTCTCCTGTTCTGGTATTTCTCTCAGAACTATTTACTACGCCCAGCATTCTGCTTGTGGATATGGGTGTGGCACAGTTAGCATAATGATTGCCCTTCTGTTCAGTGTTAGCAGAAGGTGAATCTCAACTATGTTGTGAACTAAAGGACATCTATTGAAGCCGATGGAACCCACCAGCCGATTCCCCATGAATTCAAACAGGTTGCAAAAGGACCATTACACAGTTGCCTTAATCGTTTACTGTGATTAGGCCAAGGGTTTCCGTATCTGTATTAAATCATCTTTTCTTCTATGTCTCTGTGACCAACCAAACAAATTTACATGACTTCTGAAAGGTTGTAGAGATTGACTCAAATTTAAATTGAAAGCTGACAAGTCTATAATGGACCACTGTCAGGACTTGGCAGCAGTTCTCCATTTACACTGACAGTAAAACATATATATATATGCCCTCTACAGCTGCTTAAGCCTTTATGGCCAAGGAACGACTATAGTCGATGCTCAGCCAGCCATGGCATTGACTATAGTTGATGCTCAGCCAAAAAAGGGTTAGCATAACTGTATGGGGTTTAAAATAGGCTAGGAAGGGTTCCTGTAAAATTGCCCTGCCCCCGCAGCTGGTCTACAATATTTTTGGCCGGCCTTAAAGGGTAAAACACTGTATAAGGTAATACTGCCTGGATCAGACTTATCTATACAGTCCCTTACAGCTTACTGATCTGCTTGCTTGTCAAGTCTCTGGTGTCTATTTGTCTAGAACCATCATCAATATCAATGTTCACCTAGCAGTGTAGGAGATTGACCAGCATCTGGTTTAAGAATGCTGAGATAGTTATGTACAGAAGATGTATAATTGAGTCAGACCTAGCACCACAGCACAGGTAGTGACCTTATTGAGCTGGGGAACAGGGGATACATCACAGCGCAAAATGCACCTAATTAGGATCTAACATTAGTAGTAAATGGGCAGAGACTGAGCAGGTCACATATGTATCAGGTAACTCTGTGGTGAGAACATTCTCCCAAGGATTAGGGTTAGCATAAGGGTTGGCCGGTATCTTTAACTAGGAAGTCGGCTATGTTCATCTTCACAGGCAATGTCCATCATTGGTCCCTCTTCATTCCTCTTAATAGATGCCTACTGATGGGAATGTATATGTAAGTAATGGACACACACACTGTAAATACACCACCCAAAGAAGCCTGTAGAGGGTCTACGGGCTTATGATAAGATGGCCCCTGCCCATACAAAAGGATCAAAGTGAGCCAACGCTGAAGGCAGAGGAGATGGTGCCTTCATCTGACCTGTTTGCAGTAAGATGAGGTCTGCATTAGGCTTCTCTCTTGTTAGTATATGAGGATATATCCTCATATATGCTGTGGGATATCAGTGTGACCTACTTACTTTTTGTATCATATGCAAACCAAACAAGGTATGTTGGGTTGATTTCGAACCAAGAGAAAGGTCAAGACTAGGATGGCTGGGAGGCTCTATTTACAAATGAATATTCACCATTGTTTGCAGGGGCAAGGGATGCCTTGTTTAATTCAAAGTTTCAGTCAGGTAATACAAGACCCAGTGCCCAATTAGCGATATCCTCTTTCTATTTCACGATGTGTTCTTTGTACATAGCTTTGTGTCTGTAACATCTACTTAAATCCTGGAGTAGAGGAAGAGAAAAATTCAGCTGAGGTAGCATTTAATATTGTGCCTAATAAGACCTGTGTCTCAGAATGTTTGATACTCATTATGAGAGATTTCAGGTATCTAGGGCAACTAATTACCCAGAAAATCATGCAACCTTGTGTGTTTGTTGTTTGGGGGGGTGGTTAGTATTATATATATATATGTAACTGCGGCAGATTACTTGTATCTCCTATTTCTGGTTTCCAGGCAGACGATTTCAATGCCTCATGAATTAGTTTTCTTTACCTTTGAACGCATGATACAATGTTTTCTACTTCTGAAAGGTACACAAGAAAGGGGAAATATCTTTCTACAACACCTTGTTCATTATTAAAGAGATTATGGCTCATGGTATGTTCACCCTACATACAGTGATATCTATCTCCATGTGTTTACACATATTGGAACAAGGATATATAGTAATTTGCAAAAATAGTCGACCTAAAGCAAAACTATGGGGATTTGTCATCACGAGCCAACCCTTGAGTTCCCCTTAATGAGCATAGAGATGAATGGCCTTGTATTATGAGCTAATTATAGGTTTGCCTTTTTTATGTACTGCAGACCAAAACGGCGACTGTAATGGCGTGGAATAAAAAAACAGGTTTATTCGTTGCAGTTGTATTACGCACGAAATCTGCAGTTAAAGCTCTTTGGCTCCATTGCCCTAAAGTAAATACAACTGGCCTAATATAGCATAGCCCTTATTCAACTTCTTTATTCAATAACACTATATTCTGTCTGCATGCCTCAGTCAACATTGGTTATAATGATCTAAACTTTTGATAACATAATATGAAGGGGGTGACATAGTGTGCAGGAATAATAACTGACAGAACACAGTGTTCAAAGGATATATTCAGCTTAGTTGCAGTTTGAATCCTATCAATCTTGAAACCCTAACCTTATGACCTCATACAATTTATGTAGACAAAAGCAATATGCCATAAATGTTTCTGGCAAAGCATGGAGCACTACGGTGTGTCCCCAATGATTGGTATCCAACTCCTATTGGGATTGCACAGTACATGCGCATCATACAATACCCGACACTTTGTGAAATTCCATCAAAGACGGTTTTAGTGCCAGTGCCCACCCAGGTGTTAAGCCTCAGCCTGTTGTTTTGCATCTGTTCCTATATGATGAAATAGCTCATAGAGTCCGGAAGAAGGTAGGCCTTGGGTCCCAGGTGGGGTTTGAACCGCTGACCTCATGCATGTAATTTGAATTACCTCCCACCAGAGGGGGATACCATCCAGCTAGGCAGAACCTCTATCTCAAGATCACATAGATCAAATACTCTATACAGCTTAAGTTTCTCACTAAACTTGGAACCCATTTTATCACAAGAATAAAGAGCATCGGTAAAAATTACCTATGTGGTGTTTTTTTTGTACTCTCAGAGCTGTGTAGGCCACTCAGAAAAGTGGTTTTCTCATCACCAAGGACTAAAAATATGACGAGAGAGGCTTTTTTCGTTTTTTTTACAGGCTTGAATTTATAGGAATTCTTTTTTGGGGACCAAAATTCACATTTAAGTAGATAATAATTACTTGATCTTTAAAAGTGGGTAAATGTAAGTTATTTCTATTGCACTGCATTGTCATCAGTATGAGCTTTAATTTGATACTAAAATCTATTATGGCAATATTTGTCCACTTTTATCTTATAAAAAGTAAAAGTTTTCCTCAAAACCAGATTTCTATGACGCACACGGTGATTTTCTTAGGTGGCCTTAACGACTTGCAACCAACTCAACTTTTTCCAACTGACTTTACCTGATGTATTGGATTGATTGAAGGAGCATATCTTGTTAGTCCATACTATACAATCGCATGCTCATCTGATGACAACACTCCTCTATGATAAAACCCTCTGAATCCCCTGAAGGTCTTCCTAAGGGGGGACCAACCGAATAATCAGTTTCTCCATATATTTTGATCTAAATAAATTTTAGCTATTATTTGTCTATCCTATATTAGCTTACTGGTTCCTATGAAGAAGATGCCATCACCATCTAGACTTTGACCACCCAACAATATGATCAACCTCTGATTGGTCATTCGCCTTACTATTTAATAACCGGTAATTTGGCCATGCTAGATTGCAGGCCACTCATTTGCCTTTTAAGGCTTGTTGTCGTTTGCATCCAATGTCAGGCAACAGCAATCTATGTAAAAGACCTTCACTATAATGACTGCCGTAATGTAAATAATGAAGCTGGAGTATGATAGGTGAAGGGTCTTTACCTCCAGACTAAAAAAACGTCATCACAACCATAAAGGAGCCATTCTAGATTAAGTCCCATTTTGTCCACATGCTATAAATTGTCTACATCACATTCTGTCAACAGTGAATTATCAAATGTCGACAAAGATCAGTTTGTCCACATTATATCTGACTAAAACTTGTAAAACAAGCTAAAGGATACACTGTAGAAAGTTGGTCGCAAGTGTTGTATAAATTATGTAGGTGTGCAGTTTATTGTAGGTAAACAGTAGAATCTACTGTAAACTTGCAAAAAAGGACAACCTCCTGTCCTTAGACAGAGCACTTTCTAAGAGATATGCATGTTAATTGCATTGTTACGGTAAATGTAACATTCACAGAGAAAACTAAAGGTGTCAACTGTCTCTGCCATGTGACTCTGGTAAAATAGAGAGTCAAACTGATAATGACTCTGCTTATATGAATGGTCAACTTGAGTTGACCTTGATAGTACAGAGTCAATTTCCGACATTGACACTGATCATACAGTGTCAATGTCTGCTACCAGAGTCAACTAGATATGTAAATGGTAGAAGAGTTGTGGCGCCACCTTTACTTCTCTGTGTGTGCAATTCTTTTTTTATCCATATAAAATCAAATGATTAGGTAAACAGTCTTTTTTCAGCGACATGTCAAATTCAAGATTGAGTTTGAGGTTAAAGTTTTTTTTGGTTACCTCTGTCTCAGTTTAGCTATTCCTATCCCCGTTGCCGTATTTGACATGAGTTACATTTCCCCCTAAACCAAAAAAGATCACATCACCCTTGCAGAGTTTGTTTTTCATTTTCTCTTTATCCAGTTTTCACTTATGTCAAAAATATCTGTTGAATTATGGAGACAGGTTCTACTTAAAGTACTTTCTGCTCTAAATAGTAACCTGTCTGTTTATGTGGTAATCTAATATCAGATAAAGGAGAAGGCTTTGATTCCATCAGAGAACTTGTAGCTACACATTTAAATCAAGACATCAAAGGGTGCAATCCCTGGTAGTTCTCTATATAAGAAGGCGATCACAGGGTGAGGCCTGCTCTTCTGACGGGCTTTAGCCACATTATCAGACACAACTGCACATAATGATGACCCAGGGGCTGATCTTGCTGTGAACATAACCCAACACAGAGAAAAGAAACAGCGTCAAAAGGGAGTCCAGGTTGCCTCCAGAATGACTCCTGTCTCCAGGGGAGCCCAGGTCCTTATTTCACTCCCAAATATGACTCTGCTAGGTGACTCCTTGAGGTCAGCCAGGGAGTCACCTAGATTCCCTTAGGCAGCCTGGGCTCCCCTAAAGAGGGGATCGAGTCATTCTGGAGGCAACCTGGACTCCCTTTTGACACTGTTTTTTTTCTTTGTGAATCTACATCTGCATGTATACACTCACAAATATCAGAACTTGTTGGGGTACAGTCAGAACCAACATATCCATCGTGGAGACATTTCAACAGCAGCAGATCCTTTCATGGAACAATCTGGTGCGACATTATTCTCAAACCGTTATTCCAGGCAAAACCGCAGCAGTGTATCACTGGGTAATGGGGTCAGGGACTGGGGGAGACAGCACTGCCTGCAACAGGAAATGAGCAGAGACCCTCCAGGTGACAAATGTATCAGGTTACTCTGTGGTGAGGAAGGACTAGACAAGCTCGGAGCTTAGCCTCCTGCAAAAGTCACCAATGTTCATGAATAGGTAAGCGTAAACTATACCCCAGGAGGCCTAGGTTTTGGTGGATAATAAATATCTTTGGTAAACGCAGTTGGTGTATGTGATTAGAGATTGGCACTGCAATCATCAGTCCCTCTACATTCAACTTGATACCCATCTGATGGACGCCTGCATGTTAATGGCATCTTTTTTTGGTAAGAACACATGCTAAAGATGCACCGCCCAAATACCACGTTTAGTCTATATATTGAGGCGACCCGCTGGATACAAGAAAGGATCAAAGTGGGTTGATGCTAAAGGCAGTGGGAGATTGGACCTTTATCTGACTTGTTTTTCGGTGAGATGAGTTCTTGATCTGGTTTCTCTCCTGTTTTGTCATGGGGCTATGCTTGCAGATATTGATAAGTGTGGGACATCCAACTTTACATAACAGTTCTGTTGGTTCTCACAAAATTAACGCTAATCAATATCAAGACTAAGTTAGTATTTTGAGGACGTCAGAGTTTTGTTTATATAATGGCCTAAATCCCAGTGCACGCTGTCCCCAGTCTAGACGAGTAGACAACTAAGGTTCTAGACCCATACCTTAGCTATTGCTTATGGTTGCACACAGACCAATTGTATCTCCAACTTGCCTCAATGTTCCTATTAATGGAGGGAGAGGAGATATGTGGTGATTTGCAGCAGACAGACTCATTATGTGCCTAATAAGGACTCAGTACAGTGATTGTCAGATATCCAGAACATATGTGACCCGTTTTAAATAATGGGTCGGAAGTCGCATATTAAAAATGTTGTGATATTGCAATATTCGTGTACAGCTCATCAAGAGCTTTTATATGGTATGTGACATGTTACTTATTGGCCAGTTTTGGCCATGTGGCAATACTTTTGATAACGTTTTGTTGAATTAAATGGAAATCAATCAAAATGAGATAATTAACATTTGAATTAGATATTAACTATATCATACAATACAATTATAAATCCTATGGCCATCATTTTGAGAATACTGGAAGTTAAAATCTGGTTTGTACCTCATTATTCCATAAGATAACTATTCATATGTTAGAAAAATGTCAAAAACTCATTTTTCAAAAATTTAATTTTTTCCACTCTATACTACTTAAACAGGCCATATCTAGGCTCTTTAAAGTGTGACTTCCGACCCATTTCATTAAAACGGGTCACAAATACTTACTCAGCTAGCAATGCTGGAACAACTAATTCTAGCCATGTTGCTGTTTTATAGTTCTCCTACAAGCGATATACTGTTGCAGATTGTCATCTCTTTTTATCTCACATGTTTAGTTCTTAGGGGAATGACGTCAGAACCTGCTGGATTTAGTCCTCTGTTCATAGCACATGATTAATGAATTAATGCATTGCTTTATTGTTTTGTGCATTTCTGGGTTAATTGGGTTCCTATTCTAAAGTAGACTTTATTATCTTGCTTGTTAGACCAATGTTTCTGAACTTGACTTGGGAGTTATAGTGATTAGTATCATCTAAAATCTAAAACAAGAGAACAGTTTCTGGTCTTTGGTTAAATACTAACCACCATATGTTTTTCACGCATATTGAATGTTTAGTCATTGAATAAAACCTTCAAGATGATTAATCCATATAACATGTGATAATACCTAATGTTGTGTCTGCTTTCTTTACTAGTGCTTAAACAGTTAACTGGTTATGGTATTTATGTGTATTAATGTCTGTTCATTGATGTGTGTTCATGAGTACTGCATACTCATAGATCTGTGTTTCTTGCTGTGGGTGAATGCTGATCTTACATGCCCTTTCAAACCCACCTATACTTTCTCTAGTAGCTTTTAGATCATTATATCAATTTTAAACACTCATAATGTGTCAGACAAAAACAAGAGAGCTAGTCAACAATGTATCACCAAGTATTGGCAACACATGCACACCCTCTGTGATATTGGTAATGAAAATGTTTTTAAGCCATCAGAAAAATCATTTCTGATGGATATTTTTCTACTTAATGTCAGAAGTGAAAAGATTTTCCATATTGCTTCATAGATCTTTGATATAAGAGCACATTGTCTATTTCTCTTTAGAAAATGTTACTCTCCGTTTATGAAGTTCTGGTACTGTAATTATTAACAGGGTATTTTTAACCATTTGATAGTAAATCTGTAATCTAATGAAAAATGGCTTTATTATGTTGCATACCAGCCTCAAGGTCCATGCCTTTGATGTGACAAGACATTATACTAGTCATACTATCATTAAATAACTTCCAATTATATAAAGCCTTTGAGGAGAGTATATTTTGCATTTGGCTATAATGAAGCCAAATGCACATTAGACATCAACATATACAAAGCACAGTGCGTACTCCATGACCGTAATTCCGAATTACGGTCATACAAGATGGCGGCTGCAGTTGAGTTCAGTCTATTTCTTCTCCAGTCCATTGTATGAAATATATAACATATTGAAGGCTGCTTTTTGGCCAGGCTGTAGTATATATGACAATGCTACTGACCCAACACTCGGATCTTGTTTATATGTACTGGTTTATGCATAAATCAGCCATTTAGAGCTGGATGGTATGACCGTAATTCAGGCAATGGTATGACCGTAATTCTGTCATGAGAATGTCAGGTATGACCGTAATTCTATCAAAAAGTATGACTGTAATTCAGTGGAATGCTCTCCTACTACAAAAGAATTATGATGGGGTTATGTATGTGCCCCCCCCACCACCTATAGTACTGTAGGGCTAATTAGGGCTACACCACGTGTCAGGCTACCTATATACATTGTACTACATGTATGTGCCCCCCCCAACAACACACACAACTGTACTCCCCCAAGACCAAGGTGGGTATCATAGCAAGGCAGTGTACATCTACATATAGCATAGTGTCACTGCTGTCAGTGCCAATGACAGGCCATTGCAAGCATGTTTCGACCCCGGTTTCGACCTGTTTAACTACAGAATACTCTAGTGACAGTCCTATATCAAAAGTCACAGGTGAACACTATGTACTATATTTGGTACTGAATTACGGTCATACTCTATTTGTAAGTGAGAATTACGGTCATACTGTGTGAATTACGGTCATACCTGACCACATGGTTGGCATTTTGTTCTCTAAGGATGTTTGGTTGAAACTTATAGGGAGAGGAGATGTCCTATTACTCCTGGGCACATGTCTCATATATGTGAACGCTGAACAAGGCATTATAAAGCCAGAAATATGACTTCAACTGACCATGAACTGACAGAATTACGGTCATACCTGAGGTGAATTACGGTCATACCATGTTTTGATGCAAACTGAATTACGGTCATACCCACCAGCTCTAAATGGCTGATTTATGCATAAACTAGTACATATGAACAAGAACGGAGTGTTGGGTCAGTAGCATTGTCATATAAACTACAGCCTGGCCAAAAAGCAGCCTTCAATATGTTATACATTTCATACAATAGACTTGAGAAGAAATAGACTGAACTCACTTGCAGCCGCCATCTTGTATGACCGTAACTCAGAATTACGGTCATGGAGTACGCACTGTGCAAAGGCCACACGGGTGTTGAATAGGGTATTGTCTCCCATTGGATTTCAACTAATTTCAACATGCCCTTTCAAATTAACCTAAGCTTTGATAGAACTCTGAGACAGGCGGAGGAGTTTCACCAATGTTATCCACTTTATCTCTGCACTCTTATTTTCACTAAGAAACCTCATTGATATTCAGAGGTAAGAACGGGAGAAAATGCTCCCCTGTCCAGAAAAGATACTTTCACTGCAAAAAGTGTTCACCCCTTTACTCATATGTCCATTATTTCCATAGATTCTGCTTTGGCAAATACTCTGACATCTAAATTATGAATGATGTGACGCATTGTGCATCTCTTTAATGCTACATAATATATTTTACAAAGGCTCCAGTAACTTGTTGTGGCAGTGTAGATGAGGAAAACTCTAGGGGATTCATTATAATGAGCCACCTTCTTTGATTTCACTTTGATGAGCTCATAGATGGATGGTTGTTTAGTGAAGCTTAAATTGGGTTTATTTCTGTTTCTTTGTTCTATGTACATACTAGAAAACTATATTTTTACGTCAAAACTGTTGCTTGTCCCATTAGCACAAATGAATCTCAGTGCTGATTATAATAACAGTTGTATATAATATTGATAGTACTGAAAAGAACACTCAGAGGGGTACAGCAAAGTGCAAGCTGGGGCCTCTTTTGCTGGATTGCTCTTTTATTCATAATAGAAAAACAGACCCAATTTAAAAATAAGCCATAGTCTGCAGGGGTGGGAATTCACAGAACAAATATGTGTATTATAAAGGAATTTGCTCATCTGTACAGTGTAAATGCGTTCAACCAAATGCTAACCCCTTACCCTATACAATCTATCACAACAACTCATAAGGTAGACTTTGGATCCCAGTTGGGGTTTCAGCCACGGACCTTCTCCATTAGGGGTAAAAGGCCTTCCACTAGATGCTTGAGTAACAAAACACCTGTGCACTACACTGATAATCTAAATGCTCTGGGCCTTAGGCTGTAGTGGCTATCCCAGGTTAGTTTTAGGGATATTGGTCAGAATGACAAACTGATATTCAAAATGACTGAGGGAAAACAAAATATGGCTAAGGGAAAACAAAAACATAGCTTATTATAAGGCCAAATACCTATGTTGGTTGATCTCTACTGACTCTACCTCATAGTATTAACTAACCATGGTTGGTTGTATAGGGAGCCAACATCATGGCTAACTACAGGCCTAGAAAATCTTACTTTTCATACCCCGCAGGGGAATGAGAGAGTAAGGGCTTTTCTCCCCTTTACCTTGGGTCAACTTAAATGTAATTTTAGGTTCCATCAGAACATCCTATTTGCTGATTTCTAACCATTATTGGCGGGAAATGATTATCCTACATACCTGTGGATATGTAGTTGTCTAGGTATATATGAATGGACTTGTATTTTGTGAAATATAATGATTTAAATGACAAAATATTATATCCGAAATTAGGTACATTTATGTATGGTGTCCTCCCCACATTCACCCCTCCCTCACCAACCCACCTGTTTTAGACTAAGTACTGAGAAATCTTTCCTTGGAGGTGCAGGTCGGGGGCGGCCCTTATCTTTGGGGAGATTAGGGGCGAGCGTTGGGCAGGGGGCTCCCTTTAGTGGGGGGAAATCTCCCCATGCTGGTCAAAATACCAGGGAAGACTTTTCTACCTTTGATGGGGAAGGCCCTGAACTAGGTTCATTGCCACTAAGTTCTGGAGCTCAAAGATTATCTGTGTACTCCTGTGATTTGTTTTGCCAAAATGAAAATGTCTAGCTAAACTCAACTTAACCCACTGTGAGGGGATTATTGCTTAGTGATTCTAAAATAATATCCTGATCCCTGTTCATGAACAATATGAGGTTCGATGTTCTTCAAACCATGCTTTAAGCAATATATATCCATACAAACCCTGTATGTCAGGGCATACACAGTAAGCTGCTTGAATTTCCATATTGAGATGCTTCTACATCTCAATGAATATGGATTATGACCTTACTAAGACAAAGGGGTCAACCGTAGGCAGACACCATACCTATCTGGGGGAAAGTGTTTCATAATATGGTGCCTGGCACCTGGGCCCTAGTAACATACTCAACAATATATTTATCAATAAAGGGATCCCCTGGCTTACTCGTGCCTTAGTCAACATATTCATGAAGTAGATGAGAGCGGTTGGTGCTAACAAGCAATATACACTGATAAATCTTAGTTCCAAAGTGTTTGTGAATATTCAAAATGTATTTGAGAGTGAAAACAAATGGAGTCATTTTTATAGTTATGTATGTTGGTAGCGTGGCCAGCTTGTACTTAAACAGCTTTAACCAAGTTAGACACTAACCGTTTTGCATGTTGGTGATAACCCTTTGATTCAAAGGCGTAGTCAATTTACTGATGAAGCACAGTGTTGAGTGTAATGTTACTATGTGGAGCTTTGATTTGCAATGTTGTTGCAAAGTTAGATGTTTCTCTAATTCACATTTGATGTAGACGAAGTCTGTCTTTGATCAACGGATTATACAAGATCACTTATTCAAAGCCTGAACCTTTCTGTTACGGCGATGCCTTCTCACTAATCATAATGACTGGTCTGTGGGATTACATATCAATTTTATGAGATAGTTCCGCAAGTTATAAGCAAAGCTCTTCTCAACGCCCACTTAACTCAATACAAAGGAATTTTTGACACTGTAAGCCTTTGACGGAACAAACTGCTAGTGTCTCTTCATCATTGTACATAGAAGGAGATGCTACAGGGCCCTTATAGCAAGAGCGTGAACCTATCTCACTCTCCAAGCACCCTGATGGTGGTTGGGTAGGTAAGAGAAGAAGGGTCTTTCACCAGAAGTCCCACTTCTTTTGAGTATAAAATAATCTACATATAAATGAATAGATCAAATGGTCGCATTACTATAATTCAGCAAAATAAGGAATATTATAGCAGATCTAGAACCCTTTGAGACAAGTCAAAATATTTTAAGGGCCACTCTAAGTATAGTCCCCCCTCTGCTTTGCACTAACTATTGCACAGGCCGCCAGTGCTGTAACAGGAATGAAGAACTCTTTTTTCAATACCCACCTACCCTCCATCAGGTGCTGCGGGAGTTAGATAGGTTCGCAACCTCAAGTGCCTTATAAAGACCTTTTGGTTGTAGCCTTTTATGGGAATTACTATGAACAATATATTATCTTCAGAGACACTCAGATGGTGACATTTAGTGCCAATCTAAAAGCGGCCGTGGGTAAGTAGGGTAATTCTGGTGAATCTGTGGCTTCTCCACCATACACAACCACCACTACCACTGCCTTTACACACTGATTAGGTACGGTGTAAAGTTGAGCTTACATTCACACCAAACCCTCTTACATCCCACCCTGATAAAGACCACATTCATGTGATAAGACCATATTCTCTTCCTCCCAATTGTCATAATGCTTCTTCCCTTTGGTTGTCGGTATCTTTGCCTAAATCTGTCTGTTTATATCATAGTGTTGTATTGCTTATTGCCCCTTCCACTGTCTATTGAAGGACCTCAATCAATTATGAAAGTCCTTTAAGGCCTCATGATAAGAGATACCAGAAAGCAAGAACAGTGGTAGACACAGCACAGCATGTACAGTGTCCTACTGCCATAATGCCAGGCTCCTCCTGTAGATGTTGATAGTAGCTGAGGAGATATCTCATGATAGCATATCACCTGCAGGAGCCATGAGGATGCCCAGTAAACAAAAAACGTTAAACCACATTTTATAACGTTATATCTAAGGCTGTTTACTATGGCATAACGTCATATCAAGTTTTAAAACTTTATTTTGACGTGATCAGAAAGTGTATCAGTGTGCAGATGATCTTAGGTATTTAAGAACAAACTCCCAGATCCTCCAGTGTGTCTGTATGCATCCAGCAAATCTCCAGATTGCTAGTCATCCCCAAAGGGGTGTGGTGCCTTGCATCGTCCGTCCCCACACCCAGGGAGGGAGGACATCCCTGCCTCGTTGGGTGAGAGGCCCGCACCCCATGGACCACCCTCCAGGGTCAGTCCTGGAAGTGGGTTGTCATGGAGAGCGTTGACATGTGGCATGTGCGTGGAATTCCAGACGGGCCTTGGCCCCCCCCCCCCCCCGAAAAAATAAAATAAAAAAGAGAAGAAGAGAGGAGAAAAGAGGGGGAAAAGAGAGAAGGGAACAATACCATATAGACACAGCCTAGACCATCAGCCTTTTCTTGGGGGGGGGGGCATGCCCCCAAACTCTCCTATGGCTGCTGCGCTTCGATTGCGCTGCACGCGGGAACATACAGTAACTCCTTGGTTGGCCAGGTTTGGGCCCCGCCTTTGGAAAATCCTGGATCCGCCACTGTTAATCAAGCAGATCACAGTTTAAAGATATTTCCAAATATGGTTTATAGCATCCCCGTCCACTCATAAGGAGTACCTTGCACATTCTATCAGCATTTTCTTAGTTCCCCATAATTATAAAAGCTCCATATAACTTATTCTGCAAAAGTCTCTCTTGCCGGAAAAGGGTCACACAAAATATAAAGAAATTATCATACCTCAGCCATTAATTTAGGTAGAAAGTAGCTTTGTGAGGTGAATGGTCTCCACCTAGACCACCACATAGGCAACACTCAGTTTGACGATACAGTAATTAATGCTAAGTCATTCAATGTTGATGCCCTAAAACCCTTTTGTAAATGATATATGACTATATCTACGACCCTTAAGTCATAAATGCGACAATATAAAGCCTGTGCCTCAAGACATACATAGTAAGCTGCTATTAATTCCATATTAGGATACGTCTACACCTTAATAAATATGGATCATGACCTAACTGAATCACAGGGGTCAACCATGGGCTGATTAACCGCCACATTAGGAGGGAAGTGGCTGTGATGTGTTGTACCAGAGCCCTGGCACCATACTAGATGATATATTTGTCACTGTAAATAACCAACACAGGGATCCCTTGGCTCATATGGGGACCATGGTCTACAGCTTTATGAAGAAACATACATCAGATGATGATCTTTTCATGTGCACATATAACATACTTCTCCTGCTCACATCTATAAAAAATCGCATGCATTGAATTATATCTTTTAACATCTCACTTCCTTTACCATCCTTTATGTAACAAAACTGACCATCCGTGGGGAACTCATTGACTTCCGTTAATCTCAGGGTGACTTCTACAGGTGCAGCATGCCTGCTGACTGTGTCCTCGGTGGCTGGTCCAGAAAATGCTGAGCAATCGGAGCAGAAGATGAAAAATAAGACCAGGCGTTAAAAACTGGGATGTATTTTATGGTCTTTCTTTGGTTGACGAGTAACTTGACTCGGGTGTCCGGTGTGAGATGACATCACAAAACATGGTGTCACATCGAAGGTCAATCCATTTGGGAAAGGACCGATATTTTCATAAATTAGGGTTAACAACCTAAGATATGAAGTTCAAATCCATATTTAGGATTGGTAACTGATAAGTGAACAAACGGGAAGAAACTTGTTTAATTTTATTTTTAGTGTTATCGATAACCCTTTAAAGGTTATAGATCTTGTAAACAGTGGCTGCCATTTTACTGTTGGGTTACAGTGAGTGATGCATGATGTCAAAACATGAAGCGTCGATACAATGCTGTCCCAAAGGTTGAGTTTAGAATTTTTTTGAATCCTTCCTTTTTAATGTAATGCCGGACTGTCCACCTAAAATGTCTCAGGTCAGGCAAATTGACTGATGTTACCAGATGCCCACTCGGAAAGAGTTTTTCAAATATTCCAATGAGAACTGCCGTAACAAATAATGGTGTTTTTCATTTCAACCCTTTAGATGTAAGACACTTTGTTAGAAAAGAAGATCCAGAAGAGGCTGAAAAAGGGCGTTATGAAGCATGCAACTTAAGCCTGAACAACACCTTTTCTCTAGCAAAAATACCTTCTCACGAGCTCAAAAGACTGGAGTGTGGGATTACGTTATTATCAATTCTAAACTTTACCTTTCATATGGAGAAGTATCCATTGAAATAGCAACTTATTAGAGAGCATTATGCATTGTTCTTATAGGAATTGAAAAAAAGAGTAGCTGATAAAGGCCCATATTTTGCCTATACTGCTTTAGATGTACGGCATATCTTGGGATTATCGACCATGAGCTTTAAAAACAGGACCAGTTTTTAGACTTCATGAATCTACAGAAATAGAGGGAACTGGCCAATAAAATCTCACAAGGAGAGAATCCGCGGGGACTAATGAAGATGTAAGTATACGTGACTAGGTCCAAAAAAGAAAATAATGTTTACGGCATAATTTATCCCGGTTCTGGGGAACCCCCTTTGGGTGAATCTGTGGCATTTCCACCTCCACCACTACCACCCCCATCACCTTCACACACTAATAAGGTAGACTATTAGGTTGAGCCTGCATTTACATCAACCCCTCATACATCCTCCCCTGATAAAGGCCACTTATTTAGGTAGTAGCGCACCATTCTCCTCCCATAGATCAAAACTAATGCTTGTTCCTTTTGGATGGTTGTCTGCATCACTGCCCTCATTGTCCCATTGATGTCAATATACATGCATATTTCATTGTTTATTGCCTATTGCAATGTCTCCTCAAAATAAAATAACTTAAGGTAGCTGTAATTGATCCCTTAACACAGTGCAATGATGACAAAAAGGGTCTTTTCTCAACACCTTTCTTCATTTTAAGGTTGCAATTTCAGATAGGCATGTATGAGAATGTATTTTGGTGTAAGGCTTGCGTGTGTATATGATGTGTAGTAGGTAAGTCAGAGCCCAAAATGCTATCCCCAACTCGGTCCCAAATATGGGACATTTGGATATGTGAACAGATGAGAAAAAAATGAAATGATTAGTAGAAAGTTATTGGTTTTTGACTGAGGAAGATTCCTGTTCTAAAATTGAACTGTAATCACACACATACAGCACATTTGATATCAAATCCAATCACCATTAAGGTTAAAGGTTAAAAAATCCAAATACAACTTCATGCTCTGGATCTGCTCTACACTTGGAAAGAATTATCACAAGAACCACCCGTGTGACATGTGCTGGGTTTTGTGAAGACATAACATCAGAGGTACACACACATACTTCTCTTAAGCACTAAAGCAGTACCTCGAATAAGCGCATGTATTGTATGAGCACCAGGGGTTACCATCCCGCCAAATTGAAGAGCATCCAGCACTGTCACGGTGCCACACGTACACAGATTGTAGAGCAGTGGCACCCTTTAGAAGTAGCTGCTTGTGGCCTGTGTCATTCCTCTTTTCAGTTTGATGGAGAGCCTGTCATGGTTACCAATGGAGAGGGAGGTGGGTCCCTTATTCAGGGTGCCATCTGTGTGTTAAAGGCTGGTACATGTCCGAGGTGTTTCTGCAGTAAGAGCATGCCTCTCCTGTCAGTCTGGTACGTGTCTCAATATCGGTATCAAAAGAAACCCCCTAGGACAAACCACAGACAGCTATCATCACTGATAATTAACAGTCAGAAACAGCACAGGTTGCACTCCCTGCCGTTGCAGTCTGAGGGGAGGTTTTAAATCGTCCTGGAGTTCCACCAATAACTGATGCTATTCAGTTTCAGAGAACAGATACTAAAAGCCTAGACTTTGACAATGGACTGGCAGGTTGACAGGAAAGTGAAAAGTTTTCATAGAAATTATGGGTGCAACCAGTGCTGTAGAACAAATTACGAAAATTTAATAACTCTTCTGAGTAATGCACTGTCAGGAACAGATTCAATTGTGTTACTTTCTGGGAAATCAATTGCATATAATGGGTGCTTATTATGATGCTGTAAGACCCCCATGACCCCATGAGCACCAACATGTTGTCACGTCTAGTAGGAGTGTACCATCAATACTTTATACAAGGTCTTGTACACCCTGTTTGGTGCATGAGTACACAGCTACACATGCCAAACGGTTTCTCGAAATGTCAACAGGAGGTAGATCTGGACGTGTCCCTCCTACTGGAGTCTGCTTACTTTTTATTGTCTATGACTAGCAAAGGGCAACTGATTATGATATTCTGGGTTACATGGCTATAGGCTTATGATATACCAAGGGTTATCACACTGGTGTTCTAACCTTTAGCATGGGGTATCTTGACTGCAACATTATTTAGCATAAAGCCGAATAGCTGTGACCAAGAGCAGAATGACTTAGTCAGCTAATCTTACAATGAAATTATTTTTCAAACCCTACCTCCCCTTTATGGAGCATCCTCCCTGCATGATCCAGAACCTTGAATCAACATTGACCTCTGGCTGATCATCATTGATCGATCAATGGCATATTATTGTTGAATTATGTAGGGGGTCATATGGGATAGCAACGTCTGATAGATGACTGAGTCTGATGGAAAAAGCCCTTTACACATCTTACATTATGGCAGTTTCTTTGATGCTATTTGACTTATATGCTATATGAGTGACGGGATACAGTTATAGTGTCATTTGAGTACATCTCACTTGTTTCTGATATTATAGATGGAATAAACATTCTTTCTATGTTTTTCCCAATGGGATTCTTTACCAAACACCCCAATGAATCAGTCTCATGTATCAGTGTGACAATGTCAAACGGAAGTTAACAGTTAACACAGCAACTATAAGGCATCCATCATTTTGAAAGGTTGTATGCTTCAACAAAAAATGATCAAATTTCACCTTGCATAAACAATTTTCTAACTGGCAGCTGACTGTGTTTATCTTTGTGTTTCAGTGGCCGGGCTGAGCTGCTATGAGTGTTACAGCACCAAGAACCCACTGTGCGGCTCTCACTTCCAGCACGACACCTTCAAACCCGTCATGTGTAAGCCCTCCGAGACAACTTGCGCCCTCCAGCGGCAGGAGGAGATACCAGGAGGTAAGGCACCCACATAGTCTCATGTTACTTCTAAAATCACCCTGACATAAACTCTTTTACCGCCAGATTTCTCTATATCTTTGCCAAAAAAAATCAAAGTCATGAATATAAAGAATTGAACTGAGATCTTTCCATGTGACGAAGGATGCTATGAGCTTTGATATGATCCTAAACATGGGGTCCTTTGAATAGAACTTGTAAGATAATATTTTAATCAATTTTGATTTTGAGTAATTTATTTTTATTTAGCTCAGTAGGTTAGATGCTGCGGCCTCTTTAGCGACCTGCTAGCCACGAGAGGGTTAACCTAATATCTTTGTAGCTACATCCTAACAATGCCTAAAGTCGGTCAACATTGCTGAGAGTGGCTACAACTGAACCCAAAGGATCCCATGGGCCTTAGTCATGGTGAAATAAGGAAAATAAAAGCGTGCATGGTTTTATTCCACCCATTGGCCATATATTGCCAAAAGGAACATCCTGGATCAATTCTAGAATGAGTTTTAGTCCCAATCATGGGATATATACTAACTTAGAGAAACCACAGTTCTGATGATTATGAATAGTAAACATTACAATCAAGGACAACTACCAATTGTAATTGACTCAAAAGGAAAAGATGTGCTACTCAGTTCCTCAAACATTGTATCTTCGTGTGTATGGTAGGTAGTTCCTTTTGAAAAGACCTGTTCCTTTTCCATTTTTTTACCTCAAAGAACCAAAGTTGTAGAAAGATGTATGTGTGGGATTTCTAAATTTGTTTCTGGATAAAAATTAGTTGTGCTGTTCTTAAACTAACTACATACATACAGAGGTAAAACGAATGCCACAAAAATCCAAAATACTTAAATATGATAAGAGGAATATACACACTTTAAAAAACATAGGCTATCTGAAATCCAAATGTCAATATGACACCTATATGACACCCAATTTGAAAGTAGGGTGTTCAAAGGCCATCATGTACTTCATAATGAGATTGTGAGAGGGTTTGTAAGTTATTGAAATGTCAGATACATTGTATTGCAGAAAACAGAGCCAGCAAATGTCATTCTTCTCACTTTAAAGGGCAAAATCTTACAGTGGATTTAAATCCAAACATAAAAACAGCTTTTCTGCTGGTCTCCACTTCCTTGCATTAGTCATGTGTGCTTACCAGAAACCAAATTGTATTGTCTCGAAGTATGATGGAAGTATAAAACATAGAAGAATTCTCCCTGATCTTAAGTGAGAGTTTTTGAGTATGAAATATTGCTTTTGACATACATGCTCTCGCATAGATTGCTTGACAACATGAGGGTTATTACTTTAAAAAACAGTGTACAGTTTTGATACAGTAGTCACTATAGGAACCTTATTGATTGTTGTATTAGGATATGCATTGAATATATAAACATCCACTCCGCAGTATTTATTGCATTGATATTCACTCATTGGACTGCCAAGCAGCATTAAACTTGGCTAACAGCTCCTGTGATACAGCCGAGAGCCTAACCCTTGAAGATTGACACATGTATGGATGCCGGTGTCACTGACATTTTTTTCTCTGACATCATCAAGGTAACATAGGATATCCAATAAAGCACATACAGATTTCAGCCTTCACAGTCTGTAAAAGTAGGCTTTGCTTTGGTGTGTAGGTGGATGGTATCAGCAGTACAAGCATCAGGGACTCTCATTCCTTTAAAGTTGGCAGGAAACTTCTAGGGAAGAGTCATTGACCCTGTGACTGAGAGTGGTGTAAGTGAGACAAATTCAAAGGTTTTCACTTGAGGGTGTCTCTTTGCAACTGCAGGAGAACTTCTCTTTCCTGTGGCACCTTAATTCCATAAAGTGAACCCTTGTGACAGTATTCCAATCCATCTTGCATCCATTGTTTTAACAAATTATTGTGCTCAAGAGAGTCGGAATGGACATTAACTAGATTGTGCTGCAAATGTCTTCCAAAGGGTCCCAAAACCAAACTGCAGATTGTGAAGAAAAAGTCACTTTGAATTGGTCAGCACCAGTCAGTCAGATGTTGTGTCTTTCAGCCAATGCAGTAATGCACTGATGAACCCTTTGAAATAGCAATTCCTTCTACCTCCTATGGCCTCTTTTCACCCTACAAATCTTTGACAACTTCTATTCTACTAGCGACAACTTATTTAGATACCCCAGGCCCAGCTTCAACACGTTTGCCAATCAGTGAGTCAGTATTGACATCCTCTGTCAGGTGACTCCAATAAAGAAGCATCCACTTGATATACCCACTCTTCCCTTAAGACTCTCAATGGTTTTCTGCCACCCATGGATTCTAACCTTCCCTCCCCCACATTATACTATGACACTTGACCATCACATGCTCAGCTGTTGCGGGCACGTAAGTTCTACGCTGTAGCAGCACCATCTTGTGTGCTGATAGCAACCTCATACAGTAGGTTGCAGTGATTATTTAGCATTTACAACGATTGGAAACTATAGTTTAGCTTTTTCGAGGATCTAAACCAGAATTAACCCAAATGCCTCTAGATTTTCTGTTTTTAGAATCACTTCTCTCGTGAAAAGACTATCCCCGAGCTAAAATGAATGAGCTAAGCAAATTAAGTTTGACTAACTGTACCGTTCTGTTTTGGTGCTCTGTATGACATAAATGCTGATAATGCCCATGCATACCAAATAAGGGGTCTTTCTCCGATATATCTTGCCACTATTCTGTATGGGCAGACTGGTGCAGGCCCATAACATGTACACTAGATATGTGCATGCTCGGTCCACCCAGTCAATGAGTCAAGGCTGGTATTTGACTTGATAAACGTTTTGAATCTGGAACCTGTTTCTTTCGCTGACCTACTGTTAACAAATTGATTGATAGGACTAGGATAACACTACACTACCATATACATGTATATGAATGTGTGGGGGCCTGGTGGGCTTCTGCAGTTAGATTTATTAGACTATTGCTGCAGTTTGTCTTGTCCCTTTATAGAGATGTAATAATGGTAATTACCATTGTAGGAAGCTGTATCCTTGAAGGGACAAAACACTTTCTCAGACCTCTGTCCCTTTAGACTAACGTCCCTATTAATAAGTTTATCAGGCTACCAGCAGCAACTCCCGAAGTGATATGGGGTGCTGCACAAATTTTCCTCATGCCAGTCATCTGTATAATGTCAATCAGTATGACAACGGAAGTGAGTAGGCAACCCAGCAATTATGAGGCATCCATTAATTTGAAAGGTTGTATGAGCCAACAAAAACTGATCAATTAATCATTTATTGACTGCGGGTAATGGATGTAACAATGGCAAAGTGCATACAGCCCCATTAAGATGCACACATGAATAAAACAGATGTTGCTTTAAGCAAATACCAACGGATTGATCGAGGCAATAATGAAAGGTCAATGCATGGAATGAGATATTGTCATCTCAGAAAAGGATGTGTGCCTGGGAATGGACACTTGATACAAAAGAGCACTTTGTAATTCGACTGCTTGTATATAGTGACTACCTGAATCTAATTGAAACACCGGGACAGACTAAATAATGGGGAACGCATGGAAGTCTCCGTGCATTTCATAATTTGAATAGCCCTTCATAGAAGGACAACCAAACAGAAAAAATGTCTCTTGGCCTTTCAAAAATGGAAATGCGAAGTACAACTTCAAGTAAAGGTCTAATTACAGACATATACAGTTTTAACGGAGGATATGGGGTGTTCCTGCCACCATGGACTTGAACATTTTTGTTGATCCATTTCAGTCGTCCTAGGAAGTCATTTGATTGAGTCAGTAAGGCTCAGACATCAACTATCAGATTTGCTCAATAAAGTAGGATCTATTTAATATGCCCAATCTTCTCTTCAGACTCTTAATGTTTTTCCGTCATCTGATCAGCTGCTGTGGGCACGTTATGTCTAGGCTGTACCAGTTTCAGTCGAAACTAAACTTATGCTCTGAGTCTGCTTACACTTATTATGTACACCTTGTGCTGGAACTGGAAAGGATTAGGGTTACCCTAAGTAGACTGAAGTAGGTGCTTTTTAGCTGGCAACACAGAGAGTCGGATGTCACTGACACTTCTGTGAGGATTTAGATCAGAATTTCCCCAAATTCCCCTGGATTCTTCTTATCACAATCATTTCTCTCGCGAAGACATTAATCTGATCTAACATATAATCAAGCCTCCACATCTACAACTGCTGGGACATTTCTTTACAATGATACTGTATCCCTGACAGTGTTGTAAATATCACTTGTCACGATACTGTGGAAAGCTTCACTGATAAGCTCAAATCCCCTTAGATCTGACAGATTTCCTGTCCTTATTCATCCCTGAGACACTCTGCAGATAAAGTTAGTGTGTTGCAAAGGGTGATTTAGCTTATTAAACTAGGAGAAACTCTTAATGCATTAGGTTTCAACTTACAGAGGGAATGAGGAATGAGGCAATGAATGGATCAAACATATTTCGAACAATTCTCTTGATGTAGATAGGGAGCCTGTGAACCCCTGTGTTGTAAATATCTGTCATTCAGTTGAACACAACTGAACACAAAAATGAACTCACCTTATCGTAAGGAGTCTCTGCCAGTTCAGTTAAGACTATTGACTCAGAAAATGACATGTTTTCTTGTGAAATCTACTCCTTTTGCCTATTTGACACTGAGGTGTCTGCTGGAATTCAGCATTCTTAATCTTAGTTATTTTAGTCTGAGTTTCAAATAATGATGAAAAGGTAAACCCACAAACTTCAAAGAGCAATCCATCATAAATTTACTTAATTTAAACAAATAACTATGAAGAGAAAAAAACAACATGGTTACACATGGAAATTATTGTGATTGATGATACCACACACTCAGCGTGATAACATCTATAGATAAGAGTCATTTAGCAGGTATTCATTGTGGATCTGACAATTAGTCACATATTGAGGTTAATCACTTTTGCACTGGTAATAGTACAAGATGCCCACAAGTACTAATGCACATTTGGCGATGTTTGCCATTCTCAGCATCACACATTGTACTTGAATACACTTTGTACCCAATCAACCATCATAATCAATCTGTGGACATTTTGTGAGGTTGAGTGTGGACTAGATTATGAGTGAAATCGTGAGGATTATTCTTCACTCATTGGACCACTGAGCTTCCGACATCTCACTTGGCTAATACCTCATATGATATAACCCAAGGTAAAAACCCTTTAAGTAGGATACACAAATAGATGCCTATGGCGTTGACCTTTTTCTGTTCATATCAGAAAACCTCTGGGTAACATAGCATATCCAGTAACCAATTAGGCATGTGTAGAACCTTCTGTGAGACTGACACCAAGAGAAAATGATCTGTTCACATCTCCATTCCCACCTAAAGATAATATGCCCCAGGCAACCACTCTGAATTATGCTTCCTGTTGATTGTACTAAATATGAATTACAGTTCCAATTCCTATTTTCCAGGTATTTTTTAGTCCCCACCTAACCTGAACCCAAAACTAACTTACTTGTCTGTAGTGCATGTCTTCAAGGAAAACAGGTCAGATCACGGTTCATAGGCGACATTATTTGGTGTCAGTTTATGTGGTCGGTGAAGTAGGCTTTGCCTTTGTGTGTAGCTAATAGAGGTGGATGGCATGAACAGTACAAGCTCCAGGGACTCCCATTCCTCAATTAAGGTTTACAGCAAACCTCAGGGGCAGATGTTGGGAGAATCACTGACCCTGTAGTTCTGGAAAGATGGGAAGGTAAGACAAATCTAAAGGTTCCTTGACAGACTGTGTCTTGGCTACCCCAGTAGAACACTTTTCCAGGTATGCCTTAATTCCACAAAACATTCCTTATTTTAACAAATTGTGCTCAAGAGAGTTTGAGTGAACAATAATTGTGCTGCTTACTTTGCGTAGGCCTTAAAACCTGAACCTGAACTAGAAGAGGAATCTGTTAAAATAGTCACTCAAATTAAGTGTCAGCCAACTGAACCTCTCCTCCCTAACGAGCCCTGTCCACTCTTGCAAGTTTCAGACATCTTTTACTCCACTAAAGTAAACTCAGTGAAATGACCTGGAGTGTTCTTAAATATCTGTACTGTTCAATTTCTTGGGAGCAGGCATTCCAGGAAGCCACCTAAGTGAGTCAGTCAGGCTCAGACAGCGTTTATCAGATTTGGATTATCCTTCCCATAGTCTACACAATTATCAGCATTGTCCTTCACCTGTTCCGGGAATGCAAGAGTAAGGCTTTATCAATTACATGTTGCTTACTGGTACACAGAGAAAAGTAAGTGTGTCAATTGTGTCTCCCTTGCGGTTCCGGTAAGATAGAGAATCAAACTGCTGATGACTCTTCTTAGATGAAGGCTCAACTTTAATTGACTCTGTAATATCAGTGTCATCTCCAACTGACCCTTCCTACAAGCAGAGTCATTATCGATTTGACACTCCATTTTTACCAGAGCCATGTGGGAAACACAGTCAACTCCTTTACTTTTCAATATCTGGATTCGGGAAGAATTCTAGTTTAACCATTATGCAGGTATGTTTAGAGGCGTCCTGCATCTGAACCTGTTTTTCCCTCCTCAGGCTTTAGGACTGTAGGCTCAACTATCAACATAAGAAATACCAGAAACAAGTTTCAGAATGACATGACACAGCTTGAAAGCATTCACACAATGCCCCTAGATTGGGTGCATGAAGGGAGTAGCCCACCATGGTAAACTATTGTTTGACATAGCCTAAATGTAATGCAAGACCAAAAGTAAAATACTATTATAGTACTACCCTGCACCGTGGTAGAGAGTTCCGCTGGTTGAGGGTGAGAAAATCCCTCCAGAAAAGTGACACCTAGTATTTCCAGTGAGAATTACTTACAAAGAATATTGACATTGTGGGCCCAAGACCCTTGCCTTATTCTAGGACTAAGAAAAAAGATTTTCATAACATTAAACCATCCGTCAGCCAATGCAAATAGCACACTATAAAAGGTGCTATGTCTGTACAATATATGTGGGGATTTCAGTGACAGCATTATGACACCCCTATAAAAATCACTATGGTGAGCTTCCAAAAAGAGATTTATACCCAGCTTATCTCCCAGATTACCGCTTGCAAGAATCACTTTATCCCTCACATTATCCCTAATAGTTCGAATAAAAGCTATAAGATTACAACGAGACAATGAAAGCACCTCAAACCTAGCTCTAACATTGTTCTAAATACCACTCGTAAAGCACAGTAATTCCCTCACTAAAATCTCACTGATGGGTGATACTGTAGATATTGTGTAAACAAAGCTGGTACATTGCAGAAGGTGGATTAGCTAAGTATACCATAAGCAGCTCTAGATATACAGGGCATCCCCTTACAGAGGGAATGCAGTAAAAGGGGTGATGGATCGAAACAAAAAGGGTTTGGAGCCTTTGAAACACTGTTTATTTCAATTCAATTCAATTTCAATTTGACATGAGTTTATTCTATAATCTCAAAAAATATGAAAGAACAAACAATTATATTTATTTCCATTGAATCACAGAAGATGTTGATACTTATAATGATACGCAGTATTACATTTGCATTTTGTTTAAAGCACCTCTATTTCAATTATAAATATTTATGCCCACCTTTGAAGATATCAGACATGTTGATTTTACTTAGGGAGGGGGGGTGATGAAAGATGACATGATACCACCTAAGTACAATGGCGTTGAATGCTACTACCATCCATATCAATATATCATATACACATATACTTCCTTTTACATATGAAAATTCTTTTTAGATTAAGATTATTGCATAGCTCACGGAATGGTATGTATTCTCTTTTAGATAATTGAGGGTGAAGTGTTTGCTGCAACCCAGTAACTAACTCCGGTCAAGTTTTGTATCATGGAGAACATGAAAATGTTCCATAAGTCAAAAAGTTAGGTGCAATATAAAAGCCCAAAAGATAACAAGTATGACCGATGGTTATGACCCTCACACGTAGATCAGTTATTGTGCTTTACTCTATGGGCAAAATAATTAATATTAATGTTTTGGACTAATGAATAAGATATATAACTGGAAGTATTTTAAGCCCATATTTTATGAAGGCACCTTAATACATTTTCCATTTGAAACTAATTTACTTTAATGGTCACTTGGCAAGCATTTGTCAACTTTAAAAAGCTCATTTGATGAATCAGTTTTGCTCTGTTTGCATTATGGTTAAAAAGCAGCAGCATTATCCATGTTCAGACATTTGTCACAGTTTGATGCTAAACACTATCAAAAAGGAAGTAAACAGCCCACCCAACAATCATAATGTATCCGTAACAGGGAACAGGTTGTATGCCCCCACAAATGCATAGCCAAATGCTTTCAATTTAAGATTAATTAAATGCAGGTAATGGATTTGTTCATGGGAACTGCTGAATGTATTAGATGCATTCCAGAAAAGAAATTGATAGATATTGTGCAGAAAGTTACAGATTCTTGCCCCTGCATACAAACTGTTCACTTCAGGCTGGTTGCTATTTTACAACTCCTAAGAACAATGGTGTACATTAGAGCAATTATACATGGTAATGACCCTTCATAGAAAGACAACTTCTACGCCAAATATGTCTCTTGTTCTCTCATTATTGAAAATTTAAGGCACAATTAGGGAAAGGACGACGTATGGACTTCTATTTCGAACCAGAGCAGAAAAATGTATAATCTATGTTGACATCTCATATACTACAGACCAAGTGAGTATGGACGCCATGTCATGAGATACGAGGAGTGTGAAGTACATACTTACAGGGCTGCAGTAACAGAATCCTCTTACACTTAACATATGTCAGAGATATGACACTAAGCCCACCCTCCCCCCAGGTGTTGAGCTGTTGCCTTAATATAGGACAGAACGGAGGTAGAGCTTGGTATTTACAAAGCAATATCTATTTATATACCATTAGGACTCATCCATTCAGGGTAAGGTCAACACAAACCTGGCTTCATGAAACTTTTGGTGGCTGGCTGTTCAGTATATCATGCCACTTGGTGGAGTTGATTTTCTGTGTGAGATGGAAACACGAGGAGAGGACACTGTACGCAGTGCTGCACACTGAGCTGGTCCCCACACAATGCCTCTATCATACATGAGGCTGTCTCAGATACCTTAACAGTGCTGGCTATGTGATGATAACACGTGGTCTGTGAAAACCCCTTATTTTATGAAGATTATATTGCATTAGATATTGAGGTGAAATGTCAAGTTTATGGTTTTAGCTCCGGTTTCTCTACAACTATGGTGTAACATAGGGCATAATTGGCATTTATGAATATATGCAGGGCATACTCATAATGAACTCTGATACTTCTCCATATAGAGGGTGTTACTTTTCAATGGTATTTGAGGCTTATGGTATTTAGGCTTGATGGTCTTCATATGTGACCTTGGATTAATTCCAGAAGAAGAGCAAAAAACTCCTTTAATAACCTCTGGTGGGAAGTGCTTCTTTTTCTATCAAGGGCTTTTCTGAAATGTAGGAGGATCGAAGTGGAAATTTTTCCGAAAGAAGGCCTGATGGTTTTGCAAGCTTTATATTACTGCCTGCAACTAAGTTGAAGTCTCTGATGTTCTGATTGGATATTGGCTAAAAAAAAAAGATCCAGTTGATGTTTAAGTGAAAAATGTATGAACTGCCTTACTGTCTATGTATGAAGCACATAGTTTTATAGCCATAAAGATGCTGCCTACTGGTAACACATGTAGGAACACAAATTCACCCTCAGGAAAGTGAGCGTCACTGTTGCCAAAAGCACTCTCACCTGAAAGTCAGGCACATTTTTCCTGAGTGTGTGGTGCAGACCTAAAAAAATATGGTGTTTTCAACCGATTCCCACCAAACCCAATTTTACAAAAGAGGGCATACCCTTTATTCTTTGATTAAAAATGTTGTCCTAAACGCTAGATATAATAAACAGTTGCACATAGAGATCCCTACTGTGGTGCACAGTGTCTCAAGCATGTATAGATACAATGTAGGAAAGGTCACACCTATCTGATGCAAATACTGACAGACTTCTACAGCCATTGTTGGTGTATGACAAATCCCTCATCCCTGGTGGCATCAGTTTGTTCTTATTCTAGTGTCATAGACATTGCACACTGAAGTATGGATGTAGACTGACAGCTTTTTCTCAGACTGACAAGCCAAATAGAAAGTGTACTTCTCAGACAGAATATCTTGTAGTCTTTACTTTTACTTTACATTTCCAATAGTTATTCAGCTTATCCATGGGAATGAAAGCATAAAATGATAGACTCTGAGAACAGCTGCTTGGCCAACGTTTGTATTTATCTATCTTCTGACTCTTAGTCAAAATAATTGATGATGAGCTTTTCAGCTTTTGGTGTGCCTATAGATTTACTGTAAGGGAGTGTTTAAACAAAAGGGCTGAATACAATGTAAGAACAGGCCTAGATAGTGACACAGCTAGGAAACAGTATTTAACATTCGTCCCATGGTCTTAGTCCAGTCCTTATAGAAATAGACCCATCACAAATTGCAACAGAATTCATTTCACCTGCAAATGTCTCAGAAAGGTCTATCGATTGCCCGACCTAAAAGCCCAATCTCCTGACCCTGGACTTTCTACCCATGCTACCTAAAACAAACTTTCTTTTTTCTTGGCCTTAGGGTTATTTTAGTGGAGGGAGGTACCCTCAGAACCAGAGGCTGCTAGGGAAATTAACAATAACTACTGACTACGTTGCTAGGGAAATTAACAATAACCACGGGTCCTAGCAAAAAACATATCAGATAAAATGATTGACTATACTTGATTTAGGGGGGATAGGTAAGGGGGATGCGTACAATAGTACCAAACATGATACATATGCCTAATATATTCAGATGTTAAGAGAAAATTAATATTAAAGTAAATGTAAAGTAAATATTTTGTGGGATAAACAGTTCCATGGGAAGGCAATTGCGAAGAAAACTATATAGGCCCGGACCAAAAATTACGGCCCATTTTCCCTTGTGATATTGTCAATCTTGAATGCCAAAGACAGGATAAGGTGGTAAAAAGGAAAAACATGTATTAGTAAGAAATAATCTGAGAACTTTACAAATGAAATTCTTTATAGCTCCCACTAAAGATGTAAATCTTTTTGATTTCACCAGAAGATTTCAGAAAGGATTCCTGCACAATTAACAGCAGCAGGACATGAAGGAGGATTATAAACCATAACATCATGACTTTGATTGAGATAGTAGCTAATGCTATTTATAAGGCCATGTCCAAATCACTGAGTGATATTTTCTAATAATATTTTCCCTTTTTCTTTTCCAGAACAGGTATTTGCTATAGTCCGAGGTTGTTACGAGCCGGGTCAGCTGGGTGGACTGAATTCTTCAGAGGGTTGCCGGAAATGGACGACTGGTAATGAGAAGTACGCTGCCCTTTACTGCTTCTGTGACACCGACTTGTGTAATGCCTCCCCCTCCAGCCACAAACCAGGGGGATTACTGCTTTTACTGCCTCTACTAGCATCCCTCTGCATCACTGCTATGGCACAAGGCCTGCTTGGAAACACCCTATTGTGACGTCACAAAAGACAAGATGGTGGCAGTGTCCATAATGATGTGAGGGATGACAGGAAGGCATTCCTAAACCACAGTGAAAGCTCCTGATGAAATCAAAACAACTACCAAGACACGTTTAATTTCTTATACATTGATCACTGCAAGATGATTTGACATTTCTGGAAAATCCTTCATGAGAAATTGTAATTGTTTCTTATATTAAACAGTGCATTGCAAAAATTATGATGGATAACAATGCGTTAAGGATATTAACAAGTGTGCATATTCAAGGGACTGCAGTGATGCTAGAGCAAAATGCAATTACGACTGCAAGGTCGTGACTGCCAAAAAAGGAGGGAAGATATTATGATAGAATGGGTCGTTTATTATGACCGGTGGGAAATATCTAAAATCTCATGCAGAATATCAGTAATTGACTAAATGATAAGTCTATCCTTCTGTTGGAACAACATCCCTTTTCAGCTCAAATAGGCCTTATGTACCTTCCGTATGGAATGTGGATGCTTGTATAGTTTGCTCTGTATTTGGTAGTATCAACCTATACATAACATTTACTTACTAATTTTCTAATTCTATATAAGCTTATGCTGTCCAAGGCCAATTACTGATATCCTGTTCCCAGTTTATGATATTACAAAATCTCTTCATATGAAAGGGAATGTTGGTATGTTTACCAAGCCTTTTATCTAATGGTAAGTTAGTCGTGTGTAGAGAATGTCGATGGCGGAGCGGGCAAAACATTTATGATAAATGGGCCGCGCTGGGTCTGGCACAATGTTGAGGCATTATTACGAATTTAAGCTGCATAATTGCAGAGATACCCTTGAATGGTCATTTAGGGGCACCACAATCCGACATTTGATAAGTTCTGGCAGTGCAACATTTTCACTAAGAAGGATTGGTTTCCCCTTTTACATTAGAAACTTTTTCAAAACATTAAGGCCTTAATGCATTTAGTTTCTAAAAAGTATTTTCAGTTTCTATTTGGTAATATATATCCGATAAATCTACTGCAAAGTTTATTTTATTGCTCATTAGGTCTTGCAAGACCCAGCGTGCATCTGACCCGAGAGTAGTTAAGTAAATGGTGCATGCACTGTAGAAGTGACACTTCTGTCACCTGGAAGCCTCATCAAACGGCTGTACTGTTTAACTCCCAATTCTATGATAGCCGCTGGGCAACCTTCACGTTGTGAATACTTAGCATCGAATAATTGGTAAAGTTAATTACTTTATATGCAAAGCAACAGTTGAAATTAGAGATAAGGAACACAGGGAATAGGTTCTTTATCACCCTTGAAGCCTAGAATGAAATGTTTGACTATATTTTAGTGGAATTCAATCATAAATTGTTTAGCCAATGGTAATGCTCTGTCTTGCATCAGGCATTCATCAATACTATATTTCAAATACTGAAAACAATTCTCACTGTTGTCCATCAGATAGAAATGCTCATTTTAAGATCAGTATTCCTGTAACAGATATCAGAGAGCATCAACAGAAGGAATAATTGTGTTGACGTATGAGGAATGATGTGAAGGTTATCCAGGAAATATCAATTGCAAAACTATTATAAGCATTGTGTTAAGTATACCATGTCCAATGATAAACTTAATGAGCATTCTGATAGAATTAGGTAGAACTAGCGGATGGTTTATGTAGTAATAAAAGGATGTGTAGGCAAGGCCAAAGTTGGATTCCGTTCACTTGCAGTTCACTGGAGACTGCCTTTAGCCAGTCAAGAGTCTGCTGCTATGGCGTCATTCAAGTATAATGTTGACACAAAATGTAAAGCTCATTGCTCGTTATGATTACTGCTACCTGCAGATTTCATAACATTAAAATAGCTGATCTGTATTGGCTTTCATGAATCTGTTTCCTTCACTTATGCTAAAAGGAGTAACACATTTACCCAAAAGGATTTTAATAAAGCTATGGCTTTTAATAAACAACTGATATTATCTGACTGCAAGAGGTTTTTGATTAACCCATTGGGAAATGTCTACATGAATTGTTTTTGATATTGTTGTTTTCATTAATGATAAACAGCTCTCACCATGAAACCAATACCGACATGATACATAACGTCAGGCAACAGTTGATTCTCATTGATGTTCATGGTCTCATAGATTAATCTCATACTCTTAATGACTTTACATTTGTAACATGAAATATAACATCTAATTAATTGATAGATTTGCACCTCGACAACACCATAGGGGTAGGTAACAGAACAACCCAATGAAACTCTCTATGAGTAATAATGATGTTGTCTTCGGAGTGATACCATGATTCTTGTGTGTTCAGTTGTCTTGATATATTTGAGTGGCTCAAATCTAAAATAAGTTTTATCACACACTCTCCAGAAATCTTATCATGGCCACTCATTGACAAACCATAAACATTGTCATCTTATGTAGAAGACCAAACTTTGTAATGGAAGACTTAATTTTGGCTTAGCAGGGGATTTGGTAAATGGCTCTAGTAACCACCAGTATGGTCTTGAACTTGACACTTGGCTAGGTATGAGCAATGCGTGTTGTAAGCTTGGAAGTAGGGAACAGGAGCCGGAACCTGAATTAGAAAGTACACATCTTTAGTAGGAGTATCCCGAAATACTGTGTGGTTCCTGCTCCCTTGTTCCAAGCCAACACCAGGGATTTCCAAAACCCAGCAACACTCAAGCTCAAGCTCATAGTGGTGTCCCGGAGTGCTATTCTGGAGAATGGCTCACAGTACAAGAGCATATTTCTGTCAGCTAAGCCAGTCACCAGTGGCCACTAGCTGAACTTCTCCTTGCTAGTAAGGCTACTAGCTACATCAAACAATTAACATAGCACACAGGCATCCTAAACATGTCCAGTAGTCATACATTAATCCTGATCTTAACTGAATGAATGTGTTTTCAAGTTGTAGATGATGTTTGAAAATGTAAGTAATGACTTATGGGTTGACACTCATTGAGTTGATTATCTTCAGACAATCTATACTTTTCAAGTTTTTTTCATGAACCTTTTGTTTTGAGATTATTGCCTGGATACATACTGAGAAACTGGCAAAGGAAAATCTTAAGGACAGAAGTTACAAAATTCAACTATCGTTATATTTCACTTCAACCGATTGCTTCGTATAGATGTGCCTACTTCTACATAGCCCATGAATCAATTATGTTAAATTGGTGTGAAAGAACATAATTATCTGAAACGTAATGTTTATGCATCTACCCCCATACATCCATCTCCCCGTTACAGTATTCTGTCCTCATGTGGCTCTTTGTGGCTCTGGTTTTTTTCCCTGCTTTGTATATTAAAAGTGGAATAAAAAAGTGGAATAAAGATTGTATTGAACATGCTTTCCTTCAGTTTATTCTCTCAGGACTTGTAATTTGTACTGGTTTTAGAAAGCTGATTTATTAGTGTTATAAACGTTACAGTATACAGGAGTTACTACCATGTTTGGTTTCTAAGACAAAATCTTGGTATCATTTACCTAATGCAAACATACACCTCTCCAAGAGAAAGATTCCATTCAAGTATACTAAACCATATTGATTCCCTTTTTTGACTGTTACTAAAATCACATACTGGATTTCCAGACTTAATTGTGATAAAAGGTATACCAGCATCTTTATTGGCAAGAATTGTCATAAAAGATTCAAGCTGATCACCCAGATGCAAAGTGTACAGCTCTAGCCCTGATTTGTTCCATTCTAGGACACACTATAAGATTGTACAATAGGTGGTAATTTCTTGAAAATATCTGATATCAGTATATTTTGAGATATTTACAATAAAATTATGAAAAAAAAGTTTTCCGTGGCTGGCTCATCTGGGTTCCATCTTGTAGCCCTTGAGAAAAAGGCTTATGGCCCAGCTATGAGTAAATCAGCTTGCCCCAGTTAAAACACATATGGGCCCTGGGGACCAATACTGTCTGGGCTATTATTCTTTTGAAATTCAGAAAATATCAGAGAAGATTCTAATCTATCAACTTTCAACTTTTCTTTACCATTAGATTCATAGATTCAGTTCAGTATGTCTGCCTAGTACATTGCAACCGATAGTGGTAGTGTAGCAGCATGACTGAATATGTATGGGTCAATATTTGAAAAAAATAACTTTGAAGAAAATAACACCAGTTTCCAAAGCCAATCCTTCAGAGGAAAAAGTGTAGGGACATGTGGAACAAAAGAGGATCAGACACTTCTATATAAGAGAAATCTCATGAACACATGCAGCAAGAGGTAGATCAATAACTGAAATAGCACACGTTTGTGCCAATCAGAAAAGTGGCAGTTGTGCAATTCAAATTGATAACTGTTCAGCATAGTTGTGCGTGTCTCACCAATGTCGGAGGGAGGCAGGCATGCAATACATTCCAAGATTTTGACAGTTCAGAAGCACCATTATCATGCAATGTTAGAAGTGTCCTCTCCTTTGATTTAATTGTTTTTGGCTATACATGCTTCCACTTGTATTTCAGACTAGATAATATTCTAATCCTATGATTAGAATTTCCCGGTTATATGTACCATGCCTCGGGGGTTATGACAAATATAACCATCCAAACATCTAGCTTACTCATGGTAGAGAATCAGTTGGGTATTAGTCTGACTATTGTCTCCAGAACAGGAGAGCGGCACTGAGTACATATTGGTCCTTTGTTCTAGCATATTTCGACCTGTTTTACAGCACTCAGTGTCCCTCAGTGTCTGGGCATATCGGTGGTCCATACTACTTGTTACCAATCAGGCTGTGGGACCTCAGGTGGCCAGGACGCTGGGATGACGGTTCATGTGACAGGTGTCGAGGGTGATGTGCCATCTGAGGACACTGCAGGTTGGAAGCCGTACATTTCTGAATACCAACTATAGTTAGCAGCATTGCCACCTGAGATTGGATTGACCTGTGGCATGGGCCATTTGGTGTAAGGGCCACTGAACCTAAGCATGCTTATTTTAGATTGCTTGTGGAGAAACATAATACAGATCTTTTTGATGACTATGAAAATGCACTGCGCATTAGCACACTGATTGATTTACCAGGTCATACTTTGTCTGATCTAATCTTAATATAGCTGTGTTTGACTGTACCTTTTGACATTCCACAGAATAAAAGCATCTTGTTATGTCAAACTTAAACTTGAAACTCATGATTTGTATAAACAACTTTACCAGACCATATTAATGTGCTGTCATAACACCAATCTGACGTGGATATAAATGTTATCAAAGATCTTTAAATGAAACTAATTTAATTCATCTTAGAACAAATTGCAAGGCTTCACATTCTCAAAGAAGCCATCTTACAGAGCACTAAGGCATGGGAAATCAGTTCAGAGAAGATTACCACTGAAACAGAATGGTCACAAAGGGAATCAAGTCCCCTCCTGCATCATCCAGGTTACGAGTCCTTACACAATGCTGGGCCATTAAATCAGCAATAAACATAGGTGCAGATGTCGACACAGACCGATAACTGCTCATCAACGCACAAAGCAACGCTGAGCACTAAGACAAGACTGGTATGTGATTGATTAGTTTTTTACCCCATGAGATTTGATGCATGCTACTGCCTGTGTGAGCTGATGTATTGCCTTTTTGAATTCAAGAGGTAACTGGTGGAATTATTCTCCTTATCTACTGTAGTTCATAGGCCAGACTGAGGATTTGTGGCTTCCCGAATAGCAAAGGGAAAGGTGGAGCGAATTGCAAATAATATGCAGTTATGAGGTGGCAATTTGATGGGTGAGGGCCAATGATATGGTTATCATCCAGGATACTGCTTTTCTTTCGAGGATCGTCTTTATTGAAACATGAGGTACACACTAAGAACCCAAAATATCATTGACATCTGATAACGCCACATCATATCTTCAAGACTAGTTTACAAAAAGAAATCCTTAGATGGGGAAATGCAGAAAACCCTTCAAATCCCTGTAAAAGGTTTCTTCTTCTTTAATCTGACCCATATATCCTACACTTAGTGGTTAACTATTTAAAGTACAATGTGGAGATTATTATCAGGTATTATCATGCAACTTTAGGCAAAGTATTATATGTGGTAGATTGTCAGGCGACATATAAGCTCCATGACCTCTATCAACACTTGGACAGTGGAGAGAAGTGTTCAGGTAGCTTACATGGCACGGCTAAGGGAAGCATCTATATGTCAACTTTGCTGTCAGCAATTCTAAGAGGGAAATAATTGTCTCTTGACCTTTGCGGCATCGCATGCCTGACTTGGATTGGAGACATTAACTACAGCGTGCAGAATTCGATCAACAGGTGAATCTGATCAGGTGATAGAATAACTTTATCACTGGGATTTAGTAGTTGTACTGTACCCAGTACAATAGGAGCTGCAAGGGGTGACACTGCAAAATGGTGAGTTTCAGAGTTCAAAGACATCGGGAGTAAATGTGGTTTGCTTAAAAGTGCACTCTGAGGTCTCCAAGCAGGTCTTCTTCAGAAGACAAATTCTATTCACTTTATGAGGTTGTACTCAGTAGTTGAAAGTTTTCATAAATGCTAACCTATTTCTGTAATGGTAGAAATGGTTTGCTCTGGATGCATAAGCTCACTCCACCTTATTGACATTAAAATACTGTGTATTGTCCTGCATAAAATGATAAAGGAGAATCTTCTCCCCTTCATTATATAAGTCTAGATGTGTGCAGGGTGCCTGCAATTTTTAGGTTGTCAATATTGTATCACCAACAATGTACTACATCACAGCCGAAGCTGCATCTGCATTGACACTCTCTACTGCCTCCCATATACTTGTTTCCCTTGGACAATTACAGTTAAGGGAAAAGGACATGCCTACATACTAATGGCTGGCTGACATTACCCATGTAGTCAGTCCATATTTCTCCCAGCAGAGGCATATTGTGTTTTGATAATCATCATCTGATATGATGTAATCTTCATAAAGCCATAGATCAGGAGAGGCATGAGACACAATTGTAAATATCCTGCTGTTTAATCACATTGACAAATGCTTTGTAATATTGGGCCAGGTGTTTCATTTGGTCCATAAAGGGGTTGTTAATGCCTTACTAATAAGCCAGACTGAAAACTGGCCATTCAACTTTGACTCTATCACATGTTGCTTCAACTACTCTTAAAGCAACATTTCTCATCCTTATGGACTATTGCAGTATTGGTTTTAAATTCATCATCATTGCGGTATTGCATCATGCACACCCTTTAAGAGTGTATCAACCCCATAGGGTTGTGATTCCTCCCCTTGTGTATGATCATGCGTCATAACAAAATTATTTTGTTTTTTCTTTGCACACAGACCCACAGGGTATACACCTTGTAGGCAGGCAGAAAAAAACACTGACCACCAGATGAAGGCTGCACCTCCAGCACAACCTTCAGCATCAACCTGCTGTCGTTCATTCCTCTACCCGCCAGGGGCTTAGCTGACCACTTATTATCATGTCATTGTAGGAGGGAGTCTACGGCCATTGGGCAGTGCCTTTTCAGCGTGTGTTCATTATGTGTTAATGAGCCCCCATCAGCAAGCGTCCATTAGAGCTGCATCTAGTGGAGTTAGGAGGGCCTGATGGTGGACATAGCCTCTGACTGTGCCTAATAGAGGTACTGTGTTTGTACTTGGCCATGATCATAAGTAGACAGATGCATGTCTAATAGGATGACAAGGTACGTAAGGACAGAAAAGACCTTCTCTTCACTCTCTTTTACAACTTCATTGATGAAGGGATCATGCTTTCTGGATCATGCTTTTTAGCATTAACTATTCTATCAGAATTGGGATGGGACAATCTTTAAATTTTAAAGTACATCATGATACTAACACCTCCTCAGAGAATCTAATTATTATAATTTCAGAAGATTGTACCACTTTGCCTCTCATCACAGGATATAAATTTACTCTTACATGGACACATATATATGTTGCCTTTTCCCCAAATTACATATCTGGTTACAGACCGCACATGTGAACCAGAAACGTATACATGCAGTCAAGGAACATCATGAAAAGGAATAAATTGACAATGTCTAATTAAAAGAAAGTAACATCTAAGTGCAGGGCAGATAATATTCTAATAGCAGAAAAATTATACATTTTCTTAATAAAATGTATATACATATATGATACAGCTCTCAACCTGTAGAACTAATTTGCCTTTCATTCTGGTCCACTACTCAGCTATTGATGTTCAAAGTCAGTGTAAAGTCAAATCCAGCTGAAGATGGGGAGGTGTACAAAATATCATTGAATACGGCTATCGTAAATGTGGTGTACACACTAGTCTCTCTTTTCGCAGTGGATCCACACATCCTTCTTCATATTCTAGCCCCACAGTTCCCATATGTTTCTGTCCTAAAAGCCATGCCTGTGACAGCTATACCTTGGGCATAGACAAAGTGGGATCACAAACCAACCCTGAGGTGCTACAGGCTTGTGTCAGGACTGGAGAGTACTGGAACCATCTTGCATCAGTCAAAAAGTGTTTATCAGCAAACACAGTAGTACCATGCCAGTACCCCGATAAAACCTGAAGCAAGAGTTTTTAAACCCCCACTCACCCTATATGTAGGGTTGATTACCTATTCTGGCTCCACTCCGACTGTTAGTGTAGGGGTATCAATGTGTTGGCCTATCAAGCCAAATGCCTCTTTGGGCTTACCAACATACTATTTTCATATTGGCAATCAGAAGCCAAATGCCTCTTTGGGCTTACCAACATACTATTTTCATATTGGCAATCAGAATTCTTTTTTATTGTGAAGCTCTCTCGACATAATATTATAGTGGCGTGAACAATTGAATAACACCACCTCCACGTGCCTCAGGACCCTTACCTCATTCTGTAGCCTGTGAAGGACTGATTTGTCTGTCACTCTAAGTGATGGATGAGTGAAGATCTTGGAGACAGAAGCTGAGGTGGCCTTAGAGAGTGAACTGAAGTGACCTCTCTGACAGATGACATTTGAGATAACCTGAAATGGCACGTTGGAACTTGAGTACGCGCAGGCCAGAAAATGTGGCTCCATGGGCCACTACACATGCACTGTTTGGTGCTAGAGGAGTCTGGAGGAGGATAGAGCTTCTACTTGAATACGAGGCCACTGGAGAACATCCGGGCAGTCAATCTATCTGCTCGTTACGATGGGAACCAATCAAGTTTCTGCCTAACGTAAGGAGACTGATTGCTGTTTGGGTATCAACATGCAAGTAGTATGCTACCTGGTAATTCGGCATGTGATTGAATGTTTTAGTTATGCCCTCCACTAAGTGGCTCTTGTAGGCACACCTGGTATCAGTATCCCAAATTGATGATCTTAGAAACCAGCTACAGAATAATAATGTAATTTTTCTTCTCTCTATGCGGTTGTTCATAAGTACTTGTGAATGAGGTGGCAACTGATCAGGAAATTCTTAGTCAAACAACTATAGGCAACAGATAAGTGTCATTTCCATGACTGATCCCCCTTGGTAGGAGGCAATACTGCAGATAACCACCAGAATATACTTGAATCTAATCGTAAGTCAAGACAGAATGGCCTCATCAATGCCCAATCCCAAGTATGGTACAACGTTCAGCTGATCTGCATTAATGCACAACCATAGATATCAGTTTTTTTGACTAATATCAACCAAATGATCCCCAAATCATCAAGTTTACTTATGTATGGATTAGGCTCACAATATATTCCTGTTTGGTCAGAGTTCCAGCAGCATGGGTCATATTGGGTGTCTCACAGGTCTCAATTTGCTACTCTTCGCTAATATGAAAAGAACAGGTGGGCATTCCTATAAATGACAGAATGTGCACCTCTGGTGTGTGACATGGGATGATAATATAACACTCAGGCGTGCCTGTTTACTGTGGTCAAACAGACTACTGCTAGAAAGGTGAGCAGTAATAGCTTGTGTTCATTTTACATACTGCTATCAAGCGAATGGCACTAGTTGTCAGACTAAGCTAAGTATATGTAGTTAAAATGGCATATCAGAATGATTTGTTGATATGGTGTTTCATGTCTTCAGTACCTTCTAGGTTATACATATCATTGAAGATCAAGGGAAGATATAACCACATAACAACATATGCATATGTCAACACTATCTTTGCCTCCCCTGCGAACATGTATGTGGGTGTGATATTTCCAAGAATGAATCATCTGTTAGCTTCAGCAGATAACCAGGTGGTCTGCAATTAGTCATTTTCAACCTGGACTCTTATCTTCTTATATCAACATGCCTAAGCTCATTTTAACCTAGCTTTTATCTAGGGCTGAGTACGTTTCCTGGCTCATTGTTGCTGTAGGGTTAACAACATGTCGGTATTTTACTCATCCTGCATGACCATAACACAGCTGGATGTGGGTGGATCATACAAGAAGTGTATTGTGCAGCTATGAACAATGTGAACTGTTTAAACTCCCCTTTCCTATTAGAGCAATGCCATCTATGAACCTTTGAGCCTATCTTTCATTAAGCCCCTCAAATTCTCAGCCCTTAGAAGACACAGAGACTCTAGATGCTTTGGCCAGGTTATCTAACAAGGGTCTGGCTGTATGTGTGTGTATCTGGCTTTGTGGTTGTCCTCCCTGCGGGCCTTGGGAACATTAGAGCAGAGACTGAAGCTCAGAACACAAATAATTAGGTCTTACCCAGAAGGGAAATGGGCAAAGCTATACAGGTACCTAGGCTGCCCTTGGCATGATCATACCTAGTTTACTTTGGCAGTGATAGTAAGCTACATAATGGAATTGGAAAGAAGAATATGTGAATGAATATACATTATCATCACTCGTTTAAGCACATTGATACTCACAGGTTTGAATGTAACAAACCCTTAGTACTTATGCAAGACAGGCGCTTTCTCAACTTACCTTTTTCAGAGCTTAGCATTTATCTACTATTGTTCTGCTTACTTAACCCCTTCCACGCGCAAGCCAATAATATTGCACAAAATTGCATTGAGTTACAGGATATCCAGTGATGAAGGGGTTAAAACCTACATTTATGCCAACACCCAGTGATTTAATGAGCCATTATCATTGTGATAAAAGGATTTTAATAAAAGGGCAAACAATAAAATGTAAATCTAAAGTGCAACAATGAAAATATAAGTAAGAGAGTAACATATGCATTTTCCTGTCAATCTCTGTCTTATCTGATATACACTCACAATACTATTATTCCATGAACGTAACAAAATAATATGTCCCTCATACTATCTACCTCTCACAGTTAGGTCTGCCTCTCTAAGATACTTTTCGGAATATGTTACAACAGCAATAGACCACTGCATAACTTCCAGCTTCCTGTGGTTGGCACAATAGAACCTATTATCACAATACACCGGAAGTCACAACAGCATCACTACAACATGTGACTGGAAATAAGCAGCGCTGAGATGAAGTGCTGTACACAGAGCAGCACGCCTATACAGTAAGGGAAGGTAACAGTAGTGTGACAATAAGGGCTGGCATATGGAATAAACGCCATCTACACCAAACATCAACACTACAAAATACCAATACAACAGAATAGAAGAAATTAGCTTATCCCCATGTTAAAAAATCACCCCAGCAGTAAAGGAGAGATGTACTAGACCTGATAGGAATTTTGTTTTTCCTACAGGACTGGATTGGTATAGTGAGGTTTACAGCTGATGATGAGTTACCCTGAAATGGCGGAAAAGTAAAAATAAAATTATTCTCTGCTTTCTCACCCAAATGGGCTCCTTATCATGCAGGAGTCTGAAAGCTTCAGGGTATTGCATTGAAATGGAAATTGCCTCCCCAAATTTTCCCCATTACAATATTCAGATGGACACCAGAGAAAAACTCTGCAGGTTGAGATAAGCTTATGAGGCACCTCTAGTCACAAATATTAACCTCAGCTTGGTGAGAGAGTGCCAAGGTATACACAAGAGTCAACTGATGTCTGTTGTGGACACTGCAGTTCTGTTCTGTTTGAAGGAAGGTCACTAAGATAAATGTATACATTGGGTTGCACCTTTCCATGGTACTCTAAAGCCCACTCACTCACCAAGCGGAAAGTCTAGTTAAAACCACTGCCTCTAACTGATCAACAACAAAGGCAATGTGTTTGATGTAAAATTTTGATCGAGCCATTTCTAGTCAGTGCTGGAGGCTGCTGCCTCGGGGAGCTTATGATCTGACTTCGGCACCCTATTTAAGCATTCCGCACATCATCCCCTTTACTTAGGGCTCTAAAGTAGTAGATAACATTGGATGACAGGACTAGGATATCGGACCCTTTGAAATGAAGCTATGCATATATGTATGATTAATGTTTTGCTCCGGTTCTTAGTAATTACTGTAAAAAGTGGAACCTAATAAATAACCAGGTTTGGTAGATTAGTTTCTGCTGATCGAGGGTAATGTCACATGTTTACTATAACTCACAGCGCATTGTTTTTTGCAGCTACAACTTTAGATGCCATTATTATAATCATTATGTTGGAGTTCTTTAATAACAACATGCTGAATACAATATGTACATTGCAACCACATTTTAGTTTTTTTCTTCATTAAATCATAATTTTTATCTATGAACCGATCACAAGTTCGATCACTAAATGAATTAATAAATAAGTTGATCAGCAAATGTTATTGAACTAATATTAGCTGTAGATCCCACTTAGGCCTACACAATATATGCATCTACTATTGATTAATACTCCAATATTGAATATCACTGGTAGGGACATAATGGAAGCAGAGACTGGTGCTAATATTCAGCAGAGCCCTGGGCTCATTATTGTGCCTAATGACCCCTGCTTGTCAAAATAATTAGTACTAACTATAAGAGATCGTGAGATATTGATATCTAGCACAATTAAATACAGGAATATAGGGCGAGCTCATGCAGTGATTTGCGATACCCAAGCCAACCCTATTGAATTGGCCAATTTACTGGGATAAGGCTCCGTTCCTTTTTCTGCAACTTAATAAATTATGCATTACTAGTTATGAATCACCCTTTCCTATGTGATGCATACAATCCCTTTTCTGCTCTTCGCCAGTGGACACCATTAGTTAAAGGAAGCTATATTATCAAAACTGGTACAAGTTGCCTGTGCTTTTACATATCAAAGTATCACCTGTGAGAAATGCCCCCACCCTTCCAACTTCTACATGAAAAGCATGCATATCCTGCTGGTGGGGTATTTATCTTGGAACTGTTTGAGAGCCATTTGCAGTCAGTGCTGGGGACTCCTACCAATTGGAGTGTATGATGCAACACTGACCCCGTCTTCAAGCACTAAGCACGCCTCTTGAAGCATCATTGTAGGGAATTGCAAAATTGACAAAGATAAGGGGTTTCTTTTGGAATATAAGGTTTAAAGTTTGGATAGCAAATAACGGTGGCTGACATGACTAGGATACCTGATCTGTTATAAACATGAAGCCATGAGAATGTGTATGATTAATGTTTTGTGCTACTTCAAGCTCTGATCTTTAATTGGTAATTACTGTAGGAAGGGAAACCTAATAAATGTCCAGGTTTTGTAAATTAGTTTCTGATGATTGAGGGTAATGCCACAATTATAATATTACACCAGAATCAATGTTTTGGGTGATATATTTTGAACACAACTTTAGAAACTAATCATAATCATTAGCTCTTATCATCTATGCCTGATTGATACTCCACTGTTGAATATCAGTGATTAGGATAGAATCTACAATTGAAGTAAATGCCATATCAGGTGATTCAACCTGCATGCAGGAGAGGCGGAAAGGTGGTGATAACATGGAGCTTTGTAGAGGCCTGCTGCTCAGAATAATTAATAACAATTATAAACTTAGCTAATCATACTGTTGTCCTGTTGTAGCCTTTGGCATGTGTTTTTTTAATCTATAATTTAGTTATTGCTTATACTGTGCAAGATATAAATTACCCTTTTTTCTAGCTGACCTGTCTAGTTAGCAGAGCAATTTTAGAACATAGTGCATTTTGTATCGCAACCACTATAGAGCCGCACACAGGTTATTGGCATGTCTTTAAATTAGGCATCTCCTGGGCAGCTTCTGGATCTACATGCTCAGCTTTATTGGAGAATGCTCAAAGATGGTGTGGCTTGTGGGTCTCTTCCTTTCTATCTGCTGCTTCTCCACCACTCAGGGGCATGGCTCAATCAGTCAAGCTCAATATTGGTCAAACCTAAAAGGTCAAGAGAAATGGGGGAAAACGATCTGAAACTCCCCTTGTCTCCCCTACTTTGAAACTGCTTGCATCACCCCTGACCACTACCATTGCCTCTGCACAGAGATTAAGCAAATAATGAGTCCCTATTCACACTATAACCTCATTATCATATCCTGCCCTGGCAAGGAACACCATTAGGTTTGAGAGCCCTGAAAATGCACTGAAAGAGGCACTTCCCCCACCTGATCACCTTACTGGGTACCCTTGGTAGAAAACTGGTTCTCTATCCCAGTAGTTACATGGCAAAATTGCTTGTTTTGGGAAAACTGGTGTATGACCTCAAACATTCATATATCTTTTACATACCCTCATTTAGCCTTATGGTCTATGAAAGCTCAAATGGTTCAACATGCATAATTGTAGAATCAGTATGTCAAATGAATGTTTCAATGGATATCTAGTTATCCTGAGTTCAATCAGGTTGATGGAAATCAACCACAAAGACCACAACGTAATTGTCTTAATAATTTACTGTGCTTAGGCCTAGGATTTTACAAGTGTGCGCATTAAAAATCAATCATCTCTTCTTCCATGCCTCGGAGGGCCTATCAAAGTTTAAACAGAAAACTGACAAATCTGCAAAGAAGTGCTCTTAAGTCTTGACAGTAGTTCTCCATTTAAACTGACAGTAAAACATATCATGCCCTCCACAGCTGCTTGGACACAGTATAAGGCCATACTGCCGGGATCAGATGTATCTGTATAGAATACAATGGACATGATTCGAGTTGGCCTACAGCCCACTGAAGTATCTGTGTGCTTGCTCTGATTTTTATTTGCCAGAATTATCTTCAATGTTAATGTTTACCTTGGAGTGTAGGAGATTGGCATTTGAGCAGCACCTGTTTTACAAAGTAATACATTTGATCTTTAATGAAACTTTAAGAAATTTTAAGCGGTATGATATCTATGTATTGCTTTCCATGACAACTGTGTGTTTTTGACCAAATGATGCATGGCCTTGAATAAAAATAGAAGTATTTGTTTTTTTTCTCTCAAAGTACCAATCCCTTCCAACATATGTCATTCATAGCTGAGGAACCACGAACAAGGGATTAGGGAGCAATGGAGATGGCACAGCTCAAAAACACACTCAATCAGGGTTTCATTGCAATAGGAAACAGGCAGAGCCCACCCAAGTCAGACATGCATCAGGTAACTCTGTGGTGAGAACATTCTCTGAAGGGTAAGGGTCTGGCTGGTATCTATAATCAGAAAGTTTGCTTTGTTAATCCTAAGAGGCAGTTGCTGTAAGGATGCCAACATGTTGGTCTTAAACTCACCATCCATGGCCATAACATGGCTGGATGTGGGTAGATCATACAATAACTATATTGTGCCAGCTACATTGTGGAGGGAAGAAATATGTGTAATTAGTCGTTTCAATCTGGCCTTTTCCATTAGCGCTAAAACAACTGCCACTTATATCAGTGGACACAACATACGGTTAAACATTGGATTAATTTTGAATTGACATCGGATCCATATTGACAAGGATTTACAAGTCAATTTCGTCTCAATCTGCTGAGCCCACTAGGATGTTCCTATTCTAAGACCCCTTAATTCAAGAAAACCCACACCCTTCTCACCTGACGCTGTTAATGACCTGATCTCAGCCTCGGCCCTCGGAGGACACAAAGGCTCCGGAGGCTTTGGTCAGGTTATCTAACATCAAGGATATGGCTGACACTGTGCATGACTGGCATTGTGATTTTAGCCCCCGCAGGCCTAGGGAACATGAGAGCAGACTGAAGCTCTTACCCAGACAGGAAATGGGTAAGGACTACACAGGCATTTCTAGACATCTGGGTGGCATAACTCAGGTTTGAATGCAAACAATAATATATCCATGTAGGAAAAAGGGGGCAGGACCAACTTTTCACAATGTATCTGTCTCCAAGATAAGATTTAGAACATATCATAAAGCTATAACTGCAATAGACCACTGCACTACCACCAGCTTCCTGTGGCTGGCAGCACAGAACATATTATCACAATGAACCGGAAGTCAGTGCACATGCCGACACCACAGCACCACTACAATGTAATGTGACCGTAAAAAAGCAGCACGGATAATGCTGGGGTGCAGAGCTATACATAGAGCAGCATGCCTTTACAGTATGGGCAGGTGACAGTAATGTGATACTAAGGGCTGGCACATGGAATGCAGCCTTCTACACCAGACCTGTATTTTGGGACCAACGACTGTAATGCTATCTATAATAGGCACTTACAATATCACAGAAACTATGGAGACCATGATACCACAAAACTCAGTTCAACATTGAATTAAGGTTGAATCAACACTGACAAACTGTTATCAATGTTGTTTCAATGGTGCCCACTGCATCACATACAGCATTGTCTTCTTCATACCTTTAAATCTAGATATCTGCTGCTGCTGTAAAGAGAAAAATAGCCAAGCTTAGACCCTCAGCTACAATAAATAAACAGCCATTATCACAGACAGCTGCATGTAGGCAGATGCATTTAGGCAGATTCCGCTCTAAGAAATCCAACCAAATAAATATAAGTAACTCAACATCAGGCTTTCAGAATCTGCTTAAAAATAAGTCAAAGGGATGAGACATTGTTAGGCTTACATTCATAGATAGAAGTACCAATGATGAGGAATCGAAGAAAGGAACTTCTCGTTTTAATGTACAGAAAGTCCAAAGTACACCCCACCAGGTAAGGGCAGATGCAGTTGGTGATTGGTTACACTGTGATTGTGGTGGAATAGAGCCATTGTTATTGGCTGTTTCTCACCTGAATGACCAGAGAGAACACTCTGCAATTTGATGTGAAATTCTGATTTTATTTGTAGTCAATATTGGGGGCTGCTGTCACTCGGACCTTATTCATGATTTGACATTGCCGCCCTCTTTAAGCATTCAACACATTGCTTCCAGTCTTGGAGTCTTAAAGTAGTAAATTAAACGTTGGCTGACATGACTAGGATAACTTATCCTTTGTTGAAATGAAGCCATGATGATGTTAATGATCAATGTTTTCTGGTAAATCAGGCTTAGGGTTTTAGTAATTACTGTAAAAAGGGGAACCTGATAAATGTCCAGGTTTGGTCAATTAGTTTCTGCTTATTGAGGGTTATGCAGCGTTTTTGCAGCTGAATATTTTATACAAACTAGACCAGAAATCCAAACTAGATTTGGTCCAGCCTGTGAGCTGTTCTTCAACCAGGTTGATGATTGTCAATGAGTCAACCCTCAAATGTTAACTTAAGTTAGCTGTAAATCTCATACACACCTACATAAACCTTTAGCATTTGCTCTTGATTGATACTCCAATGTTGATTATCAGTGACAGAATATGATCTGAATCTGCAACAAGAGTAAACACCATATCAGGTGACTGATCTACATGAAGTAAAGGAGGAGATGTGGTGATAACATGGAGGGCAGGGGCCAATTATTGAGCCTAATGAGGCCTGCTGCTCAGAATAATTAATACTAATGAGAGATAATGAGGTATTGATATTTATGACAATTAGCACTGATTTTAGAAGATGGGGTGTCTCAGATCAGAGCCACCTATAAGTGCATGGCAGGTCGCAAACTAGGCACCTCCCTGTTTCTGGATCTACATACTTAGCTGAACTGCAGAGTCCCAAAAACAGGTGTGAGCTGTGGGTCTTTTACATATGGAATTATTGACAGTGTAAAAGTATCATTGCACAAGGAGAGTGCTGCCTTTCTATCTGCTGCTTCTCCACTTCTCAGTGGCGTTGCAATGCGGATTGGGGGGGGGGGGGGGAGTGGCAGGGACAGACTATTTTGTCAATCTAACATGTAGCTATAACTCAAATGGTATAACGTACATAATGGCATAACTATCCCAAATAAATATCTCAATATATATTTAGTAATCCTATTTGGAATACAGACAAATATTTGGTGGATCCAAATATAAATCAGATGGCAGATAAAACAAATTATTTTTAAGTAACAAAAATGTGAGAAAAATATAAGACTAGATAAAGTTTACTACTACTGGTTGTTGAGTCAAGGATATTGAATGCTATATTAAATAATTATATACATTTATTAAACAGATTTTTTGGTCATAATCACAATGTGTATTAGCCTTTTCAATCTATAATAGGTTAGCATTTGCCACACTAATCACTATAGAAGGATATGCTCATCTGTAGCAACACCCCACAACTAACTCTAGATGTCACTACAGAATGTATCACAAAAGTCTGTCCACATGGCTACAGAGCCCAAAATTGTCCTCTGACGCATCCGAGCAAAATCACTGGTATCTGAAGGGCCATGACGGTGGCACTTCCCCCATATCTTGGGGTGGGATCCCTATGCAGTACTAATCTACACTTTTAATACCACAGCACCAAGTGCCCTGGAACCTTTGGTTCCAGCGATGAAGCTTGGGAACAGAGGTCAAAGTAGATGGGCAGCCAAAGGAATACTGAAAAGCATGGTTATACCCATACAAAGGCCCATCCAAAAGTCCCATACAAAAGACCTTTAGAACTAAATGTTTTATTGTTGAACCAATGATCATGCCCCTTGCACAATAAACCCCTACAGCTCCTTCACATCGCTTATGCCACACACAGGCTTGAAACCCTGGTAAACACACCAAGAACAACTAGAGGTGAGTTGGTATTGACAGAGTAAATGCTTGTTGGGTGCCTCAGGTAATCTCTCTAAAGGCGACTGCCTCTTCTCCAATCACCTTCTACATTGATAATCTTTAGGTACTTAGTCAGTACTGGGTAACACATCAGTCAATAGTGCATAACCTAGTAAGTCATTTTCTAGCTCCCTATATGACCAACCTAGGTTAGTTGATACTGCCAGGGTGGTCAGTACTGACTAACTCATCTTAGTATTCTCCATGAGTATGAGTCCTTTTGCATAAGGCCTTAGTCATATAATTGTTTCGCCTCAGTAGTTTTTGAACTTTCACTCAACGTGAAGTTTGGTCATGTCTGACCGATGTCCCCATGACTAACTTGTGATAGGCACTACAGACTAAGGGTTGTAGCATTTAGATTTCCTGTGTACATGGAAGGCATGCCTCTCCTCTTCTGGTATTTCTCTCAGAACTATTTACTACGCCCCACATTATGCTTGTGAATATGGGTGTGACACAGTTAGCATAATAATTTCCCATCTGTTCAGTGTAAGCAACAGGTGAATCGCAACTATGTTGTAAACTAAAGAACATCTATTGAAGCCAATGGAACCCATCATCTGATTCCCCATGAATTCAAACAGGTTACAAGGGGACCATAACACAATTGCCTTAATTGTTTACTGTGATTAGGCCAAGGGTATCTGTATTAAAACTCAATCATCTCCTCTTCTATGTCTCTGTGACCAATCAAACAATTAAGATGACTTCTGAAAGGTTGTAGAGATTGATTCAGATGTAGAGAGCTGACAAGTCTACAATGGACTACTGTTAAGACTCGACAGCAGTTCTTCATTTCATACAGCTGCCTGACCCTTTATAGCCGAGCCGAGCCTATAGTGGATGCCATGGCTGGCAGAGCATCATTAATAGTCAGCATAACTGTATGGGATTAAACATAGGCTCAGGCCAGGAAATGTTCCTGTAAAATTGCCCTGCCACACAACTAGTGTACAATATTTTTGGCAGGCCTTATATGGTTAAATGCAGCATTAGGTCATACTGCCTGGATCAGACGTATCTATACAGTCCCCTACGGCTCACTGATGTATCTATCTGCTTGGTTGTCAAATCTCTGGTGTCTATTTGTCTAGAACCAACATTAATATCAATGTTCACCTAGCAGTGTAGGAGATTGACCAGCATCTGGATTATGGATGCTTTTGATACATAATCAAGCTTCAAGAAATATAAAGCGTTATGATTTAAGTATTGCCCTCTATGTCCATTGTGTGTTTTTGACCAAAATAATGGTCACCATCTGAAACAGTTATTTACGGAAGATGTATAATTAAGTCAGATCTAACACAACAGCACAGGTAGTGACTTTTTTGAGAGTGGGAACAGGGGAGAGATCACAGCTCAGAACGCACCCAATTAGGATCTAACATTTGCAGTAAATGGGCAGAGACTAAGCAGGTCACATATGTATCGGGTAACTCTGTGGTGAGAACAATCTCTAAATGATTAGGGTTAGCATAAGGGTTTGGCTGGTATCTATAATTAGGAAGTCTGCTTTGATTATCTTCAGATGCAATGTCCATCATTGGTTCCTCTCCAATCATCTTAATGGATGCCTGCTGATGGGAATGTTTTTATAAGTAATAGACACACACTGCAAATGCACCACCCAGAGAAGCCTGTAGAGGGTCTACAGGCTTATGCTGAGATGGCCCCCTGCCCGTACAAAAGGATCAAAGTGAGTGAATGCCGAAGGCAGATGGGATGGTGCCTTCATCTGACTTGTTTGCAGTAAGACGAGGTCTGTATTAGGCTTCTCTCTTGTTAGTATATGAGGATATAGCGTCATATATATGCTGTGGGATATCAGTGTGACCTAACTACTTTTTGTATCATATGTGAACCAAACTAGGTATGTTGGATTGATGTCGAACCAAGACGAATGTCAAGACTAGGATGGCTGGGAGGCTATTTCTAAAAATGAGCATTCACCATTTTTTACAGGGGCAAGGGAAGGCCATGTCTAATTCATAGTTTCTGTTACGCAATACAAAACCCAGTGCCCAATTAGCGATCTCCTCTTTCTATTATACAATGTGTCCTTTGTACAAAGCTTTGCGTCTTGTAACATCTACTTAAATCCTGGAGTAGAGGAAGAGACAGGGTATCGAAATTCAACTGAGGCGGCATTTATCATTGTGCATAATAAGACCTGTGTCTCAGAATGTTTGATACTCATTATAAGAGATGTGAGGTATTGATATCTAGGGCAACTAATTACCCAGAGAATAATGCAACCATGTGCGTTTGTTGTTGTCTTTTCTTTTAAGGGGGGGGGGTTAGTATTATACATATATTCAACTGCGGCAGATTACTTCTATCTCCGATTTCTGGTTTCCAGGGAGATGATTTTAATGCCTCGTGAATTATTTTTCTTTACCTTTGGACACATGATACGTTTTCTTCTAATTCTGAAAGGTACACAAGAAAGGGGAAACATCTTTCTACAACACCTTGTTCATTATTAAAGACCACCTCCGGAGGTTTAGAAAAAACTCAGAACAATTATTTATATTATATAGAACCATCATATTTTGATGATACTCTATTTTTTAGTGTTGAAATATGCAGATATAATGCTTATTTCTGTGCTGATAATGAACCTCCTTGCCATCTCTACATTTCTGAATTCCACAATGAAAGCTTTCACCTCTACTCTTAGGGGAGCTCAACTTTCAACCACCATAGCAACGGGTCTGAACACACTGCTAAGCTGTCAAACCTGATTGCACTTTGTGTCAACCCCACCCCTCCTTGGGTCCTTACACTCACACCCAGACTGTAATGGAGTAGAAAGAACCCTAGTTTTATTTTTTGTAGTTGTTTTACCCACAAAATCTGCAGTTAAAGCTCTTTGGCTCCATTGTCCTTAAGTAAATACAACTGGCCTAATATAGCATAGCCCTTATTCAACTTCTTTATTCAATAACACTATGTTCTGTCTGCATACCTCAGTCAATATTGGTTACAATAATCATCTAAATTGTTCATAATGTCATATGAAGGGGATGACATAGTGTGCAGGAATAATAATTTACAGAACACAGTGTTCAAAGGATTATATTCAGCTTATTTGCAGTTCGAATCCTATAAATCTTGAAACCCTAACCTTATGACCTCATACAATTCATGGAGCAATATGCCAAAAATGTCACTGGCAAAAAATCCTCCAGCACAGGTCTGGAAGTAGCAGTGCCAGCATGGAGCACCTTAGTGTGCCCCAAATAATTGGTATCCAACTCCTTTTGGGATTGAACAGTACCTGTGCATCATACAATACCCGACACTTTCTGAAATTCCATCAGAGAATCAAATCCCACAATGGGAGAGAGGCTTGAAAAATGTAATCCTGATCACTAAGCCGATATTAGTGGGTTATATTAACTAAGACAATCCCAATATTGGCTAATAACCCTTGTCTAAATCTTGCAATTGTGATGAATGATATTATATCAAAACATTTAGATATCTTGTTTGATTATGGTGAAATATGTTGCTTATTAGAGAATGAAAAGGTATGGTTTATACAGGGGGGACACTCCAAATATGTTTAGGCTAGTTCAGAGGGAATAGTCAAGACAAATTATACAATGAAGTAACTCCCCTCAAACAGATCCATTAACCAGTCCTGTAGGCAACATTTTGCTTGCCTAAATTGGCAACAGTGGGATTTGGAGAGGCCTAAAATCACAAGACAAGTGTTGCGATTTACATTATTGGCAACAGTTGTTTTTATCTCAATAATCAACACTTCTGGCCTTTTTTTCGTGTTGTGGGATTTGACCATGAAGGAACAGCAGTTTGCACAGATTCTCATGCACCTCTTTTTTTATAGACTGCAACAATGTACTGTTAAAATCTAGATCCTGAAGAGTCAGTTGACCCATCAAAAGAGGGGGAGTCAGAGTCGATACCTGAATACATGAGTGGCATGCAGGTGAGGTGGATTGTGTAGCCTACTTATGTCAGGGTAGAGTAAGGGAAACGGGTGTATAGAATAAGTGGACTGGTCAGGTGAGGCCTGTGAGGGAAGTGAGCAGTTTAGGTTATTGGCCAACAAAGGTTAACAACAAGACGTGTTGTGCTGTCCACCACTTCTCATTGTGTGAGAGGGCTAATTTATATCTACCTCACACTACATTCTGCAGATGACTGACCACATACATCAAATTAGATGCCAATATCATAGGTCTATATGTAGTAGTAAGCAGTGCCAGTGTCCAGCCTTATGGCTATTTCCCTTACCCACAAATATGGTAACTAAGCTCTCTTCTGTTGATGTTCTTGGACTGTATCTTGTCTGACTTGAAGTTGCCACTGGTACCAAACTAGTGTTGGTTGCCCCATCATATGCAACTATCATCAGAGTCAACACATTTGTCTCTTCATGAAGAGTCAAACTATCAATGACTCTGCTGCTGTGGGCAGAGTTAACTGCAGTTATCCATATGAAATCAAATAATTAGGTGAACATCCATGAGTCTTTTTTTCCCAGCGACATGTCAAATTCAAGATTGAGTTTGAGATTGAAGTTATTTTTGGTTACTTCTGTCTTGGTTTAGCTATTCCTATTCCTCTTGCCATATGTGACGTGAATTACATTTCCCTTTAAACCAAAAAAAAAATAATCGCAGAGTTCGTTTTTCATTTCCATTTCATCAAGTTTTCACTTATGTCAAAAATATCTCTGGAATTATAGAGAATTATTCGGTGCAACATTATTCCAGGCAAAACCGCAGCAGTGTATCACTGGGTAATGGGGTCAGGGACCAGGGGAGACAGCACTGCCTGCAACAGAAAATGAGCAGAGACCCCCCAGCTGACAAATGTATCAGGTTACTGTGGTGAGGAAGAACTAAACAAGCTCATAGATTACTCTCCTGCAGAATTCACAAATGTTCATGAATAGGTGACCATAAGCTATTCCCCAGGAGGCTTAGGTTTTGGTGGATAATAAATATCTTTTGGTAAACACAGCTGGTGTATGTGATTAGGGATTGTAATTGCCATCATCAGTCCCTCTACATTCAACTTGATACCTGTCTGATGGAGGCCTGTATGTCAATGGCATCTTTTTTTGGTAATGAAAACACGCTTAAGATGCACTGCCCAAATACCACGTTTTGTCTATATACTGAGGCGGTCTGCTGGGGACAAGAAAGGATCAAAGTGGGTTGATGCTAAAGGCAGTGGGAGATTGGACCTTCATCTGGCTTGTTTTCGGTGAGATGGGTTCTTCATCTGGTTTCTCTCCTGTTTTGTCATGTGGCTATGCTTGCGGACATCAGTGTGAGACATCCAACTTTGCATAAAAGTTCTGTTGGTTCTCGCAAAATTAACATTGATTAATATTAAGGCTAAATTAGCGGATGTCAGAGTTTTGTTTATATAATGGTCTAAATCCCAGGGCACAGGGTCCCCAGTCTATCAAATTGTATACAGGATAGACTAGTAGAGAGCTTAGGTTCTAGACCCATACCTTAGCTTATGGTTGCACACAGACTAGTTGTATATCCAACTTGTCTCAACCTTTTAATGGAGGGAGGGGAGATACATGGTGATTTGCAGAAGACAGACTCATTAGGTGCCTAATTAGGCCTTAGTACAGAGATTGTCAGATATCCAGAACAAATACTTACTCAGCTAGTAATGCTAGAACAACTGGTTACTCCCCTCAGTTTCTAGCCACCTTGCTGTACTAGGCTTAGCTAGTATTGTAGTTCTCTTACAAGATTGTCATCTCTTTTTATCTTACATGTTTAGTTCTTAGGGGAATGATGTCAGAACCTGCTCGATTTAGTACTCTGACCAGGTGTCAGAAAAAAGGTGTTTTATACTCATATATATATGAGGATTTGTAAAAACATTATGGCAGTTGTTATATAATTATTATCATAATTATAATTAGCCTCCTGCTGTTGGTATTTTGACCTTATCAAGCCAAGCCGGTCAGAGACGCACCTTGTCAGAGACGGCACCTGGTCAGAGACGGCACCCGGTCAGAGACAAAAACATTGTCCCAAGGTCGTGAGACACAGCCATGTACTCACTATCACAACAGAATCCACTTTGACAAATACTCTGATATATGAGGCATTGTGCATCTCTTTAATGCCACATTAGGCCTACATACTTTAAAAAGACTGCCGTAACTTGTAGTAACAGTGAAGATAAAGAAAGCTCTGGGGGATTCATTATAATGAGCCGCATCCTTTGATTGCACTTTGATAAACACAAAGATGGATAATCGTTTTCATTTCTGTTTCTCTTTTATATTTATTTTCTATTCAAGTCCAGCACTGTAGACATACAGCAGGTAAGCTCACCAGTGCTGCATGTGATCTTCAGGTTCTATATTCTTAAAACTCTATTTAAGGCTGTGTCTCACGACCTTGGTCCAATGTTTTTGTCTCTGACCGGGTGCCGTCTCTGACTGGGTGCCGTCTCTGACCGGGTGCTGTCTCTGACCGGATGTCATTTGGATGTTTAGTTATGTTCTACCAACAGCAGGAGGCTAATTATACTTACATAACAACTGCCATAACGTTTTTACAAATCATAATATATATGAGTATATGTTAAAAATTAAAAAACACTTCCTTCTGACACCAGGTCAGAGACGGCACACGGTCAGAGACGGCACCCGGTCAGAGACGGCACCCGGTCAGAGACGGCACCCGATCAGAGACAAAAACATTGACTCAAGGTCGTGAGACACAGCCTTAACGTAATAATATTTTGTACCAATACATACCCTGTACTTCAGGGCATACACAGTAAGCTGCTTGAATTTCCATATTGTGATGCTTCTACATCTCAATGAATATGGATTATGACCTTACTAATACTAAGAGGTCAACCATAGGAAGACACCTATACCTATCTAGGGGAAAGTGTTTTGTGATATGGTGCCTGGCACCTGGGCATATTCAACATATTTGTCAATAAAGGGATCCCCTGGCTTACTTGTGTCTTAGTCAACATTCATGAAGTAGATGAGAGCGGGTGGTGCTAATTAGCAATATATATACACTGATACATTTTAATAGTTCCAAAGTGTCTGTGAATTTTCAAAATGTATCTGAGAGTGAAAACAGATGGAGTAATTTTGATACTGGTGTAGGCTGGTAGTGTGGTCAGCTTGTACTTCAACAGCTTTAACCAAGTTAGGCCAAAAAAATATAAAAGGTGTGTTTCAGGTCACATAGTTTGAAAATCTAGGTAGAGTAGGTTGGATATTTCGTTCTTTGTAATTTTTCTTCTTACTTTGGCCTGAAAAGTGCCCAAAAAATGATTCGCAAACTTCAACGCTGACTCGCAGACAACGGCATTCACTTGTGGACTATCAAATTGGCCCTGTTTTGCTAGGTAGGGTCAGGTAACCTGAAACAAGCCTCTTTTTTTGGCCTTACTGGAATAACACTGACCCTACAATGAGAACCCATCAAATTCCATTTACTCAGAGCATTTCATGTACAGCATGCTGATGACTGCACCCTTTGTAGTTGGCCTTGAACTGCTGGTCGCAATTATCTTTGGTGGAAGAGTAACTTGACTCCAGTGTCAGATGTAAGATCACATGACAAAACATGATGCCACTTGGGAGGTCAACCCTCTTTGGGGGACGGGGGGTGAAGCCTGAAATGGCAGAGCGTGCATTCTAACTAATTATAATGACTGGTCTGTGGGATTACAGATCAATTTTATGGGAAAGTTTAACAGTTACGAGCAAAGCTCTTCTCAACGCCCACTCAACTCAACACAAAGGGATTGTTGACACTGTAAGCCTTTGACGGTAGGGTTTTTTCATCATTGTACATAGGCTGACAGTTTTATTTTTCCTGTGACGCTTTACTGCAGCAGAGACAGTGGAGGAGATGCAACAGGGCCCAAGCACCCTGCTGGTGGTTGGGTGGGAAATAGAAGAAGGGTCCGTCACCAGATGTCCCCCATCTCCTTTGAGCAGGAAATAATCTACATATAAATGTCGCATTACTATAATTCAGCAAAATAAGGAACATATAGCAAACCTAGAACCCATTAAGACAAGTCAAAATATCTTAAGGGCCACATTTAGTATAGTCCCCCCTCTGCTTTGCACTAGCTATTGCTACGGGATCACCTACTGGCCTACATAACCACAGCATAGTAGGGGAGCAAAGTAGCACAGAGATCGATGCACAGGTCGCCAGTGTTGTAACCGGATTGAAGTACCCTTCTTTCAATACCCACCTACCCCCCATCAGGTGTTGCTATGAACAATATATTATCTTCAGAGACACTCAGATGGTGACATTTAGTGCCAATCTAAAAGCGGCTGTGGGTAAGTAGGGTAATTCTGGTGAATCTGTGGCTTCTCCACCATACACAACCACCACTACCACTGCCTTTACACACTGATTAGGTAGGGTGTAAAGTTGAGCCTGCACTAACACCAAACCCTCTTACATCCCGCCCTGATAAAGACCACATTCATATGATAAGACCATATTCTCTTCCTCCCAATTGTCATAATGCTTCTTCCCTTTGGTTGTCGGTATCTTTGCCTAAATCTGTCTGTTTATGTCATAGTGTTGTATTGCTTATTGCCCCTTCCACTGTCTATTGAAGGACCTCAATCAATAATGAAAGTCCTTTAAGGCCTCATGATAAGAGATACCAGAAAGCAAGAACAGTGGTAGACACAGCACAGCATTTACAGTGTCCTAGTGACATAATGCCAGGCTCCTCCTGTAGATGTTGATAGTAGCTGAGGAGATATCTCATGATAGTATATCACCTGCAGGAGCCATGAGGATGCCCAGTAAACAAAAAACGTTATACCACATTTTATAATGTAATATAACGTTATATACCGTTTCTCTAAGGCTGCTTACTATGGCAAAACGTCATATCAAGTTTTAAAACTTTATTTTGACGTGATCAGAAAGTGTATCAGTGTGCAGATGATCTTAGGTATTTAAGAACAAACTCCCAGATCCTCCAGTGGGGCTGTATGCATCCAGCTAATCTCCAGATTGCTAGTTATCCCCAAAGGGGTGTGGTGCCTTGCATCGTCCGTCCCCACACCCAGGGAGGGAGGAGATCCCTGCCTCGTTGGGTGAGAGGCCCGCACCCCATGGACCACCCTCCAGGGTCAGTCCTGGAAGTGGGTTGTCATGGAGAGCGTGGACATGTGGCATGTGCGTGGAATTCCAGATGGGCCTTGGCCCCCCCCCCCCCCGAAAAAATAAAATAAAAAAGAGAAAAAGAGAGGAGAAAAGAGGGGGAAAAGAGAGAAGGGAACAATACCATATAGACACAGCCTAGACCATCAGCCTTTTCTTGGGGGGGAGGCATGCCCCCAAACTCTCCTATGGCTGCTGCGCTTCAATTGCGCTGTGCGCGGGAACATACAGTAACTCCTTGGGTGGCCAGGTTTGGGCCCCGCCTTTGGAAAATCCTGGATCCACAACTGTTAATGAAGCAGATCACAGTTTAAAGATATTTCCAAATAAGGTTTATAGCATCCCCGTCCACTCATAAGGAGTACCTTGCACATTCTATCAGCATTTTCTTAGTTCCCCATAATTATAAAAGCTCCATATAACTTATTCTGCAAAAGTCTCTCTTGCCGGAAAAGGGTCACACAAAATATAAAGAAATTATCATACCTCAACCATTAATTTAGGTAGAAAGTAACTTTGTGAGGTGAATGGCCTCCACCTAGACCACCACATAGGCAACACTCAGTTTGACGATACAGTAATTATTGCTAAGTCATTCAATGTTGATGCCCTAAAACCCTTTTGTAAATGATATATGACTATATCTACGACCCTTAAGTCATAAATGCGACAATATAAAGCCTGTGCCTCAAGACATACATAGTAAGCTGCTAACAATTCCATATTAGGATACGTCTACACCTTAATAAATATGGATCATGACCTAACTGAAACACAGGGGTCAACCATGGGCTGATTAACCGCCACATTAGGAGGGAAGTGGCTGTGATGTGTTGTACCAGAGCCCTGGCACCATACTAGATGATATATTTGTCACTGTAAATAACCAACACAGAGATCCCTTGGCTCATATGGGGACCATGGTCTACAGCTTTATGAAGAAACATACATCAGATGATGATCTTTTCATGTGCACATATAACATACTTCTCCTGCTCACATCTATAGAAAATGGCATGCATTGAATTATATCTTTTAACATCTCACTTCCTTTACCATCCTTTATGTAACAAAACTGACCATCCGTGGGGAACTCATTGACTTCCGTTAATCTCAGGGTGACTTCTACAGGTGCAGCATGCCCGCTGACTGTGTCCTCGGTGGCTGGTCCAGAAAATGCTGAGCAATCGGAGCAGAAGATGAAAAATAAGACCAGGCGTTAAAAACTGGGATGTATTTTATGGTCTTTCTTTGGTTGACGAGTAACTTGACTTGGGTGTCAGGTGTGAGATGACATCACAAAACATGGTGTCACATCGAAGGTCAATCCATTTGGGAAAGGACGGATATTTTCATAAATTAGGGTTTACAACCTAAAATATGGAGTTCAAATCCATATTTAGGATTGGTAACTGATAAGTGAACGAACGGGAAGAAACTCGTTTAATTTTATTTTTAGTGTTATCGATAACCCTTTAAATGTTATCGATCTTGTAAACGGTGGCTGCCATTTTACTGTTGGGTTACAGTAAGTGATGCATGATGTCAAAACATGAAGCGTCGATACAATGCTGTCCCAAAGGTTGAGTTTAGAAGTTTTTTGAATCCTTCCTTTTTAATGTAATGCCGGACTGTCCACCTAAAATGTCTCAGGTCAGGCAAATTGACTGATGTTACCAGATGCCCACTCGGAAAGAGATTTTCAAATATTCCAATGAGAACTGCCTTAACAAATAATGGTGTTTTTCATTTCAACCCTTTAGATGTAAGACACTTTGTTAGAAAAGAAGATCCAGAAAAGGCTGAAAAAGGGCGTTATGAAGCATGCAGCTTAAGCCTGAACAACACCTTTTCTCTAGCAAAAATACCTTCTCACGAGCTCAAAAGACTGGAGTGTGGGATTACGTTATTATCAATTCTCAACTTTACCTTTCATATGGAGAAGTATCCATTGAAATAGCAACTTATTAGAGAGCATTATGCATTGTTCTTATAGGAATTGAAAAAAAGAGTAGCTGATAAAGGCCCATGTTTTGCCTATACTGCATTAGATGTACGGCAGATCTTGGGATTATCGACCATGAGCTTTAAAAACAGGACCAGTTTTTAGACTTCATGAATCTACAGAAATAGAGGGAACTGGCCAATAAAATCTCATAAGGAGAGAATCCGCTGGGACTAATGAAGATGTAAGTATACGTGACTAGGTCCAAAAAAAAAAAAAAGTTTACGGCATAATTTATCCCGGTTCTGGGGAACCCCCTTATGGTAAATCTGTAGCATTTCCACCTCAACCACCACCATCACCCCATCACCTTCACACACTAATAAGGTAGACTATTAGGTTGAGCCTGCATTCACATCAACCCCTCATACATCCTCCCCTAATAAAGGCCACGTATTTAGGTAGTAGCGCACCTTTCTCCTCCCATAGATCAACATTAATGCTTGTTCCTTTGTTTGCTTGTCTGTATCACTGCCCTCATTGTCCCATTGATGTCAATGTACTTGCATATTTCATTGTTTATCGCCTATTGCATTGTCTCCTGATAATAAAATTACAGGTAGCTGTAATTGATCATTGATATAATGCAATGATGACAAGAAAGGTTTTTTCCTCAAGGGTTGTTTCTTAATATTGAAGTCGGTCATTCCAGATAGACATGTAGGAACATCTTTGTGTGTATGGATGGTGTGTTAATCGTAACTGCTATGCAGATGTTAAATCAATATGTTATCTCTAACCTGGTCCCAAATATGGGACATTTGGATCTAGTCCTAACAAATGAGAAAAAAAGAGAATAGTAGTAAGTTGTAGGGGCATGATATTACATATTAATCTCATACACGGTATTTCCGGGTAACGTCTGTTTACTCGGCTTCTCCACCTGGAGCTAGTGCACACAGTTCCCGGGAGAGGGCGCAGGTCCTCTTCAGGTGACCGTGTGCCGCTCTCAGGTGGGCGGCCGACCCACCCACCTGGCCACGTGATCTAAGAGCCGGTGTTATATAAGACCCATGTGTTTACCTTGAACGGCAGTCAGTGCAGGCCCGACTGACGAGAGACTTCACATGTCCAACCGTGCGGACAGAGTTGTATGCTAAGAGTTGTATACTGACCGTTTCCTCTATTTATAGAGAAACCTGATCCACCTGTGTGTATTCATTCTACACTGATCGTTCCCTAGTAAAGGAACTAGAGTTGTTATTCTTGTGAATAAAGATAGATATATTCTCGCACCTGGAAACTGCCGTGATCGTTGTTCTTTAACCTAGAGTTAATTACGAACCACCACACTGGTGCCGTGACCAGTAGCAGTAAAGGTAGCAGAACAAGCTAGTTGTTCGAGAATATGTTCGGGTTATACTGAACAGGAAGTCCTTGAGTGGACAGACAGTCCTTTAGTGGACAGACAATGGCTACCGGTGGTAGCCTGGGCGGCTCTGGCCCAGAGCTGAGTGAAGGGGAGTTGGAATCAACTCGCCTGGAGGTGCCAGGGATGGACCCTGGGGAGGGCTTGAAGCCAGAGCAGAAGAAGAGGAAATTGCAGGATCTTTCCTGGGTGGAACCCTATGTAGGGGATGAGAGATTCCAGAGGGAATATGACGAGCGTTTGGCTCGGGAAGAGGATGACCTCTACTGGGAAAATGTCCGATTGGACAAGCAGTCAATGGAAGATCAGTATGCTGCATTGACTGAGGAATTGACTTCCCTGGTAAAAGAAAGGGACGAGATCCTCTCTGAGAATCAGAGGGTAAAAGGAACTCTGATAGAAGAGAGAGAACGGTTGATAGAGGACAACCGGTATATGAAAAAGAAGGTTGCTCAGGAATCGCATGAATACCAAAAGATTCAGGCAAAGATTGCTGAGAACCAGAAGGAGAATGACCATTCAGAATCTCTTAAGGAGAGATATGAGAGGGAGTTGAAAAAATACTCTAGAGAATGGTATGCCTTGAAGAAGGGGACAGAAGAGCTTGAGAAGGGCAGAGACCAGCTGGTCAAAGATAACGAATCCACCAGGATGCAAATCCTGGAGGAAACGGAAGAGTTAGAAAGGAAACGGAAAGCTGAGGTGGAGGCTGTCTGTTCCCTTGAAGCCAGGAAAACTCTCCTGCGGGGTGAATTGTCGAAGGCAATGGAACAGCAGGGGGAGGAACAAGTTCCAGCTGTCAGGCCGGAAACTGTTCCGGATAGTACTCCTACTACTAGTAAGGGGGAAGCATTACCTCAATTCGATCCATTTATTAATGATAATGGATTAAGGAATGTGGAAGACTCTGTGTATAAGAACAGAGAGAAAGATTCAAGGAGAGTGAATGTTACCGGGCGCTCTCTTGGATGGGAAACAGTTAATCATGCCAGTATTGGTCCGGTTAACAGGGAAATGTCTCCAGAGGAGGAAGTGTCTCGACATTATAAAAATAAATTTCGAGATGAAGTGGTGAATCATAGTTATGGCTCATTGAACCCCTTTGCGGGAGATGACCCGGCTCTATATGGGAATCCGGGAGGTTATGATAGCAAGGGTAATTATAGGTATTGCCCAGATGCAACTTATTCGTACCCACCTCCGGCCACGGAAACACACTCGGGAGTCAATAAAGATCCTGAGATTAGGCCGAGGGATAGGATGAATAAGGGGACCCAACCGGGAACAAAGGGAAGGACAAACCCGGTGCATAAAAACACTGAGGGATTGTCAGGCTATCAAGGCCCACGCTTTGATGAGGGTTCAGAATCTGAATCAGATAAATCATCTGACGATGTACCCAAGAGAAAGGTTCCTTTGAACCGGCGGGTCACAATGACCCCGGCGGAGCACCGATTACATAATCGAGACCCCGCCATAGGTAATTTGGGACTAGATTGCTCTAGCCGAGGTCAAGACGGTACAGACCTACTGGCTTGGAGTAGACGCATGTCGGGTCAATTAGTGCATTCTAATTATGCCGCTAAAAGAACTGCACGTGTGACTAAGCCTTACAGGGGTGTACGACCCTGGAAGGAAGAATATCAATCACTTCTAGATGATTGTAAGTACAATTGCTGGAACAAGGAGGAATCCTTGGGAGCTTTTGTGATATGGTTGAGTGACGGCCCGGGTAAGATAGTGGTTGAAGAATGGAGGGACACTTACGGGCCGGAAGCTACATACGACCAGCTGGAAGTATTAGCTTGTTATACCTTTGGGAAAATGGTGACAGTAGATCACTGGACTCTGTTTCAGAGAAGAACGCAGAAACCGAAGGAATCTGCTAAAATTTTTGGGCTGGAATTGCAGCGATTATTGCGGCAGGCTAGGCCAGAATGGAGTAGGGATGCTGAATATTACATAGAATCCCTATTTGTAAGATTTATTAGTGGATTGAGTGATCCCGAACATGCTAAAGTTTGTGGTAGAGCTTGGGAAGCTGGGTCTTCCTTAGCAGATTTGTTCATGGCGATTGATCAACATGACAAAAAGAAGATACTGTTGGCTGGTATGATACCCGCTAATAGGGGGCAGCGCGTCTCTGGAATTGAACATTCCTTAGATGGAGACGATTCTTCCGCGGAAGAATCTGAAGGGGAGGAGAGAGTAGACGCCCTTAAATTCAAGGGTCGACAGAAATCTAACTCAACCCCAGCTTCCGGGAAACTTCCTAGTAACAAAGGTTATTCGGAAACCACCCGGAAACCCGACATTCGGGAGCCTCAGACTGAACCCAGTCAGAAAACCCAGACCCCGGAGACGACCACTCCGGATAAAACAAATGCGTCAGGAAACTCATTAAATACCTTAATGGAGTCCATGATTAAACGCATGAACGAGGTGTTTGATAATCAAACCAGGCGCCGCCCTAGGGTCGATCGTAACACCGTCCAGTGTTACAGATGTCAAGTCAAAGGGCACTTTGCATCTGAATGCAAAGCCGAGAAACCTGTTTTAAGAAGTGAGGTTTCGGGAAATTAGAGGGGGTTACCGGGGATGGCAGGACGGTAACCCCTGAGGAAATATGTCAGATTATCACCGACGTTGGCGGTGAAGATTCATTAGCAGTGAATGCGTCCAGCAAGAAGGGAGATGGGACCGTACATCCCGGAAACCATGAGGCTGGGGAGACTGGTACAACAGGCGCCCAGGGGTGCGCGTATGGGAAACCTAGTGCCAGTTTAGAGGAGTCAATAACCAAAGAGTTGGTTAAGGTTGGAGGAACCAGGCTTCCCCCGGGCCATCCTTGTCTGGAACACCTGAAAGGATGTGGATTCGACCTGGGCACTGATAGTGACCTTCACCGGTTTACTAGGAATCCCTCAGTAACTGATGGGAAGAGGTGGTACGTTTCCTGTTCTGTACAAGGAAAGACTGGGGAGTTTCTTATGGATACTGGAGCTAGCCACTCCATGGTCTCTAAGAGATTCATCAGCTTATTGCCGAATATGTGTGAGAACCTCACAATGAGGGTAAACGCATGTACGGCCGATGGTACCAGAATGAGGACATTTGGACGGACTTTTCTGATAATCTCTGTGGCCGGGAAAGAATTTGTTTGGGCCCCGACCATAGCTGAGATTGAAGATGATGGTATTCTTGGTTTGGATTTTGCGGCGCTTTTCGGTGCGACTTTGAATCCGAAAAGTGGGAAGTTGAAAATTGAATACCCGTATGATATGACCATACTCTGTAAGTTGAGAGTGATAAGTAGTGTCGCTAGTGTGGCACAGACTGTGAAGATTCCCCCGGGAATGACCTGTGACGTGTTAGTCAGTTCAGGGAGGCTAATCCAGAAAGGATTAGCGGTAATCGAGCCGGATATGGCTGTATTATCCCGGAAGGGATTGGAATCTGCGGATACCCTAGTAGGGAATTCCAGATGGACAGTGACACCCATTTCCAACCCCGGAAACTCCACAGTATATCTTGAGAAAGGCACTGAAGTTGGGAAAGTGATACTTGCGGAGGCAGTCACCGGTAGCCACCAAGACCTGAGGTTAGAAGAAGGAGGGGAAGAGGAATTGCATGAAGAGTAACTAAGTTGTTAACAGGATCGTCCATAACGGATGAGAATGATCAGGAAGCCCTAAAAGCTATGCTGAAGAGATGCAGGCAAGCTTTTGCGGCCCCAGGGGAACCCCTGGGGAGAACCAATAAGGTATTGCATGAAATTAAAACCGGGGATAACCCCGCTTTTAAGATTCCTTATAGGAGATTACCCCTCAAGAAGAAGATTGTAGCTGAGGAAGAGATAGCGAAAATGCTGAAGGATAATGTTATTGTTCCCAGCATGAGCCCTTGGTCCTCCCCTGTGTGTATGGTAACCAAGAAGGACGGTAGCATACGGTTCTGTATTGATTACCGGAAACTGAATGGGTTGACTAAGAAGAACTCCTATCCTCTTCCTAGGATAGATGAGACGATTGATTCCCTGGGAGGGAATGAATGGTTTTGTACCCTGGATTTACAGTCCGGGTATTGGCAAGTAGGCATGAAGCCTGAAGATATGGAGAAAACCGCGTTTTCTAGCCATATTGGGTTGTTTGAATATAAGGTAATGCCGTTCGGGTTATGTAACGCGCCGGCCACCTTTGAAGCCATGATGGAGACGCTGTTAAGTGATTTATTATGGCGGAAATGTCTAGTTTACCTGGATGACGTAATTGTGTTTGGAAAGACCTTTGCGGATTGTTTAAGTAATTTAGAGGAAGTCTTAAACCGAATCATGTCTAACGGTCTCAAATTGAAACCAAAGAAATGCAATCTGTTTAAGAAGGATATTAACTACCTAGGGCGGATTATTTCCACCGAGGGGGTTAAGGCGGATCCGGAAAAGATCAGGAGTGTAACTGAATTGGAAGTCCCCAGGGGTCCTAAACATGTGCGATCCTTTCTAGGATTCTGCTCATACTATAGGGATTTCCTGCCGGGGTATTCCCGGGTAGCCTATCCGATCCAGTGTTTGTCACACTGGACACCCGGAAGTAGGAAGGAGGAGTTCCCATGGGGGAGGGAACAGGACACAGCTTTCTTAGCAATAAAAAAGTTGTTTGTAGAGACCCCGGTGTTAAAGTATCCTACCCCGGATGGTCACTTTGTATTGGATACAGATGCTAGCAATGAGAGTATTGGGGCCGCCCTCAGTCAAGTCCAAGGCGGAGTGGAGGTTCCCATTGCCTTTGCTAGTAATACTATGAGTAAGACCCAGCGTAATTACTGTACCACTAAAAGGGAATTGTTGGCTGTGATAGTTTATACTAAAAAGTTCAAACATTTCCTTTGGGGGTCCGATTTTACGCTAAGAACAGATCATTCCTCTTTGAGATGGTTATTGAATTTCAAAGATGCGGAAGGAATGATTGGACGTTGGCTAGCACACCTTTCCGAGTTCGATTTGGAGCAAAGTCAGATCCAGCATAGAGCTGGGGTAAAGCATGTAAATGCTGATGCACTTTCCCGACGTCCTATCAGGAAGTGCGAAAACACCAACTGTGATGACTGTGGTCAGCATGAAGCTGTCATAGCCGGAGCAAGGATTCCCTTTGAGATCAAGGGAACTGGGGTTCTGGAGTGGTCCATGGGAACCATCCGGAAATTCCAGGAAAAGGATCCTAACCTTAGCCGGTTGTTGGTATTGGTACCTAGGAAGATACGGCCCCCGCGGCCTGAGATTTCCCTGGAGAATCGGGAAATGAGACGACTAATAGCTCAATGGGCAGAGCTAGAGGTCCAGAGCGGAATCATCTACCGGTGGAAGATTAATTCATCCGGTAGGAGAGTCCGGCAAGTGGTAATACCTTCCGGTATGAGGAGGGATGTTATGTATTATTGCCATGGACACCTGACCAGTGGACATTTTGGAAAAAAGCGTTCCCTGGAACGTCTGAAAAGGAGATATTACTGGCCAGGGATGAGTAGTGATCTATTAAGATGGATTGCTACTTGCCCGGATTGTTGTAAAAACAAACCTGGGCCTGGGATGGGTAAAATGCCTTTGTCCCAGGAGTTGTTTGGTGTAAGATTTGCGCGAGTCGCCATAGATATTATCAGTGGGTTTAAAACTACCCCTGAGGGTAATACTTGTATGATGGTCGTCACTGACTATTATACTAAGTATACGAGAGTGTTTCCATTAGCGGATCACAAAGCAGCAACCTGTGCAAAAGCTTTTGTTAAAGGTTGGGTATTGCATCTTGGGGTTCCCCTAATGATGCATAGTGACCAAGGTCGGGAATTTGAATCTGATCTTTGGCAGGAAATGTGTCACCGACTGGCGATTTGTAAGACGAGAACAAATCCCTATCGACCACAAAGTGATGGAATGGTTGAGAGATTCAATCGTACATTGATTCAGGTGTTGAAATCCCTGGTGAATGATAGAATGGATGACTGGGATGAGCAGTGTGATTATGTATGCCATGCATATAATAGCACTGTCCATTCTAGTACTTCCTGTTCCCCGAATCTATTAGTTTTCGGGGAAGATTTGATAATGCCCGCGGATCTGGTATTCGGGGTGGTTGGAATGAACCCGGAAACCCCCTGCCATGTGATGTTTGTGGAGTCATTAAGAGATCAATTCAAATATGCTTATGAATTGGTGAGAACTGAACTGCAGAAGAATGCTACCTGGCAGAAGACCGGCTATGATCTAGGCCTTAAGCCGCGACGATTCAAAGTTGGTGATCAGGTAGTAAGATTACATGAGCCGTTATCGACTCTGAAACTTGCTAGTAATTGGGACGGCCCCTTTGTGGTTACCCGCATAGTAAGTGACAGTACTGTAGTGATACGTTCATTACAAGGAAAGATGTATAAATCTAATGTAGCTCGACTAAGAGAGTGGAAGGGGAGAGATTTGTCCCTGGACTCGTATGAGTTGGAAGTTGATACTTTGATAGAGGAAAGTGAACAGCGGAAATTAGTGAAGGAACCTCCCCGGAAACGCGGGAGGCCGCGGAAGGAGGTTTCCCGGAAACTAATGGTGCAGAAGTCCGTCATCCCAAAAAGATCCGGGAAGAAGGCGGCTAATAAAGTCTCGCTGGCTGAAGGGAAAAGGACCCGGAAGAGTGTGGTTAAGGCTAAATCCACTCTGGAAAAAGCGTGTCCTAGAACCAGGTCTAATGTTATGCCTAAAAACATAAGACGCAGTCCCCGGTTACTAGCCAGGGACGGTATAACCTAAGCCGGTACACAACGAGTGTGGTGTCCTGTAATCTTGTTAAATATTTAAATGTTGTAATCAGTTATGTGTGGAAGTAAGTACGGTCGGAATGATCGTGATAGTCCCCCTGTCAAGGATCCCATGGGTGATGGACGGATAATCCGGTGAATGTGCTTTATTATGCCATTCATATATATTTCATTGATACTCTCAACGAGTTGACAGAGCGTAAGGATTAACACGTGGAATAAAGGTACCTGTTTACAATTAAACGCGCGGTGACCTGGTTCCAAGGAACTGGGTCACGGGACGCGCGGGGTTGCGCATGCGCGGTGGCGCGCCTTATATAAGGCCCGCGGAGCGGCGGGAATCGCCAGTTGGGGTTGAGAGGCGGTCCAGAGCAGACGTGAGAGCTCGGACACGACCATTGTCGCTGTGGGGAGGTGGATCCCCTATAAATCCATCAACAAACACTTTTCTTGAGTGTGAAACAAAAACATGTCCTCCGAGACAGACCACCAACAGGTGGACCCTCTTCAAGAGGGCGACTCCGCTAGCGGAGGAAATGAGGTTGTTAATCAACCTGACCTCGTGGACCAGGAATCTCTGGATTTCCTGGGACAAGGGGAGATAATGGACGTTGACGCTGACTCTCAGTCACCGCTTCGCCCTGCTAATGTCGCCGCCAATTACTTGGAAGGTCTAGACATTGAGGCCATCAGCCCTGCTGACGGTCGCGCTGATACCGGTGAAGCTGAGTATCAGGATCCGGGTCTATTGTACCATGGAGAACCGCCGGCGGACGTTGAAAAACCCCGCCCGGCCGTACCAACACTAGGAGGCTTCATGTCCAATTACGATGGACGTGAAGTAGAACTGCACGAGGACGTGCTAAGACTCACGGCGGAGGGAGCTCCCCGCCGGATTGACCCGCTCACGAGCCAGGCGATATTGCTCTTCCTGTTAGTGGAGGAGCAGGAGGAGATGCCCCCGGACTGGTTTGTGTACTGGGAGGCACTCCAGAAAGGACTACGCGTATGCTACTGCTTACGACGAGCTGTCTTCGATTTGCATATCGCAGACATAAAGCAGTTAATGCCCGCACTCCCAATTCTGTCTCTGGACCCGAATTGTGGAGTTGCCGGGATGTTGTTGACTGGGGTCAACAGATACCGGGCACGAATCGGGAAACTCCGAGAGCCGAAAACCCGGAAGGAGTACGAGATTGCTGCCGCTAATACGCAGGGGGTAGTTTCGTATGTCCTGGATGTAGCCACTATAGAAGACTACATGGATTCTCACAACGTCAAACGAGATATTGCCATATCTTGTTTGGTTGATGAGGCGGTTCGTACAGTACGAACCAGATCTTCCAGTGCGGAGGAGAAGGCGCGAATAAAAGCGCTGAAAGCCACACCTAGGGGGCGCGGCAGTAAAGGTGAGAGGGGGGCCTCAAACCGGTCAAGCTCGGCCGACAGTAACCAGTCGGACGAGTTTGTCCAGGAGAGAGGACGTCAGGCTCGCCGGAACGAGAAGGCAAGATTAGCTAACTTGCCGGACTCTGTATTAGCAGAGGGATTACCGGAACAACCTTCCGGAGGACAGCCCGTTATTCCCCGGGCTGAGGAGGTAACGGATGAGGCTATGGACATAAACGAAGCCAATACTCCGGAGCCCTCCAACACCAACACCACCACCACCACCCCGGCCCTTGTGGCAGACATGACCGCCGCCGCGGGAGCAGCGGCCGCCGTGGCGGCTGCGCTGGTATTTAATCCAGCACGTCTCAGCCCTCTCCGTAGTCCGGCTCATTCGGATCCGGAAGAGGGAGAGGTTCCGGCTAACGCTGAGGAACCAGGAAATGCCCCAGAGGACCCCATCCCGCCTAATGACGTGATGAGGCGGGTCTGGCAGAACGCGAACAATAAGTTCCGCGTGTTATTCCCAATTCATGGGAACAGTGTCCGATTGGTCCTACCAATTTCGGATGTCCACTTGCGATCAACTGTAAAGGTCAAAGTGACGATGAGGATTGGATCCGGAATACCCCCCGGGACCGTCCTCCGTCTGCTTTTTATCAGCAGTGGCTAGATCAACTCAGGATCCTGCCGGATACTTACTACAGTAAGGAGCAGAAGGAAAAACTTCTTTTTGCGATTAACCGCTGGTATAGCCAACGGGAAAGAAACTGGTGCCCATTCGCTACGTGTGTAAACACGATTGGCACAGACAGAACCGTGTTTGTAACAAAGCAACGGTTTCTGCGTCACCTCTGTGAAAATCACATGCACCACTGTGTGGTGTACCACTGTGATATCACAGTAGGTAGGGAATCCCAGCTGTGTAACGGGTGTTTAGAACCCCGGAGAGGTGAGCTCATGCGCCACATGAAGGATTGCCATAACATGGGAATCAGTGTAGCTCGCAATCGTGTGAATGCGCTACATGATGCCGTATGTGACCAGTACAAGTCACTCACGGAGGAACAAAAGGCTAAGATCCGGCCGGCAACTCCCTTCTACTGCGAGGTCGCAGATGGGAAGTTCAAAGCCAGGATTGCCAGAGTGGACGGACGACATAAGTTCGCCATGAATGACGAGGAATATACGGTGTTATGCACTACCCGTACTTCCCGCAGAGGTGGCGGTAGTTTCCGTCAGCCGGAAACCCGGGGTAGTTCCCGGGGGAAGAGCCGGTCCGCCCGCGACCGCTCTCGATCTCCTGCGGTCTCACCTGGACCAAAACGGAGACATGCCGGATCCAATTTGGAGGATCTCGATAATTCCTACTATGGGATTTATCATGCCCCGGAAGGTCGCGACTATTATCGCGAGTATCCAGACCCGCTGTTTACAGACCGGAAAGATCGGAAACGTGATTCCGGCGGTCAAGCGGCGGCGACTAACATGGATTACCGTTCTAGACGTCTGAGCAGTTCAGACAGTGCCAACAGTCAACCTGACTGTGGAGGTGCCCGGCCTAAAGAACCGGCTACCAGAACAAAGGCTTCCCTGCCTTTGACGTACCATCTGGGGACAACTGCAAAGCTAACCCCCAGGGACGTCCGGTCACCCACTACCCCAACTCGGGACATGCAGGGCTTGACCGTGAAAACTGAACCAAAATCACTAATCTCAGTGGTAACGCCTCGGGGCATAACTGTCCCGAAGGCTGCAGCGGTTGCGAAAGCGCCGCAAGCGGATGTTAAACCCGTGATTCCTGCAGCCCAGGAGCCGGTTGTCATCCAGCCAGTCGCGGGCACCTCCCGCACGGAAACTACCGGTGGCGTAAAGTTAAAATACGTCCCGATAGTCAACTACTTCTCTAGGGAAGAGAAGGCGAGCTGCGAAGTGGGACAGAGAATTGTAACAGAATTCCAGGAGTCCCAACGCGAGCTGGCGGTGGAGTATAACACCAAAATGTTAGGCCTGTTCACGCATGGCCTAAAGATTGCCCACCGGGAGGAGAAAGCATTGGTCGCTGTGGGCAATGCTGACTACTTGGCTAAAAAGTCAAGGGAAGCTGCTTCAGGCCAAAAGACTGCTGAGGCCGCCGCAGGGTTCGTTCAGCAAGAGAACGAGAAGTTAACCAAACGGTTACAGGACATGAACGTAAAATTTTACGGGGTGTTCGGCGTGACTATCGATACCTGGGATGGCACAACTGAGCACGCGCTTGCTTTAATGAGGGCAAGAGATGAACCTTTAGGTTAAAAAGACTAATAAAAGGTTCTGAGTCCATTTCTAATTTTTTTAGGAATAGAGGAGGGAACTATAATAGTTTCCGGATAGATTAATTGTTGTTTCATTTAATCTGACGTCATAAATTGTTTATGACGGGGTATCCCTTTTTGAGGGGAGGGGCATCTTTTTAGAGGCATATGGATCAACGCGGGGGGAACCTTCCGTGGAAGCTCTGGACTTACCTAACTACTCAACTCTCAACTATAGCCTACCGATGGGGAATCAGGACTCCACCGGGAAGCTACCAAACTAACGTCCCTGAAACTAACTTTTGGGATACGTTACCATGATGTGTTCCTGATACTATTATGCTGAGTTATAAACTGTTCCCGTCCAAAGGATTACGTGTCAAACAGACAATGCTCGTGGTTCCAGATCTACTTATATATTTCATGAACATTCCTGGAGCTAGGATTACGTGTTAAACGGACAGTACTCGTGGTTTCCAGCCGGATTATAGTTATATATGTCATGAACTTTACTGGAGCGAGGACGGGATACTTATCGAGCTGTATACATATGAACTTACCTTCGGGTGATATTTATCCAAGAAACAGTATTAAGAAGAGGAGAGCACCTCACTCATTCGTCTATTAGAAGCGGAGAGCACCTTGACCACAACTAGATCACCAGTAAGCTATATTTAATTGTAAGGGTTTCCGGGTACACTGCCAGGTTACTCATTAAAACGTTTTTAATATATAAAATATATCATTATTATGTGATACATATCACCTCAGGTGTTCCAATAAGGTATTCTCATATTTACCTTATGGATCGGGTTTCATAATATGCTATATATGAAGATTGTATGATCTGATAAGCTAGGAAACGTGGCTACCCGTAATGTTTATATGAAGTCGTTAAGACTATGTGTATATACTAAATATACCGCCAGGTATTGTCGTGTGTGTTGACTCTGTTGTATGTTGCGAGAGATATTAATACTCCGGTTATATAATCGGATTACCCGGCTTAAAACAAAGGCTGTGGTTACTGTTATCCATTGTGTGAATGTTTTCATTAAATCACAAATCAATGTAAGACGCTGGTGGTTGTGAGTCCTTATCAGGACTGGTTTTTAATAACTTTTCTGTTCAACTTAAATATATACACACCCCACGCGCATTTTTTTAATAACCGAGTAAGGAAACTTCATAAGGAAGTCATATCGAAATGTGTCAAGCCGTTCGATTGTATGTATGATATTATATTCACTTGTCATAAAACATACCTAAATCATCTATTATGGTTGCTATTACAGTGTAATGCCATATTTATATTGAGTTTGATGATCTCGCTTGTGTAGTATGTCGTGTTAATATGTTACGCCCCTAGTTACTGTATAGACAATAACTATAAAGTCGTTGTTCTAAAAGGTTTTCTATGTACTAAGAAAACAGTATATATGTTCGTTACCACCTAGTTTTGTCTAGGGGGGGTAGTGTAGGGGCATGATATTACATATTAATCTCATACACGGTATTTCCGGGTAACGTCTGTTTACTCGGCTTCTCCACCTGGAGCTAGTGCACACAGTTCCCGGGAGAGGGCGCAGGTCCTCTTCAGGTGACCGTGTGCCGCTCTCAGGTGGGCGGCCGACCCACCCACCTGGCCACGTGATCTAAGAGCCGGTGTTATATAAGACCCATGTGTTTACCTGGAACGGCAGTCAGTGCAGGCCCGACTGACGAGAGACTTCACATGTCCAACCGTGCGGACAGAGTTGTATGCTAAGAGTTGTATACTGACCGTTTCCTCTATTTATAGAGAAACCTGATCCACCTGTGTGTATTCATTCTACACTGATCGTTCCCTAGTAAAGGAACTAGAGTTGTTATTCTTGTGAATAAAGATAGATATATTCTCGCACCTGGAAACTGCCGTGATCGTTGTTCTTTAACCTAGAGTTAATTACGAACCACCACAAAGTTATTCACTTTTGACTGTAGAAGGTTCCTTAATTTGTACTGTAATTCACAAGAATATTCCTCTTTTCAGTTTGATGAAGAGCCTGTCATTGTTAGCAATGGAGAGGGAAGTGGGTCCCTTATTCAGCATGCCATCTGTGTGTTAAAGGCTGGTACATGTCAGAGGTGTTTCTGCAGTAAGAGCATGCCTCCACTGTCAGTCTGGCACGTGTCTCCATATCGGTATCAGAAGAAACCCCCTATGTAAAATCAAGTGTTTTACTTATCTACTGTAAATGAGACATAACACGTCCTTCCAGTTCTAAGTCCAAATCATACTGCTTTATTTCTCTCTCTTTTCCACCAAACACAGTTTACAAAACATGTATCAACATGAACTCACTCCAGGGCTGTCCTCACCTGCCCATATACAACAATGCTCACAGTCTTAAGCCTATGTCAACATACACACGCCACACCTGTACTAATTGGTCTCCTTACCTGTATGTACAGGTAAGGCCAGCCGTGACCTGTCAGGTGTGCTACCCCTACTCTGACTATTAATGAAATATTAATAACATTTCTTACTTCATGACTTCTTAACTATGTTACCCCCATACCATTACTCCTTATTGAATCATAATCATATATTATAATCACCGTATTATCGCCCATCATTCATTACATAATATAACGTAATCATTATATTCACACACATAGAATGCAACACTATTCTACATATCTCCCATTGTTTCTTCAAAATATTTTCATCGCTTGAAAATATTACATCAATTCATAACATACATTTTTCACTTTCCAACCACTTTACACTCAACATATTAACTCTACTCTAATTCTCTCGACATAACATTCCTTCTGGGTGTGAACCCTATGATCTTAGCAATTTGCTCAGGTGACACTGTAACTGACACACTTCCCTCTCCCATATCTACTCTTGGCAGATATGGAGGGGGCGGTGGCACATTGATGACCGTCGGTGGTACCTGCATGTTGGGTTGCATTATCTGCATGTTCATGGGTGACATCCCGTTAGCATTGTGGGATTGCTGCATTTGTGGGGCTGAGGGTTCCTGTATCTCGTCCCCTCCCCTCACTGCCATGAGACCCTTTAATGTCCTTACCTTATTTGAGCAACACAAACAGTACACATTAATAATCAATATCACCACACATATGATGACCGCTACCCCACTGGAGCCCGCTGTGACATAAGGGTGCGCCATTACTTGTCCCCATGATCCATCCTTCAAGTTGGTCAAAGACATAGCGTCCTTCTCCTCCTGGTCCCATTTTTCAATGTTTACCATGGGAACTTTCACATGATCTACCGATTTCAACACCCTCATCACATGTGGCACAATTTTCCTCGGCCATGATACATTCAATTTAGGTAGAGCAATTGGTAGGTCCCTTACCCGTCTAAGGGTTTCATGAACATGAATTACAGATTTCACCCTCCAGTTCTTTGTTTCCAAAACACATCCATCAGGAATAACATATATGGTTGGTTTCATGATCACCCTCTTTGTGGGGGGATCTCTTACACACCTTAAGGTTACCACCTCCCCACCACTAGGGGGCGCCAATATGACCCCACTGTCCAATGCTGAACGTTTAACCACTTCTGTAGATCCATTAGTCTTAAACACCTTCACCACACATGATTTAGGCACATTACCATTTACCAGTTGATACTCGCAGGAATTCTCCAATCTCTCCACCTCTGGCCAACACACATGGGGATCCCTCCCCAAACAATTCAGTGGTGTAAACGACGCCTTTGTCATTGTATGTAACACCACCACCTCCCTCCCCTGAATCATTCTCATATGGTTTTCCCCAAAAGGTACCGGTACATAAACTAATGAATATCTAATATACATTTCATCATCAACTGCCGGCAGCACAACTCTGAATGCCAAGTGATTAGGTGCGTCCCATATGGGTATGACTGCCACATATTGATAATACCATTCCATAGCTAAAGTCCCCCACCCCTTATCTACCATTTTATCAATAATATTTTGGAGTTCATTTCTTTGAATAATGTTCTCTGTTAACCATCCTCTCTCCAATTCCATTTTCTTTTGTTGATAGTCTTTCAGTGCATGAATATAGGAGGTGATAGCAAACTCAGCCTCATGCAGTGCCACGTCTAATGATCTGGCCACTTTCAGTCCACTTATAGCTTCAAAATCATCCCTGTGTGCTTTCCTGTTAAGCTCCACCTGCTTGAGTGCTTCAGTAGACAAGTTTTGTACCATTTCAATATGATCAGCGTTCAGTTGGACCAAGGCACGAGTGGCATTAATCATAGAAACCATTTCCTTGTCATGATGCATGAGCACTTCCTCCCGTTTAGAGTTTCCAAAAATCAGTTTTCGTAATGCCTCAATGTCTGTGAAGTCTGGAATATTAAAAAGTGGACGAACCATGGCCCCCACAAAATTAAACCACCCCCTCTTAACCCTTGTCCTTTTTGTGTTACTGTCTGTAATTAATTCCTCCTCCAGCATGTTCATAGTGTGTTTCCTCAACATGTGCTTAAGAGATGCCCACCTCCTCCTCCAATGTGTAGCTCCTCTCCCACCAAACCGCACCTCCGCCTGTGTAAAGGCTTGGGTAAAACTAGCATCCAAACGTGAGACATCTAGTACAATGGGTGGCTGAACAATAACCACCACTGACCATGCGGCTCCTATACGTCTGACATCTCCCTCTTGGTGTACCAGTACCCCATCTTCCTCGAAAATAGGGTTAGCAGTCAGTACTTTTAGTACTACTACCGGTAACAGCCACAGCAACAGTTTCATTGTTGCAAATAGCTATAACAGCATCAATACACTGCTGTTTGGCTGCTGTACACGTCTCCTGGTCGGGTGCTAGAACACGAATGCGTTTTGCCTCATTGTCCCTACTGCGCGTCCATGCACCCCCCCCCTTTACAACCCCTGTCCACACCCTTTTCCTCCCAACCCCCTCTGATTGGCCTACACCATCCCTACTCCCCCCACCAGCCGCCGGGTCTGTTGGGGTGGGCGTGCCCCCCCCAATTCTTCTCTTTTTTGCTCCTGACTGAGGGTACCCCCCCCCTCCCTTTCTGTTGGTCCCTGAAGCTCCCTGTAGGGGGCGCTTCGCCTGCACACCCTGTACCCGCGTCCCCTGTAGCGGGCGGGCCTGTGCCTGTTGCTGCAGGTTTGGGGCATAATCCCCCTCCCTAACATGTCGCCCCCCCCCCCTCGGCGTCCTCCTCCTCCTCTAATTGTTGTCTTAAGCGCTCAGCTATACCAGCCTTCCTCTGTGCTCTTGTAAGCCGCGTGCGCAAATCCCCCCACTCCACATCTGCTGGTACCAATTTAACTTTATCCCTTGCCAAATGTTTGTATTTTCCTCCCGGACCTACCACTGTAATAACAGCCCCCCTCACCCTGGTTACCACGTACCCATGATCCCACCTGGGGTCCAATTTCGTTGTTTCTTGTGCTAATACTACCACTGTATCCCCCACCACCAGGGGCTTTGCATTTGCCTCCTTTGTCAATCTTTCCAAATTGTATTGCCTATTCACATATGCATTCTTCCATGCAAGCTGTAACGCGCCTGCGACTTGGTCCATTCTCTGTGCCATTCTTGTTCTATCCTGTCCCTCCTGCCTGTCTAAAAGGCTGAATACCGGACGGGGGGGGTGTCTACCGAAAAACAGAAAGAATGGTGAGAACCCTGTCACCACCGAGGGTGTGGTTCTATGGGCTAACAGTGCGTCACCCAAATAATCCTCCCACAGGTGTGGCCTAGCATTAGTGAGCTTTCTAATGATGTCCTTGATACTGCGATGGAACCTTTCCAGCTTCCCATTTGAACGGGCATTATATGGTGTAATATGCCTCACATCAATTCCCAACCCCCTCAGATACCCATCCACCAATGTTGACCTGAACTCCAGCGCATTATCCGTTATCAATATTTCTGGCGGGGAAACCAGTGGTATAAAACGTTTATGTAACGCCTCATACACTGACTGTGCAGTTTTGTCCTTTATTGGTATTGCTTCTGCGAACCCTGAGAAATGATCAATAAAGGTAAGAATATACCTGTTTTTCTTTGTTGATGGATCAAAGGGCCCCGACATATCCATCGCCATCACTTGGCCCGGGTATTTTGCAAGTGGCATGGCGTCAGGATAAGCCTTATCTATCCTATCCCTATTGGTCACACATGGTGGACACCTCCTTACAAAATGTAATACATCCCTATGTATTCTTGGCCATTTGTATGCTTCCTGTATCCTAGCTAGTGTTTTAGCTACCCCCATATGTCCAACTTCTGTGTGAGCCCTCCGAATCACTGCTGTTCTTAACCCTTTGGGTAGCACCAACCTAGGATATTCCAATTGCCCAGCTGGTGCTCTGAGTGTAAATAACAACCCCTCAGCCACGTAATACTCCTCCTCTTGCTCTAACCCCATCTGAAACTCCGGCATTCTGGCCTGTTCCGCTTGTAACTGTGTCAAGTTAATACCATCCAGTTCTAAAATACCATTATTCAAATGGGGCCCCAACATGAGTGCTGCCATTGTAGGGTCCATTGGGGCGGCATGTCATGCCCCCACATTGTGTATCCTACTCAGCATGTCTGGTTTTACATGAACCTTCCCCGGTCTATACACTATGGGCGCTGCGTACTCCGCAATTGTAACTGCCCAACATTGTATTTTAGAGTTCTTTATTTCATTCTGAAATAAACACTTTAAGGGTTTATGATCTGTGTATATGGTAAACTCTGCCCCATGCAAGTAAGGTCTGAGTTTCCTCAATGCAAATATGACTGCATATGCTTCCCTCTCCACCACCGGCCATCTTTGCTGTGGCTCCGATAGTTGTTTCGAAATGTATTGAATAGGTCTATCAATACCATCATCTCCTGTCTGTAGGAGTATTGCACCAATGCAGTGTCTAGAAGCATCTGTCATCAACTTGTACGGTTTGTCCACTCTTGGATAAGCCAGTACTGCTTCAGACATGAGCGCGTCCCTCAATGCCTCCCAGGACCTCTGACACTGCTCATCCCATCTGAATCTAGCATACCTCCCCGTGAGTTTAGTGAGCGGATGGGCAATATCAGCAAAGGACTGAATCAAAGGCCGGTAGTAGCCCACCATCCCCAAGAATGATCTCACACCTCTAGTGTCCCTAGGTGGCTCCATATCTCTTATGGCTTCTACCTTCTCCGGATTGGATCTGATCCCATCCCTCGATACAATGTACCCTAACAACTTCACTTCCTCCATTGCAAACCTACACTTCTCTTTCTTCACCACCAACCCGTGCTGTTTCAGCACCTTGAACACCTCATGTAGATGCCTAGCATGATCCTCTTCATTCTTTGAAAACACCACTATATCGTCGATATATACCATCACTGTTTTACCAATAAGTGGTGCCATAATGCTATTCATCAATCTTTGGAATGCCGCCGGGGCGTTGGCTAGCCCAAACTGCATCCTTTTGAATTGAAACAGACCCCTATGCGTCGCTATCGCTGTCTTCTCAATACTCTCGGGGGACATGGGTATTTGTCTATAGCCAGATTGTAGATCTAGTATAGAAAATATGGTCGACCCCTCCAGGTTATCAAAAATATCCTGAATTAGGGGCAAGGGGTATGCATCTTTCCTCGTAATAGAATTCAACCTTCTATAATCCGTACACAACCTCCATGACTCCCCCTTTGGTGCCAATGTTATTGGACTTGCCCAAGGACTATTGGAGGGCTCAATAATATCATCCCTCAACAATCTATCCAATTCTTCCTCCACCCACTTCCTCTTAGTCAAGGGTAGCCTATATGGACGCTGGTTAATGGGCATTGCATTCCCGGTATCAATGGTCATGTATAATGACTCTGTATACCCCACCGGATTATCCCCGTCTGGAAATACATCTGGGTACTGTCCCATCCAATAATCTATATCCGCATACACACCACCAATACACTGTTCTACCCCTAGTTTCTGTATTGCTGGGTAGTTCCGACCCACCAGGGTGACCGACCTGTCAACAAAAGCAATGTTAGCACTTAGTCTTGTTAGTACATCATCCCCCAACAAGGCATCATGCTGCAATACTTTCACAATATAAAATTCACAACGCACACCACTCACCATGACATTAGCTTTTCCTAAAGTATGTATTTCATGACCAGATAATGCCCTCAACTTTAGTCCAGGGAGGGCCACGGCTGGCTGACCCCTCCTGTGACATACCTGTCTCCACACATCCTCCCTCATCATGCTTCTGGCCGCACCGGTGTCAACCAATGACAGTATATGCACACCCTCTATGTCCAAGTCTACACACACCCTCTGATCCCCCGGCGCGGCATCTAGTTTTCCCCTTGTCTATAGGCCCCATACTGAGCAGCCTGTGGATGTGCTCTCTGATTTCCCAACCTTGCTTCAAATGCCGCCTCCACTGCTGCCTGTATAGCCAACCCTTTCTTAGGACAGTTCCGTGCAATATGGTCCAATTGTCCACATTCAAAACATGCTCTCTTCTTCCATGGTTCCCTGAGTGGTCCTCCAGTAGGTGGGCCGCCGTTGGGGTTACCATCCCCACCCATACTCCTCCCTGGAGGGGGTGGTGCCGGCTGCACTGCATGCTGTTGAGTATTTACCTGTTGCTGGTGTTGATGACCATGATGCTGATAATGGCCACATCCCTGCATGCACTGCTGCGGCCATGGTTGTTGCTGTAACCATGGCGGTGTCATCTGTTGCTGCCACCATGGAGGCTGTTGTGCCCATGGTGGTATCTGCTGCTGCCATCCTGTCGACCACGTTGGGGGTTGTACCTGCATTGCAGCCACCCCCTGTACCTGTGACTGCTGGGTATTCTGCTCTCCCGACGGGGCCTGGACTGCAGCCACTACCTCACCCCCCTGCTGACCCGCACTCTGTGGTACTACCACCTTCCTGATCGACTTTAATTCCCCCTGCATTGTCTTTATATTTTGATGTACCTCCTTCATTGCAGCTTTCACTGTATTGTCAATGTTGACTGCCACCGCAGAAATGTCCATTGGTTCCTCCTGTCTAATCCCCTGGTGCAAGGCTGGTGCTGGTACCCCGTCCCCACGCACCTCCACTCTAGCCTGTCTGTATGAATCCTCCACATCATTGGCTAATGTTATCACTGCATTCAAATCCTGAAGTCTCTCTTTAGCTACTTGTTGACGTACAGTTTCACTAGCAATGCCACTGATAAACAATCTAATCAGCCTATTCCTCACTGACGGTACCTCCCTTTCGTCCGCCGGGTATGCCAGTAGCATCTGTGCTCTAAATCTCCTCGCATAACCCCTCACGTCCTCCATAGGCTGTTGTACTAACCTATCAAGTCTTGCCTGCAGGTACTGTTGCTCATCAGCCTCCAAGAACTGTAATGCCACTGCAGCTCTTACATTGGGCCATGTTTTGTGGCCCTCCTGTAGTCCCTCTTTAATGTCCAAAATGGCAGAATAAAGTGGGGCTTTAGATAACTGACCTGCAATGTCAATCACCACATTATCTGGTGCCCTCGTCCATCTACCAATCTCATCAATTTGTTTAAGCCACTGTCTTAATTGATCCCTGTCATCACCATTAGTGGGTGCCACATGTGAGGCTAGCTCCTGGACTCTTTTCCTCACCTCCACCCCTGCCTCAATTTGTCGACGCTGATTCTCAATAGCATTGCCCTGCTCATATGCGTGTACCAAATGATCCATCTTGTGTCCCTCCAAGGTCTATTCACCTAACTGCATTTTCCGTGTCCTTATGTATTTTAAACCCGGCCCGCCTTTTTGGGTTTAAAATTCGTCGTTGGTCGCCAGTGTAAAATCAAGTGTTTTACTTATCTACTGTAAATGAGACATAACACGTCCTTCCAGTTCTAAGTCCAAATCATACTGCTTTATTTCTCTCTCTTTTCCACCAAACACAGTTTACAAAACATGTATCAACATGAACTCACTCCAGGGCTGTCCTCACCTGCCCATATACAACAATGCTCACAGTCTTAAGCCTATGTCAACATACACACGCCACACCTGTACTAATTGGTCTCCTTACCTGTATGTACAGGTAAGGCCAGCCGTGACCTGTCAGGTGTGCTACCCCTACTCTGACTATTAATGAAATATTAATAACATTTCTTACTTCATGACTTCTTAACTATGTTACCCCCATACCATTACTCCTTATTGAATCATAATCATATATTATAATCACCGTATTATCGCCCATCATTCATTACATAATATAACGTAATCATTATATTCACACACATAGAATGCAACACTATTCTACACCTAGGACAAACCACAGACAGCTATCATCACTGATCATTAACCGTCCAAAACAGCACAAGTTACACTTCCTGCCATTGCAGTCTGAGGGGAAGCTTTTAAATCCTCCTGGATTTCCACCAATAACTGCTTTTCAGTTTCAGAGAACAGATACTAAAAGCCTAGGCTTTGACAATGGACTGGCAGGTTGACAGGAAAGTAAAATGTTCGCTTTCATAGAAATTATGGGTGCAATGAGTGCTGCATAACAAATTACGAGAATTTGATAACTTTTCTGAGTAATGCACTGTCAGGAGCAGATTGAATTGTATTACATTCTGGGATATCAATTACATATAATGTGTGCTAATCATGATTCTGTATGACCCCATGACATTGCCCCCATGTTAATCCCTTCCATATATAAGATGAATTCCATGGATGCATATAACTAGCTATAATTTTATAACAAACCAAAGCAGTACTAGTCAGATAAAAAACAAATTGACATCTAGTGTATACATCCATAACCACACTTATAGTTTTTGATCATAATAGCGACTAGAAATGACTTTGGTAAAAAAGAGTCCTATAACCACCTTAAGTACAATCATACTCATCATGGCATAGAGAGACCATTCAAATCCTTATAGATATCCACAATGTCAAACTTAACATGATTTCAATGAATATCAACAATATCACAATGCATACCCACACTTCATACAATCTCCTAAATACCAGGAATTAAAGTGATGTGAAATAAGTAGGCTAATTTCCTTGGTTACAAAGACTAGATTTTCAACCCATAAAACTAAATTTTTTTATGCAGACAAATGTAAAAATTGCAATTTCATCTATCGTCAAGACATACACACCGTAGATTTCCACTTTGTATAGTGTGGCAAATTCATGAAATTGTATACACTCAAAACTTAATACACGCTAGTATCATATCGTAGTGGTTGTGCCAGCATATGAAGAAACTGGATCCTGTGTGGTACTTAGCTTCATGGTTCATTACTCACAGTGGCATAGGAAAACATTTTCAAAATTTCCCAAGCCCCTACAATTTAATACACACATATCCAAAATCTTACGTTTCTCACATAGGAAAAATAGGGGCAGAGTAGCTTGGGTCCCAAATCAGAACTAACCTTTTTATATCATTTCAGTACAAGGGCTTTTATGTGCAATCATACTTGAAATCCAATGTTTAAAGCTAGTTGGGATCCCCCCCCCCCCTTGGGCTCCCAAATGAAGATTTGCTTCCCATGCCTCTGACTTGGCTTGGTGGAAACTAGTCCAGAATCTAGTGCGCACTGCAACTATGTCCCTTGCAGTAAGATACAATGAGATAAAAGCAGCTGATTGTTTAAAAATATCATCTCAAACTCACCTGCTATGCATTGTGCCCAAAATGTAAAAATAGAGCTATAACCTACCCTTGCCAGCAGGCATGTAAAGATGTAATGCAAATGTCGCAAATTCCAACGGGCAGTGCAACTAGATGTATCATGTGATCTCTGGTTACCCAAAAGTGATGAGAAGATTGAGTGTTTCTATGACAGCATGTCTGCTTTTGGGGTTCAGCCTCAGCGTTACTAAAACTAAGTTGATAAATGCTCTGGCTGGGCCCAAGTTTTTGATGAGTTAAAGACAAGCCATCATTTGGAGAGAAACCTAAAACGAATTGCTGCTGCCTTAAAAGTGAAATGATCATGACCCAGTACTAAACACAGCCCTTTTCAGTGACTTACCTATAATAATTATGATTTTAGTTTACCTTTTCAGATATTTAACCTTAGCGCTCGGTGATTATGCCACTTTAAGACATCATGCCATCCTTAAAACGGTTAACTGGCAGCTGATTGACTGTGTTTATGTTTGTGTTTCAGCGGCCGGGCTGAGCTGCTACGAGTGTTACAGCACCAAGAACCCACTGTGCGGCTCTCACTTCCAGCACAACACCTTCAAACCCGTCATGTGTAAGCCCTCCGAGACAACCTGCGCCCTCCAACGGCAGGACGTAAGGCACCCACATAGTGTCATGTTGTATTTACTTCTAGAAATCACCCTGACACCGCCAGATTTCTCTATATCTTTGGCAAAAAAATTGAAAATCACATATTTAAAAAATTGAAATGCGATCTTGCCTTGGCCAAAAAGGAATATCTTGGATGAATTCTAAAATGATTTTTAGTCCCAATCATGGGATATACTAACTTAAGAAACCACGGTCCTCGATGATCGTGTGTACAACTCTGCAATCAAGGACGACTTCCATTTGTAATTGACTCAAAATGAAAAGATGTGCCGCTCAATTCATCAAATATTGTATATTTTGTTTCTGGATAAAACCTTCAATTTATTGTGCTGTTCTTAAACTACATACATACATGATAGAGGTAAAACAAGTGTCCCTGTTTTTTTCAATAATGCAATTATAATGCTGAAATATGAAGAGAGAAATATACACACTTAGGCTTAGGATAGGCTACCTAAACGTGTTTGATATGGCATTTTCATGAGTTACTCATGAAAGGACTCCACTAAAGGTGGTACATGAGAAATCCAACTGTTAACATGACACCTATATGATACCCAATTTGAATGTCAGGTGTTAAGAGGTTATCATGTACTTCATAATGAGATTATGAGAGTTTTGTTAAGTCATTGAAATGTCAGATACATTGTATTGCAGAAAACAGTGCCAGCAAATGTCATTCTTCTCACTTTAAAGGAGAAAATCTTACCGTGGATTTGAACATAAAAACATCTTTTCTGCTGGTCTCCACTTCCTTGCATTAGTTATGTGTGCTTGCCTGAAACAGAGTTTCATTTTCTCGAAGCATGATGGAAGTATAAAACATGGGAGAGCTCTCAGTTGACATTTTGTGTACGAAATACTGCTTTTTAACACACATCCTCTCGCACAAAGTGCGTGACAACATGACATGAGGGTTATTGCATTGTTGTTCACAAAATGGACTGCTAGGCAGCATCAAACTTTGCTAACACCTCCTGTGATACAGCCGACAGCCTAACCCTTGAAGAGTGACACATGTGTGGGTGCAGGTGTCACTGACTTTTTTTTATCTGACATCCTCAAGGTAACATAGCATATCCAATATCCAATTAAGCACATAGGGACTTTTCTTTCAGAGTAAGACCAATAGAAGAAGAATATCTGGTACACAGGTAAAAGTCATTTTGGTGTCAGCCTTCATAGTCTGTGAAGTAGGCTTTGCCTTTGTGTGTAGCTAATAGAGGTGGATGGCATGAGCAGTACAAGCTTCAGGAACTCTCATTCCTCAATTAAAATTGACAGCAAACCTCTGTGGAAGATGTTGAACCATTCACACTTTGGCTGAGAGTGGTGTAAGTGAGACAAATTCAAAGGTCCTTTTCAGGGTATTTCTTTGCCAGTGACAGTATTCAAATCCATCTTGCATCTATCGTTCTAACAAATTATTGTGCCCAAGAGAGTTGGAATGGACATTATTCATATTGTGCTGCAAAGGCTTTGCAAAGGGCTTCCAAACCAAATCTCAGAAAGTGAAGAAAAAGTCACTTTGAATTAGACAGAACCAGTCAGTCAGATTTTGTGTCTTTCCTCTAATGCATAGATGAACTCCATGAGAAGTTCAATCACCCTTGAAATAGCAAAGCCCTCTACCTCAAATGGGCTATCTTTTTTTTTCTTTCTTTTTGTAAACAATTTAACTTTGTTTGGCATTTTTTTAATTCACATTTATAGTATTCCTTCGATATAATGAATCGGGTCTCCTTAAGATTTACAAGCATCTTCAATTTTTTCAATCAGGTTTTCCCTTTCTTGTATATTACACGAGTATTTGTAACAGATTATGTATTTGTATTCTAAATACCGGGTATATAATAAAAATATTTTGTAAGAGTGCTTTGAGACCATAGTATTTGAATATTAAACCATAGATACTTTGCCAAACAAGTTAGAATGGGGTTTCAGCGTGGCTGATGTTATACCGCCCCTTATTTTAATAATGAAGATTCATAATTATTAGATGGATTAGTATGTACCGTATATAGATGTAATCTATGTATATCTTAGCGAGACTCACAGTTTGACTTACATTGTGGTGAATACTTTGTATTGTAAAGACATTTTCCTGAGTTTTCAATATCAAAATATTGAGTTAATACATATATATTTCAATACTCGTTCATGTGTGCACCACACCTCATAACCCTTAGCTTAATTATTTCTTAGGCTCTATCATATATATTTGTACATCCTTACAAATCTCTGAGAAGTTGTATTCGACTAGTGACAACTTATTTAGAAACCCCAAGCTCTGCTTGAACACGTTTGCCAATTGGTGAGTCAGTCAGGCTTAGACATCCCCTGTCAGGTTACCCCAATATAATAAAGAAGGATCCACTTGATATGCTCAAGCTTCCCCTTAAGTTTCAACAGTTTTCTGCCACCCATGGATTCTAACCTTCCCTCCCCCACCTTATAGTATGACACTTGGCCATCATCTGCTCAGCTGCTGCAGGCAGGTAAGGTCTAGGTTGTACCAGTGCCAATCTTATGTGCTGGTGCCAACCTCATACAGTAGGTTACGGTGATTAATTTAGCATTTACAACTAGTGGAAACTATATTTTAACTTTTTCAAGGATCTAAACCATAATTAATTTAACCCCAATCCTTCTAGATTTCCTGTGATTAGAATCCTTTTTCTTGTGAAAAGACTATCCCCGAGCTAAAATTAATGAGCTAAGCAAATCAAGTTTGACTGACTGTTTTATCGCTCTGTATTACATAAATGCCAATAATGTCCATGCATACCAAAGCAGGTGTCTGTTTCTCATACATCTCGCCACTACTCTGTATGGGTGCAGGCCCATAAATGCACTAGATGTGTGCATGCCTGGTCAACCCAAGGTGAATCCTATGAGTCTAGGCTGGTGTTTGACTTGATAAACTAATTGAAACTGGAGTTGACCTACCATTAACAAATTGATTGACAGGACGATACCTACACTATATGTATATGAATATGTGGGGGCCCGTATCTGGTGGGCTTTTGCATTTAGATTTATCAGAAAGGTGCTACGAATTGTCTTGTCCCTTTATAGAGATGCAATAATGGTCGTTACCATTGTAGGTAGCTGTTTCCTTGAGAGAGGCAAACTACAGTGCAAGATATCTGTCCCTTTGACTAGTGTCCCTGCTAATACATCTGTCAGCCTATAAACAGCAACGCCCAATGTAATATAGGGTGCTGTAAAATTTTCCTCATGCCAGTTATCATGGTCTTCTGTACCGGAGACTGCAACGACTCAATCATTTATCATTTCTATAATGTCAGCCAGTATAACAACGGAAGTAAAAGGCAACCCAGCAAAGGTTGTAACAAAAACTTATCAATTAAACATTCATTGACTGTGGGTAATGGATGTAACAACGGCTAAGTGCATAAAGCCCCATTCAGATGCACTCATGAATTAAACAGATGTTGCTTTAAGCAAATACCCACAGATTGATGGATGCCATACTGAAGGGCCAATGCATGGAATCAGATATTGTCATCTCAGAAAAGGATGTGTGCCAGGGAATGGACACTTGATACCAAAGAGCACTTTGTAATACAATTGGTTGTAACACGGAGACGCACTAAATAATTGGGAACGCATGGAACGCTCCACATATTTCATGATTTGAATAGCCCTTCATAGAAAGACCAATCTTGAAAAAAAACTTTTAGTTCTAGTAGGGCTACATACTATGTATACAAGACTTTACGGTATCTAGATTCATCTTGCTGCTTCCCAGTCTTATCTTTAGATTCTTATCAGCAGATTTTCCAAGGCTATCAGAAATAAAGGGAGAAGCGGTGAGGACCCAGGTCATTGACGGGAGGCAGTGAGGTGTGTCCCCTGTCAATCCCCACCCCTGATCTATGTTTTCTTAAAGGGGTCAGCAATAAGCTAATGACCTGGTTAATGCAGAGACTAACAGTAACAGTCACTGTGACAGTGACTGGCTACCTTTTACAAGTATGGTACATGCAAATATATCATATACTGGTGGTTGCCTAAGGATGATGTCGAAACTCTGATTTTCTTGATCCTGTTGATTTTTCCAACTATGAATTGCAGTTGATTTGAATTTGTTTAAATATTTTCTGTCTCTGTCTCACCTTCGTATGTCCCCAACTTGAACCTTACGTAAAGACTAAAGGGTGCCCAAACTAAATCGTTTGAACTGAGTCAAATTTTGTGCCTTTCAACCAGTGCAATATTGCAGCTCTAGATAAACACCATGATAAGTAATAATCTACTTTGAAATAGAAAAACTTCCCCTCTCATAGCCTCTTTAGATCCTTCCAAATGTCTGACAGCCTTTATTCCACTAGCAATAACTTATTTAAATAAGATAAGCCCAAAATCCACGGCGACAGGATTTTCCGTTGAAACTTTATCGCACCTATGCCACCCCCATTTCGCCTCTGTTTTGCTGTGGATGCAGGCGTAATAATCGTGAAATCCAGGCAGCCGAGATGCGATACAGTTTTAACGGAGGATATGGTGTGTTCCTATCGCCGTGAACTCCAATATTTTTGTCAATCTGTTTAAGTCATCCTAGGAAGTCACCTTAGTGAGTCACTCAGGCTCAGACATCTACTATCAGATTCCTTTGATAAAGTATGATCTATTTAATATGCCCAATCTTCTCTTAAGATGCTTAACTTTTTTCTGTAATCTGTTTTGGGAACATTATGTCTAGGCTGTACCAACACCATCTGCTGTGCTGGCACCAACCTCAAACTTGCAGGGATCCAACTAGCATTTACAGTGTTTGAGTTGAAACTAAACTTAACCTCTGAGTCTACTTACACTGTTAGTTATGCAAGCATCCTCAAGGGTGGCTACCATCGGGATATGTTTAGTCAGGTAAATTACCAAAAGTAAAATCTTTGAGAAACAAGCTCCAGGATACCTCCTGGAACGAGATTCATCCCCTATCCCCCTTCTCCTTGTTTTTCTCCCTTGCTAGAATCAGCCATTCTCTGTCACAGTTAAAGGTCAAGGTGAAAGGGGAGAGTACTTTAAATTCCTCTTAAATCTGGACAAGGTTTTTTTAAACCTCAGACAGCCCAAAGCTAACATCTGTGTGTTACAAAGGATGGTTTGACTAAGTAAACTAGATATAGCTATAAGTCTAGATATAGAGGATCTTGACTTACAGAGGGAATGGGATGTGGGAAGATGAATGAAACCTCCATTCACCCTCATTAATAACCAATGTGAAAGGGACTTTCAATTCCTCTTTAATCTGGACAGGTTTGTTTTAAACCTCAGACAGCCTAAGATTAACATCTGTGTGTTACAAAGGATGGTTTAGCTAAGTAAACTAGAGACAGCTATAAATCTAGATATATTATACAGGATTTTCATTTACAGGGGGAATAGGGAGCCCGAAAATAAATGAATAAAACTAAATTCTTACAGATCTCTTAATGGCCGGAAGGCCTCTCTACTGAATGCTTTAACAAGTCTAGACCAAGGAGTAGTTGGCCATGGAACACTATTTCCTCACACTGGCTGAATGCAATGGGAAAACATTAAAAAATAGTATGACAGCACATCGATAGGGAATTCCCTGTAGATAAGTATTGACATTGGAGGCATTATGCCCCTCACCTTGTGCTGGGACTGGCAGGGATTAGGGTTACCCTAAATAGACTGAAGTAGGTGCTATTTAGCTGTCAACACAGAGAGGCAGATGTCACTGACACTACTGTCCGGATCTAAATCAGAATTCCTCCAAATTCCCCTAGATTCTTCTTATCACAACCACTGCTCTCGCAAAGACGTTAATCTGATCAAACATAATTATAATCAAGCCACCACATTTACAACTGCTGGGACATTTATTCACAATGATACAGAATCCCTGAAAATGTTGTAAATATCAGTGTAGAGGCAAGGGAAAAGGATACTCCAAGGAAAAAGTCAACTTTTAAATTGATGTCATAAGCTTTCAAGTGATATATTACACTTGAAGATATCAATTCTAGTTTTTGAGGAATGCCTTCCTGAATATGTGTAGGCATTGCCCTATAAAAAAGCCCAATAAGCTCTAAGTCTCCTATTTTCCCAGATATCCCTATCTAATTAGCATAATGATGATAATGAGAAATATATCATACATTTTCATTCTTTTAGTCATAAAATTTGATTTAGGAATGGTAATTTTATTCTGTTTTGACCATAGTAACCCCCATGAATCATTCTGTCAAGGGCTATCTTTAATTTTTCTATTTGGAATGAAAACCATGTTTCCATGGCAACACATATCAACAAGGACACCCATTTAGGCCTTAAAACGTTCTTTTTACATTCCAAATATAGAGGCTTTTCACCAGAAATGGAATGTTTTGTGTAGTCCCATTTTCTTCTACAGAAAAAAGTACCCTAGAGCTATTTTTACCATTTTTCTTTCCTTTAAGGCCATAGTGGCGCCCCCCTGGTGGCAAAAATCGGAACTAATCCCGCACGGAGTATCCTTTCTGCTTGCCTGCTCACATTAATTTATTCACTTGTCACAGTACTGTGCAAAGCTTCACTGATAAGCTTGAATCCCCTTAGATCTGACAGAGTTAAGTAAACTAGAAGCAACTGCTAATGCATTAGGTTTCAACTTACAGAGGGAATGAGGAACGAGGCAATGAATGGATCAAACATATTTTTGAAGGGAGCCAATTGCGCCTGTGTTGTAAATATCTGCCAGAAGTTATGGGATACCTTAGATAAAGAAGTTCAAAAATCCCAGGTGACTGTTGCCTAACAGTATACAAATCAATGGTCGCCCCAGTAATGGACTATTGCAACTTCTACACTGGAAGTGCCTGCCAGTCAAAATTAACCAAGCTCCAGAGGTTACAAAACAGGTAGGGGACAGGAATACGTTATTGGTACGTACCACTATTGCAGTACAGTCCACTCAATTAGACCATACCATTATTGTGGTACTATGCATGGTTCTGGGCCGTACCATTTAACTGGTACATTTGGTGTGATCATTAGACCATGACTAGGTAGCTGTGCTAGGTGACTGACCCATGAATGGTTGTGCAGTATTTAATCTGTAGTCATAGAACAATGGGTCTTGTCTATACCAACACTGGGGTCATGGATTAGGGAGAGAACCCCACATTTTCTCATGATTTTACCTATTTATGACCTTACCATTCCATTAAGACATAATACCAAAACGTAGAGTGATAGATCAGTATCTATACTACCACCCTGTATGAATATTTTTATCAGCAAATCTAACAGAAAATTCGGAAATTGATTTTACTGGGTGTATATAAGGTTATTTTATGAATATGTCATGTTCAATGTATGATATCGGAACTAATAAAAAAAGATTGTAGTTTGTAAATCGGCCAGTATATAGATTGAAATATCCTCTTTCCAATGGTACCATACATGATATAAAGTACACTGGGAATATAAGAGAAATATTATGTAAATGCTTAGATACACTGATGCTGGTGGGCAGGCCACTATAGCAGTACACACTAGATGGTGAGTACAGGTACAGCTCACTTAGGCCGTACTAGAATAGCGGGTACGGCTTCAACCTGCAAAATCGAGCACTATGAATATGCACTAAAAGCCGCCTGAGAGAGGTGAGCGTAAATGCCTTCCACACAGCTACTGGTGTACTAAAGTTAAAAGAAAGAAGAAAGAAGCAGCTAACAAAGATGATGTGGAAGAGTGCCCTACAAGGAGAGGCAACCACGGGAGTACATGCCGAACTAGGGGGGATAGGAAGCTGAAGTTCAGAATGAGGCAACCGAATACCTCATTCTTCCAAAAAAGCCCTTATTACCGTGGAGTAGAGCTATGGGATAAGTTAGATCTGAAAAAATAGTTACTCAAAAAGGAGGAAGAGTTCAACGTGGAGCTAGAGGGGCTATATCCGGTCAATTATTAGACACTCGCAATATCATAATAAGCAATTCTGCTAATACTTGAAACTAGTAAATATCATAATTATTGTACTGGCAAATGAAAATGAATGACTGCTATTCAGACTGACAGCATGTAACTACTTGTCTAGTGATCATATAATGTGGTAGAGTCCTCTGGGACACATGAATCTGCTAACCGGCTGATATGAAATCATGAGTAATCATCTAACTGCTTGAATCAAGTATCATAAACATCAAGACCAAAGGGCTAGAAAGTGTATAAGAGTTGATCGAGAATGTTGTGGCCCCATACAGCGCCACCTACTAAACCGGCAAAGCATATTGTTCGGTGAATATTAACATTTGAATATGAATCATTAATTGCATAAGCATCATAACATCAAAGCATATGTAAAAGGATTTTAAGAGCCTAGATATGGGCATTTAAGATAGCATAGTGTGGAAAAAATATTATTTTTGAAAAATGTGTTATTGACATTTTTCCAGCATATGAATAGTTATCTTCTGCCAAACTAGGTTAAACCCCAAATTTCTACCCCCATTTTCCCCAAAATGATAGACATTGGATCGACAATTGTACTGCATAATATAGTTAATATCTAATTAAAATGTCAATTATTTCATTTTAATTAATTTCCACTTTAATCAACCAAAGAATATCAAAAATATCGCCTAAGAGTGAATATTGAGCAATATAACACTTGTTATATATCAAATGAACGCTCTTGATGAGCTGCACACGAATCTGGCAATATCACAACATCTTCAATATGCGACTCGTGCCGTCCAGCATCGGATATTGTGCTGATATCCGAGTGCTAGACGGCACTCGGACCCTGATATCTATTCATTATTGGTTAAGGATAAAACCCTGGAAGAATGATACACAGATAGATGCCTATGGCACTGACTTTTTTCTGTTAATATCAGAGAGTAACATAGCATATCCAGTAGCCAATTAGACACGTGCAGAACCTTCTGTGAGACTGACACCAAGAGAAAATGATCTGTTTCACGTTCACATCTCCATTCCAACCTAAAGATAATATGCCCCAGGCAACCACTCTGAATTTTGCTTCCTGCTGATTGTACTAACTATGAATTACAGTTCCCATTCCTATTTTCCAGGTATTTTCTCATCCTAGTTCCCAACTAACCTGAACTCAAAACCAACTTACTTGTCTGTTGTGCATGTATTAAAGGGAAGCAGGTCACAGCTTGGTACACAGGTGAAATTTATTTGGTGTCAGCGTAGGTGGTCTGTGAAGTAGGCTTTGCCTTTGTGTGTAGCTAATAGAAGTGGATGGTATGAGCAGAACAAGCTTCAGGGACTCCCATTCCTCAATTAAGGTTGACAGCAAACCTCAGGAGCAACTGTTGGGAGAATCACTGACCTATAGCTGCTGTAGTTCTGGTAAAGATGTATAAGTAAGACAAATATAAAGGGTTCCTGACGGACTCTGTCTTGGCTACCCCAGGAGAACACTATTCCTGTCATGCCTTAAAGGGGCAGTGTCCCCGCCTTAGTGCATCCATCTTGTGCCCTATGCTATGATTGACACACACCAGGACCTGCATATATGTTGTGTTACTAACCGCCCACCCACAAAGATCCTTATCTTTTAAAACCCCTGAGCGGCCTCACCTATGTCTTTATGGGCCAAGTCATTTATTTTAGTTGTTTCCTAACCTTCCCCCTCATGGCCAATCAATCATACAGTCTAGGTAGTCACAAGTTGTTCTTTTTCTCACCTGTAGCTCCTACCAGCATACATACAATTGACCTTAGTCAAAGGACGACCTTAGCACTAACCTACAGGTGACAGAGAGCCTGAGGGATTGTATTTATGCCCTTATATGCTAACCAGAGCCAAAGGATAGGAGGAGCGGCTACAACAGTTCCCCCTGTCTTCCATTTCTCATTTTAACAAATTGTGCCCAAGAGAGTCTTGGTGAACATGAATTGTGCTGCTTACTTTACATAGAACTTAAAACCTGAATCTGGGCTAAAAGAGGAATCTGTTAAAGTCAGTCAGATTAAGTGTCATCCAACTGAACCTTTCCTCCCCAATGACCCCTGTCCACTCTTGAAAATTTAAGACATATTTTACACCACCACTCTTGGGGGCAGGCATTCCAGGAAGCCAGGATTGGCAGAGGGTGGATTAGCTAAGTAAACCATAAACAGCTCTAGATGTACAGGGAATTCCCTTACAGAGGGAATGTAGAAAGGGGTGATGGATAAAAATAAAGACATTTGGACTCATCACTTTCCTAAAGAACAGAGCCTGTGAGACACTGTTTAGTTCAATTCAATTCAATTTCAATTTGACATGAGTTTATTCTGTAATCTCAAAAAATATAAAGTACAAACAGTTATAATTGTATCCATTGTATCACAGAAGAGGTTGGCACTTATTATGTTACACAGTATTATATTTGCATTTTGGTTACAGCACCTCCATTTCAATTTACATATGAAAATTCTGATATATTTCTTGTGTTAACATGGGTTGAACGCAGTATTTATAGGCCTTCAAATCTTGATTGACAAAAGAAAAACTCCCCTTCGTGTGCATTTCATGATAGATCAATTAGGATCTCACAGAATGGGATGTATGCTCTTTTAGATAATTGACCGTGAAGTGTCTGCTGCAACCCAGTAGCTAACTCAGGTCATTTCAAAGTTTTGTATCATGGAGAACATGTAAGTCAAAAAGTTAAGTGCAATATAAATGCCCAATAAATAACAAATATGACCGGAGGCTATGACCCTCACACGTAGATCAGTTATTGTGCTTTACTTTATGGGCAAAATAATTAATATTCAGGTTTTTGACTGATGAATAAGATATAAAACTGGCAGTATTTTATGCCCACATTTTATGAAGGCACCTCTTAATACCTTTTCTGTTTGAAACTGATTTACCCTAATGCTCAGTTTGAAACTGATTTACCTTAATGGTCACGTTGAAAGCATTTGTCAACTTTAGAGAGCTCATTTTGATGAATTAGTTTTGTTCTGTTTGCATTATGGTTAAAAAGCAGCAGCACTATCCAAGTTCAGACATTTGTCAAAGTTTGATGCTAATCACTATTAAAACGGAAGTAAACAGCCCACCCAACAACCATAATGTATCCGTAACAGGGAACAGGTTGTATGCCCTCACAATGCATAGTCAGATGCTTTCAATTCTAATTTGATTAAATGCAGGTAATGGATTTGTTTATGGGAACTGCTGAATGTATTAAATAATTCTTCTTTTAGATGCATTCCAAAAAAAAAAAAAGTTAATAGATATTGTGCATGGAAAGTTACAAATTGTTGCAGGTGCTTACAAACGGTTCACTTCATGCTGGTTGCTGTTTTACAACTCCTAAGAACAATGGTGTACATTAGAGCAATTATACAAGGTAATGACCCTTCATAGAAAGACAACCTCTATGCCAAATATGTCTCTTGTTCTCTCATTTCTGAAAATTCAAGGCACAGGATTAGGGAAAGTACAACTTATAGACTTCTTTTTCTAACCTAGGCAGAGAAAATGTATAATCTATGTTGACATCTAGTATACTACAGACCAAGTGAGTAGGGAAGCTAAGATGACACCATGTCACGGGACACGAGGAGTATGAAGTAGATGCTTGCTGGGCTACAGTAACAGAATCCTCTCACACTTAACGTATGTCAGAGATATGACACTAAGGCCAGCCCCTCCCCCGCAAGTGTTGAGCTGATGCCTTAATATTGGACAGAAGTGAGGCAGAGCTTGGTATTTACATAGTTCAGGGCAAGGTCATAAACCTGGCTTCATGAAACCTTTGGTGGCTTGCCATTTGGTATATTATGCCACTTGATGGAGTCAGTTTTCTGTGTGAGATGAAAGCATGAGGAGAGGACACTGTACACAGTGTTGCACATTGTGCTGGTTCCCACACTATACCTTTATCATAAGTGAGACTATTCCAGATACCTAGGCAGTGCTGGCAAGGTGATGATAACAAGGCCAAAATATGGTTATTGAAAACCCCATATTTTATGAAGATTCAGTATATTGCATTAGTTGTTGAGGTAAAATGTCAAGTTTATGGTTTTAGCTCAGGTTTCTCTACAACTATGGTGTAACATATGACATAATTAGCATTTGCGAAAATATGCAGGACATACTCATAGGTAATGAACTCTGATACTTCTCCATATAGAGGGCGTTACTCATCAATGGTGTTTGAGGCTTATGGTATTTAGGCTTGATGGTCTTCATATGTGACCTTGGAGTAATTCCAGAAGAAAAGCGAAAAACCACTTTAATAACCTCTGGTGGGAAAGGCTTCTTTTTCTATCAAGTACTTTTCTGAAATGTAGGAGGATCAAAGTGGAAATTCTTCCGTAAGAAGGCCTGATGGTATTGAAAGCTTTATATTACTGCCTGCAACTAAGTTGAAGTCTCTGATGTTCTGATTGGATATTGGCTAGAAAAATGATCCAGTTGGTGTTTAAATGAAAAATGCATGAACTGCCTTACTGTCTATCTATGAAGCACATAGTTTTATAGCTATAAAGATGCTGTCTACTGGTAACACATGTAGGAACACAAATTCACCCTCAGGAAAGTGAGTGCCACTGTTGCCAAAAGAACTCTCACCCAAAAGTCAGGCACTGCCTGGCTCTCAGGTGAGAGTGCTTTTGGCGACAATGACTTTCCTGAGTGTGTGTGGTGCATTTCTGGGCAGGCCTAAAAAAAAAGTGTTTTCAACCGATTCCAACCAAACCGAACTTTACAAAAGAGGGCATACCCTTAAATATTCTTTGATTAAACATGCTAGATATAATAAATCAGATTGTGTCAGACGCTGCTACTTAACCTTTCAGCATGGTATTGGAGGCACACTTTTTCTTAGTCTGAAAAGTTACAAGGTGCAAGTAGCTGGAAAATAGATATGACATTTCACAGAAACTTTGTTTGGGAAATAGTCATTTTTCTTAGAACAAGCATTCTTCCACTATGTAATACAGTTGTTGTTCATAAGAATTACAGTTGCACATAGAGATCCCTACTGTTGTGCACAGTGCTTCAAGCATGTAAAGATACAATGTAGGAAAGGTCACACTTATCTGATACAAATACTGACAGGCTTCTACAGCCATTGTTGGTGTATGACAAATCCCTCAGCCCTGTTGGCATCAGTTTGTTCTTATTCTAATGTCTTAGACATTGCCCACTAAAGTATGGATGTAGGCTGACAGCCTTTTCTCAGGATGACAAACCAAATAGAAATATACACTTCAGACAGAATATCTTGTATTCTATATTGTTACTTTACATTTCCAATTGTCATTCAGTTTATCCATGGGAATGGAAGCGCAAATGGTGAACTTTGAGAATATAGCTGCTTGGCCAACTCTTGTATTTATCTATTTTCTGATGCTTAGTCAAAATAATAGAGGATGAGCTTTTCAGCTTTCAGTCTCAAAAACATCACCATATCAGCTTCTCCCCTTTTCTTTCAGAAACAGCAGCATGAGATTGGCTTCATGCTATTCAATGTTCATCTCAATCAGTAGTTTGTCATAAGTAGCCATGCATTATAGGCTCTCTATAACAGAAAACTATTTTGTCCTCTGTTGGTAGGATTTAAAGTGTTCTATTATATACAGATAGAAGGCCGAACATGCATGAATATCTGTAAAGTGAGGTGAAGATCTCTAGGTGCAAGGAGTCTATGTGAATCTACCCTAATTAGAAACAGGCTTACTAACAGTAGGAGGAGTTTCATTGAATTTCAGCATTGTCTGAAAGAATGACACTGAGCCCATCTCCCTTAGTTAGATTGGCCTCCAACTGCCAGCTTATTTCCATTTACTCGAGAATTCTGAATGATGCTGTCCTGGAAGGTTATAAGTAAAATAGAGCTTGCTGCCAGAAAACTGTATCTAGTTGAAAGGATTTGGATGCGAGCTGGCGGGTGAAAGGGGAAATTTAGGAGAAATTGTAAATAACAGTTTGTGCCAGGGTCTTGAAAATGATGTAAGATATTTCTACAAATCTTTATGCAATTGCCTATAGAATATAGTTGATATGTTTTACAACTGTAGCACTGAAAGCTGTAAGTAGGCTTTGAAAGTGTATCCTATAATTAATACTGACAATGATCTTTTATATTAGTATAGAATTAACTATGAGAGTAATTTTGACCAAGCTATCCCATTTAGAACAATGGAGTGGTTTCTATGGCAACCATAAAGTGTTATATAAATGCCTGTTCTCCAGAGAAGACATTCAATGTACAGTCAAACACGGAATAATTTTCCACTCGGCTGCAATGCTGCTGATCTCTGGTGGTCAAAACCAGTACTTAAAGTTAAACCCCAATTATAGATCATCTGATTATTAATAAAAGTATTCGTAGAATGTAAACAGAACTCCAAGAATTGTTGATTAGACAAATCTAAATATTCAAACCATATATATCAAGTGAGAGAACCGTTACCCACAATGACAAAGGTTTGTGGTCACTTAGACTGTAATTTGATACTTATCTACATTATTATCCATCTGTTTGTCTATTTGCACTCTCGGCACTCACGGAAAGGGTTTGAAGTATTTCCTTGCTAAATAGGAAGTCCTCTATTTGTCTAGGCAATCTATATCCATAGTTGTTGGACAACAAGGCATAATGCAGCATGTTCTTTGATTATCTCATGATATTCAAATTATTTTCATACTTTATGTGCTTAAAGTTTATCTATTAGAAAACAAAAGTAACATAGTAGTAGAAGACAACTCAATAACATGGATTTCCCATTACAAGTTAGGATTTAGCTTGTTTGTGTTTAACAGTATACATACAGTTTGTTCTCTCTCATCAGATGTGCAGTTAGGGATCCCTACCAAGAGACTTGTAGTCCCCGATGAGCATAAAGAGGAGGTAGAAAAGGTCATAACTATCAGGTACAGATGCCTCTGGGCGTCTGTAACTTTGTTGGACTAGGACAAAGCCTTTATCCCCAGGTGGCATCAGTCTGTTCCTATTCTAGTATATGTGGTCAGACAAGCTGCAGTATTCATGGAATCTCTTAGTGGGGGTTGAGATAGACTCCCATCTGCAGTCTCAAAGGGGAAAGGGACATTTCCATGTGTCGTGAAGAAACACTTGTTTATCAACCAGAATCTTTAGGGACCCAAGTAGTTATGCAGATTCCTAACCGTTGGTAAAGAAACAATCATTCAATTATTGTACCATAAGTAACTTTCCTAGTTCAGTACTTCTTGGTACGTCTAAAAAAAGGTTTCCTGAAACATCCTGTCCTAGCCGTCCTAGCACGCTATAATATGACATGTATTGTTTGAACTTTGTACCTGTATGTTCAGCACCTATATGTGACTAATAAGTATTAGATGTGCAACCTGTCTAAAAATCTTTAAAAAGATTATGAATAAAACATAAAATAAGGAAAGACTATCTATGATTTTTTGTAGCTTTTTCATTCTCTGCTACCAAAATGGGTTGCATATAATTAACTCTCTCGTCGCCAGCAGGCCGCTATTAGTGGCCAGAGCACCAAAGTGACTGAGCTGAACAAGAAAATATTACTCAAAATTTGTGAAAATATTTTCTTACAGATCCTAGTCGAAGCACCCCATGTTTGGTATCATATCAAAGATTGTGACACCTTCTTTCACATCCCACATTCCATTGGTGTCCACAAAAGAATGTTCAAGGAGTAACTATGCCAAATGCTCATTTTAATTTTTGATTTTTTTTTTTTTTTTTTTTTGGCAAAACTACAGGGAAATCTGGCGGTGGGAAGGTTAAGCACAGAAGCATTCATACATTTTGAAAGAATACACTTCCATCGCAGTAATAACTGCCACATCAAGGATATGTCAAGTCAAAAGCAAGGTTAACAAGAAAATCTTTACAAGAGCATAAAGAGCTGTCTAGAAATACTGTCTTGGCACACATGTTTATGATATGCTTTACATAACATCTATTAAAACGATATTTTAGAAATGTCTATCACATATGTATATTCTTAAACAAATGCTCCTTACATATTTCGTTGTGATTTCAAAACACCTTTGTATATATAGTTTCTGTGCTTACAAAATATTTAGTTAGCCAGGATAGCAGAAGTTGATCACCTTAATGACCCTGATGGGGATGGATGTCCACAAAGTGCCCTTAATCTAATCAGTAAATCAGTAAGTTTGCACTAGACAGAACTAACAACCTGTTAATGTAGCAGGTTAAAGCCCAAGGCCGGGTATAAAAGCCTTGAGTTATTGTTCTGGATTCACTCTGACTCCCATGGTACTAACATTATGTGGGGTTTTAAGCCTCGGGGATACAATAAAGTCAATTCAATAAACTCAAGTTAATGACAATTTACTGGTTAATGTGTTGTGTCCACCTTAGTTGGAACCTTCCTCACCACAAGGGATACTGTTAGATTGAGGTTGATGAAAAATTAGTCAAATCCTGACCAATATGGTTTGTAACCAGTAATTGCCGTGTGAGGCAACCAGTCCCATGGAAAGGTAATTGTAAAGAAAACTATAGGCCTGGGCTGGTCCATCTGTACTCCAACTTGTGGCCCTTGACAAAAAGTCTCATAACCCAGATATGGGTAAATCAGCTTGCCCAAGTTAAAACACATATGGGCCCTAGGGACCAATGCTGTCTGGGCTATTATTCTTACAGAATTCAGAAAATCAACTTTCAATTTTTCATTAACATTAGATTCATAGATTCAGTTCAGTGTGTCTGGCTAGTGCATTGCAACGGATAGTGGTAGCCTAGCAGCAGCACGACTTGGCATTTTGGTCTCTGATGCCTTACCATTAACTTTAGTCTAATGGTAAGTGATGAACAACATGGCCTAGTCATTTGCAGGCATTCACAACTGAGATCTATCTTACAGTAGATTCTGTGCTTGCCTGTAAGCTCCCAGCCTGACCTCTCAAATCTTAAAGGTCTAGATTCTTCGAACATTCTGAATCGCATCGAGGCTCTGCTTGCTTAGGAATATCTAGCAGGTTCTGATACACGAAGAAATAATTTGGTTTAATCAGAAAATAACCTTTACATACTGACTTTGCCTGTTCTTTATCTTTTAGATTGTCAGAGATATATAGATGCAAAGGATAACAGGATAATGTAACTGACAGCTGTGATATATTGGACGTTTTATGGGACCGAGCTAGAATTGTATGTGTGTATAGCATCACATTTCTACCCTCATTGAATTTCTATGCCCCTTTAAATATAATGAGCCACTTTAGGGAAATTCCATCTTTCCTTATTTTCCATTTAAATCGAATTATTTTTAGAATTAATTGATAGAAAGGCTCACAAGGATTTCTATGCTGAGAACAGAATGTAAATACCATTTTAAGATCAAAAGCTATGACCAAATTAGATAGAGATATTTCTAAAACAAAGAAAGATATAGCTTATTGGCATTTGAGATTGAAGAGTGCCCACACACATTAAAGGAGCCAGTTCTAAAATACTAGAAGTGACACCTGCTGACAAAATGTATCACTGGAAAGCTGATGACCTCAATCTTGTAATTGAGTCTTACCTTTGGAGGAGACTTTTCCGTCAATTCTAAGTTATAATTCTTTTATTTCCCATCAAAGCAAAATGTCACTTTTTTATTTCTGATAACAGCCTCTCCCCCTGTTATGTGCGCATAAACAGGCATAACAAGATACACAACAATTGATACATAACAAAAGGTAGCAATCCTTTCCAATCGTTTTGACCATGTCTAAGATAATATTACCTGTGCTATAGTTAGGCCTGGAGGATGAGTAATGATGCAGAATTTTCGATCAAAATCATTCACAATAACTAAAGGGAAGAAAGAAAACCTGATATAGACCTTGATATTGATGCGGTTAGCAAGATAGGTTTTGTGTACTTTTATCCTAATCAAATTCGCAGTGCATGCTCTTTGTATGTTACAGCCTTTGTATTCCATATAATGACATATAGCAGGGAGAGGTAAATGCTGAAAAAGATGCCGATGGCGTGCACCTTTTTCTGCTTACAACAGCAGACCTCCGGGTAAAATGGCATATCCAGTATCCAATTAGATGTGTGCAAAACTTTCTGTTGGAGCAAGACCAAGAGAAGAAGATTTGTGCTAGTTTCACATCCCCATTACCACCTGAAATGATTTCACCCCAAGCAACCACTCTAATTTCGTGCCTCCTGTTGATTGTGCCAACATGAATTACAGTTGGTTGAACTCTTCTTGTTCTCAAATTCTTTCACTTCAAACTTCTTTGGCCTAGTGTTCCGCCAACTTGAACCTGACACAAACCTATTTGTCTATGGTGCCTGTCCTAAGGGAATGCGACTCAGAACGCAGTGAAAGTTATCTTTGTGTCAGGGCAGGTGGTCTGCGAAGTAGGCTTTGTCTTTGTGTGTAGCTAATAGAAGTGGATGGTATGAGCAGAACAAGCTTCAGAGAATCCATTCCCTCAATTAAAGTTGACAGCAAACACCAGGGGCAGACATTGGGAGGATCACTGACCCTGTAGTTCAGAGACAGTAGTATAATTTAGACTTGTTTCCCCTGTCAGGCTATGTCACCCTTCCCTGTTATTCCTTAATGCCACAAAGCAGGTCAGTTCTGATCTTTTTTTCATTCAACGTTCTAACAAATAGTGTTTGATAGAGTGGGCATGAACATTACTTAGGTTAAGATGCTTCTTTTCTGCAGGCCTTCTCAGGGATAAGCTGCTGAACTGAGTAAAAAGTGTTGAATTAGTCTGTCAGATTTAGAGCCATCCAACTGAACCTCCCCTCTTCCATGGCCCCTCTCCACTCTGGCTAATCTCAGACAACTCTTAATTGAAATACCTCTATATGGCTCTTCTTTGATATTCTTTTCAATCTATTTCTTTGGGGGAGGCATTCTAGGAAGCCACCTGAGTGAGTGAGTAAGCGAGTGAGTGAGGCCCAGACAGCCTCTGTCAAATTTCTTCTGTGAAGTCAGATCCACTTGATATGCCCACCCCTTCCTTAAGACTCTTAACGGTTTTCTTCTACCCAATTGTTCCTAATCCTCCCTACAGAGCCCCCTGCTGCTAGTACTCAATGTCTAAACTCTACAAGCTATGAATCCCCCAAAATATGTCAGTGAATCAGCTATAGCTGAGGTTGAGTGGAGATCTAGTTCCTGGTCGGATCAACTACACAGGCATACTCAAAGAGGTCCTGCACCTGAACCAGTCTATCCCTCTTCAGCTGCTCAGGGGTCTATAGGGTAGTGAGGTAAACAAACTACCAAACATAATAACTACCACCAACAAGGTTCAGGAATATATCAAACAGAAAATAGTGCACACAATGCCCCTAGAATGACAAAAATGAGAATGCTATGCTCTGACATAGACTGAATGTAATGAAAAAGCAATGTTAACAGTGTCATGATACTGCCACATGAAATTCTTCTCAAAATAAATTTCCAATACGGGACACAGCTCATTTGGTAGAAGTCTGTTTTGTTCTGGTCTGCATTATGGTCAAACAGAGGGAGCATAAAGCAAATGCAGTCATTTGTCAAAGTGTAATACTAATCACTAGTAGAACGGAACTAAACAGCTCATCCAACAACCACAATGTATCCATAACAGCAAACAGGTAGTGTGCTCCCACAATGCATAGTCAAAGGCGTTCAATTTAATATGGATTAACTCTGGGTGGTGGATAGGTTTATGACAAAGTAGTTCCACTGAATGCATTAATGTCTGACATATAGCCAGTATTGTATGATGGGCGCATCTGGCTTATGAAGCCAGATTCTCCTCAGTCTGGTGGAGGGCATGCATGAACTTAGCAAGTAATACAAGATTTATTACACGACCAAAGCACTTCTATTTGCCTTAATTATGTTTTGTGGTGACTACATCGTTAATGTTGTCATCTACATCATCGTCTGCTTTATTTACATTGTTGCCATTGCCCTGTCACATGTTTCAAGGTACTGCCTTCTGGTTGGTCTACAGCACTAAGAAACGTATCATATCCCCGGTCGCTCCATTTTCCTTCATTATACAAACACAGGATTGTATCAATAACGTTCAGCCGTGTAATAAGAGTATGTAATAGATAGCTGGGCACTGCCTGGAATGGGCTGGTAGCAATTGAGCAAGCTTGAAACCAATGTCTATAATATGTCTGTGGAAACCGCATCCTTGGGCCAAAAAAAAAGAAGGTGTGTTTCAGGTAACATGGTCTGAAAATCTAGGGTAGGTAGGTCGGATTTTTCTTTTTTTTACTTTGGCCTGAAAAGTAACCAGAAATCGACTCCTGCACTTCAATGCCGACTCACGACCACCTCGACTCAACTCGACTATCAGATCAACCCTTAAATAGCCCCAAAATGACCTAGAATATAAATATTTTTTCAAAATTCCATAAAAATGTCTAGGGTCGGCCCTGTTTTGCTAGGTAGGGTCGGGTAACCTGAAACACACCTTTTTTTTAATTTGGCCTTTTAAGGATTCAGCATAGTTGTCGAGGTCAAATGTACAGATAATTGTTTGTTGCATTGGAATGAGTTAGCTCAGGTTTCTGTACAGCTTCTTCTTTGTGGATAGGACTAGAAACTTTATGTGAAAAATAATAGATTTCTCTTGTCATCTATATTGTTACCTTTTCTTCCCCAGTGGGATTCTGTTACCCGTGGGAATGGTAGCTCAAAAAGAAAAGCTGCTCGGCCATCTCTTATACCTGTTTCCTGATGCTTAGGGGGTATTCATTTATTAGGTACAGGGGAGGAGGGTTGGTTTGGAGGGGGGCATAAACATTTTTGACCCCCTCCTGAGGGGGGGGCGTAAAAATTGCTGACACCTCTTGAGGGGGGGGGGGGGCGTAAAAAATTCAGCCCTTTTTAAGCAGAAAAGCCTGTGCGTTACTATAGTTCAAAGGGTGGTGGCGAAAGTTTTTCGGTGCCTTTGGCGAAGTGGGGGACACAACATTCTACACACTCTCCAGGGAGGTGCATAAAAATTCCACGCCTCTGTGCAAAATCCCTCCCCCCCCCCCCACCCGTAATTGATAAATGAACACTTCCTTATTGGTGGGACTTTGAATGGGAAATGTTAAAATAACAGGAGGGGTACATAATGATAACACGAGAGGGGAAAAAACTGTTCAGCAACGCTGGTGGTATAGATCTTTTGTATAATATGTCGTATCTATGAAGAATTGATGCAGATATACACTTCTCAGATGCTATGCAGTGGGGTCTTGCTTCCTCATGTGGGGATGTACCAATTGATGCCTCATCAGGAAAACTCTGTGACCATTAAAGTAGTCAAGTTTTAATATAAATTAATTTCAATCAGTGTCATAGTCGTATTTGATTAAGAAAATAAAGAAACAGGATCGGCAGCACAGCGGACCAGTGTCCAAAGTCTATATTAGGCAGAGGGCTTCGCTCAGCATGCCAGCTACTGCTGAGAGATCAAGAAATCAAGATCAAAAAACTAACACACTATTAAAGCCAATGGCAGATATTATTGTTTTAACAAATCACATATATGAGCTCAATACAATGTAATACATTTTAAATTGATTCCAATCCTCTGTTCGTGTTCTATAGGATAATTATGCTTTGGTGCAACACTGGCAGGTTACCCACCAGGGCTGCATTCTTAATGGCATCGGGCATATTGCATTAAATGTGGTTCCTAAAGGGTTCAGGGAGACCTACCAGCTCGGTGCACGCTGGTCACGTGCATCCTGAAGTAGATTCTGCCCCCACTGACAACAGCAGCTGCCTTAATTCCTGATCCTACCTGGGTCTCACTAACCTTGGCCTTAATACAAGACACTGCTGACTGAGGAGGCCCGGTTACTTGGTGGGCTAGGAAGACCAAATGTTGATATTCAACTTTAGATTGGTGTGCAGATCAATACTCTGTCTGAGTGTTGTACTAGGGTATTTTGAGTGCTGCTTCCAAATATATGCCATGTGTAAAGGGACATTTGTGTCGCATCAAGGTCTTACTGACATTACATGCCCACTAAAGGGTGCAGTTATTTTTTACACTTTTAAGTTATCAGCAGCTATTTTGCTGTCCTGTGCATTGTAATTGTAAAGTATAAATATTATGTAATACATGAGTAGCACTACTGCACGGGTGTTCTCACTACTCTACCTAAATTTGTGTTGCTTAAGGTACAAGGTTCAGTTGACTGTAGTTGAGAAAACGTTTTAGTTAGTCACGAGTCAATAGTCAATAACTACCTATACTTACTTGAAATCTTCTTGTTTTCTACTTTTCCCGATGGTCACTTGTTTACACATTAACATGAATACTGACATTCCTACCATGATGCCTAAGATTTAATTGGGAATTATCTCAGAAATGCTCCAGAGAAATTTTCTGTAAAATGTAAAATATTGTGAAATTAGCTACCTGGAGTTTACCACCATGGCAACATGCAGAGTCCTTATTGAAGTCACTTTGAAAATGCATAGGAATAATACAAAGGTCTGTCACGTGGTGTGGTTCTTCGTTCAGATATCAAAACGAAGGATAAGAAAGCTATTCATGAGAGCTTTTGTCCAGCCTGTACAGTTGGAAGCATTCTCATGAATTCAAAATAAAACACAAAAGATGGCACGATATGTTATGATATTCATACATTTTCTTCAGGTTTCTTTATGCCTATGGATTTACGTAAGGAAAAATCAGTATCCTGGATTCTTCTGGCGGTCTCTAAAGGACACTCGAATCTAGTAGACACTTTAGTAGGATTTAAAATATTAAAAAAACAGACCATGTCACTTCAGGGGCCTCAACGTTGTAGGTAAAACAATTCTATTAAATGATTTAAATAGTAGATGTTTGAAGGCCATCAATTACAGAGGACGTGTTTTCCAACGTGCCTCCACTATTTACTCTGCAGTGATGGCATTCTATAACTATTTCTAACTACACCGTGACTGCCTCACGTTCTTGCTATCGTCATGCCATAGAATTATTTATGTCCTTATATTTTAAGATCCTCAAGGAGCTTGCCTCGTCAGAGATATTTTACATGCTTTATGCATTATAGAAAACTATTTACATGAATTCAAATGATAAGATATGGCGTCTGGATCATTAAGCCTAATTAGTTATTTTTTTCCGCACAGCACAGCCTGTTGAAACAGCTAGGCTCTTTAAGGGGGTGATAAGGCAGAAGCCAGGTCGAGAACTAAAGCAGATTCTTATGATTAGATAGAAACTGTACTTTGTAACAGTAACGGAAATATGGCTGACGCTACTTTTGGATGTTTTAAAGCATTGAATGAGGAATGCATTTGTAGTTCAAGTAACTAGTATTCCAATTGTGATTGCAAAGTTCATTACCCTGTTAAAACATTAACTTTTGTTTGCCATTATCAATTTAGCATTTTAAATAAATGTCATTATGATTAGCACAGCTATTTTTCTCATCAGCCAAAGGCTATACTTCTTTGCCCTCCCATTCATCTCTTTCTAATGTGTACCTTCATTCCTCCCAACATCCGTCCCTATACCTCCTCCATACTTTAAGAATGATTCATACAATCTCAGAAAACCATGACACCTGATAACATGTGTTCACATATCAGTATATATCAATCAGAAAGAATATGTTTGCAAGATTTACTTTGCCATACCAAAGTAGCAAATGAGAAGCAATGGAAAACTCCAACCATAAGTACTATTCAAAGCCACTTTACAGCTTAGCGGCGAGCCTGACTCTAATCCCAAGGTTGTGAGTCAAGGTTTGTCTTGAAAATAAACTACTAGAAGATTTTCAAAAATGGACCTGTCTTGACATCAGTTTGTATGAACAACCTTACGAGGTACCCAGGTGTTCCATCATGCCGCCGGGATTATACTAGTCACATTGAAGCATTATGAAGTGTTCATTTTGTTAATGAAGCATGACTTACAACTCAGCTACTATCCATCCCGGTGGGTACACCTCACAAAAGCAACACTCAATAAGCGCTTATTAAGCCCTGCAGAGAATATGCAGAGCTACATGAGCGCTTAATAAGTGGCCCACTGGGATGGTAGTACAGTTAATGGTAAATGAAAATGGCATAGAAATGGAATAGACCTCTATTTATTTGTTTAATGAATACCCAATTGGTTTTCTTGAAATACTCTTTATTACAGTCACATCTTTAGCAATTATTTTGACTGTCCACCCAGCCGTATTTCAGTTAGGCATATCCACATTTAATACCTGAGATACGCATGGCTTCACATGACCCATCAACAACAGGAGTATTTAGATGACAAAGTGACAGGTTAACATGAACCAGAAATTCAAGCCATATTGATATTGCCTGCAACTCATTATATAGACAAAGGTGCACGAGTTTCAGTCTGTTGGCTGGGTTATTTCACGAGTTGACCTTGGGCCGTATGTCACGAGGCCGTAGGCCGAGTGATATGCGGCTGAAGGGTCAACAAGTGAAATAACCCAGTCAACAGACTTAAATGAGTGTGCCTTTGTGTTTATTTTTTATGATTTTCGATTGAAATTACCAAAATTATGATAGGGGGGGCCTATAATAGCCTATTTCTATCCCGTTCAAATGTAAACAAACCGCCATTTTGATGACGTCACAGGGCCGTGAAATACGGCCATAGGTTATTTCACGGGGGGGTGAAATACGGCGCTCTTTGGTTAAGTCAATGGGACTGCTGTATTTCATAAAAAATAAAGGGGTTTATTAGTTGCATAGCTACACCTACACTTACACCTACATCACCGTGTAAGAAACATCTCAAATTGCTACTGACCCAGTTGATGGAGCATAACTTGGTCAAATGTACTGTTACAGTTACGGGATATAACGAAGTGATACAGACTGACACATCACAATACTAGAGCAGTGATCACTGGTGAGCCAGCCACTCAGTTATAACTATCTTGGGTTGAGTCGCAGCTAATTTGACATCAGCACGGATCCAATCATGGCTATGAGATGGCTCTTGGATATATGTGGGGGATACTACCTGACTGCAAGGAAAGGAGTAGATGTTATGTATGAAGTGCAGATTCTCACAGACAAGGAGAGATAAAACCAGGTCGATTCTCAGATTCTGAATAGCAGTCTGTGGAATAGCTATATGCACTGAGGACTCCCTTTATGATGGGGATTACGATTTAAATTAAATGAGTAAAAACAGGCTTAAATTCTATGGAATTCTAACAAATATAAGCTGTAGTGCATTTCAGTCAATTTACGTTTAGAGCCTAGCATCTACTGAACATCTACTAGACGAATATACTGAATTGTAATGTGGGAAAGTCCCCGACAGTAGTCCATAGAACACAGGGTTAGAGGTCATCGTCATGACCTGTAGCTATAGGGACACAATTAAAAGGAGCTGAATACATCCTGGTCACGTCTTCAGTAACGACACACTTCCTCCACAGACAATGGCAACCACCCCAAGTAATGATCTCAGCCTGTACTGGGAGACATTGACCCCAGCTGTAATGCAATGTAAGAGTAGGTCTGTAGAGTAGTCTGACCTTTGAGCAGCGTCTAATTGTAGTGGGAGACATCATTGCAATGAGAAATGTAAAGTATCAAAAATACCCCACACATTTTCATAGAAAGGGTTCTATGATTAAATGTTCATCATGAATATCTTGCACAGGGAAATAAATGGTACTTATTACCAAGCACAAAGGGAAATGTGAAACCCTTTAGTTTAAAACTGGGAGGTTTTATGTAACATTTGGTTGACATGGTTAAAGAGAGTATTCCACTGGCGTCGGTTGGCCGTATTTCTGTCATCCGACGAAAGTCTATAATGTTAAACTTATGGGCAAATCTCGTCCGACCGATGGAAACACGGCTGATTCCGTCATCGGTAGAATACTCCCTTTACAGACATGTTTCTGCTTGTAAAAGCTCCCTGCAGGATACTGATTCCTGCAGTCCATGGTGTGTAGTAGCAGAACTGGAATTATAAACTGTACATGTTCAGGGCTTACCATGAGGAATCAGGTGTCACGCAAAACAGCTCATGAGGAAACATAACAATATGCTACCGACTGGAATTGCTGTAACTGCTTAGGGTAGCAACTCAATATAATGATGAATGTAGTCCCAATCCAAATTATACATAAATTTGTAGATTAAAAAGTACGTGAAAGTTTTAACTTTAATCATAGAGCTAGATCAGTTTTGTAAACTGTTTGTGTTTTGAATTGGGTTAAAGACACACTAGAAGTGCCATTTCAATATCATTTTCAATTTCATAAGGTAACAACATGTTTTTCCGATGCAATAGTGGGCCTACGTACCATCGTAAAATAGAGTTTTATAAAATGCAATATCCTATACGAACATAATTCCTTTCACAGCGTTATCCTTTACCCTTTATGAGCATGATACTCCTTAGGTGATTTAACACAATGTCATGATGTAATTTCCTTCATGGAATAAACAACATACGAGCTTCTAACCACATTTTCCTGTATTTGAATAGGCCACCGATCTACGTACGTTACGTGAAGCATTAACATCATAATTGTGACAAATGATAAACACAGAAGTTGTTATCGCAAACCATTATCTCTTGCCATGTATGACATTTGTCACAGATGGTCATTGGCGACCAGTACAGTGATAATAACTTCCCCACAAGTCAATCATAAAGCATAATTAGCCAAACACTGCTCCCAAGCTGTCCTCAATAATCACTACCATGAGAATGAGTTTGTTGACATTGTCTGTTAAATACATATTAAAATTCAAAGAAGAAATTTAGAAACGTGTCAATCCAAATCGTGGGAACTGTATTGTCGACTATGAGTGAAAATATTTAGTTGCTTTGTCTCCTTCTTGAGGATATAATACTATAACAAGCAATTGAATCACCATTCATGTATCGCTGCAGCCTGCCCTCTAACTTTGCCATTTTATGCTGCTCCTGATGCTTCTTACTCCACTGAATTAAGAATTAAGATTATATATCTGTATTGAGTGAGTCATTCTTAGTCACCAGTAGTTCTACGAGGTTGATGCACCAATCTGGAGTAGAAAACGTTAATTAGATTTTATACCAAAAGACCTTGCCGGTATGCAAATCAGGGCCATAAAGATGGCTTTAGTAGTCAACCCCCGAGCCTCCACGAGCTTCAGAAACACTACCATATATAGGTTCTCCGTTTTTGTATTGGAAACGGCACCGAGTGATTACTGAGCACTGATGTCGATGTACCGTGCCCTATTCCCTAACTCTCCCCTACTTTAATTGATGGATAAAAATTGGAATTAACTTGCCATCTGGAACAGCTCTAGTACTCTATTGTATGTGACCAGACGTCCATTGCAATCAGTAGGCATAGTCATGCATCTGTCCTCTGTTGGTAGGACTTAAAGTGTTCTATTATACACAGTAGAGGGCTTATTATGCATTCATGAGTAACTATAGATTGAGATTGAGGCAAACATCTCCATATAAAGTAGATGTGGTCAAGTGTTAAATCTAACCTTATCCTGCTAATCAGCAAATTAGAAGCACGATTAACAGCAGTTTCATCGCCTTAAAGATTTGTCTGGAAGAATGACACTGAGCCCATCATCCTTAGTCTGAGCTGCTTCCAACTGTCAGCTTATTTGCCTTTACTCCAGAATGCTGAATGATGCTGTCCTGGGATGTTATCACTGAAATCAAGGTGGATGTCTGAGGATTGTATCTAGTTAAAAGAGTTGGGGTTTTCAACTTGACTGAAGTTTTGAAGATTTGGTTCCAGGAAAATTGAAAGGTCTGTCTCAAGTTTTGAGTAGCTGATGACATATCCAAGAAATTAGGACAAAAACAATAACCCATTTAGTCAAATGAAATGGTTTCCTTAGATTCTCCTTAGAAAACATTTAATTATAATCTATAATGTAGAACACTAGTGCCAAGCATTAAATAAGTAAAAGTGACAATGAACAGGCAGCTTTTTTGTAATCCTTCAAAGCTGTAATGTAAGTTTCGCAAGAATTATTTACATTACAGTTGGGCTCAGAGCATGTTCTGAGCTGCTCTTTGTCCTGCCTTGGGGCCCAATGATGGGAGATGGTAAAAATAGTAGTGTGATCCGTGACTTAGACTTGAATGAAATGAATGAATCCCATCTTTAAAAAAAGGGTGAACCTCTAAAAATGATGATCCAGGATTCTTCGTAGTTGTTTTATCCTCTGAGACCACAGTGAACATGTATAATTTTGTTTCAACATGAGAAACAGACATATTTAGGAAGAATTCTAACCTATCATAGATATATAATATTATGTCACAAAAGGATAGATTGAGATAGAGCGAACAAGAAATAAGCACCTGGTTCTCCACGACAAAACACGTACAAGAACGCAAATTTTCATTCAGCAACAGAAAGATACACAAACGTCTAGGGGGAGGGGTATTGCAGGGAACCGGGGTGGTGTCTAGGCAAGGGATAAGCAGCTAGTGACAACCGCCCCAAGGAATAACAACCTTCTAAATTGACAAGATGTGGCATCATAAAACTTACCTGATCAACATCCATTCTAACTATACAGTGCGGATTGTCCTTTGCTTGATATACAGAATCCATATAGAATTAGAAATTACAATATGGCAGATAGTGTGCCTTTAAACAAATCAACAGGAGTGATTATACAGTATTTGTATGGGTTTGAATGTATCAGCTTTATTGCAGTTTGGAAGGTACATGCATACGTTTATCACAATAATTATGCTCACTGGGCGGGTCACTAACTGCCCTCTATACCCCCAGGTGGACCAATCCATCACAGCTGTCAGATTAGGCTGTTACTTTGTATCCCCTACACTACTATAATATGGACCTCATCAAGGGATGGCAGGTTACAGACATGAAATGGTCAGCCGACTCAGTTTAGCCTTAGCTAGCGAGCCAGCCCAGTATTGCCATACTGGGCTGGTGTGAGATCCTCATGTTTTGACTGTGGGTGAACTGCAGGACCTCATTACAGACAAAGTAAAAGGTTTATAGGGCCAAAGATGGTTCCATGCTTATCTCCAGACACTTAGCTTTCTATATTCACTCAGCCATGTGCCTGTTTGTTGATAATATGATAGTACACCAGTGGTTTATAAGACAAACCGTCTGTTCACACTAGACCTGGCACATAGCAGGACCCCCAGTGATTAGAGCAGGGTCTATCATTGACTGTACATTCGTACAGTCGATTCCAAATTGACTAGTGTAGCCTGTATTACTGCTGGAGACCCTACTTGTCCAGCATACCAGCACATCACTACCTGGGAAACTATCAAGGCTGGGTGGTATGATCTCCTTATGTTTTGTAAAATAACTAAGATTTAACTGCCATTATATAGTAGAATCAACCTTTTCCATCCTTTTTCATAATACACTAACTGAGCAAAGAGCTGATTTTTTTTTCAAATGTTACATATTTGCTTGGTTCAGGTTTACCTCTTATAAATACATCAATCTATCAACCCCAATCATATCATGTTTTAAAAGTGAAGAACTACTACAGATGTTATGCCCACTTTGAGCTCAATTTCATTTGATGTATTAAAAAAGAGATTTCCAAGGAAAATCTTTCTATGGGGAACAAGATTCTGAAAAAGAAAAATCCTATTTGAGGATCGGAAATGACTGATGTGTCCACGGTCACAGAAGGTTGTACATATTCATTTTCTAACTACCAGGAAAGGCGGTGAAAAGAAGAAGTCTGTAGGAAATAATCCAAGGACATTCCTACTACAGGCAATTCCAGAAATTGCCCCAGGATGCACAATGAACGGCAGGGTATAGAGGAGGATAACTAATCAGAGCTTGATAACTTCCACTGTGGTTAAAAAGGAAACCTTGGGGGTCAAAGATAGATTAATTTAGTTATTTGAAGCCTCTCATCACTTTTTCATTTGAGGAGGCGTTTTCAGCGAAGTAAAATTAGTCATAAGATACTGTCAGCTCTGCAAACAGTGTCTGATGCTATTTGCAAGTGCTAAAATAATCTTAGCGACATGACTATGTTGAATCCATGATTTCAACTGAAGGCCTACACTTATGCTTTGGTACTTTCTAATCATTATTATTTTCGATCTTTTTCCTTTCTGTTTGCAGCGCAGGTATTTCACAGGGCTAAGGTCCATAGTGGCAGTGTCCATGACAATGTAAGGGATGACAGGAAGGCATTCTTACTGATGAAATCAAAAACAACTACCAAAAGACATGTTTATTCCTTACACATTAATCACTGCAAGATAATTTGATATTTTGACATCCAGTAGTGTTCATGGAAAATCGTTCATGAGAATCTCATCTTATTTTTTACATTTACCAGTGCATTGCAAATAATATGATGGATAATAATGTGCTAAGGATATAAGATAAACTGTATCATGGCACCCCTTACTTGCGCCCTTACAGTTAATGGATAACATTTCATCACCTATCATACTTTAAGGATGGTATTGCCAAAGTGAGTGGAACAATATCTAGCATATTCATTTTTCGGATGTACTAACCTTCATTGAATGGTGCATGCACTGTAGAAGTGACACTTCTGTCACCTGGAAGCCTCATCAAACGGCTGTACTGTTTAACTCCTGATTCTATGATAGCCGCTGGGCAACCTTCACATTGTGAATACTCAGCATCGAACCATTAGTAGACTCATTAACTTTAGATACAATTTGACCTATGGGAGATGGTGTATACTAGTCAATTTGTTTTCACTTCCTCGCTGGCTAGAATAAATATGAGACTGTTTAGTGACAATGTATCATAAGCAATGATTATGCTCTATTTCACTTTCATTAAAACATTATTTTTACTTTTCGATAAAAGCATGTAAAAATGTAAGACGTATACATCCAAATTCTTCACTATACTTCATAACTAGATCCACTAACGAATAATCCAACTTTCAACATCAATATTCTTGTAGCAGAAATCAAATAGCACCAATAGGCAGGTAGGTGGATAAGGTATCTGGATGGATACATAATAACCTAAAGGTTATCCGGAAAACATCAATTGCAAAACTATATGCATTGTGTTGAATACCCTGTCCAATTATGAACAAATTATTCTGTAAGGTAGATCTAGCTGATGGTTTCTGTAGTAAAAGAAGGATGTGTAGACGAGGCCAAAGTGGGATTCCGTTCACTTGCAGTTCACTGGTGCCTGCATTTGCCGGTTTGGAGTCTGTTGGTCAGGTATGGTAAAACCCATTTTGTATTCAGATACAGTTTGTACTCAGTTAACCCTAATCCTTTACATAGTTAAATATGTATAGTACAGGGGCGTGGCAAGCAGCTTCAAAGTAGGGGGGACAAGGGGCGTTTCTGAAATTTTTGACCAGTTTCTCTTGACCTTTTAGGTTTGACATGTTTTAGGGTTGGTCAAAAGTGGGGGGACATGTCCCCCCGGTTGCCACGCCCCTGTAGTATATGATACTGGAAATGATATACAACTAACCCCTGGTAAATCTAATAAGTACATATCATAGTGAAGTATAATATTGTTGTTTGAAAGCAAAGAGCATGTGTTTGCATGTATTCAGGCAAAACATGGTAATTTTATGTATCACTTCTATCTATGGCCGATCCTTACACTGGCGTTATGGGAATAGAAAGTGATGGAGTAGCAGTATGGATGTGACTGGCAGTTTTGATGTATTGGTCATTGTATAAGGCCTGCAGGTAATGACTGACACATTACCTATATAATAGTGCATGGCATGTGGATATACCTCTTAAGCTGCCATAAAACGTATTCATGGGACCAATTGCCATAATATCTGCCAGGAAAGGGTAAAAAGAGGTCCATAAATCAATCTAATGAGACACTTTACTGTGAATGCTTTTATTACCCATCAAAGTAGAACGTTGGGATTATCTGTCCACTCTAGGGACGCTGAGTGGGAAAGCATGTCTTATTCTCAGAATGGGTCCTGAATAATGTTTGATTGTTTCTGGTATGCAGTCACCTGTTGACATTCGGACCTATTTAGTGAGGTGAAAAGGGGGGGAGAGGGGAAGATGTCAGGGAGAAAAAGGCGCAGAGAATTGGTGAGGCACTTTGTCGCATTCGAAGGGTGGTTTGTTATAGAGAATGATAGAAGGTAAAAAGATGGATTGATATATAGGGAGGGATGAAAGATATAGGGAAATGGAAGACGTATAAAGGAGTGAGAATTGGAGAGAACAAAGGTACGAGAGAGAGACAGAGACAGACAGACAGAGAGACAGACAGAGAGCTTCACAATCTATAACATCCAAAGGCATGGACATAGAACGGAGGAAGGATAGGAGGAGAGCACACTCAGAAAAGTCAGCGTCATTGTCGCTAGAACCACTCCTACCTGAAAGTCAGGCACTGCCTGACTCTCAGGTGAGAGTGGTTTTAGCGACAATGACGCTGACTTTTCTGAGTATGAGGGGCAGCCAGTGTTGGCAGTAAGTACACTCTAAAAACAGTGTGTTACGTTTACACACTTTTCAACACACTTTTCTGAAGCCACTTTTAACACACTTTTTTTTGGTAACACACGACACACTTTTGGCAAAAGTGTGTTGAATCTAAAAAGTGTGTTGGTGTACAAAGCCATGGTATTGAGGAGGTGGGGATTAAAATAGCTGTTCTACACCTCACAGAGTATGTCAGGTGCCGTGGCTGAGTTGTCTAGGTGCTGGCACATGAGTCCTGTCCATGCAGGTTCGAATCCCTTGACAAATATTTTTTTCTCAATATTAAGTATGATTACTTTCTACATGGGTTAAGAGTTAAATTAGTATTTTTGGTTCAGTGAGTTTACAGAAAACTCGTTTATTTGACAGAGAACACGTTCGTGACGCGGTAGACATGCCAACATACATACTGAATAGTATAGATTTATTTAATTTCTTGTTAGGGCTTTTCATGTTCATACTGTGCATATACTGTGTGTATCACTTTTAAAGGCTTCTTATATCTAGGAAAAGTGCTTATTGAACCGCTCACAATAAAAGTGGGAATAGAAGATTATATCAAAACTAAGTTTGTATTGACAGTAAACAAGTCTTAGTCAACCACTGTGAACACATCCTAGCTTCTGACCCTGGCGAAACTGACACACCTGTTAACCAACTGGTGACTGTGGCGCAATGTGCCATGACCGTACCACCGTCAGATAGCGTGGGATGGCTGCTCTCACAACCTTTTCTCAGTGTCTCCAGTGGTCCATTGCAGCCTTTTCCCCTCCCGGCTAGGACCACCTTCGTCAACACTGTTATCTGCTATTTCTTTACCAGTCGCAAGTGTATTATGCTTCTACGGGTTGAAGCGGATCGGTGCAAGTCTCATGGGAGACCAGGACACTGAAGGTTCACCGCAGTCTGTCTACCGACACTTACAGACGCGACTCTTGTCAGGACAACTTGTTTCACTTGGGAAGATTTGGTGCCAGGTCTTCTCTGGGGATCGAACCCAGGACCTCTCACACACTTGTCCAGCGACTTGCTCACTAGGCCACCAAATCTCCTTGTACAATCATGGTGTATTCCCCCCTCAAATAGGTACCAGAACACACAACAGTGAGAAGACACAAAGTATTCTCAAAGATCACACAGCTTCTTACCAGTTACCAGTAAGCTATATAACTTACCTTGGGGATTAATATGTTATGACATGAAGTGGTTCTTAGACAATACAAAGACCGCCCTTATTGAGGGATGCCAATGCACTAACTAATAATAACATAATTTGCAGGGCTTGATATCTATTATAAAGACAATAGTTAATCAGCTATTAATAAGCCCTGCTTTTACAGCCTTTCAGAACCTTTAATAAGATCTTACATGTGATGGTTATTTGGTTTACGCAAAGAACATGTGTGTATAGTTGAAGAGAAAAAACTTCCCATCCATTTCCAATATGGATTGAGTGAGTTTGCTCGTTCAATGAGATTCAAATAATACAGTTTTTGTATGTATCTCATTGCAAATTAACCCCTATTAAATAGGTGTTATATCTTTCATTGCAGTAGAGGAGATTGGTTGGGGAGGGGGTTGTAAAACAGTTCAACCTCTCCTGAGGTGGAAAAGAAATTTGACCCTTCTTGAGGGGGGGGGGCTAAAATATTATGGTCCTTCTTAGAAAATAAACATTTCCATTTGACAGTGAGCCCCATTGGGAATCGAGCCAGGGATCTTTAAGTTCTCAGTCCAAAGACTTGCCTACTGAGCCACTGCGACAGCTACTATATAGCTGTAAGAATGTAGCATAGGTGCATGATAGACATTTACTGCTGCTGCCCCCTTTTGTATATGATACACACCTCTCTGACCACAAGTGTGTAAGCAGGTAAGTGAGTTGACAAAAAGTGTGTTACAATTCATAAGTGTGTTAAATCTCAGAGTGTGTTGCAAATTTATGTGTGTTACTCTTTAAGCATGTTCCCACAACACACTGTTCTTAGAGTGTACGCCCTTCATAATTCATTGTGACAACCTCTCGAGCAGTAAATATTGCATTCAGTGCTCTTTTATCCTGATCAGATGCACAGTGTATCTCACTCCTATCTGCATCTTTTGCAGTCCATATGGGGATACCAATGAGAGATTTACAGATGAAGGGATATTGAGGTAAAGAGACTGAATTCGTGTGTATTTTAGAATGTGTGTCTGATCAAAATAAAGCAATTTGTTACTCCTTTTCATGTCTGAGACTGCATATATATATATTCATTGCAATATCGTAATGAGAAGCAAAGTGGGTAATGAAATAGTTCCAGATAATTGGTAATTGCTAAACTAGTGCCAATTCTATATTATAATTGATGTACAAAACTTGATATGGCAAATGACAATGTACCTAGCTCCTATTTATATCATGCTTATATTCAAAATCCGTTTACATTGCATTTATATACATGCCCCAATCGGCCTTATAGAGCCCTATGGATGGTGAACAGTACAGTGCCCAACTTTAATGGTAGCCTATATGTTAAAACAACAACCTCTTAGAGTCACCATTCATTACTGATGTGTAAAATGTTGAAAATCGTTATACCGACTCTCCTTTTGAATGCTTTTGTTAGATTCATGAATCCGGTTCATTGTGTCTGCCAAGGGTGCAACATTGCAACAGCTACAGGTAGCCTAGCAGCAGCTCAACTGGGCAGTTGGTACCTGATGCTGGACCATTGAGTCCACTCTAATGGTGCAAGTGATGAACATGGCCTAGTCATTTGTAGAGATTTCTAGCCAAGGTCTTCTTATTTTAGGTTCAGGTGGTGATACACAGTCCTCGTGGATTCAATTTAAATGTTCATTCAGCTTACATCATTCTAAGCTGCCAGACTGACCTCTAAGAATTGTTCCTGGTCTGAGTTCTCAGATCACCCTGAACGACATTCACACCACTGGGATATAATTATCTAGAAATCTCATGCATTTGCTCTGAATACAGAACAGGCTTACTTCTTTACACTGAGTATTAATTACCTCTCTAATTCTTAAGGGCTTTTATTAACTATGTTGGATTATATTGATAACAACAGCCTCTGCTCCTTACATTATTAAATTGCATTGACAAGTCCCTTAGATATATATTTCGGCGGTAGATCCATCCAGGTAGAGGTCACTAGTTTCCCTCTAGAAATAACTAAAAGATGCCTGTGAGAATGAATACCCACTTTGTACACTATATCACCATCTGTAACTGACCAGATTGATATTCCTGCTCTGAAAATACCCCCCCCCCCTCCAATCTATCCAATCTGAACATTAGAAATTTTATCCGTTTGTTTCCCTAAGTAATTCAAGGTTTCCATAGTCACATACACAGAGAAACGTGTGAGAGTCATGTGTCGCCAAAAACACTTTCTGGGAGTCAGGCAGTGCACATATTTTGTTTGTGTAGTTTTGTCATGAAGGTTAATGTCCTGGGTATCGCCCCTATGTTTATCACAAAGCCTCACAATGCAAAAGGGAAAACCTTCTACTGATTTTTCACCAATTCTAGGGTTACTTTCATCTTTGAATAAGCAATCATAAAACTTCAACAATGGGTATGGGATATCAATTAACAAGTAATGGATATGTACAAAGTAACATGAATATGCCTTTAAAATATTGGTGTTAAATAAATCTGTAACAAAGATGATGTTTCATACCATATCTCACACCATCACATTTGATATACTAACGCACCAGATATTGTAGCCACTGGGCCCTGTTTCTATGGGGGGATTCAATAGCGCTGGCATCCAAGATGCGTTTGTAGCTGTCAGCTATTGAAGATAGCTGTCGGCTATTGAAAACTCCAGATTCAAAGAATAGGTTGTCAAAAATATACTTTTATTGTAAAGACATGTATGGCTAGTGATCCATACAGACAATGGGTAAATGGAATATATCTCAATTCAAATGATGACTAAACTAAGGGAGTGATACCCTCACAGTCTTTATATCAGTTTTTGAAACCCAGCTCTCTCCTAAGTCAGTAGACTCCCCGTAAGCCAGACTCCTCTAAGGGAGTCGGGCAATGGGAGTCGACTATCCTCACTTCAATCTCTGCCAAATCCCAGAGGGAAAAGGGAGAAGGGCGTGGTGGCAACCGAAATATGAGAAGCTAGTACTAGTAGTAGAATGGGGAAGCTCTGCTGCGGATCAATCTAACTGGCAGGAAGGCACAGCATGACTGAGTCCCCAAGTGGAGGGACCCAGGGGTTTATATACTGGAGGTTATGTAACTCCACTCTCTTACTCATAAGGGAGCGTTCATTATTTATGGCAGGGGGGGGGGGCGGTCGTTTGGCAAAACGAATACGTCAAAAAAAAAGACCCCCCCCTCTGAATGGGTAAAAAAAAAAAGACCCCCCCCCTCCGAATGGGTCAAAAAAAAAAGACCCCCCCTCCGAATAGGTTGAAAAAAAATGACCCCCCCCCCTCACCATAGACGTTTATAAATACTTAATAATGGCATCAACGACATACAAAGTCCACATAGTCCTATACTATAACCTTTTATAGCATGTGCTTAACCATTATTTGAGGGAGTGGTTATAGGGCATAACAATATGGTGAATATATTTATGTGGAGAGCGCGCATTTTTCTGTTTCCGTGGCACGTTTGATATTTTTGCTAAAAATTGGTGTGATTATTTTGGTCCCCACCTACAAGTCCTGCTCAGGGGCCGCGGAAGGTGGATAAAGTTGGGGGGCCCAGCTCCCAAAGCCAGCTGATGAGGGTTGGTTAGAGGGAGAAACAAATGGTTGTTTTGGGGCCACGAGCCCCAGGAAAATTTGGGAATTTGACCTTTATATTAGTGTATTCAGAGTGGTCTGAAGTCTACCATATGATCCTGGGAAATTTTGTAATTTTACATTGAAATTGATGTGTTCTGAAGGACTTTGAGCTTGTCTTTCAAGAAAGTTTTAGGAATTTTACCTCGAGATTGGTGTATTCTTGGGTACTCTGAGTCTAGAATGTTCATGTTTCCCAAAAAGATTGGCTCCCCCACTTTACTAGGCCCCCAGCCCCCCGCCCCCCCCCCCCCCCCCCCCCGTTCCGCGCCATTGCAGCTTAAAACAAAGATGTTTGATGACGGGATGCTCTGGACATTATAATAGTGGCAAACCTGAAGAAAATTTTGAAAATCTAGAGGTCAATGGGCCCATTTTAATGTATCCTGGTATTATAACTTGCAGTTAAAGGAACAAGATCACTATTTAAACCTAGTTTGGTTTTCCAAAGGCTAGGATCAGTAAGCAAAAGGGAGCTGAGGTGAGAATTTGAAGTTGAACAAAGAGTCACAGGGGAATGTGTCTTTGTTATATAACGGCACGGATCAATTACAATCGCTTAAGCCATCAATGGTATGCATGGATGTTACGTGCACCATAGTTGATGACCTTTATTTGAGGAAATGCCATAAGGTACCTGCCTTCAATATTCTAGTGTGTGGTCAGTATAACCAAGCCATGGGAATGCATTGACTCCAAAAAAAATAAAAGCTTTAAAATAGTGATGAATAACTCACTGATAACCCTGCAGAGCATCGGAAGCAACTTGACCAGAACCAAATATAGAGCTCTAAAAATTCTGATGAGGCCAAGTAGCGATGAGTAGCAATGATTATTCAGTGCCTGATTTCTGTTGAAGCCAAAGATGAACTTAGAGGGAGATTTAGAAATTGGCGACAGAAGGAGTGGCATCCGCAGCAGAAAACTCTGTGGATCTGGTGGCTATTTGCTACATTTCAAGGCATTCGGTACACCAATTTATAGTGGGATGATCATGTCTACTCTATGAGTCTGCTGATTTTATAAGTCCTAGAATCTGTGAGAAGCAGGCAGCTATCAGGGAGATGGTGAAGGTATTCTAAAAATATTGAGAGCTCTGCAGTCAGAACGCTGTGGCTCATTTAGCAGGGTCTGGTACAAGATACCAAGGAAAAGTGTGTATCATGACTAGTGTAATCACGCCTTTGACTGGTGGAGTGGACCTAAGCTACAATGTATCAACATTATATGAGGTAGATCTGCATCTTGCATACTATGCATCTGCTCCTCTATTGGGAAGAAAGGCAGGGTCTAAAAATGTAGGCAAGTTCACCCTTGCATATGGATGCCAAAACGTGATGGGCAAGGCTAAAGTCCAATTAACCCAAACTATTTCGGATACAGTACTGTCATATTTCGGTGCCACAATAGCATTCATCTAACTGCACACTGATAGCTTTTCTGTTTAGACCCCCTACATTCTGTACTCTTCTCGTGTTGAATTAATGCTCTTTCTCCAGTTAATTATTGTTGCTTTAGGAAAAGAAAAGTAGTGAATCATTCATGTGTCGATCGGTAGGCAAGAAATTTAGCAAAGTTCTACCGTCTTTATGACCCCAATTCGCGACATGTGTCGTGAAATTCGCGTCACGTTGTGTCAAAAAATAACCCCTCCCAAATAAATACCCCTAAAAAAAATGACCCCCCCCCTCAGAATAGGTTGAAAAAAAAAGACCCCCCCTAAGAATAGGTTGAAAAAAAAAGACGCCCCCCCTCCGAATACCCCTAAAAAAAATGACCCCCCCCCCTGATTTGCACACCCCCCCCCTGGCATAAATAATGAACGCTCCCTAAACACTCTAGACCCGCAAACTCAAGGCAACCCATGCCAGCCACGGCTGAATGAACATTGCCCCGGGTCACACTCCGCTGTCCAGGAAACAGGCCCGTGTTATGTAATCACATACCGGGTGGTTAGGGAGGAGTGGGGCCCGGCTATGTCGTTACAGAAATGACCAGCCGAACTAAGTAGTAGAGCAACTCACTACACATTTAAGGTGTTTATTAAGCAGATTCTGTCCTTGCATATATGCACCTACCCCTCCCTTCTAAACCATGCGCTGGTGCAATGTATTAATGTCTTTAGTATCACCTGTGCTCATGTCTTTATCTGTCCCCCAGGGCCTCTGATTGCTCCTCCAGAGATCTTCTATAGGTTTTTCTTAACAAGCTTGAGATACATACGTTGATAGCGCTGCAACCAGTAAGAAGGATTGTATGTGCTTCTATTTTTTAATCTTAATCAAAAGCGTAGTGCATATTTGCCCATCTGACTGCCTTTGAAGTCCATGCAAGGACATCAATGAGAGGGGGTGGGGAGAGCTATGCTTATCTTATATAAATCATTAAATTCGACTGCTATCTAGGAAGTAGCTGTACAATACTAGACAGGGTATCTCTCAGTGTGTGCATCCTGGATACATAGGACCTTAGTACCTGCTTTTGATTCCATATAGTTGGTCAATAATTGACCAAGTACTTATTTATTATTATAAACCCACACAAACAGCTATTTTTCTGTCTATGAAACCCTGGGTATATATAGTTTGTTCACATTGAATCGTGCATGATTTTATTCAATTTGTCCATTTTCTTCAATCACCAATTAACCTGTATTTTCTGACTCTCCCAGCCTAATATCGTATATAATGTATAAACTAGCCTCCCGAATAAAAACGTGACAATAAAGGAAAGCGCAATCATCTCATGAATAGTGCATTGAATAATTGCTGCAACCTTAAGGAAACTCATCATTTTTAACTACATTGAGCTCATATTATGTCTATCGTCCTTGCATTATGATCGCTTTGAACACAATACCATTCGTTGAAAACTGCCTGGTTGATCCTCAGGGTTTCTATCTCAATGAAAACAGCATCTGGAAAATAATGCTGTGTTATCCAACCTAACTTCAAAACAATCAATACCCTGCGGTAGTAATGTGAAGTTCCCAAGGCCACCCAAAGTGTTGCCTCAATAGAAATAAATTCATATGACATCTATAAATATCCATAAAGATATCCAAGGGATAACATAATCCCTTTTAACCAGTTTTTCTACTTTCCATGGTTACTTTCATTTCAGTAATATCAAAGGGAAACTTTGGCTTACAATAAGGTAGTGCAGTATTAGTTTCCCACACATATTGCAGTGTGATGGGAAATCTAACAGCAGGTGTGTGCCGCTTTTTATGTATAGCTGTTCAAATCCTGCCTGGAGGAAACATCATAATCACAGCCAAAAATAATTATCTCATTTCAAGAAAATAAGACTATTAAACCCGACAGGCGGACAAAACACTTGTTTTAAGAAAGTATTATTGTTGGCTGTGTGCATGATACACAATATGACAGATTCAATCCAGTATATGAAGAATAATTATGATTAAATATATCAATTCACTAAAATGCCATCAGTAAAACTGCTCATTTGGGAGGGGCACACAAATCAGTGACTGCCTTACTCAGACAGTGCAGGTTTGCATTTAATGTCAAAGATGACAAAGCTTCCATCTTCCGCTGCTACAATAGAATATTTTTGCCAGAAAATACCTCTATGGAGCTATGCTATGGCACATACATTGCAGTCCAGGGGGTAAATCCGCTAAGGCCAGTGCTCATTATAGACACAGTTTACCCCCTGCCTGCGCCCAGCGGCCGACCCTTAATGCAGCCTGGGTCTGCACTTTGCTCATATTCCTGAACTACTTACTGTATAGACAAATGCTTTCTTCACATCAAAACTGTTTCCGGCTTTCCACAATGACGCAAAGCAGCTTTACTAAAAATAACAAGGCATGGTTTCTAATGTGTGTGATGTGCTTAAAGTGACAGCTTAGTGATGGGGTAGCCCTAGAGCGGGCTCATAGAACTACCAAATGCAGTGTTCATGGAATACACACCAGGGGGTACAGTAGTAGGTTACAGTAGCGGTACCTGGTGCCAAAAAAATACAGAAATTACTGAGTCACTAGAGTAAGAAACTAAATTCATGTTGCCTCTAACTTAAACTGTCCAGAGAGAAGTTATAAAGTGCAATATTGATATTACAGAGAGACATTAGAAATGTCTATTGATATAGGAATTGACCTCAGTTGACCATCCTTTGTCTGCCATGATAGTGGTAGTCTGTTTTTCTCTACCACTTTTTCTTTTTAATCTAAGAGTTTGGTAAAATGCTATGTTATATCTTTATTGACTGCTCGTAACATGTAATGGTACATCATGTTGAACTTAGACATATGGGCCAATACATCATTATGTAGGCTATGTGAGTATGCATATATGTGACCCATTTTAACGAAATGGGTGGGAAGTCACACTTATAAAATGTTGAGATATTGCCAGATTCGTGTACAGCTCATCAAGAGCTTTCTTTTCATATATGGCAAGTTTTATATCAGCCAATATTCACTCTTAGGTGATATTTTTTGTACCTTTGTGTTGAATTAAATGGAAATTAATTAAATTGAGATAATTAACATGTAAATTAGATATCAACTATATTATACAATACACTTATAGATCCATGGTCATCATTTTGGAAGAAATCGGGGTTGAAATTGGGTTTGTAACTTACTAATCCAAAAGATAACTATGCACACGTTAAAATAATGTCAAAAACTCATTTTTCAAAAATAATATATTTTCCACTCCATGCTACAGGCCATATCTAGGCTCTTAAAAGTGTGACTTCCAACCCATTTAGTTAAAATGGGTCACATATATATGTTTATAGAATGAACGATAGTGGCATCAAAATATGATCTAATTCTCATAAACAGATAAAAGACAACACAACCCCAGGGTTTTTATTCAAAATCTTTATTCACTGAAGACACACTAAACACATCACATTGCTATACGCATCAAATATAATGCACATCTAGCCATTATATCTATATATCTATCTATCTCTATATATATAGATATAGAGATATAGACATACATAGACATCTACCACAATCCTACATTTGCATTCACACCAAGGATGAACTATAGAAATTGTAATAGTATACATATACACGTCAGAACAAAATAGTTTCTATAAAAGAATGGTTAGAGGGATGGGTTTCCTACAATCATTTATGTAATCCACTCAACAATGGCATTAATTGATAAGAGTGAATTGTGAATCTGTCCTCTAATAATATCATAAGCACCACCCTTATAGCCCCCCGTTATTGTTGGGCCTCCTCTCAGACAAGAAAAGCTCCATAATTGTTTAGTAATTCAACTTTTTCTGCTAGAATGATCTGAATAGATTTCTTACATCCCAGGGCTCTAAACATGTTGCATACAGTACTCTGAACTCCATGGAAAGATGTCACTACTTTCCAATGAATGCGTGCTTTCTCATCTTCATGATACTGTTTCTTATGAATTAATTGATAGTGTATAGAATGTTAGGATAAACGACAATGAGGATTCTGCCTTCATTTTCAAAAGTAAACCTGAAACTGGGCAAGGCCACTCAAAATATGAAATGGTAACTTATTGCTGCGCACGTCAAAGACACCAGGTTTTTAGAAAACCCTTTTTCTTTTACAATTTTGAATGAAAATGTTGACAAAGAATGGGAAAAGTTTTTGGTGATTGAATGAGTTATAAAGTACTTGCATTTTCACAACTATCACAGATAAATAAACCATAATCAATTAAACCCTAAATTCTGTTCGCAAAAACCTTTTATACAATTAACCAAATACATCGCAGCAAGGCTGAGCTGTGTTTCATTTGAGTGGACCCAGAGATATCTGACATTGTTTTAGTAGATTTGAGATTTTTCCTTGCAAAACAAACTCATGATACTTCTCAGTAATAGTTGGTGGGGTGAACACTGATCTTCATCCCAAGTGGCACCTTTTTCATTCATGAAGCATACTCATAGCAAAAGGTCATTTATTTAGATTGCTTCTAAGGTTAATTTTACACATCTTATACCTATTCCATTGCATTTTTCAAGTTATGAGGGCAGAAGAAAATTACTCAGCGAAACACAGTCTTTTGTTCTTCAAAGCTGCATTGTCATCAAAGAAAACTTGCATCAAAATCTGTTATGTATTAAATAGTTCGATTGTAAACTGCAACAATCCATCCCACAATTATAGCACATAGTTTCTTTGGTAAAGATACCCATGGGGGAAAATTATAGTGTTTTGGTAACAGATAGGCCAAAATTACATGAGAATTAGATTATTTTGGGGAATACATTTGCACATTTATCACCCGTAGTTTGTCATATATTTGTCTCTTTTTCCATGTATCATCTGTGGTTTAGTGCAAGAAACTATTTGCTCAATAGATTTGATGTATAGCAGTACAAATGTCTGGTTGACATCCTGTTGTTATCTTCCCCTACATCAATGTATAGCCAATGTTTTAAAGGCTAATTCCTGTGTAGAATTTGACATCGCTTCTGTAATCTGTAATAAATAGTAGTTACCAGTTAGGATTTGATACAGACATCATCATGCTGAGTATCTGTTGGGAAACTCAATATATATATACAGATATAATATGGAGGGAATTCGAACACAAAGAACAGAACTGTAAATATAGTTTATTTAGCGCTGTACATATTTTCGCAATTTTAGCGAATTTTAGAATACATGAGAATATGTACAGAGAGAATATCTAACCAGTATAGTCATACTATCACCATATTCCAAAATGCGCAAATTTGAATATTCTTGAAATTGTCCTTTGTAGTCAATTCGTACAGGCTGAACAGTATTAAAAGGTGACTTAGTAACTAGTTATTAAAAGGTGACTTAGTAACTAGTTACACTCAGAAGGTGCATGGAGCATCACTGGCATGAGGCCTTACTGATAACACCTAACAATAACAGCTAAGGATATAAACACTCCAGTCCTGATATATCATATCAGGTATTAAACACTTAGGGGTATAGTGATACCCAGAACCCTGAACACTGGGAGGTATAGTGATACCTCTAACTAACATGAAACCACAGGTCTTGTTGGTCTGTGAATATAAGGATATTCACAGGAACTATGACACTTAGCTAGGCTAGGAAGGTATAGAATACCTGAGGGTATAAAGATACCAACACTACTATAGTCCGTGGCACCAAGAAAGGGACTGCCAAACTATGTTTGCCCTTTTGCATTTCATGTAATGATCCACTATTTTGGCACTAGTCGTCGCATCATGTTCATTTAAAAAACGTTTTTTAGCCGAGACTCTGTAGTTTAAGGTAATGACAATGTCATGTTTCTCTGGAGAAATGTGGGTAATTGTGAAATTTATAAATACCCTAGAAACATTTCTGAAATGTTGTATTTTTGCTGACTTTGATTTGCATTAGCACCTATAGAAATTGAAATACACTGTCAGAGATGGAATAAGTCATCAAACAGATGAGGGAACAATTTTTTCTTCACAATGGTACCATTAAGAACATTCTGGTTAAAGAAATGCAAATGTGAGCCTTTCCACAAAGTGAGATCGAAATATTCAAAAATTGCTTAAAATCAGCATTTTGGGGAAGTTTTGATGATATTCCCTATACTTCCAGTGTGCAATAAAGAGTGTTTACCAATATTGTCGTGAAACTGCACTATACCAGCAAGAGAATGAACAATTTCCGTGATTGTAAACATTTATTCTCATGTGTATATATGTGTTTAGCTCTTCATCGGGAAATATTTTTGTGCCCATTTGAATTGTTTCTACATGCTATTTCACATAGAAAACAAGCCTAATTCAATAGTCCCTTTCTTGGTGCCACGGACTATACTTATGATTGCAGCCCAGTATTAGATACTAGAGCTACAGAGCATCCCTGAGACGTGACTGTCTCTTAGACTGGAGTATTGGATACTGAAGCTTGTGGGGCGTCGCGCTGCCTTATATAGGCATCGCGCCGCCCCGCAGCTCCGCCCCGCGAGGAGTCGAGACGCCCCCTAGCGGCCCCGCGAAGAAGCGCCGCACCACGAGGAAGCGACGGTGGCGCCGCCCCGTGGCCCCGCGAGGAAGCGCCGCCCCGCGAGTGTCGCGGCTCGCTGCCGCCACAGTACCAATCCAAAAACAGCCCCCTTGTTTGACTAGGTAATCTCGAAATATATGTTTACAGGTTGGAGCCAGGACCATGTTATTAGAACGTACTAAATACATAGTACACCCTTTCCATTGGGTCTGTACCAAGATTATGGTACTGTGCACCATCTTGGGCTGTACCATAATGTTGGTACACCTGGTGTGTTCACTGGACCATGACCCCTGCTCATGCAGGTAAATGGGCCAATCACAGCCCAGTACTCATGTACCTTACCTGTGGTCACTGGACTGTGACCCTTATCTGTGAATGTAATTAGTGGGGTCACTTGGGTCATAGGTGGGACTAGGGAAACCACTCTATTATTTCATACTTATATTTACATTATTTGGCTTATTTACTACATTTTCAAACATCACTAAGTGAAAACAAAAACGTCATTTTGTGGGTCTTAATCAATGATTTCATCCTATGGGTTCATTTTTATTAGCAGATTTAACAAAAAATTAGCAAACTGATTTTACTAAACATTTACTGAAGGAAAATATGTAGAGAAAGTCATTTCTTAGATAATATTCCGATTTCAGACCTCTGCTTCCTATACTGTTATCAGAATTATGCATTTTGCCATGGATATATGAGAAAAGTGACAATAAATGAGTGTACCAAGTTCTTGGTACACCCTGTGTTCTGGGGACTGTCATTCAATCTTAGGGCGTACTAAGAAACTGGTCAGTCTCCAACCTGGTTTATATGCATATATGCTCAAATTTGCAAGATAGTCCTTAATTGCTATAGTTTAGTGAATATCTCGCATCACTCAGGCTAGATAGTCTCACAATATTAGTATTTGAAATTATGTAGCCTGAACTTTGCAATATTTTCACAAAATGAGACTTTAAAGTATTTTTAGATTATTTCGGCTCTAGGCTGCACAGATGATTTCCTTCTCCCCTCCCCCCCCCCCATTGTAACCCAGTACGGGGACAAATTATTTCTATCCCCTCCCCAATGGGACAAAAGTACAGGGACACATGTATTCTGTCTTTTACCCTCTCCCCTTCCCACCCCTATGTCTCCCAGTACAGGGACACATGTATTCCGTCTTCTACCCCCTCCCCTTCCCAACCCCAATGTCTCCCAGTACAGGGGCACATGTATTCCGTCTTCTACCCTCTCCCCTTCCCACCCCTATGTCTCCCAGTACAGGGGCACATGAATTCCGTCTTCTACACCCTCCCCTTCCCACCCCCAATGTCTCCCAGTACAGGGGCACATGTATTCCGTCTTCTACCCTCTCCCCTTCCCACCCCCAATGTCTCCCAGTACAGGGGCACATGTATTCCGTCTTCTACCCTCTCCCCTTCCCACCCCTATGTCTCCCAGTACAGGGACACATGAATTCCGTCTTCTACACCCTCCCCTTCCCACCCCCATGTCTCCCAGTACAGGGGCACATGTATTTCGTCTTCTACACCCTCCCCTTCCCACCCCCAATGTCTCCCAGTACAGGGGCACATGTATTCCGTCTTCTACCCTCTCCCCTTCCCACCCCCAATGTCTCCCAGTACAGGGTGAACATGTTCCCGCATCAGGACCACCTGGGCAGGTACTCTGTGGGCTGGTGGTTAATGAAGCAGGTCTATAGGCAAGGTTACATATAGAGTTCTGCTACGCCACAAGGTGGCCAAACAAAGCCTACACGTGGTTAGGTAACCTACTCATGATAGCCACACACCAGGATAATTATTGTGAAGTTTACCTTTAGAGGCCTGAAGACTGTATTTCGTGTCAATTTTGCAGATTTTGTATTACAAAACATATGCGATGTATATGACAGTGTCTGCCCCCTCGAGGACGCATTTGCCTATTCATACATGGCATAACTGGCTGATTCATGGGGCATATACCCAGGGGTAGTCCAGTGCTTTGTTTGCCCACCGCACCTCACATATAAATAGCATAATTATCAAGCATATGTAACCTTCTCTATTGGGGAGATTCAAGTTGTAGACTGCATCTAATCATAGACATGTGCGGCCAAAGAAATGATATGTGTTTGATACTTTATGAGTATATGAACCATATCTCAACCAGCAACAATTGATGCACAGATAATTTTTATTATAGACATACACATATCTTTCTGAATGAGATCGATATTGCCTTATACATGCACCATGTTTTATCATATTGAAACTACAGACTGATACAACCTAGTTATAATTTGATGTAATACAGTAACAGTAACAGGTCCGGGTAATACAGTAACAGGTCCGGGAAATGGAGGAAAAACCTCCCCAGAGCTGTTATTTACACCAGTGTTAATTTTCACAACGCAGGTAGGTGTGAAAACACTGCAGGGCTCACTGCCTACTGGGTGAAATGGAGGAGCACAGAGGGAAAGTCTATAGAAAAAGCTTATTTATATGTGATTTCATGGCAATCACCTGTATGATTCACTATTGGCCATGTATGATTCAAGAGCATACACTAATCTATCTTATGGGATATATACATTTAACAGCAAATTGATAGAAAATTCAGCAAATGGGTTATAAGAAAACCGTTGCTAATTTTAGCCCTGTAGTGTTTATGCTACAAGCAAAACCATTGCTAATTCTAGCCATGCAGTGTTTTCACACCTACCTGCGTTGTGAAATTTAACACTGGTGTAAATAACAGCTCTGGGGAGGGTTTTCCTCCATTTACCGGACCTGAGTAAGGACTAATGGTAGGACCACGGTGCTGCTACCTAACCCCTACGAATCACCCCTAGCTATACCTCCACAGGTGAACATCACCTCAAATTTTGTACCCTTATCACGGGAGAAAAATTTACAAAATAGCACCCTTTTCATGGGAAATTGACCAGAAATCATACTTCAATCAAAGGAGACCAAGAAAAATTTACCCTTATCACGGCTGACTATAGAAAAAACCCACTAAATTATGGGTGGTCATTAAATATGATAACAAAAAAGGGCAGAATTTCCCCTTGTAAACTCTCAAATGGTCTTAACATGTACCCCTTTCCCTCCAAATTTGCACTGGCTGGTTTTACCTGGACTGACCCTACTGACGAAGAATCTATTCTTGTTCACCCATGCTTGACCACTTGACCTCTCACTCACTGGCAATGCAGTGGGAGTAGCAGTGCCACACGGGATCCACATCTGAAAGGGAGCAGCAGAGAGGACGTGCTGCCTTTAGTAAGTATGCCCACATGTATTAGCATTCTATTCTTTTCTATATGGTTAGCATTTCTCTTTCTGTATTGATCTTATATTATCTCTGTACAGATCACTGTACAGAAACTGCCCTATAACCTGAGACATTCCTGACATATCATCCACAATGTATACACCAGCACCCCCTCCTTCCCTCTCTCCTATCAAAGACACAAGCGGAAAAAATGCAGGATATATATATATGTAAAGCAGCTCAAGGTGAAGGTCTATCACATCTGATACTTATTACTTATATTACAGGTTGCATCACAAACTTCATATTGCTCCATATTGCTTAGAATTTGATGAACAAAAAGTTGATTAAACTCCTCCGCAACCATCTTAAATTACCATAATCCGAGTTACTGTGACAATGTGTGGGCACTGTCACAATGCCCTCATCCAGGTTCATCCCAATAGTTTCCTATACATGCACGATCCAATTACTTTACATCGTCTGCATATCATGTACGACTCTCCCCAACCAAAAAATAGCAATATATTTTACATGCGACGTTTCCCATGTTGCAGGATATTATATAAATGTCATCAATATCAGCAGAGGAACAACAATGAATGAATGTACATGTATCAGAAGCTCACATAGTAACCTGAGGCGGCTGTTTATCTCTCAGAAACCTCTTTTTTTAAACATCGCTAATTCAAAAAGAAACAATATTGTAAAGTCAGGAGGGCGTTTTTCCCCTGAATTTAGTAACCTTTTATATTACATATATTCTTCAATATAAATCTATGAGTAAAGGATCTCCGTGTAGAGGGATGTACCTGGAGGGGAGAGGGGTGATAGCAGTCATGCCCGACTGACCCCCGGGACCAGGTAGGGGCCTTTTGTGAGTAGGGCCAATTAAAGTAAATAAGACCCGAGCCGGGAAGGGGGTGTGAGCCACAGTCTATTTGGGTATCGGGGATGAGGGTATAATTGTGTGGCCTGTAAAGCTGGGTGTGGGGACCAGTCATAAAGTGGGTTCAGGGGGACATCAGAAAGAAACCTCTGTGGGAATTTGGGTTGTCTAATTGCTTGGGAATGTTATCAGAACCGACTGCCGAGGCATGTCTCTCAGTTCCCGTGGGAAACCAGCAATATTCTAATGCCAGCTGATTGTTCTGCACCCGGGGGTTATGGTCGCTAAGAGAAATTATGGCCTGCAGGTGCACACACCTGGGGACTGACCACGGGTACCATCTCATGGTGCGAAGTGGGTTGTACCTGGATGAACGGTTTATTGTACCAAGAGGGTTGTACCCGAATGAATGGTTTATTGTATAAGTAGGGGTGTACCCGAAATAACGGTTACTATATAAACACCCGTCGGTACAGGAGGGAGACGGAGACGGGAGGTTGGGGTAATTACCCAGGGACTGGTGGGTGCTGGGAGTGGCCATTTGATGCCCCTGAGAGGGAGGGGGTTGCATAAAAAGGGTTTTTCTTCGGTTCTAACCAACTGTAAATATATATGTGTTCTTCCCTTTTGTATGAGAGAAGGTCTGTATATCCTATCTATGTTGTGGTGAGGCTTGTATGTCCATTACTGGGTGTGAGTGTGTGCCCCCCCTAACTTGTATCTAATGGACCGGCCCAACCCCCAGGGGTAATTACCTGGGGACTGTGGAGCGTGGGGGCTGGTCATTTGAGGCTTCCAAAAGGGAGGGGGGCATACAAAACTAAGTTCTTTGGCCACTTGTAAGAATTCATATAGTTAGATGTTGTGTTCATTCATGTAGGGGAAAATTTGTATGTTTTCCCCCATATTATATTGATGTCTGATGAATTATTGTTGTATATACATTTGTGTGTACCCCTTACTGGTACTTAAGGGACCACCCCGACCCGCAGCCGAGGTGCCGGGCAGAGTGGGGAAATCTGTTTATGACCTGCGTATATGCGTTTATTACCTGTAAATACCATCTACTTGTGTGGCACGATGTAAGAGAAGAGACCCGCACCTGCGGGGAGTGATTGAGTATAAATAAAGGCCGATAGGCCAGAGTTGGCAGATTCAGTTGGGGAGAACTCAGCTTCGGACCAGGAGTCAGCTATGGGGACCTGACCGAGAGACAGCTCTCTGGAGCTGCAGGAGACAGCTCTGGAGAGACTGGGGTAGGACTGGAGATCCAGAGGAACCCTAGCTGAAGGCCAACTTTAGAGGCTAAGGAGTTTGGCTTTGTGTTGTTTTATTGTAGTTATGGTTAACAATTCAGGAGGATCCACCATCACTACCAGTTTAAGTTACATAACCCTAAAGAGACTATCTATACAAGCTCAGATACAAGAGGATCAATTGTAGAACAGATCACCCTTCTCACCTAGGTACACAAGGGGTCTGATTCTTCAATATGTTTAGTTTGTTATTGTATTAAAACCTGCTCCGGAAATTAGAACTTGTCATATGCCGCGTCCTCTGGCAATAAATCCTGTACTTGTACACCTGCCTTCTGCCGGTCTGATGTCTTAATATTCCATTGTGAATATAAAGAAGCACACACTAACATATCGGACCATGTTGGGGATAAAGCTGCCACAAAACAAGGTACTTGATGACACACAAGGTAAGTCTTTTTGTTATGTTGCATAATTCCCTATTTGTCCGACGAAATGATGCCTGAGCGTCCTCCTCTGGTAGTGAGAAGTGCATTCTTTATGAGCATAGGTTCATGTTTAGCTAAAGCAAAGATACAAAATGATGCCTGAAATAGCCATTACCAAACCTGAGTGCCACCTATTGTAGAGTTGGATCCTTATGAATTCTTTTTAAATTGTTAATTTCCTTTCTATTAACCTTAACAGTACTAAAATTGTGGGTGGGATACGCTCGGTAATTATGCCACTTTAAAGTCATTTCTTAAACGTGAGAATCCATTTACTGCCCCCCTCCCAATCCCCCGGTTGTGAAAAGCATGACCACAGGAGCATAGGAAATAAGTTTACAATATTTTGCATTGTTGAAATGATTTAGGCTCATGGACATGGTAATGATGGTGAAATAGATGAGATGGTTACACAACTTGGCCCAACATCATTTCCACTTTACCCAACAGTCAGTCATTACAAAGACAAGCTAAATAGCCTTTGTGACTTTTATTGCCCTTACTCTGAGTAGTAGTGATTCATCATTGACATCGCTAGGTAGGCCATTATTTGGCATTATGGGTGTAATCCATCATTGACTAGTGCATGTAATGCTATAATCCATCATACAACCAATGCTAACCCAACACCAGTTACGGCTCGCTCCTTTTCTATACCTAACCCAAGCCATTACTCTTTATATTAATATCACAGCCAGCCAAATAGATAAGTAGCCGTTTACAAAGTGTGACGAAATGGCATATATCGACCAAAGTTCGTTATAAACCAACGTTTAGAATAGATATTTTATTTTGTCTGTACAGCAGTCTGAGATATACTTTTTTTTAAATAGAGAATGACCGAAGTGTTTCTTTGTTGATTCGTGTTAATTGGATATTCTTTTGCATCAGTATTGCCCGTTTGTTTGCGGAATTTTGAAAAACCATGAAGCAAAGAAATGGGATCAGAAACCAAATAATTGGTCGCATTCCGTCCATTAAAAAATATATATCCCCCCACAAACCATGCACTTTTGATTCAATCAGTTTAACCACCAGTGCAATTGTCTGGCCCCTCAATCCTGGTTTAATTTACCCCCTGATAAAGGGTTGATCTACATGTGGACACTTTGTTTGCTCAAAGCAAGCATACCAAACTGGCGCTGGGGTAGTGTTAATGTCAGTGCCCAGTGTCCTGTGATGTGTCTATAAATGACCTCAGTGTAAGGTCACTACAGCAGGCACAACTGGGTTCTAGCCAATCAGTCAATATCACTGGACATTTTGCATGTAACTATTGTATTCCCCAAATGTATTTTGTTAGTCGAAATAGAGTTTTATATCTCTGATATTCCATTTTCTTCTTTTATCTGTCATGTTAAGAAGAGGATTAGACCAAATTATTGGCCTTCAGTGATATTTATCACAGTTAAGTATGGAAGCATTGATATCTACACTGTAAAAAATTTCCGTTGAAATTACGGAGAATCAATGCTAAATTTGACGGTGTATCACCGTAATTGTGATTTATGGTGAGACACTGTAAAACGTATTACTTTTACATTGAACATCCGTAAACCATTACGGTGAAGCAATTTTTTTTCATTTACGGTGAATCTCACGTTAAAAGTTTGCTCACCAGGTGGCAGCTTGGTTTGATAGAGAGACTTTAGTGAAAGCTATCAACTAAAAACATACATAATTGTGTTCGATTTATAAAGAGATCCAACTATCTCACTAACTACACAATCAAAATTGAAGCCTTTGGCATATTAAAGATAAAAAATATATAATTTCCTTTTTTGGGACCCTGGACACTAGTACGAATAGTATAAACACCCATGTTGTGGTAATTAGAATTATACATATTGAGACTGTTGTCAGAGTTTCTTTGTAACAATCCTAGAGTACCTTTTGCTCATGGATTGTAATTGTATATTGCTATGAGGCATTCAATTATGCTTCTCAGGCCTAATATATATATATATATACAGGCTTGGAATTAAGATCATATCATGAAATATACAGCAATGAATCCAGAAACAATTAATATAATCATCATTGAATAGCAGAGAATCATCGTATAATAATGATGAATCACCGTAAAAATACAACGGGAAAGGCCTGTAAAATTTACGGGGGAAAGCAAAATACGGTGACCGTAAAAAAAACGGGAAACGGTCGGCATTCAGTGATGCCAGTGATTCACCGTAATTTTTACGGGATATTTTTTACAGTGTATATAAAACACCAAAAGGTGGGAGTAGTCATTGTTTAGGGATGTCATCGATACCCTCAGAAATAATACACCGACATTTCTAAAATCCTGATCATTGCATCGATAAAAGCATTATATCGATACACCATTTACATCACAGATAAACCACTAATTTACCTTTATAAAACTGCAAAAATATTAAATATTTCATCTTCAACTTACTCTTTACCCAACTGTAAAATGATCACATTTGCAGGCGTATATCATTGTGGAAAAGGGACTTCAGAGTGTACTCAAATTGTTACCAAATATTCGTCTCTATAGACTCAACTATAAGGAGGAAAATATGCAGAAGTACTCCTTTTTTTTTCAAGCACATATAGACTGTGGGAATTAATTGATATAATCGAAAGATCGAGACCAAAATAGGGATAATCAAAATCGAAATAAATTGGATGTCAATGACATCGCCAGCATTGTAATTGTTTATATTGTCTTGCAGCTTTATCTCTATATCTAACTGTAGATGGACCAATCTTTCCGCATCTATCTGACATGAACTGAGTAATTCTTCCAAGTCTCATTAGTCTGTTAGAATCAGGATAATGATGAAACTACCAAAGTGCTTTCTCAACTGTCAGGCAATCTCGGTCATCATGTCCAAGATGGGTGGACACCTGCCAATTTGATGGTCTTCTTTCTTAGACTAAAGATAACCGAAGTAATGGACACTGGTGCACCATTCAGACTGCCACTCACGATGTCAAATCACAGTGTCTTACTTATGACATTCACTGCTGATAGTTAGTACAGATGAGTAGTAGAGTCCACTGTAGTTTTACAGTTTTTACTACAGTATCAGTGTATATGACCTGTAGAAACGATGGTACTTTCGTGTTGACTACTTATGGTATTGGCTGCGCTGAATTACAACAAAATACTACTTTGACTGGGACCATGCCCCTACGGAAGTTCAGAAATTAGGTCCTGAACCTGATTTGCATGTAGGGAAAGTTCACCAGGCTGATGCCTCATCTTCCTCTCCTGGTAGCTGAAAAAGCACTGTTTCTGAACATTGAGCATTGAGTCTTTGGAGATGCATGGACGATGACAGATATTACGAATTACTGGATGTGCTTATGATGATACGTTTGCAATTCATCAGTAATCTGTGGCCTATCCCACCTGCACCAGCTCATCTCTATTCCTACATAATGCCTCCCCCATATAGGGAAATTTATCAAATGTTTACTAATGCTGTCCTTTATGAGCTCCCTGCATGAAGTGCCTTAAAACAGACTTGTTATAAAGCCAGTGTATCTCTCCAACTGTTGAGTACAGCTTTAACATGGTATTATTAATTATATCAGTTTGGCCCTTCTAGTATACATAGCTGGTAACTTCTTCATAATAGTAAGACTTGATCATTAAACGTTGTAAAAGTATTTCGATGTTCTGTAGAATTCTCCTGCAACTAATCAGTGAAATATCATTGAAGGTACTGATGTTCTAAAACAATATCTGATAGATTATGACCAATTGTACTCATTAGAATTCTGTACAAGATGCTAAACACTACATTTATATCTAATCCTTTTGCATCGTGGCAGCATCGTGCGTTTTCGTTTAAATGCAGATAAACTGCTTTAGTATCGGCTAGATCCACCATATATGTGTAACCAAGTGTCAGTCTACACATGATAATGAAATGATTCAACTACCGCAGTCGTTATAGCCATTCCCCTCACAATTGTCATTTATCATTACAAATAAAACTCTTGCCTATTAGTAGTGCAATCCATTTTGGACCAGTATGATCCACCGTTAAAGGCCTGCTAACTCAGCAGCCACAAGCTGAAACTATGATAAACGTTTTATTAAATTTCATACCATGCCCAGCCCTGTGTATTATATTTATAAACACTACTATGAATGTGTAATCGGACTATGGTGATACTGGAATAATGCACTTATTCAAGGTAAATCCCTCATATTTGATTTCCTGCGTTATTCCAGCTGTGCTCATGCACTGGCAGCATTTGCTGCTCAGGGAGGCAGCATCAGTTACTTCCACCACACAGAACACCATCAGGGTCAACACAGTGCATAATCATAAAACGCAGTTCTAGGTTCAGACACCAGGGGCTGTGAGGACTGGTATGGGTAAGTATACCATCTACAGTAGTTCCCACAGCCTTACAATAGAAAGACAATGGTATTGCTAACAAACATGACCAGAACGCAATAAAAGTGCAATATACTAAATTGCACGGGATACATAGTGGTTTTGGTATTGCTTCCAAGAATTATTGTACACATCAGTATAGCATGCAGCCACAAAGGTGTACAATGATGGCTGTGTCATTATAATTCCACCTGCAAATGTGGGGTGATGTTGATTGTGGGGTCTTGAAACCCACGCAATTCAGATCAGGCTGTCTGGAGATTACTATATTAACGTCACATATTTTAAGGAAGTATTCCACTAACGTGAATCAGCCGAGATTCTGTCATTGGATGATGTTAAATTTATAGATGAATCTCGTCCAATCAAGGCCGATCATGTCAGTGGGATAGACCCACTCACACTCACAGGTTGTAACCACAGAAGTGTGTGTTGTTACATGGAGGCTGTATGTAGTAGAGGACACTAGACACAGCACTGAAACACACAATGACAGGCGGCGCTGGGTAGTGTTAATGTCAGTGCACAATGTCCTGTGATGTGTCTGAGTGGCCTCCATATACAAGGTCAGTACTGTAGGCTCAAATGATTTCAGTTAGTCAGTCAGTATCTCAGTCAGTCCATATCACAGGATATTTTATCTGTAACTGTAGTATAACCCAAATGCGCTTTGTCAGTCCAAGTAGAGTTGTATAATCTGGAAGATATTTCGAGTCGTTTTTTGTTATTTTACCTTGCCATCTAAATGTAGAGGAACTTATCATGCCACATTGACACAGCATCAACAGTCCCATGAGTCTGTTAGAATCAGGAAAATGATATCACAGCACAAGTGCTTACCCAACTGTCGAGCAATCTCAGTCAGGCCAAAAAAAAAGAAGGTGTGTTTCAGGCAACATGGTCCAAAAATTTAGGGTAGGTAGGTCGGATTTTTTTTTAAATGTTGGAGGTACCTTGAATGAGTCGCGGACTGCCATATCGACTCGCGGGTCATCAAGACGACTCACCGATTCTTACTATAACTAGGAATATCATGAAATTATTGGACATTCTTGTTAATAAGCAATTTGCTGAGGCTGGACAGTCAACTAGGCATGTGATCTGTTCTTCCTGACCAAAAAATTGCTAAAATTTCCGAAAAAATATGAATATTTTGCAAAAAAAAAAAAAATATCTCCAAAATCGGAAAAAGATGCTAGGGTCGGCCCTTTTTTGAAATTAGGGTCGGGTTGCCTGAAACACACCTTCTTTTTTTTTTGGCCTCATCATGTGCAAGGTGGGTGGACACCTACCATTCTCTCTCTGATAAAAGATGATCAAAGTAACAGACACTAATGCACCATTCAGACTATCAGTCAGATTCTCATATTACAGGTTATTTCTTATGAGACCATTATGTACACTTAACTTATAACGATGGAGCTGTTAAAGTTAGTCACTGTGGACTACAACTCTACAGCCGTGTGCATGTAGTGGTAGTGACTAAATCTAATATAGATATATTAACATAGGTTATTCATATAGAGAACATGCAGTCAATCATTAAATTTGTAGGCGGGGTGAGGGTGCTGCATGGTTAAAGGCCCAGTGCCCCTATATATAGCGCTGAGTACCTGTCCCGAACTCCACTCCGACTGCCGCTGGAGGGGTACCGAGACCTGCGGGTTTAAGGTGAAAGGATATAGCTTTCGAACACCAGAGGGAACTGCCACGAATTTATAATGCCCTGAAGCCCCTCCCCGCTTGCGGTCGTAATCCCAGGTATCTGCGTCCCCCCTGCCCACTGCGTCCCCCTGCCCACTGCGTCCCCCCCTGCCCACTGCGTCCCCCTGCCCACTGCGTTCCCCCCTGCCCACTGCATCCCCCCTGCCCACTGCGTTCTCCCCTGCCCACTGCGTCCCCCTGCCCACTGCGTCCCCCCCTGCCCCCACGTCCCCCTGCCCACTGCGTCGCCCCCTGCCTGCTGCGTCCTCCCTATAGCTTCCGAACACCAGAGGGAACTGCCACGAATTTATAATGCCCTGAAGCCCCTCCCCGCTTTATGCGGTCGTAATCCAAGGTATCTGCATCCCCCCTGCCCGCTGCGTCCCCCCCTGCCCACTGCGTCCCCCCTGCCCACTGCGTCCCCCCTGCCCACTGCGTCCCCCCTGCCCACTGCGTCCCCCCTGCCCACTGCGTCCCCCCTGCCCACTGCGTCCCCCCTGCCCACTGAATCCTACCCCTGTTGTGTTTACTGGGTATGGGCGTACCCACATTCTGCTCCCTTAGTGTGGGTTACAAACCCACACTAAGTGTGGGTTATTACCCATCCTTTGGGAACATAGGGTGGGTTGGTGATACCCACCCTTTGCTCCCTTAGTGTGGGTTATGCCACAGACCCACACTAAGTGTGGGTTATTACCCATCCTTTGGAGTTTGATAAATTTTGAAAAATGAGTTCAAGAAAACGTATTGGTTCCATTAGTATAGATCCCTATGAGAGCTTTCCAGATCTGTAAAGATCAGGTTTCTATCATACCTAGATCCAGAAATATCATGGTGAATGCATCTAAAGATATTTCCCATTTCGGTGATCTAGGCAGGAGAGGGGCACCTACACAGCAGCTGGGGGTACTGTAGCTCTGGCCCCAGGCACCCTTCTAACTCAGACAGAACAGGTCAACTTAAAATGGCTAGGGACAGCATTGGGCAGTGGTGCACACATCTGGATTTCACATATGACTTCAAGAACACAATTACCAACATCCCCATGGTAACAACTTTTAACTACTCAATATTCATTACATTTTGACATAAAAAAAATGTCACCATAATATTGTAGGCCACAGAAAACAAAAACTCTTATCTTTCTCCGCTAATGGCTCCATTCATGTTGACTGCCATGATATTGTAATTAAAATGAGGGGTTTGTATTTTTTATAGCTCAAGAAATGAGGTCAGAGGAGCTATTTTAATGCAATGGATCAGTTGGGGTGCTTCTAGGAAGGGCGCATATTGGATCACAGAAACGGGCGGACTACAGTGGCAGCGGCAGCGCTATTTTGAACTCCCTGCCTCTGGGCACATAGTGTGGGTTGGTGATACCCACCCTTAGTGTGGGTTATACCACAGACCCACACTAAGTGTGGGTTATTACCCACCCTTTGGGCACAAAGTGTGGGTTGGTGGTATCCATCCTTTGTTCCCTTAGTGTGGGTTACAAACCCACACTTAGTGTGGGTACAAACCCACACTAAGTGTGGGTTATTACCCTCCTTTGGACACATCCCAGCAAATATGAGCCACTGTGGGTGATAGGTTGGCAGCCCCTCACCCATGCGTTGTTTGAATCAAAAATATGTCACATAGTGTGAGTGATAACCAAGCTTAACTCACACTCACTCATGTGTCATCACCTGGCCTCACTCACACTCACCCATGTGTCATCATCTGGCCTCACTCACACTCACACATGTGTCATCACCTGGTCTCACTCATGCTCACACATGTGTCATCACTCAGCCTCACCCACACTCACACATGTGTCATCACCCAGCCTCACCCACACTCACACATGTATTATGAGGCAGCCTCACCAGCAATCATGCATTGTTTATTAAATGTTTACTTAATTAATATCATCAATTAAGTTGTTTGGTCCTGTTTCCATGTCCATGCAGTTTCTTGTGTGGTTATATCTCCATTATTGGCTCCATTTTCATCTTCTATTCTTGTGTCTGTTGTATATATATAAGGTTCCTTGAATTCCTTTCATTCTGAAATGAATAAATATAAATATATTAGAGATAAATAAAGACATAGTAGACAATAGAAATTTATGCTACTGTAGAATTCACAATCATATGTAAGTAGAATTCACACTAGGAGTACTGTAGGACAACCCACCTTATACATCTGTTCTCCTTGCCTGTCTCTGTCTGTCTGTTGTGAATGCTAGATGCTATGCACTGAGAACAAAGGAAATGGCGGGAAATTTGAAATGGACCAATCAGAACGCAGGAACTTATATAGTGTGTCATGTTGGGTGATGATGAGTCATGCTGAGTGAGAGCTGCCAGGGAGTGACCCAAAGTCACTCATGTGTCATATCCTGCCATGCTTGATCAGATGTAGCATGTGCCCATATTATCACTCACTGCAACATCTGTTTTACCTTCCTATTAAGTATTCCTAGCAGTTCCTCATGATAGTGTGCTACCATAATGGTCACTGAACATCATATTTTCAGATTCCTGACAGACTAAGGTCAATCAAAGTCCTAATACTGTGTAAAATATAAATGTTTCCAAATCAATGCTATATCCCATAGACAAATGAAATTGTCTATTATGTCTTAATAATGAATCTAAAATCATATTGTTGACTATCATTATGTTCTCTTCTTTCATAATGTTTACAATTATATAAATAAGCTGGTTCATATATGGGGTAAGACCAATCAAATCAGCATTTTATGTTTATGTCCTATCTGCAAAGTACAAACAGCATGCATCCATACAACTTTCTTGGTCTCTTCATCCTGGTGAGGGATCTCTATCATGAGTGAGTGTTGACATGGGGTGGCACATAATCACACAGTGAGTGAGAACCACATTGGCAACATGGGTGATGACTTGTCATGCTGAGTGAGAGCTGACAGTGAATGGTGCATAGTCAAGCAGTGAGTGAGGACAATGCTGGCAACATGGGTGATGCCTGGCCATGCTGAGTGAGAGCTGACAATGGGTGACCCATACTCACTCAGTGAGTGAGAATCATGTGTGAGACATTGGTGATGATGGGCCATGTTAAATGAGAGTTGACAGAAGATGACTCAAGATGACACAGTGCGTTATCACTCAAAATCCACTCACCATGGATCACCAAACATGGAGCATGATGACCCGAATTTGCTGGGATAGTGTCGGTTGGTGGTACCCCTGTTTTCTTGTGAGAAAGGAGGGGTTTTGTACATATACCAGGTATTTGGTGTACCTAGGGTGGGTATAACTGTGGAAACCCACACTAAGGAGAGAAAGGGTGGGTTAGGGTGCATAGGAGGGGTTATATAGGAGATAGGATGGGTATAGCTCAAACCCAACCTTAGTCAACATATCATGGGTTAAGGACTTAAACCAGGATTTTGGTCCTTAAACTAGGATTATGTCCGTTAAACCCAGTTTAACTTCACAAAGGATGGGTAAACTCCCCTTATACCTGGTCTTAGTCCCTTATACCCAGTTTAAGTACTCTGAACCCAGGTTAAGCTGTCTTATACTGCGTTTAAGGCCTTAGACCCAGATTAACTCCTCCACACCCAGGATAAGGCCCATATACCCAGTTTAAGGGCTCTTAACCCGGGTTTAGAGCTCTTAACTCGAGTTTAGAGCCCATATACTGAGTTTAAGGGAAGTTTACCCGCTCGGCTTGCCTAAGGCCCCACAGCCAGACTATCCCAGTGGACACAGAACATTGAATTAACATTGATATCTGGCTGTCATTGTTAATTGAATATTGATTCAACATTGATTCAATGTTGAGCTGAATTTTGTGCTCACTGGGATAGACCATTTTGATTAACAGCTTCTGGACCCCCCGAATACCATGAGATTTCATGCGTTCTCTTTGTTTTTTAGAGCTCTATGGGGATACCACTGAATAATGTTATAAATACATATGGGGTGACCATGCGCGCATGATTTGTCATACATGACCCACCATGATGGGCAGGCTACACATTATCCTACCTCCTTCACATAATACACACTCCACACTACCCTACCTATTGTAACTCCCTCACCTGCTACTGTAAGATTGTAAGATTGTAAGATTGTAAGATTTTTTATTCATTCCAAGTCACGGTTCTCACTGCGATTTTCATAGGATGAAAAAAGGATAGGTATGTACATTACAGTGATAGTCGTGTCATAGATAAGATGAACAGTACATTTACAACTTGTTTCACAGAAAATAATGTCCAGTATAGCGGAGTGACAAATTACAACGGTAATAAGATTAGGAGTAATAAATTATGGTATTGAGTGTTGGTCAACTCATAAGACTAATGTTCTTGTTCAAAATAGCTGTAGGTATTAATAGTGGTTATTATGATGATATGTGGAGGGCATTGCTGGTGCAATAAACCGTCCCTAAATGATTATACTTACTGAAGAGTTTTAACGTTAGGTGGGGCAATGCTTGTGCATTGTACCTCACACTGACTAGGTTGTATCAATACCATGTCTTCATGTGACTAGTTCCTTTTGTCTTGCATGCATGAACACTTAAGGGAGCAGTGCTGGTGCACTATACAGACCATAGAGATATGCTTCAATAAATATTATATTGGTAGCAGTGCTGGTGCACTGTACTTACCAATGATCCAATGAGTTAATACTAAGTAAGGATGACCTTTATAGAGGAGGCAATGCTGGTGCACTGAACTCTCCTACAACAGCGTTAATCAAATGATGGATCTTGTTAAAGGAGCAGTGCTGGTGCACTGGACTTTCTTTCAAAGTTAAGGGATGCCTTTAGGTGATTTCATGAATGAGGTAGCAGTGCTGGTGCTCTGGACTTACCTATATGTACATATGTCTTTATGTCAGTAGTAGATATATGACCAGGCATATCACATATCATGTATTACACAGTGTATTGCATAAGTGTGAGGACTATATATATATTGCCTATGCCAGAGGCAGGGCTGGTGCACTGAACCTCACTGTCTCATGGCAGCTTGGCGTTGCTGAACTGGTGCAAAATCAATTTTCTCTATAATGTTCCTAAATTTAGCACGAGTCTCAGCCCTTTGCGTGTCTCTACTAAGGGAGTTCCAAAGGGTAATACCTCTAAAGAGTGGTGACTTTTTTACCACATGTAGCTTCCCTCGACCAGTTTTGAAACGAACCTTGTTGTCACCTCTTGTGCGAGGATTTTCTGTGACAATGATATTGTCCGGTACTTGAGCTAACTTGTACATAAATAAAAGCAGTTGTATATCCCTTCTTCTCTCTAAGGTAGCAAGGTTGCACCTAGTGTGCAGGTCCTCTTGTGTGATGTCCCTGGGATTTCTAATTCTAAGGCAATGTCTTAGACCTCTATTTTGTACTGTCTGAATGCTTTTCTGGTCCAAGTGGGTGGCACTGTCTATCATAAAACTACAATATTCTAGTGTGGGTATTGTACAGTGTTTGTAGATTATTAGACAAGTTTCATTGTCAATTGAATCTCGAATCCTGTGCGTTTGTTTGTTTTTGAAATTACCACGTTTCCTCATCCCAGCCATATGGGTTTTCAGGGTGAGGTTTTCATCTAGGGTAACTCCCAAATAGCAGAAAGCTCTCATAGGGATCTATACTAATGGATATAGTATTTCCTGTAGAGTATTGTAAAAAAAAAAAAAGACTATTGTACAGGGGCCTATGTACTAAAGTACTAAGAGACATAGTGCATGTATATGGCCCTCGTCGGCTTCCATACTGCATTCGCAACACACCAATAGAACCATTGTATTCCTTGGGCCATTTTACGGGGGTAGAATTGGCAGAGGTTTAGAAAATCAATATCAGTTATAATAACACACATGAGCACCAAATTGTGTGGAAATTGGTGTCAGGATGTGAATGCTTCATAAAGTAAAATAACATGAAACTCATATAATCAGTCTTTAAGTCAAGTCTCCTTTCCTATTTAAACTATACAGCACTGCTTAAACATATAACCTTTAAGGGATGCACATGGCCAATGAGCCCTGGTGTGTAACCCATCCGTTGCATCCATGCAACATGATGGCAAAGAGCACATTGCATTATGCTGCCCCATAACATAATGCAGAATGTTTCGCAACCCCTCACAGAATGTGCTGATATCCCCCCTTTGAATAAAATTTAGAATACGTCAATAAGCATGGGGACCCTACGGGGCAGGGGCGGTAGATACCTGAAGCCATGGCATGATTCATGAAGGTAGATATTTGAATTAGACTGACCACGCAGAAAGGGGTGGAGTAAAGTACCCTAGTTCCGGACACTTAGTAGATATCTTTAAATTTCTCTCCCTAGGAATTGTCTAATAAGGTCCAAATCGTGGCATATGAAAGGCAAACATGTTATTATAAAACTACATTGGCTTTGAGATGATTGCCTTCTCAGCAATATGGGTCAGGTTTGCTTGATTAAATGTCAATTTGTCACCCAATTCCGGACATAGGCACCTAATTCCGGACACCTTACAAAACACCTTAATTCTGCACAAGAGGACATTCCATTTGAAAACCATTGGTCTCCATCGATGACCAATACTGTGTGTTTCCATATCTGGTAGAATTATGCATGGGTCATATGTATTAACAACAATATAATCCACTTTAATAACTATGTCTCTGTGCTTATACATGACTGCTCAGAAAAGTGATTTATTTAGACTTGGGTTGGCATATACTAACAGTAATATAGGGTTTAATTATGATCTCTTGTGTGCTACCAGTTTCTTGGGTTGTGATAAGGTAACATGTAGAGCATTCATCAGGTATAGTTACACACCCAATTATCATGTATTTAGTACAACAATCATCACATGACTGCAGGGTATCCGGAATTAGGGTCTGTCCGCCTTTGAGTGCCTTTACTCTACAGTGCATTAGTGTCTGATTAAAGGGGGTCTGTCCCCATTACAGTGCATCCACTCTGTGCCCTATGCATGACACACCCGTGGGGTGTTTCACAAGGGGCATTTACAATTAATTGTAGAATGAGTGTTTCTATAGGAGGACTTAATTGTATATAACCAGTAAGACCAACATTTGGTTGTATCAATTGTATACTGCTTATAAAAAGTGTTTCACAAAGGTCTACAACCAAGATGTTAAGTCAGGGTTTTTGGCCTACAATCTAGATAACACTAATGTATAAGTGTTTCACAATGCATATTAGCATGGAGCTCATACCATGCCCGCTAATATTTTCCTTAGGGCCATAACCCATTAGCCGATTTGGAGGCATTATCGGCCGCTACTCCCTCAACAAACATATCCAATGCTGTACTTTGTAGTATAATGTTGTGAATGTATCGGCCGATAATGCCACCAAATCGGCTAATGGGTTATGGCCCTTACATAATTTTTCACTTTTTTTTCATGCAATACATGTGTCATACTACACACAGGAATCCCTGCAAATATCTGTTTATTCAGGATGAAAATAAACTGGTTATACACATTAAACCAACATTTATGTTGATCCTATGTGATCATCATACAAGGGGAGCATATTTAAGATTAATGCTACATGGTTAAGGTTGACATACTTTTACCAAATGTTAGTCTTAAGTTGGTGTTTCACAAGCCACATTATCATTTTTGATTGTATCTAATTATATGACCATAGATACAATTGAAACTTGTGAAACACTAAGATTAGATTAACATTGGGTGATATTAAGTTGGTCTTAGAAAACATGTAAAATGAATTGTATCTATTTTCCCCTTGTGAAACACCCCACAGGACCCGCCTACAGGTTGTGTTACAGGTTTTAGTACAACAATGATTGCAGGTTGTCCGGAATTAGGGTCTGTCCGCCTTTGAGTACCTTTACTCTACAGTGCATTAGTGTCTGATTAAAGGGGGTCTGTCCCCATTACAGTGCATCCACCCTGTGCCCTATGCATGGCACACCCATGGGGTGTTTCACAAGGGGCATTTACAATTAATTGTAGAATAAGTGTTTCTATAGGAGGACTTAATTGTATATAACCAGTAAGACCGACATTTGGTTGTATCAATTGTATACTGCTTATAAAAAGTGTTTCACAAAGGTCTACAACCAAGATGTAAAGTCAGAGGCTTTGGCCTACAATTGAGATCCAACTAATTTATAAGTGTTTCACAATGCAAATTAGTGTGGAGCTCATACCATGCCCGGTAATATTTTCCTCACAGATTTTTTTCAAGTTTTTTTTCATGTAATATATGGGTCATACTACACATTTATAAGAATCCCTGCAAATATGTTTATTCAGGATGAAAATAAACTGGATATACTCATTTAAACAACACTTATGTTGATCCTATGTGATCATCATACAAGGGGAGAGTATTTAATATTAATGCTACATGGTTATTAAGATCGACTTTCTTTTACCAAATGTTAGTCTTAAGTTGGTGTTTCACAAGCCGCATTATTATCTTCAATTGTATCTAGGTATATAAACATTGATACAATTGAAGCTTGTGAAACACCAAGTTAAAATTAACATTGGGTGATAATAAGTTGGTCTTAGAAAACATGTTAAATTAATTGTATCTATTTTCCCCTTGTGAAACACCCCACTGGACCCGCCTACAGGTTGTGTTATGCACCTCCCACCTACTAAGATCCGTACCTTTACTCCAGAGCGGCCTCATTTATTATGTACAATTAACCTTAGTGTTAGGATGACTTAAGCACCAGCCCAGGATGTCATGGGTCGTTGTCTTTCACCTATAGTGCCTACCTCCTTATGTACAATTAACCTTAGTGTTAGAACGACTTTAGCACGAGTCCAGGCCGTCAGATATTCTAACTATAAACACTTAAAGGACTCTCATTCCCAACTCTATGTCCCTCCTCTCACAGCCTATAAGTATTGTTGACATATTACTAGACAGCCCTACTGTGTAGCTGTATGATGACACTTTAAAGCAATATATGGCCGTTACGATTTTGCTCATATACTGCCAAATGTATATCTAGAGATTACAAACAGCAATTTGCTGGCAGATAAACATTTATTCACTTTTCTTTTTAGTTTTGAGAATAGAAATTGAATACATTTCAAAAAACGGCTTCTCGTTAATGGGGCCAATAATGCCCGCATTATTTGTTTATAAATATGAGCTGGTGCCAAGGACTGATTGCACATCTACTAAGACTCTTACAAGTCTACATTGACCTATTACCCCCTGTGGAGCTGGGCTGTGATTGGCTGAACTCTCCCCTGTGAGGCCCCAATCCCTTAAAAGGCCCCTATCCCTCAAAATTGGTCCTTTTGAGGGATAGGGACCAGGTGAAGTCCCTATGTGCCAAACAGCCCCTATCCCTCAAAAAGTTTTGAGACATAGGGCCCATGTGAAGTCCCAAAGCCACAAATATTTTTTCCATTTTGATAATGCGTGACCAACAAATCCAGGAATATAACCTCAAACTCCTGCATTTTAATGTATACTATTTGAAAGATAATTGTCCTGTGAATCTCCTGATATGATGTTCCCACCCCAAGTGACAGGCCATCTGGTTGATATCAACAAGCTGTACACAGCAGGGAGGAGAGACCTGCTCACATTCTTAAATCAGTTATGTGTGCTGTAGTGGAGAAAATGTAATATTGTCATAAAATCTGGGATAATAATAAAAAAAAAAATCATAAATTACTTTGTGAGACACACATACCTGTTTTAGGTTGGAAAATATATCTCATCATGGTTTAAAGCGTACAAAGTGATAACAGGTGTCAGTCTGCAGGCTATAGATATAGACCCCAGAAGGCAACCTTGAGGCCTACTTCCTTGCTGCAGAAGCAAGAAACAGTCATAGAAACTATTACAAAGGTTTTTGATGGATAGGGCTTTTGATACTTAGGGATTGTTTGTAGGATAGGGGCCTGACATGTCCCTATCCCTCAAATGGCCCCTATCCTACAAATATGTGTGAGATAGGGGCTGTTTAAATGTGGTCCCTATGTCTCAAAATGTTGTGGGATAGGGACTTTTTGCTATATAGGGACCTGAGGTGGGCCCTAAGTCTCAAACGGCCCCTATCTCACAAATATTTGAGGGATAGGGGCCTCACACCCCCACCCCATGCTGGGGGCTGGTGAACTGGTACTGCGTTCACTTAACTTCACCTACCAGGAGTAGCAGCATGCCCCCGCCCTTCCTCACAACATGAACTTGATACATTTAAATTTTTATATGTATTCTTGTTTTTCAGAATATTCATCACTGCAGTACCAACTACTATAAAGACAGTGCAGACATCACCCCTGTAGCACCAGCTACCATGAAAACAAGACAGTCACTGTCCGGGTGCCAGTTGCTGGTGGGGTATCTGGCAGCGTTTGGTTCTATCGCGTCCAGCATGTTCTCTGCCACCTGTGTCCAGGCCCTACAGGGAGCCTTCCCAGACTTCCAGCTGTCAGCACTACGAGGTGCCGTGCAAGGCATTGCCTACCTCATCTTAGGACTGATCTTCTCATCCAACTTCCACATTCAGAAACAATACATTCCTGGGTTACTGTATGCTTCCATGACGTACTTATTCTACAATGTGGGCTTCTTTGCCGGTGCATCATACCTACCCCTTGGGGATCTTGAAGGGGTCGTGGTCATATCAGGGATTGCTTTTGCTTTAGCACAGTCCAAACTGCTATTCAATAAAGATATAGAAAAGTTTATCATCATAGCAGCGGCAGTATGTGCAGCAGGTATTGTGCTGACAGTGCAGCCATCATGGATCTTCACAAACTTTGTGGATAATGCTACAGTCAGTGGCATGGACACTTCCTCGACTCTTCACCCAGATAGTAATTCCCACAGCAAGGTCTTGCTGGGTTATGCTTTTGGCATTCTTGGAGGAGCTGGGCAAGGTCTGATGAGCGACGCAAATGGAATAATCCTTCAAAATGTAAAGATCATCCCTAAAGCTACCTATGAGATGTTGTTCTGCACGGTAGGCTCTGCGGCCCTCATGTTCTACCTAGAAGACCCAGTCTATGTGATGGACGGGGAACAGTTTGTCTTGCTTTTAGGACACACATTACTCTCAGCCACGGGGGCCTTAGCTGCCGTATATGCAGCGTCCGTTATATCAGGACCCATCCTCTCTGTCCTCTGGAGCTTTGAGGTGGTCACAATGCTCCTATCTCAGTACACCATCATGCATTCTGTCAAACCTGGAAACTACAACTGGATTGAGGTACTTGGATGCACCATTGTAGTTTGTGGAGCAAGCATTCCCGGTGTCATTGACATATTAGCACACAGAGCAAAGGCTGATGAACTTCCCTGATAATAGTCTTTCATGTGCCACATTCAAGTGCATTGATATTCCTTGTTTAAAGTGTGGTGCTTTTTCACAACAAGTTTCCATTAATTGTTTGTTGTAAAACAACTGTGCAATTACAAAATAGGTGATGTTTTCTTAAAGTAAATAATCCACATCTTTACCATCAGTAGGTAGGACAACGACTTCTTAGGAACTGGTCAGAAATCTTTTACAGTCAATTTTGATCAGAGATTTCAAGATTGTTATCTATATTGTCTTCGGCTGAGATTATTCAAGGCTCTAATTCACATTTGACACAGAGGTCAAAACTGACTCATTTCAAGAATGGTGGAATCTACATGAACAGCAAAATGGTCCCTTATTAAGGCTAAAGCATTTTTAAAGGTACTCAACACAATCTATGCATATGGCACCTGGTGGCAAAAACTGGAACTACCTAAAACTATGATATTTGCAGATTTTCCCCACTTACATGTCAGGATTTTCCTTTATCTGACATCCAAGTGTCACAACTTGGTATTCTACGCATCCTGATCACTATATTTCCTATCTGCCATGTCTATAGGGCCATACAGTGAATAGATAAGAAATTATTGAAAATAATTTAGCATAATTCCATTTTGCCCGTGACCCCCTATTTTCTTGTTTTCAACATGTTTCTAATGATCATCTAAATGCATGCCTGCATTTTTATTGAGATAGTGTTGGGAGATTTTTTTCAATGTCAAATAATGTAGAAAAATATGATTTTCTCACGAGGGCCTATAATATGATGCATCCAAATTAGCATACCCTCCAAAATGCAAACAATTAAATCCTTTGACATAGGAATTTCTTTTTAACTTGTGTTCCATATGCACCAGGCTAACATCCCTAAGAGTCATCAAGAAAAATTGTTGGTCGATCTACAATCAGTTATATTGTGTTGAGTACCTTTAATGAGGGGGGGGGGTCTGCACGTATCACTGGAAGGATAATGTTATCAAGTGTAAAGACATGTGGTTCTAAATGTATTGTGTATTGTGAATACAATGACATGGTAGTGACATACAAGAAATTAATGAGTTATTGTAATGATTTTTTTATTAAATGAAGCAGTATAGATTAATGTCTAGACATTAATGTCTAGACATTAATGTTTTTTATTAAATGAAGCAGTATAGATTAATGTCTAGGCAAAATTATATGCAGCTTGATATATGCCAATATGTGACAAAGCTTAAGTTATTTCTGAGGCATTATTCACCAGGGTCACTCTGTGGTAACAACATACAAAAGTTCTAAAGGAATATGGCTTCAACTTTGACAGTAGCATTCCAAGATATCCCAGGACCAAGAGGAAGGCAGAAAAGAAGCATCTTGTAGTACGCGTATTACAAGGTAGACCCTGTACTCAGACATCTTTGTTAACAACCCTTGTGGGGGGAGGTCAAATCCTTCCTCAGTGAAGAATGATTAAATCGTATGCGTATACGTTATACAGGGTTAGCGAGCCTCCCCATAAAGAGGATACCCTTAGAGTGGTTTTCCTGGATAAGGAATAGGAATGGATGGTCAGCGTTGAAGTCCATGACGATGGGCATACCATAGTTAGCCATCATAACTCCTGTAGCCGCAGCTGCCTCTGAACCCTCCTCATTCACCTCAATGAAGCATTTGTGCATCACATCAGACACATACATCTTCTTTGTCCCATCCATTTTGGAGAAGTCAGCGACACCTTTAGTAAACATGTCTTTCATGCCGAGGGCGTTCAACATGTCCTTGACACTGAATGAATGTTCTAGTTTGAATTTTGGCAGGCTGAGACGCACATCAACCTTTCCCATCTCATATGTTAACTTGGCCAGAGACTGTGCAGTGATTCTCTTCTCCAGGTCAGGAAGTCCATTGTCCTTATTTGGCAGAATGATGAACATGCTCAGCTCCTTGTTGACGTAAGGAACCTCGACAATCTTACAGTCTAGCATCTTGCTCTGGCCATACTGCATTTTGTGCTGCTGGAACATCATTTGGATGTCTGCAGTGCCTGCAGTTCCCAGTTTGAACTTCCCATTCTTGGTCACCTCCTTGTTAAACTTATCCATCCAATCACCTTTGAAATAGATAGCATTTACCAACACCATAGCTGTATCACTATCAATCTTCCCATCTGGAATGAGGTCTTTGACCTTGTTTGCAGTTTGCTCCTTGACCCAGTTGTTGATAATGGCCCGTGATTGTTCTGCATCATGTTCAAAATCCAACAGTTCAGCTTCAGCGTTGTAGTACTTTTTAGTAGCAGCGAAAAAGTCTCCGAGGAACTTGTAGCCTTTTTTTGCGAAGATGCGATTAGCCACCTTCAATGTGTAGGCTTGGCTATCGGACTGCAGCACTTGGTTGATGTCTTTGTAGGCCTCATGAAGGTCTGAATCCTCCAGGGCTGACAACCTGAGGGTTTGCTTCATCTCAGTGGCAGTGTTATTCACTGCTCCTAGGTATGTCATCGCCAGTGCCAACGAAACGGAGATGGGTGAGAAGAAGATGTTGCCAGGTCCTGTCTTACAGAGGTCCTGATACAGGTCTAGGGCAAACATTGTGTTTCCTGCCACCAGACTGGACACAAGCTCTGGGTGTGCAAACAGACAAGGGTCCATATCTGTCTGTGCCATTCTAGTTGGTTGCTGAATCTGCGAATAAAAAATATAGTAAAGGAAATCATGAGATTGTGAACCATAGTTTGATGATAGGATAACAAGGTATACATATATATGTATATATATGCCCTGCTACTTTTTTTTAACTTCACCAAGCATAATAAGATCTTGTCGTAACTATCAGGAGACCTCCTGTTAACAAAGATCCTTACATTTCAATACAATAATGATAAAACATATAGGCGTCCAAACCAGACGAGATCAATGGGGAACCCAGCCTCAGTAGTGGATTTAGAGGGGGAAATGTTTATCCTTTTTTATGTAAATTTGGCTCGAAAATTAGAAAGAGAGAATTTCCCCCCCCCCCCCCCCCCCCCCACCTTTTCAAAATCCTGTAGGGGAGAGAGGGGCACGTTGACCACCTGGGCACATCGAACCACTTGCTCTCTATGCTATTCCTTTGGGAATTTTCCAGCAGTTTTCTTACCACATCACCCCTTTTCATAGACAGTTTAGAGCAGCAGCATCATGTTTGGTTTGGAATGCCGTGGGAAAAACTAAACAACATTAAAGGATTTATGCCCTTGAAAGTAGATATTTGCAATTGTTAAACTTTTGTTCTCATGTCATAGAAAAACATAGCTGGCCTAAGATCTTTAAATACAGGTCAAAGCTTGAGTAGAACCTGATTTTACTCCTGAGTGTGTTATGTAATCTGAATTACATCAACCTTATCTACAATTTTCAGAATGAGGTACATTGAACCACAAAAATTGGGGCACCTTGAACCATGCTCAAGGTGCCCCAACCTCTGCCTTGAAAGACTAGTTCCATTATTTAACATAATGCACCTGATCATTGCAGTGCATAGAGGGACATGGTATCACTGCTCCTCACCAGAGGGCAGCCTAACCTTGTCAGCTTGTAGGTGGGAGATGAGAAGATAAATATTACTCAGTTCAACCTCTGGGTCTACCATAGCATAACCTAACCTAAGTGGGTCCTCATGTTTATAAACCCATAGTTTATCAGAATTAGGGCTCACAGAAAAACACACTCAAAGAGGTTACAATTTAACTCTACAGTTATGATAAAATATATAATTTGCTAATTGTGGTGATAGATTCGTTTGTAGCATATTCATAGTGTCTTTATTCCTAGATGTATCATTTTTCAGAAGCAGGACAGCCTGTTATATCATAGAATAATATAATCAAAGATCTATATAGACCTTGCAAATAACAGCAATCCTCTTAAGATGGTTTATATTGACCTATTAAAGGGAAACCTGTAACGCACCAACCCATTCACTACTCTTGAAACTATAATTGACTGACTTGTGTGCATTAGATAAGTCCTATGCCATAGTATCAACAGCAAATAATTCCACCTAAACATTCGATAATTTATCCATATTACTGATTGTTTGAACTATTTAATATGCGTGGTTCAATGTGCCTCAGTAGGTGGGTCAACCTGCCCAGGGCATGGGGCACATTGAACCACCCAAAGATTTAATTATCAAAAAATCAAAAGAAATACCAAAAATGACCATACTTGCTTTGCCATAGGTCGGCATATAGCGCAACGATATAAGGTAGCTGCTAGATGCAACATCAAAGTTCACATGACCTTGATATGGTCAGGAAAATAATAAATGTGCAGAAGTGGTTCAACGTGCCCCGCTCTCCCCTATTCACCACTGAGCCACCCTACCCCCCAACTTATAACTAGGGGGGGGCATTTTTTGAGAAACAAGAACATTCTAGACTCTAGAATACACCAAAATCAGGATAAAATTCCTAAATATCTCTTGAAAGATAGACCCAAACTCTTTCAGACCAACTCAAATGTAGATTATAAAATTTCCTCTGGATAATGGTCTATGTGTCAAACTACTGGGAATGAACCATGTATGGTCACTGCACATATGGTATATAGTTTTACAGAATTTACTGTGGCTTTACAGTAGATTCTACTGTTAATTTACAAAAATAAAAGTATACACCTAAAGTAGATTCTACTGTAAAAAGGGAACAACTATTTACAGTGTAGCAAAACCTGTCGTCTACTCCACTGACCTAGTTCCAAATACACTTTTTTACACAGTCTTGTACGGTGGCCATCAAGGGTCACCAAAAAAACAATATACCTATTTTATATTTTTTTAAATCACTTTTCTGGGTCGTTCAAGCAATTTCTCAAAATGTGATATTTCTTTTTGGTGTCAACTACGAAAATTATTGCTTTCAACATTAGCCAAGGAGTGTTACCATTTTGCTGTTAACCCTGTGTATTCATACACCGCCAAAACTACATACTCTCCAAGCAAATCTTGCTTCGGAGAATGAAACAAGGCTTCCTATTGGCTGCAGGAGAGTGTCCTGTTTCTATGCATGGAAGCAGGACACAGTCAGCAGGCATGGCACATTCCTGTGTGAATATCCTTTCTTTTTACTTTATTTAATGCCAAATATGAGGAAATAGTGTTCTAAAGGTGTTAAACAAGAGATTTGAATCAAGCAGTAAGGCTAGAATACAAGACCTTACCATACCTTCTGACTGTGTCCTGTTTCTATTCATAGAAACAGGGCCGTTTTTTGTAATCAAAATGGCGGGCGTCATAGTAGGCATCATAGACGTCGTGGAGAGCTGCGAGATGTCAGCTTTTAACGGTCTAACTTTGAGGAGGTGGGGGCCCAGAGCGCCGAGTTATGGCCACAAATGTGGCAGTAGCCTGACATGAAAAGTGGATAACTTTACACAAAGAACGTTTTGAAAAATGTATAAATCAAAGCTGAGACAGTTCTTACAGTGTAAATGGCAGGGCTGAGCCCTATTGTAAAAATGAGCAAATGGGGGAGTTGGGAAGTTGACAAAATGTCCCTGGTAGAAAATGTCTAGGAGGGGGGCCAGTTTCTATGCTTAGAAACAAAATAATCTTCATTCCCTTTTAGGCCTATGAAGCAAGTTGAGCCAGCAGAGAAATCTCTACTGTAAGTATTTGTTTGCCCTACTTCAAGTACCCAATGCCAAGGACGAATCAGAAAGCTTTATCATGTGCTGATAGCAGAATGTGATAACAGTGATTGTTGACAGTTGACAGCAACAATTTTCGTGGTTGACACCAAAAAGAAAAAATCACTTTTTGAGAAATTGCTTGAACGGCCCAGAAATCTTGAAAAAAAATCTTATAAAATAATGATCTTTTTTTGGGGTGGCCCTTGACAGCCACCGTAGTCATGGATACACCACACCATTTATGCAGAGAGTTTATTGGAGTCCATGCTACTTCTAACAGGGTTTAGTTATACTACTGCTGGCATTTTGGCGTGTATACCTATACATACCTTGTACGTAACAGATAGACTATGGTTATGAAAGGGTACGTAGAATTACCCACAGCAGACTGGTGGGGCCAGACGAGGGTGAAGCAAGTCGCCCTACCAGTGTGCTGTGGTTAATTCTAATACCCTTTCATAACCATTGTCTATCGGACTTAACCTTCGGTATAATGATATAACCAAGGTGTGAAATGCTTTGTCTTAGCCCTCCATTGTGGGTTAAAGTACCATAATGCTGCTTACCTTGTGGTGGTATTCAAAGGATATAGGTCAGTCGTCTTACAGGGTTAGAATCAAGGAAAATGTGGGTGTATCTTAGGCCTACTGTAGAACTTCTTGTAATGTATAGAACTAATCTTGAGTCCTTGTGTTTAGACTGATATGGGAGGATGTGTGGCCTCACCTGTCACGTGCGGACATTCAATGCCCGACCTAGATCAATAACTCAAAGTCTACAAAAGCAAATTCTAGGATGTCGTGGGCTGCGGGAGTGGGCTGTTAGTCATAGATATAGGTCTCAAATAGGGAATTCCCCGAGGTCAGTCGGTGCATCCTTACTGAAAGACTGACTCCGCACAGAATACCAGATGAGTTCTGGGTGGTCAAAATAGTTAGGGGATTTTCTAAAATTCTGTTAAAAATCACAGGTACCCCTATATAAATTCTAAATCATATGACATGCAATAAAACATGGTTCTTGGAGGTAAAGGCCTTTGTTTTGGGGTGTATCTGAGTTGGGTCTGAAATGAATTTATTCACTGCAGAACTGGCCGGTCATGGAGGTTTGTAGACATTTGGGAGTGGCATTTCAGATTTTCGTGAACAAAGTCTCCTTATACTTTAATAGATTATGTATGAAGGTTCATTGTAGTGACGTATGATAGACTTTTCCTTCAATACCTCCTTATAATACAATTTATTGCATGTCATGCTATATTAAAGTATAGTGGGGGAGTAATTCCCTGTCTGAGACCTATAACGGGGCCATGTTGACCTATTTAAAGGGACTTGCTTTTGGCAGTAGTCTGTGCTGGAACCTGGTGTATGTCAGAAAAACGACATTACATTGAGTAGCTTGTGCTGCCCTCTTGTGGCATGTGTCAATAAGATATGTATAAATCACTACCTCAGCAGGTCTACACATAGACACTGGAGTCGGTAGTAAAGTGGTTACCACATCTGCCTTCAAATCAGAAGGTTGGGTGTTTGATCTCAGCATATCCCAAGACATTTTCTTTGATAGAAAGTAGTTCGGCTTTTTTTTTCAGAAAAGGAGGGGGGAAGAAATCTTGTCTACATATATTTTGAATTGTCATATAGGCCTAGACTATAACATAGCACCATGATATTAAAGTGCTATATGTATAGAATAGCTTATCTAGACTATAGCGAAGCAAGTTTTCTTCTTAAAACCAGTATTGCAGAAAAATGAATACTGTGACATATAATTTTTTTTTCATTTCCTATTTGATTATGTTGTCACCCATTATAATCCATAGTAATTTGCCATTTTCTTTGCATTTTCTACTTCCTTATATATCATTAACAGGTAGAAAGTCCCTTTAAGCAGCCTGGTAAGCAGAGGGAGCCAGGCAGGTAAATATTAACAGTGTTTGCATATCAGACGGTGGTTTCAGCCCAGTTTTCACAGTCGTGGCGGCGGACCTGAAAGTTGCGGGGCCCCAAGTATGTTTGGGCCCCCAAACATTATGGAAATTAATAACAGTGTACCCAAGAATACACCAATCACAACTACTGGGGGGTGGGGATGAATTGTTTTACCCCCACCTTTGAACTATAGTAATGCATGTGTGTTTTTTGCTATAGAGAGGCATGTTCTTTTATGCCCCCCCCCCTGCCTCGGGAGGGGCCGACAATTTTTATGACCCCCACCTAATAAATGAACACGCCCTAAAAACACATCAATTTAGATGTACAATAATTTATTATTGATTAATTACTTTCATGCAATGGAAATGATCATTATATCCCATATGAAGTACATAGTGTTCTGGTATAGAATAGATGAGTTTATTCTATCGTTCTCAGCAATAGAGTGTAGCAACCCATGACTGGGTCATTTTAGTTCATCATTCCAAATCCAGGGGTCAGACAAGCAGTACTGATCCTCCACTGCAGCATTCCTTAAAGTTTCCAAGCACGTCCCCACCCCCTCATCTCATTGCTCTAACATCTAATAAACTGTGTTTGCCTGGGAGCGTGGCCCTCAGAGAAATCAACAGATGGTGATGGCCAATTCAATTGTGGTCCACCTCGTAGTTTAAAGGCAGAGGTCTCCATTCCGCATCAAGTGCCAAACTACAAGGCTATCTGTGCTCCAGGGGAACAACTTTGCTGTCAACAGGCACTGGCATAGTGGTAACACATTCGCCAGACAGAGACAGAGGCGTAGGAAGCAAATCTTCATCGGGGGGGCCCATGGGGGCCCACTCCAACCAGTTTTTGAGCATCAGCTTTCATGCATGATTGTGCATATACACGCTTATATAGGAGTTATATAGAAAAGTAATATTTGTGCCCTCTTCAATTCTGATTAGTGGCCCAGACCCCTGTACCCCACTTTTTCCTATGTGGGAGAGGAAAATTTGGGCGTTATGTGTATTATAGTATAGGGTCCTGACAAATTCTTTTGGGGGGGGGGGGCCCAAGCAAATTCAGGCCCCCCCTCCTCTGTGATAGGGGAGGCCCGGGCCCCCCTGGCCCCCCCCTTTTCCTACGCCACTGAGAGAAAACAAGAAAAGTCAAGCTGAAAAGCCTAACTTGCTCATCCAATTCTAGTTGATGTATTCTATAGCTGTTGGAAAGTGGAAATAGTCGACGGGACCAACAGATTCATTCTTTTTATTTCCTATCTCAAAAAGAAGTTGGCCACGAACCAATCAGAAATAATAGATGGCTTGAGCTGCCTCTGGGACATGTTGCCCCTGGATGCCTGTCTGAATTAACAAGGTTATTCGTGAAACCATTCATCAATGGGACATTTGAGACATTTTTTTAAATTATTAAATTACACTAATTCCAGGCTTGAAAACAAGGAAGCAGGGTGCTCCCTCCCCATCATTCTTCATGGAAAATGACTCAGCCAAGTAGAATTCTGAATATAGCTGTAGGTACGGCTGTTAATTGACCCATTTAGAGAAAATGATTAAAGGAAGACTTCAAAAACTTTAATTCAGAGAAGATTATTTCTTCCATAGGAAAATAGGGGATACCTGTAGGCTGTAGTCAATTTAAATGTAGTGATGAGGTCAAGAAAGAAGAAGAGTACCGGAAGAAGAGCTATCTATGCTGCATGCACTAGTAGTCTAGTGAATTAAGGGAACGAATTATCTTTTACACATGGTTTGGACTAAGAACTTTTCCTTTTTTTCCTTTCTCCAAAAGAAATTGCTATGCTATCATCGTTTCTCAGCCGTTTTAAAATGTGATCACCAAAATCATTAAAATAAAGAGGGCTCTAGATTTGCAAATTTTCCTGTGGGTACCCAACTGACTCTACCCTACTTGCAACTTCTAGTTTTTAGGTCCACATGTTTGGTTAAGCTCTCCAACTCCTACCCTCCTTTCCTCTCAATGTCACTCCCTCTCTCTCAATGTGTTCAAAATATTTTATTGGTGGGGGAGACATGCCTTTAGCTGAGAAAGGTATTCATAGGAATGCACCGTTTCAAGGCTATAATTTCAAAATTTTCTTGGGGGGGGGGGGGGGCATGCCGCCAAACCCCCCAGTGTGACCCCTATGCTTTACTTGCGGTGGCACGGCGTTTCACTTGCGATGTTGTGTTGCAATCCCTCTAGATTGATCACATCTCCCCCCGCTAGACAATTTTACTACTTCCAGTTTCATACCATAACAGGGTATAACATCCATGGAAACTCTTTGTATCACCTTATATATGAGAGGTTAAAGAAAGTGAAAACTGCTTGTGAAGGCAATTAAAATGAAATCATCAAGTCACAATTAATTTTGCCTTTCAGCTTTAATTTTTGCAACCATATTGCATTTCTTTGGGGGTTAATTGTTTCATATTTATGGCAATTAATATCTATTATGGCAATATTATTAGGTCTCAACACTAGAAAACTGCAAAAGATTAACCTATAAAAATTATCATTGTCATATTTCACATTTTTCAGGAAAATGACCCAAAAATGGTGCTCTAGGACACTTTTTTTGGAGCAAGAAAAATATTCAGTAACACATATTCATCTGTAAACCAACTTCGGTACTTTTATCCAGAAATAAAATATATTTACCTTAATTCAGTAGACTATAATAATTAATTATCTTGTCTAATATGAGGCAAGGGGCATGGCCAGGATATACATGTAATGGTCTACTTGACCAACGTATCTATTTCTTTTTCTTCCTCATGTGAAATCTTAAAATGTCCTTCATGAAGGACAATAACCAATATTTAGAGGAAGAAAGAAATTGGCCACAGAGCAATCAGAAATAATAGATGGTCATTGTCCTGGGAGCCAGTCCTGTATCCAGAGACATGTCCACCCTGGTCCTCTGCCTGCATTACCAAGGTTATTAAATGTAACCACTAATCAATGGGACATTTGAGACTACTTGTATTGAATTACACCAATTCCAGACGTCAATACATGCGACAAGATAATTGTTATGGTCTCAGTAGAATTAAGGGAGTGGTCATATTTCTAACAGCAGGTGGGGTGGAGGACTTGGGAGGGGTTAAAAATGTCAAGCCCTCTTGTGGGAGGGGGTGGTGGCATAATTTACTAGGGAGTGAACAGAATTTCAAAACGTCACCTCCCCCTGTTGCTAACAGATGATAACTCCCTAAACTAAAGCAACACAGGACAGTCACCATAACCATGGAAGGATACAGCATTGCAACAGCCAGTACTGAATTATACAGCAGAAAATGATCCCTAAAGAAGAGTGAAACCTTGGCTATTGTTTCATCGTATACTTTAGGGTCAACTTATTTTCAGACTCACTTTGAATGGTACACGGAATTTAGGCACCCGGTCTTTAGGCACCCTGCCTTCAGGCCCCCCTGATCATAGGCACCCTGCCCTTAGGCCCTCCGGATTTCAGGCCCCCGGCCTTTTGGCACCCTGGCCATAGGCCCCCTGTCTATAGGCCACAACCTACCATACGTCCACAACCCTCTAATACGTCCACAACCCTCTCATACGTCCACAACTTTTCATATGTCCGTTTCAGTGTCTCTAACAAATGATTTACCACCCTCTCCTCACGTCCACTACCATCTCCTCACGTCCACTACTATCTCCTCACGTCCACTACCATCTCTTAACGTCCAACCCCCTCCCTCACATCCAACTTCTCACATCCAACCCCCTCACGTCCAACCCCCTCACGTCCAACCCCCTCACATCCAACCCCCTCACGTCCAAACACCTCACATCCAACCCCCTCACATCCAACCCCCTCACGTCCAACGGCCTCATGTCCAACCCCCTCACATCCAACCCCCTCATGTCCAAACCCCTCACATCCAACCCCCTTACGTCCAAACCCCTTGGTTATACTATGGGTAATTGAAATCTGTGGATGTATGTCAGGGGTGTGGATGTATGACAGGTGGACGTGAGTGAAGCAGGTAGACGTGAGGGGAGGAGGTGGACGTGAGGGAAGGGGGTGGACCTGTGGAGATGGTAGTGGACGTGAGGAGATGGTAATGGACGTGAGGAAATAGTAGTGGACGTGAGGATGAGGTAGTGGACGTGAGGAAGTGGTAGTGGACGTGAGGAAGTGGTAGTGCATGTGAGGAGATATTAGTGGACGTGAGGAGATAGTAGTGGACATGAGGATGAGGTAGTGGACGTGAGGAAGTGGTAGTGGACGTGAGGAAGTGGGAGTGGACGTGAGGAGATAGTAGTGGACATGAGGATGAGGTAGTGGACGTAAGGAGAAGGGGTAGGACGTGAGGAGATGGTAGTGGACGTGAGGAAATAGTAGTGGACGTGAGGATGAGGTAGTGGACGTAAGGAAGTGGTAGTGGACGTGAGGAAGTGGTAGTGGACGTGAGGAGATAGTAGTGGACGTGAGGAGATGGTAGTGGATGTGAGGAGATGGTAATGGACGTGAGGAGAAGGGGTTGGACGTGAGGAGATGGTAGTGGACGTGAGGAAATAGTAGTGGACGTGAGGATGAGGTAGTGGACGTAAGGAAATGGTAGTGGACGTGAGGAAGTGGTAGTGGACGTGAGGAGATAGTAGTGGACGTGAGGAGATGGTAGTGGATGTGAGGAGATGGTAATGGACGTGAGGAGAAGGGGTTGGACGTGAGCTAGGGGGTTGGACGTGAGGAAAGAGGTTGGACATATAATTTATAAGAGATAGTGTTGGACGTGAGGAATTAGAATGAGATAATGGTTGTGGATGTATGAAATGGACGTGAGATTTGTGCCTACAGGCCGGGGGCCTGTAGTCAGGGTGGCCTTAAGGCAGGGGGCCTCAGAACCGGAAGGCCTATGGGCTGGGGGCCTGTGTTCCGTGAGCCTGTGGGCAGTGGGCCTACAGTCAGGAGGGCCTGTATTCCGGATACCCAGTCGGTCAGACTATGAATAAAATGTGCCCAGTGCTCTAGGGCCCCCACCACTGGATCCTCTTGTGGTGAGAGGCAGTTGGTTATGTCGTTGCCTGAAAAGCCTATAACATTCAGGATTAGTCCATGTAAAGGTTGGAGTGTTTTCGTCCCACAACTTCCTTAACCCTTTAATGCAGCCCGGCAAGTAACTCACAAGTGCCACATTCATGTATCATGTAGTAGTCTTCCTAGAATTGTTACATCTTTAGTGCCAACATTCTATATTTGAAATTTAAATTGAACGCTTTCTATGGGAAATTGGCACATATCGCAATTCCTGGTTGCCATAGAAACCAGTCCATGTTTCATAAATGGAACATGTTGGTCCTACCCAGGTAAGAAATTGAAGTTGTTTAAACGTTCTTTTAACGTCATTTACAGAGTGAGAAAACGTTTATTTTCCATCTAGCCTGACTCCATTTCGTGGACTCAATTCAATGTTGAATTAACGTTGAGCTATGGGTGAAAAAACGTTGAGTTAATGCACACATCATAATACAAAAAGAGGTCTATGTACAGCTCCTTAATACTTATTTTTATTTTACTTTGTTTCTTATGTATTTCATATATCCGCACATGTACACTATCGATACTCTTTCTAAAAGAGTTGCATGAAGCCATTACTCCATCATGATCGAAAGCCAATGTTTCGGCTGGATGGGTTGGGCCCACCTGCACCCCCCCCCCCCCCCCCCATGAAGATTTGCTTCCTACGCAAAGCTTTATATATTATAGATTGAACACAAGATGAGTTGGAATCGATATAGTCAATGCACTGTACGGGGTTAACCTTTTCCAGACCTGGGCAGGACTGTATAAGGCCGCGAACCCCACCTAGATATCTTATTCAGGCTTCCATATTTAGCAATCAAATATGTAGAAATTGCTATAGAGGTTCTCCCAAGAACATCAATACAGACCTAGGTGTCTGGTATATATACACATTACTCTCTGTTGCCTACTATGATGAGCCGCAGTGTAGGGGGTACAGTGGGGGTGACCCCATCAAGTTCATGGTTCCTGTGAACCATACCCCTGAACCGCGTCCTCTTGGTCCACATGATACCTCGTGACCTCTAATAGAATCAAGTGGTGTTAGTGTGTTGATCAGCCCCCGTATGCAAAATTGACACTCACTATACCTTTTGTATAACTATTCTACGTCCCTCTTTTATGTTGACAGCATGATGCTTCAAAGCTCCATGTTCATTTTTCTGCATGCATAAAGAAAGTGTTATGTTCTGGTAACCCGACCTACCCTATTCTGGCGAAACCCTTCAGTTTTTTTGGGACAGTTCTGGGGAAAATGTGGTTTTAGGGCCTAAATTTGCCTAAATATCTGTAAAATGTACTAAATTTACCAAACCACAATAAAACCGTTTAGCAAAGAAAATCATCACAGGTCAATGCAGCACCGGCAAGTAGCTGGTTGACATTGCTGTGGTACATCATGTCAACCCTTTTGAGTTTATTAAACCCATAGGGTAGGCTTGATGAATGCCAAAGAAAATTGCAAAGTGCCATAAAACAATATGTTGGTTTGTAGCTGCTAGTACTAATGTAGGACCCTTTCCGTGTTCTGGTGTGTGGGCAGGAGTTGGGTGTGGGAATTGCACCATTCTATGTTGTCTGCTATATACATATATATATATATATATATATATATATATATATATATATATATATATATATATATATATATATATATATATATATATACAGGTATTACAGAGGTATCTAGCATGGTGAGCCACAGGCTAGGGATAGGAACAGATTTGGGTTCCTGTGAACCATACTTCCCTCCTGACCTGCATATAGGTTATTGGTCCACATGCTGCTTTCGGGGACAGGGCATCCAAGATGACGGATGGTGAGTCGAATGGGGGTTTGTTTTTGTTAGGTTTGAGGGTGTTTATCTGTTCGAGCAATAATAACAACTCGGCTATCTTGGATGCCCTGTCCAAGCAGACCGAGGATCTCCTTTCCAGTAAACAAAAAATGTCATACAACGTTAGATAATGCTTCTCTATGGCTCTTCATTCTGGCAAAACGTTATATAATATTAAAAACATTATTTTTTATATTATATAACCTGGCCTTGTCCGCCAGCGATATTCGCACGAGGATCTCGTGCATATAAGGGCCGCTATTCGCACGAGGAAACGGGGAGATAGGCGACATGGCGAGAGAGGGGACATGCACGAGGACATGGCGAGAGAGGCGACATACACGAGGACATGGCGAGAGAGGCGACATACACGAGGACATGGTGAGAGAGGCGACATGAGGAGAGAGGTGACATGGCAAGATAGGAGACATGCATTAGGACATAACACAATTTTCTCATGCTTATCAGCAAGAGTCATGATGGTGTAGTGGTGAGCCTCTTCAACTGCCACACGGGCGGCCAGGGTTCAATTCCCAGAGAAAATTAATTGTATGACCTCTTTTATAACGATGAGAGAGGCGACATGACGATGAGAGAGGCGACGTGACAATGAGAGAGGCGACGGGACGACGAGAGAGGCGACGGGACGGCGAGAGAGGTGACGTAGCATCACAGCGAATGGTACAGAAGATGACTGGGGAATGGGCTCTAGGGCAGGCAGCCCGGGAGGCAGCCCCAACGCGGGTAGCCCCAATACCTGTAGCCCCAGGTCCGTGAGCCCCATCGACGTTCAGCCCAAAGGCATCAATCCCCCAGACCGATGGCCCCCACTCTGCCGTTATAGCCTCAGCTATGTGGACAAGTAACGGACATGTCATGGAATGTCATGGACATGCATGTGTACACATGATCCTCAAGGGGTTTGTCCATCATAATATGTCCGTTATGTCGGTGAATTGTCCATGATGTCGGTGACATGTCTGTGATGTCCATGATGTATGTGACATGTCCATGATGTCCTTGACATGTCCTTGACATGTCCTTGACATGTCCTTGACATGTCCGTGACATGTCCGTGACATGTCCGTGACATGTCCGTGACATGTCCGTGACATGTCCGTGACATGTCCGTGACATGTCCGTGACATGTCCGTGACATGTCCGTGACATGTCCGTGACATGTCCGTGACATGTCCGCCATGTCCGTGTGGTCGCCTCTCTCGCCGTCGCCTATCTCCCCGTTTCCTCGTGCGAATAAGGACTCTTATAAGTTATATACACGAGCTCCTCGTGCGTACAGCGGCCGTTATATGCACGAGCTCCTCGTGCGGATATCATCGGCCATTTTCGCCAGCTGGGTTCTTCCTAGTGCACACGATGGCCGGCTCTGTTCACCTCACAAGGTTAACCTTCATTGGGTTAGTGTTAAGCCCAGCACCAAAAGACAGAACAAGAAATTCCACAAGTAGAATGGTGACGTGAATTTCCCAAGTTTCACTCGTTCAAGAAAGTGTCTTGAAAACGGTCCAGAAACTTCTGAATTTCTCAAGTTTCACTCATTCAAAAAAGCAAAAAATTCCAGGGAGTATGAAGCAACAAAATTTCCAGAAAACGTTCAAGAAACGTTCTTAACTTCTCATAGAGATCTGTTTGAAAGTTTGTTTGCAAGGAAGATACAGTTTACAATAAAAGATGGCTTATCATTATTCAAAACAGTTTTCCGGTGAACAAAAACCATTATACAACATTTTATAACGTTATATAACGTTAAATAACGTTTCTCTAAGGCTCCTTACTATGGCATAACGTTATATGAAATCTTATAACGTTATTTTGACGTAAAATAACGTTTTTTTGTTAGCTGGGTTGGGACTTTTCTAGGCAGCCTAAACACCTATAGGGTAGGTTCACCCTGAGTCAAACACATACCTTGAGTCAACCACTTTTGACTTGAAATTACAAATTCAGTATGCAGCTGGTGACAATAAACTCCCACTGATTTAAGAATTGAAGTGTATTCCAAATATAAACTGCACATTGCATCTGCATCATCACTCTTTTTCATACTGTAAAATCAGTCAGAAGTACCCCTGTTTGACCTGTTTTGACAAACAGAGAATGAAAATCTCTCCACTGTTCATACTCTTTGGTAGTTGATTTGAAGTATTTGTCCTTTTCATACACAGTGGCGATTGGTTTTGTGAGCTGGATATGTCCCTAAATTACACAAATCATGAATTTATTGGGCAAAATTAATTTCCTAAGTTATATTTAGGACTGATTTCATAAGGCATACCCATTTCACCTTAAGTCAGCCATGAATTCACCCTAAGTCAGCCACCTCATACCCTAAGTCAACCATGGGATTTTCTTCTCTGGAATCCCCCCTGGAATTCTGCCACCCTGATTTTTTGTCTAAGAACTCTCCCCCTACCCGTGTGAATACCTCCTCCTCCCAGAATATCCTCTTCTAATAGAGGGTTAAGGATAGCAGGCCTACTTGTTTAGTGTATAGAGGGCAAGGGTGAAACACAAAAAGAGGTGGGAAAAGTGGGTGAGTGGTCAGAGCCCCCGATATATTCAATAGAAGCCAATACTGCATGTCTATAATGTTATATTTAGTCCTCATTGCTCATAAAAGTAATATTTACTTGTATTAATAGCTCATAATGCAGCTGTATTCACCTAAGGTACAGTACTGACTTTATCTTGATTATTCCATATTCAATCAATTGTTTTCTTCTCTATTGTTAGATGTAACATATTGATATATGATGCATACATTCATGTTGGCCAATCCAATCAGGAAATTACTGGTTTATTCCACATATTCTGGTTGTTGTAATATGGCTGACTCAAGGTGCATCTTGGCTGACTTAGGGTGAAAAGGGGCAATTCTGAATACTCTGATAAATCATGAAATTACATACTGTAAACTTTTTTAGGTTTATTAATCATTTATTGTCTCGTTATCACATGTTAATAACAGTTACAAGGTTGGGTATGGCAAAATGTATATGATGTACAATGTAGAGTATACCGGTTAACTTCCAATCAATACATAGTCGAGCTTCTTATCTGCCATTTGAGGAACTAGATCAGGTTATGTAAATATACATTTCAATGATAACAATGACAACAATGAAAGGCTACACCTTCATCCCTACTCAGAGAGTATTGGGTTGCTATTACGGTGATGCCTCAGGCCCTGGGCCACTGTACTTTTTGTTTATAGTTAGTATCTAGTGATTTGAGTTAAATCACTAGATTTAAAAAGGGGAAGGGGGGGGCGGGTGAAGCTTAAGTTTTCGGCTTCACCCGGTGTTTACAAATGTAAATTTGGTCTATTTTAGTACTAGAGAAATTTTAAGGGGAGGATCATTTGTTCCTTTGAACCCAGGGTAGTGAGTAGGTGAGTGTTGGATGTTCTCTGTCCCTAAACCAGAGGAACCAGTGCCTCAAGGGCAAGTTTACTCTGGGATTTAAATATGTCAATATTTTCAGCATTCCTTCTATTGGGGGGCAGAGAATTCCAACATAGGGCACCATGGTATCCTACACTTTTGTCAAAGGCTGCACAGTTTGATCTAGTGACAGTGACCAAGGGGCCTGTATGGGCTCTTGTATTAATATGGCGATAGTCAATATACATAGGATCACGTGATCTTCTGTACATATAATTAAGAAGATGTATATATCTACGTGAGGCTAGCATCGGCATTTTCGCTTGGGAGTGTACATACTCAGTATTGGTCAGTCTGTTGAGTCCCAGACTTATCTTCAGACATCTATTTTGGTCAATTTGCAGTTTGTTAATAAAACCCAGGTTGGCATTCATGTAAAGTATGTCAGCATAATCAAAATACGGTAGAATAGTCGATTTGTAAATTTGGATTGCCATTTTGGCTGTTAGAAAATCTCTAAGGCACGCTAGTTGGTAGGTTTTATAGGATACTGTACTGTGAATGAAATTTATGTGTTTTTCAAAGGTGAGATTTGTGTCTAAAATAACTCCTAGGTATTTATAGCAGCTAACTACCTGAAGTAGTTGATCATTCATTTTTAAATTAATATCTAAAGTTTTTGGGTGGTTATTAGAAGCTGTGAATACCATAGCCTTGGTTTTAGCAACATTGACAGACAGTTTATTTTGTATACACCATGTAAAATAATTTTCTAAATCTTGCTGTAAAAGATCTATGGCAGTCTGATGCGAATTACAACTTAGATGTATAACCGTGTCGTCAGCATATAGACGGACCATACTGTGTTTAACGCATTTAGCCATGTCATTCACATACAACAAAAATAACAGAGGGCCCAATATAGAACCCTGTGGGACACCGCAGACCACAGGCAACATACTTGAGGTTATGCCATTGGCATTGACCACTTGTGTTCGGTTACTTAGGTAGTTGTAAAACCAATCAAGGTTTAGCCGTCTAATTCCATATCTCTCAAGCTTTGCAAGAAGTATACTGTGGTCTACGGTGTCGAAGGCCTTCCTTAAATCTATAAATACTGCAGCAGTTTCCAGTGCAACATTAATACCACGCAATAGCTCATCAGTGAAGGAACATAGTGTATTTACAGTGCTATGACCCGGCCTAAAGCCACCTTGCTTGTCGGTCAGTATTTTCTCCCTTTCCAGAAAACCATAGACTCTGTTATGGACAATTTTCTCAATAAGTTTGCATGGGAGAGGTAATAGAGATATAGGCCTATAATTGTTGACAGATCTGAGGTTGCCAGACTTAGGTATCGGCGTAACTTTTGAATTTTTCCAGCAGGTCGGTACTAGACCTTGTTGGAATGAGAGGTTGAACATCTTTACCACTCTATCAATTGAGTGTTGAAAAGCCAATTTTAGAATCTTAGTAGGGATACCTTCAATGGCAGATGATTTGTTAATATTTATGTCATGTACTAGTTTAGCAACCTCCTGTCTATTTGTAACAAAAGCTTCAATATCAGCAGGACAGTAATCATCATTTGGCAGAGTAGAGTAATAGTCCTTTTCTTTTCCATGTCTCATCTTGTGGACGTATTTATGCAGCCATGGCATTGCTACATCATGCCTTCTGTTCATTCCTATAACTTCATTGTTGAATGATCTCACCGCCAGGTTTACTATATCCTGGTTTTCTTTGTACATTGGACACATAACCTCCAGGTTCGATCCTGTCAGGGGACATAGGGACACAATTGATGCAGGGTGATTCTGGGTTAACCAGGTCAGTCCAAATTCAGCATAGGCCCACAAGTGATCTTTCAGTGCTTGAGCAGTTTCCCACTCAAATGTTATTTCACGTGTTGTCTTGTTTTTTGTAGTGATGTTATTTACACCCCCCAGGATGTAGATACAATCCCTAGGGTGATGTACTAGGTGGCGATTTGCCCAACTAAAAAGTTGTTGTATTTTGGCACCAGGAAATACGAACACATTGAATCTCATATTATTTGGGTCAAACCTACAACCCGTGGTTTCTTCAAATTGGGCTAGTTTTACAGGATCTGTGGCTATGGCCTTGATAGTGGATTTCAGTGCCTCAGATAGGCTCCTATGCCTTGAGTGACCTCTAGAGTCAATGAAAATAGTATGTCTGGGGAGGGGTTTCCAAAAGTGGGTCATCATGTCTTCAGCTTGCCTCTTTACCTCCCCGTCCCCCCCCTGGGGCCTAATCAAAGAATTCAGCCTGTCTTCGGTTTCACCGTTTTGGTTTTGTACTTCGACCTCATCTTGAGGTAATCCTGGGGCCTCTTGTCCATCGTCAGCAGCAGCTAATTTGTCCCTTATTCTTTCCAGAATTTGACCTAGTTTGTTGGACGTGTTAGAGTCCACAGATTCCTGGGAAATCAAATCCACAACCCCACCTCGGTACCTTAGTTCCCTCGTAAAGATGGCCTTGTAGGCCTAGTAGATAGGTCTTGTACTCTGGAACTCTGAATTTACACTCAGCAATTTCTTCCATCACCTGCTCGTCCATGTCCTGCCATTCTTTGGTTTGTTTGCATGCTTTAGCGGCATACATACAGTCTCTGGGTTCAATGGCTGCTTTGACCTTTTTCAGGACGTGTTGTTGCTTGGAAACTATACACATACGTGTAGTGTAGGCTCTCTCTACTGAGTCAAACTGATATATGGCATTGTAAGATATCATGAATGTTATTCTCCAGAGCAATACCTAAACTTTGGTTCAATTCTGAAGGATATGCACCAAAAACTGTAGGAGCAATTAGACCTGAAAGGTAGCTCATGAAAAAACATGGATCGGACCGGTTGAAAGTGGTGAACCTACCCTAATAGAGAAGCACATTGCATTTGCCAGCAGAGTAGCAAGGTGATTGTGTAGAATGTTATAGCATGGCATTTAAAGGTTAAATAAAGTTGAGTTAGGACATATACAAAAGGCAGATATACTTTTATCATGGGTTTAAGCGGTTTCGCTTTTTTTGCCATAAGCTGTCATATATATATGACTATGCCTAGACCATGGCTTATTCCTCTATTGCCACCACATTGTTGTGGAAAGAGATATTGGACTGCAATATGTGGTGCCATCTCTCCTCTTGTGATTGAAGTCTGTAGTCTCCATGGTTCATCCTGTTGACACCAGCTGGCATGCTAGTTGTGACTTAGTCAGGTGGCCTAGTCTGACAGAGACTTAGAGGAGGCCATTCTAACATCTAGATGCTGCAGGGTTATAACTGTAAAAGGGATGTGGCAGCACAGGCACCATCTTGTACCTGGTACTTATCAGTCACAGTGGCACTCAAGGGACCAGTTGTAGATAAAGTGAATTGTGGGTGAGACGGCATCACCTTGACAGAGAATTCCCTACATACATGGTGGTGTATATATAGACTGTAGGACCCTTTCTGTGTTCTGGTGTGTGAGCCGAGGGTGGGTGTGGGGATTGCACCACTCCATGGTGTCTGGTATATATACACGTTACTCTCTACTGGCTACCATGGTGAGCCATAGTGTAGGGGTGTACCTCCGGGGGTGACCCCCACCAACTTCATGGTTCCTGTGAACCATACTCCTGAACCACGTTCTCTAGGTCCACACGGAACCTCGCTGACCTCTCACCGGGTCAAGTGGTGTTAGTGTGTTGATCAGCCCCCGAATGCAAAACTGACACTCACTATACCTTTTGTATAACTGTTCTACTTTTATGTTAACGGCATGATATTTTGAGGCTCCATGTTAATTCTTTGTCATGATGCATCAATGCAGTACTGATAAGTAGCTGGCTGCCATTGTTTTGATGTATTATATCAACCCTTTTGTGGAGTTTATTAAACCCATTGGGTAGGCTTGATAAATGCCAAAAAGGACAAAGTGCATGAAAGCAATATATAGGACACCTACCGTTTTTCAACAACACAGGCCACAGTTAGGGACCCAAGAATCCACTAGGTGCCCCCCCTGTGTACAGTGCACACAGCAGGTGGGTATTTTGGTGCAGCTATCTATAGGCCCTCTATGAAAACAGGCCTAACCCTACAAAGTTATGGCTAGGTCTTATTGGCTCTTGGTATGTGATATTGTCCAGTATGTTGTTATATTATGGTGTTAAGGAATGGAAGCAATCAGAGGATGCCCTCACCTGTCCTAGGCCAAAAACATCAAAAATGATTATAATTGGGTCATTAAGGCAATTTGTTTACTCTATACTTACACCCACTGAAGTGATTTGCAGTATTTGTCAAGAGGGTCTGTCAATCATGGCCCACCTTCCACTCACTTGCATGAGACAAACAGGCACCACCACCGTTCAGTTTGAATATCAACTATACAGGACATGTACTGGGGGAACTTGGTGGATTTTGTTGGCACATATCTCATGATTGCCCAGGTTCTGTGATAGATAGAAAGAAAATTCCAAAAGATTTGCATAATGTTTCTTATGTTCTACATAATAGAAGAAAATAAATTGACTTTAAAAAATTTTTCAATTTCTTTTGGAGTCCCTACCACAGTGCCCCCTTGCTACTACAACTACTGTAGGACCCTTTCTGTGTTCTGGTGTGTGGACAGGAGGTGGGTAGGGGGATTGCACCACTCCATGCAGTCTGCTATATATACAGGTAGTGCATGGGTATCTAGCATGGTGAGCCATAGTCTAGGGGTAGGGACAGAATGTGGTTCCTGTGAACCGACCTTCCCCCGTGACCTTCGTCTGTAATTGGTCCACATGATGCTTGGCACTGTTCACCACCTTGTGTGGGCTACTGTGGAGACCAGCCCCCGAAGACAGAACCGACACTCACTCTACTTTTGACTATTGCAGAATGTAAGCCTAGTAATAACAGGGAACATTGAAAACACTCGGGTTGACAACCAGAAACCTTCTTTTCACTGATATCAAACATGCAATATTGTCATCTTAAGCCTAGATTCAGCTCATTTAATTGGTTATCTGAAACTGCGGCTTGGAAAGCGTTCATTTGGGGTTCCAATTGAAGATAAATATTTATCATAAATAGAAATATGTCAACATGATAATTGGAATCCCCAAGATAAAACATTAAACAGTTTTCATCACTTTTTATCACGATTTTCCCGATTTTCATTGATATTTCTTGAATCATCGCATTGTCACTTTGGTTCCAAGTGGGTGTCTCCTGAGCATACATTGATCTTAGAGAGCGCTTGTTTGGAGTTCTGGGCACGGATAGGTTAAAGGACAATGCTGTTATTATTATAGAAGACAATGATGATTTTGCAGCCATCCTTTTCATATTAAGAGAGAGTTATTTGTAAAATGTTGGTATAGTGAAGCACATCTTCCATCAATAATGCGCCGATCTCTGTGTGATAACTCCTCTACCCACTGGTAAGCTGTTCTAGTTGAATTCATCCTTGAAAACTTCCCCAAGTTCTGTTTAGCTCCAGTGACATTTTCCAGCCACTTTATGACAGGAGCTGAGATATCCAAATCCAAACCTTTGAAAATGCCAGTAGTGAATTCCCGAGGTCTGCGAGCAAAGTCTTCATACCTCACAACCTTGACTCTGCTCCTCATCAGAGTGTTAACCTTCTGTCTATGTAGACTGTACACTCCATCCAACAGGGGGCGCCACATGCTTTTGGGGACAAGAAATCGTCCAGTGGACCCTCTTAGTTTCCCTTGCTCTTTGCTTATAGTATGAAAAGAGGTATTTGCTGGAGCATGTGGAGCCATCTCTCCCCTTGTGACAGATTGAAATATGTAGTCTCGATAGTTCCTCCTGTTGACACCAGCTGGTGTGACCTAGTTAGTCTGAAATAGACTTAGAGGAGGCCATTCTAACATTGAGATGCTACAAGGTTATAACTGTAAGGGACGTGGCAGCACAGGCACCATCTTGTACCTGGTACCCATCGGTCACATTGACACATCAGGGAACCAGTTATAGATAGTATGTATTGTTGGTGAGATGGCATCACCTTGATAGAGAATTCCCTACATACATGGTGGTGTAGATAGACTGTAGGACCCTTTCTGTGTTCTGGTGTGTGGCAGGAGGTGGGTGTGGGAATTGCACCATCCCATGATGTCTGCTATATATATACATAATTCTCCTCTGCTGGCTACTATGGTGAGCCGCAGTGTAGGGGGTACAGTGGGGGTGACCCCATCAAGTTCATGGTTCCTGTGAACCATACCCCTGAACCGCGTCCTCTTGGTCCACATGATACCTCGTGACCTCTAATAGAATCAAGTGGTGTTAGTGTGTTGATCAGCCCCCGTATGCAAAATTGACACTCACTATACCTTTTGTATAACTATTCTACGTCCCTCTTTTATGTTGACAGCATGATGCTTCGAAGTTCCATGTTCATTTTTCTGCGTGCCTAAAGAAATTGTTCCATTCTGGTAACCCGATCTACCCTATTCTGGCGAAACCCTTAAGTTTTTTTGGGACAGTTCTGGGGAAAAATGTGGTTTTAGGGCCTAAATTTGCCTAAATATCTGTAAAATGTACTAAATTTACCAAAACACTATAAAACCGTTTAGCAAAGAAAATCATCACAGGTCAATGCAGCACAGGCAAGTAGCTGGTTGACATTGCTGTGGTGCATCATGTCTGGGCATCCAAGATGGGCATCCAAGATGACGGATGGTGAGTCAAATGGGAGTTTGTTTTTGTTAGGTTTAAGGGTGTTTTTCTGTTGGAGCAATGGTAACAACTCAGCTATCTTGGATGCCCTGTCCAAGCAGACCGAGGATCTCCTTCCCAGTAAACAAAAAATGTCATACAACATTAGATAATGTTTCTCTATGGCTATTTATTGTGGCAAAACGTTATATAACATTAAAAACATTATTTTTTACATTAAATAACCTATTTTTGTCAGCTGGGTTCTTCCTAGTGCACCCGATGCCAGGCTCTGTTCACCTCACAAGGTTAACCTTAATTGGGTTAGTGTTAAGCTCAGCCTCAAAAGACAGAACCGACACTCACTCTACTTTTGACTATTATACAATGTAGACATGCATAATAGAAACAAGGAACATTGAAATCACTTCTTCTTTTCACTGATATCAAACAATATTGTCACCTAAGCACAGATTCAACTATATTAATTGGTAATTTGCTACTTGGGCTTTGGAAAACGTTCTTTTGTGGGTTTCAAATGAAGGTATATCTATATAAATGGAAATATGTCAATATAAAAATTGAAATATAAATTTTTTAAATATATTTTTCTACAGTTTGCAACAATGTAAAAGATGTTGCCAACATTTTGTAACCAAAACCTTAGCCATTAAAAATTTTGTAGATAGGATAATAACTCTCAAAACGGAACTCAAGAATGACACAAGTTTGAAGGAGATTCTCGAGAATAGTTAACATTCCAAGTGACATGTTCAATAGTGATGTGTGTATTTACTAGAAATTCAACAAGTATAACAATGACGTGAATTTCTCAAGTTTCACTCATTCAAGAAAGTGTCCAGAAAACGTTCCAGAAACATTCTGAATTTCTCAAGTTTCACTCATTTAAAAAAAGTGATCTTCCAGGGAATATGACACAAGAAAATTTCCAGAAAACGTTCAAGAAACATTCTTAATTTCTCATAGGGATCATGAGTCATGACTCAAAAAAATGGCACGAGGTCCATTTCAGATTTTGTTTGCAAGGAAGAAACAGCTTACAATGAAAAATGGTTCATTATTAATCAAAACAGTTTGGCACATTTCTAGTCAGCCTAAACACCCATAATAGAGAAGCACATTGCAGAGTGGCAAGATGATTCTGTAGAATGTTATAGTATGGCATATAATAAAGTTGAGTTAGGACATATACAAAAGGCAGATATACTTTTATCATGGGTTTAAGCGGTTTCTTTTCTGCCACCAGGTATTATGACTATGCCTAGACCATGGCTTATTCCTCTATTGCCACCACATTGTTGTGGAAAGAGATATTGGACTGCAATATGTGGTGCCATCTCTCCTCTTGTGATTGAAGTCTGTAGTCTCCATGGTTCATCCTGTTGACACCAGCTGGCATGCTAGTTGTGACCTAGTTAGGTGGCCTAGTCTGACAGAGACTTAGAGGAGGCCATTCTAACATCCAGATGCTGCAGGGTTATAACTGAAAGGGACATGGCTGCACAGGCGCCATCTTGTACCTGGTACTTATCAGTCACAGTGGCACTCAAGAGACCAGTTGTAGATAGAGTGAATTGTGGGTGAGACGGCATCATCTTGACAGAGAATTTCCTACATAACTGGTGGTGTAGATAGGCTGTAGGACCCTTTCTGTGTTCTGGTGTGTGAGCAGAGGGTGGGTGTGGGGATTGCACCACTCCATGGTGTCTGGTATATATACACGTTACTCTCTACTGGCTACCATGGTGAGCCATAGTGTAGGGGTGTACCTCCGGGGGTGACCCCCACCAACTTCATGGTTCCTGTGAACCATACTCCTGAACCACGTTCTCTAGGTCCACACGAAACCTCACTGACCTCTCACCGGGTCAAGTGGTGTCAGTGTGTTGATCAGCCCCCGAATGCAAAATTGACACTCACTATACCTTTTGTATAACTGTTCTACTTTTATGTTAACGGCATGATATTTTGAGGCTCCATGTTAATTCTTTGTCATGACGCATCAATGCAATACTGACAAGTAGCTGGCTGCCATTGTTTTGATGTATTACATCAACCCTTTTGTGGAGTTTATTAAACCCATTGGGTAGGCTTGATAAATGCCAAAAAGGGCAAAGTGCATGAAAGCAATATATAGGACACCTACCGTTTTTCAACATCACAGGCCACAGTTAGGGACCCAAGAATCCACTAGGTGCCCCCCCCCTGTGTACAGTGCACACAGCAGGTGGGTATTTTGGTGCAGCTATCTATAGGCCCTCTATGAAAACAGGCCTAACCCTACAAAGTTATGGCTAGGTCTTATTGGCTCTTGGTATGTCATATTGTCCAGTATGTTGATATATGGTGTTAAGGAATGGAAGCAATCAGAGGATGCCCTCACCTGTCCTAGGCCAAAAACATCAAAAATGATTATAATTGGGTCATTAAGGCAATTTGTTTACTCTATACTTACACCCACTGAAGTTATTTGCAGTATTTGTCAAGAGGGTCTGTCAATCATGGCCCACCTTCCACTCACTTGCATGAGACAAACAGGCACAACCACCTTTCAGATTGACTCCAAAGTTGAATATCAACTATACAGAACATGTACTAGGGGAACTTGGTCGATTTTGTTGGCACATATATATCATGATTGCCCAGGTTCTGTGATAGATAGAAAGAAAATTCCAAAAGATTTGCATAATGTTTCTTATGTTCTACATAATAGATGAAAAGAAATTGACTTTTAAATAACTCTCAATTTTTTCTGGAGTCCTTACCACAGTGCCCCCTTGCTACTAGAACTACTGTAGGACCCTTTCTGTGTTCTGGTGTGTGGGAGGGAGGTGGGTGTGGGGATTGCACCACTCCATGCAGTCTGCTATATATCCTTAGGAGCGCCAGTGCTTTCTGTCAGGGGACCCCCAGAACGTACTGATGTGGGGTGTAAAAACGGCCCTCAAAACGCCAGTGCTTTCTGTCAGGGGACCCCCAGAACGTACTGATGTGGGGTGTAAAAAGGGCCCTCCAAATGCCAGTGCTTTCTGTCAGGGGACTCCCAGAACGTAATATGTGTAATGGATTTTTCAAGTTTTTGGCTCCCAGAACGTAATAATGTGTAATCAAGGACTGTTTTCCCTCTTTATTTAATATAAATTGTGATGCCCAATACACATTTTCCTACTCTGGGAGGTCTAGCTCCAAAAGCAAAACTCATTAAAACGTTCTGGCAGCTATATAGCAAATACACTTTTTTATGGTGTGGTCAAACTCTAATACACATGAACCTACTATGGTAGGTGTAGTTCTAAAACCAAAACGTTTTAATACACTTTGGTAGTTCTGTAATATAATGTAGGTAATATAGTCTCAAATACACATGGGCCCACTATGGCAGCATGGTTGATAAGATAAAACGTTTTAGAACGTTTTGGCACTTCTGGTATGAAACATAATAGACATACATTACCTGGTCTGATATAGGGTACAAATACACATGAACCTACTATGGCAGCATGGTTGCAAAGACAAAACGTTTTAGAACGTTTTGGCACTTCTGGTAAGAAACATAATAGACATACATTATCTGGTCTGATATAGGGTCCAAGTACACATGAGCCTACTATGGCAGCATGGTTGCAAAGATAAAACATTTTAGAACGCTTTGGAACTTCTGGTATGAAACATAATAGACATACATTATCTAGTCTGATATAGGGTCCAAATACACATGAGCCTACTATGGCAGCATGGTTGCAAAGATAAAACGTGAGATCTCGAAGTGCTGTGTGATAACCCACCAATTTAGCAGTGAGATCTCACGTCATTGTGCTTTCTCACTGCACGGTGAGAAACCCATGGTTTTCCTAGCCTGATCCAAGGGGATTCTATTCACCAGAGATTGGCAGAACAGAGATTGGCAGAACAGAGATCTGGATAATGGAGATTGGTAGAGATTCCATGTTGTAGCATAAGGCTCAGTCTCACCACTTTGTAACAATTAGCAACCTGAGAAACTCATGATTGCCCAAACCTGTGGATTGGATTCTATTAGTACCTATTGGATTCTATTGATAGCTATTGGATTTTATTGATACCAATAGATTCTATTGGTATGTACAGAATTATATTGGTACTTAGTAGATTCAAATGGTACCACCATTCTGTGGATCTCTGTTTTGCTGATTTCCGTTCTGCCGACCTCCTTTCTGTCGATCTCCGTTCCGACAATCTTTTTCTGACAATCTCCATTCTGACGATCTGCATTCTAACAAACTCTGTTCTGATGATCTCAGTTCTGACGATCTCTATTCTGATGATTTCCATAGGTACCAACAGAATCCAATGGGTAACGAAAGAATCTACAGGATTCTATTAGATCTATGGGTACATATCATTATATGCTCTCCATTCTACTGCACTCCATTTTGTTGCACTCCGTTCTGCTGCTCTCGCTTCTGCCACTCTCCGTTCGGAGAATCTCTGATCCGATGATCTGCATTCTAGTGATTACCATTCTGACGATCTCCGTTCAGAAAGCATCTTTAGAACCTAAATGGTGCATTTTTAGAACCTGAATATACCAGGCACTGCCTTCAAAGAACGCTAGGGCCCTTGGGAGCACTCTCAAAGTAGATTTTGAACATCTAGACTTGAAATAGTGTATTCTGTTAATTATTTCCAATGTCACTTGCATGGCCATGTTTCATGTCGATTTTGAGAAATGGTCATGTCACAATGGCGGATTTAAGAAATGGCAAATCACCATGTCGGATTTAGGGGTCATGAAATTCTATTGGTACCTATTGGCTCTCCCCGCTCTCCCCGCTCCCCTCTCCCCGCTCCCCTCTCCCCGCTCCGCTCTCCCCGCTCCCGCTTCCGCTCTCCCTGCTCCCGCTCTCCCTGCTCCCGCTGTCCCCCCTCCCGCTCTGCCCCCTCCCGCTCTGCCCCCTCCCGCTCTCCCCCCTCCCGCTCTCCCCCTCCTGCTCTCCCCCCTCCCGCTCTCCCCGGACAGCAGCAGAACGGACAGCGACAGAATGGACGTTGGCAGAACATATAGTGGCAGAACATATAGTGGCAGAACATATAGTGGCAGAACAGAGTTAGGCAGAACAGAGTTAGGCAGAATGGAGATCTGCAGAATGGAGATCTGCAGAACGGAGATCTGCAGAACGGAGATCTGCAGAACGGAGATCGGCGAATGGAAATCGGCAGAAAGGAAACCGGCAGAAAGGAAACCGGCAGAATGGAGAGCGGAGAATGGACAGTGAACAGGCAGCTGCAGAATGGACTAACAGTCGCAGAGCGGACAGTGGCAGAAAGGACAATGGCAGAACAGAGATTGGCAGAACGGAGATCGCCATAATGGATATTGGCAGATTTGAGATAATTCAGAATGGAGATAATTCAGAATGGAGATCGGGAGAACAGAGATCAGCAGAATGGAGATAGGCTGAATGGGGATCTGCAGAAAGGGGATTGCAAGAACGGACATCGGCAGGACGGACATTGTCAGAACAGACATCAGGAGAACAGACAGCTGCTGCCGTGGGGAGATTCTAGTGGATTCTAATTGTATTGTATTGTAATTTCTTTTAATTATACTGAAATACATGATAGGTCAGGGACCTGTAATTCTTCAGATTCCAGTCAAAGGAACATTATTCTTTCATGAACGAAATGACACAGAAAAAAACATGACAAAAATAAAAATAGAGAGGGCATAGGCTTAGAGCCATGACTTATTGTAATAGAACAGATATTAATTAAGGAAGCAATGTAGTGGCCAGATGGAGGTGTTATTACCGTTGACTACAGTTTAAGGTAAAGCTTAACGACGAGGGGCATTGGCGCTTAAACGTTTGTCACAACCGTGACCCGGCCTATTTATTTAGAAATAACAAAAAGAAAAAAACCCAACAAAGTCTCTGCTGGCCTGCTGCTGGCCTTGCTGCCTACTTGCTTGCTGCTGGCTACCTCCCCTCCCCTGGAGAAGAGTTTCACGACTGGTGCCGGGGGGAAGCACTAGGTGGCACCGGTAGGACCACTAGTATGGGAATAACTTCCCCAATGGAAGTTATGCCCGACATTTCCATTAAGATGGACAGATGGTGGGGTCCAGGTTAAATGATGGTCAGTCATTTAACAGTATTTCATCTTGAATGGTAGGTTTCTGGTTTAGTTTAGTATCAATCAAATGTACATAGCAATATACGCATATGTTTAATATTTTAATCATATGTGGCAATCAGGTCAAGGTGAGTTTTCTTGTTCCAAGAGGTAAACTTTCTGTTCTCTCTAAAGGCCCTTAATAGATTGTTTTGATCAGAGGATGAGTAATGACGATATTCACAATTTTAGTTTTGGTACCAATAGAATCGAATAGTCACCAATAGAATCCAATATGTATCACACAAGTAGAATTCTATTGGTACAAATAGAATCCGATAGGTATCAATAGAATCCTATAGGTACCTTTGGGATTCTTTTGGTACTGGCATAGAGATCGGCAGAATGGAGATCGGCAGAATGGCGATCAGCAGAACAGATATTGGCAGAACAGAGATAGGCAGAATAGAGATTGGCAGAAAGGAGATCGACAAAATGGAGATTGACAGAATGGAGATTGACAGAATGGAGATTGACAGAATGGACAGCGGCAGAACGGACAGTGGCAGAACGGACAGTGGCAGAACGGACAGCTGCTGCTGTGCAGATTCTAACAGATTGTATTGATCAGAGGATAAGCGGTGACAATATTCACGATTTTAGTTTTGATACCAATAGAATCCATTAGACACAAATAGAATTCTATTGGTACAAATAGAATCCACTAGGTATCAATAGAATCCAATAGGTACCTATGGGATTCTACTGTCATGGAGATTGGCAGAATGGATGTTGGCAGAAAGGATATCGACAGAACAGAGAGTGGCAGAATGGACAGTGGCAAAATGGAGATCGGCAGAACGGAAATCGGCAGAACGGAGATCAGCAGAACGGAGATCGGCAGAATGGAGATAGGCAAAATGGGGAATCGGCAGAAAGGTGATTACCAGAATGGACATCGGCAGAACAGACATCAGGAGAACAGACAGCTGCTGCTGTGGGGAGATTCTAGTGGATTCTAATAGATTGTTTTGATCAGAGGATAAGCAATGACGATATTCATGATTTTAGTTTTGGTACCAATAGAATCCAATAGTTACCAATAGAATCCAATAGTTACCAATAGAATCCAATATGTATCATAAAATCCAATAGTTACAAATAGAATTCAATTGGTACAAATAGAATCCGATAGTTATCAATAGAATCCAATAGGTATCAATAGAATCCTATTAGGCACTAGCGAGATACTGGTGGCGTCACCATGTGTTCCTCTGGTACCAATTGTATCCCCCTAGTCACCACTACTCTATGAGCGACAGGTGACATAAGGAATGCCCAGGTACAACCCAATCACAATACTCACACCCTGTTTGTACCCTAATCTCGGACATGAGATTTGGCTGAGCTGGTTGCTGGAGGTTGGAGGATATACACTGGTACCAATACACATGGCGTTCTACACAGGTCATCTTGCTAATGCGGAATGGGTACTTATAGGATTCTATTGGTACCTATGGGTAGGGTGGCCGGAGGCTCTAGCTGGTCGCTCAATCTATATCTGATCCTATGTTAAATGACCCTTTTATGATGGCCTCTCATTTTGGCTAGGGACCAGATGGAGACCTCTAGTAACTTGGTATCAAGAGATCTTAAATGGATCCTTCATACATGAGCTGGAATAAGCATCATAAATTGTATTACATGATGTAATTTAAGAGCAATCTTGACAGACCTTCAGATTTTGAGTCTGTCCTGAGCTCTATAAGTGGGTGATCTCTTGAACCTATCCTCCAGGAGAATTGACACTGTTTGATGGAAAATCGATGTATCAATGAAATTCTTTTTTTTGTTTGAAGCGTCTTGTATGCAGGCATGTCATGGAAGGTCCTATAGTTACTTGCGACAATTATATCTTACATAGATAAGCCTCCTAAAATTATGTATTTTTAGCTCAATTATTTTTCTAGAACTCCTTAATTGGTAGATTACGGTAGACTACTGAAAATAGAGCTAAATGAGGTGAAAATGATGCATTTGGAATGGAAATGATACAACCTACCACCTGCCAGCGTCAGGGCATCTCCTGGGGGTCATATATGAGGCTTCTTATCAGTTCAGACATGGTGCTTAACCAGATGGCAGCACTCTATAACACAGGGGTCTATGGGGTGCAATGGTGCATGAAGGCCATTGTTTCAGCTGATCCACACCAGGTGGCATAGTGGTACAGTAAGAAGACTGCTATGAGCTGTAATGTTGGCCTTGGCACCAGTTTGAAACCTGTCAGAAGGTTTGTCAGGGTGAGGTAGATTCAAACCACTATAGCTAATTCCCTATTTCTTGCATCACCATGACAAAAGTAGTCTTGGAAATGTGAATATTAGGGCTATTGGTAAATATGCATCATGTTTATGTCATATCGTTTTATAAAAATGGTCTGGCCACCCTACTATGGGTACTGGCATGGAGATCGGCAAAATGGAGAATGGCAGAATGGAGATCAGCAGAACAGATATTGGCAGAACAGATATTGGCAGAACAGAGATTGACAGAAAGGAGATCGGCAAAAACAGAGATCGACAGAATGGACAGCAGCAGAATAGAAATAGGCATAACAGAGATCGGCAGAACATACTGCGGCAGAACGGAAATCGGCAGAACGGAATTCGGCAGAACAGAGATCGACAGAACAGAGATTGGCAGAACGGAGATCTCTGTAAGATTACTGTATTTACCCTGCTTCCATAACGTTCTAAAACGTTTTATTTTCAAGTTATAATGTAAGAGTACAATAGATACCCTACTGCCATAGCGTTCTAAAACGTTTTATTTTCAAGTTGTAGTACAAGAGTACAATAGATACCCTACTGCCATAGTGTTCTAAAACGTTTTATTTTCAAGTTGTAGTATAAGAGCACAATAGATCCCCCACTGCCATAGTGTTCTAAAACGTTTTATTTTCAAGTTTTAGTATAAGAGCACAATAGATCCCCCACTGCCATAACGTTCTAAAACGTTTTACTTCTACTTTGTAGTATAAAAACGTTTCAAAACGTTTTAATGCTATCCTGTGCATATCACAGGCAGAGGTGCCAAGTCCTGATAATGTGTATTCGGGAAAAATGCTAATTAGCATGAAATTCATGATATCAAATGGTGTAACTGATGAAATCTTTAGATGATGCTCAACTAGGAGTATTTAACCATACTGACAACTCAAAATGATTTAAATTGAGCTATAATACCATCACAAGATTTACTACTTTATTCACCATGTTATTTCAAATATTGCAAAATTAGGATATAATCGATTTTTAAGGTTTATTATTACTAATAAAGCATTAAGTTATGAAGTATATGAAGGCAGTAGTCATAGAACCTTTTATCGTACATTTACATTATAGAAGAAATATTAACAATCTAGTGTAATCTAGGCCTTAAATATTGCATTGAAATCCTTGAGATGTGTGAAAACCACTGGCGTTTGGGCCCATCATCCATCCAGATTCCTGGCATTTGGAGGGCCCTTTTTACACCCCACATCAGTACGCTCTGGGGGGCCCCTGGCATAAAGCACTGGCATTTTGAGCCCCATTTTTACACCCCACATCAGTACGCTATGGTTGTGCTAAGGATATACAGGTAGTGCATGGGTATCTAGCATGGTGAGCCATAGTCTAGGGGTAGGGACAGAATGTGGTTCCTGTGAACCGACCTTCCCCCGTGACCTTCGTCTGTAATTGGTCCACATGATGCCTGCGGCAGTGTTCACCACCTTGTGTGGGTTAATGTGGAGACCAGCCCCCGAAGACAGAACCGACACTCACTCTACTTTTGACTATTGCAGAATGTAAGCCTAGTAAAAACAGGGAACATTGAAAACACTTGGGTTGACAACCAGAACCTTCTTTTCACTGATATCAAACATGCAATATTGTCATCTTAAGCCTAGATTTAGCTCATTTGATTGGTTATCTGAAACTTCAACTTGGAAAACGATCTTTTGGGGTTCCAAATGAAGATAGATATAGAAATATGTCAACATTAAACAGTTTTCATCACTTTTTATCACAATTTTCACGGTTTTCATTGATATTTCTGTGATTAATCTACGTACACCCTTCTATTGTCAGAGCGGGCACATTATTCTAATAAAGGATCCCATCTATAGACCAATGCAGCGAAAAAGGGTGACTTTTCATAAAAGTTTTTTTTTACATTTCTTAAGCGTGACCGATAAACACATGAATATAACCTCAAAATCCTGCATTCCAATAATTATACATTATCTGAAAGATAATTGTCCTGGGAATCTCCTGGTATAAGATGTTTGCAAACATAACAATTACAGAAAATGCTATGAGGGTTCTGCTAAAACCAACATAAACACAACTTTATTATGAAAAAGTCACCCTTTCTTGATGCATTGGTCTATAGCACATAACATAGGTTAGCATGTTGTATCTAGTATCGTTAGAAAGCATATGAAATTGTGTTTTATTTGGTCCTTGAATCATCGCATTGTCACTTGGGTTCCAAGGGGTGTCTCCTGAGCATACATTGATGCTAGAAAGCGCTTGTTTGAAGTTCTGGGCACGGATAGGTTAAAGGACAATTCTCCTTCTGGTGCTGTTTTTTAATATAGAAGACAATGATGATTTTGCAGCCATCCTTTTCATATCAACAGAGGGTTATTTGTAAAATGTTGGTATAGTGAAGCACATCTTCCATCAATAATGCGCCGATCTCTGTGTGATAACTCCTCTACCCACTGGTAAGCTGTTCTAGTTGAATTCATCCGTGCAAACTTCCCAAAGTTCTGTTTAGCTCCAGTGACATTTTCCAGCCACTTTATCACGGGAGCTGAGATACCCAAACCCAAACCTTTGAAAATGCCAGCAGTGAATTCCCGAGGTCTGCGAGCAAAGTCTTCATGCCTCACAACCTTGACTCTGCTCCTCATCAGAGTGTTAACCTTCTGTAATACTTGAATGTTGTGCTTCATTACACCACATATCTTGGTCGATGCTAACTTTATGTCCTCATCGGTTTTCACTTCATGTTTCTTTATGAATGAGTTGATAATGCCCCGAGGGTCCCGTAAGAGATGTATTACAAAGATATTCCTCTGGGCAGCAAAACTGAGGATATGTTCCAGATCATACCTGAGTATCTTCATAGTCAGAAATTGTGATTTTCTACATACTGGATATAGATCATTCATAAAGCCCCTTACTTCAGTATAACAGGGCAGCATGTCTTTATACCTGTTGGACTTGATGATCCTTGATACTGAAATAGTTTTGAATAAATGTGGAGATGGTGTCTGTTTGTGGAGGCCATGACAGGAGTGGTGGCAGCCATGTTTCCTGTAGCCGGTCAGAGTGCCGGCAGAGTGGCACATCTCTGGGGGCAGGGCCTGCACGTCACACTCTGCCATCTTATCCAAGTAGTACTCTAACATTGCCTTCTCCCCAGGGTATAGCGGCCTGAAACAGAAAACCCAACGGTGTATTAGTAGTCTAGCAGTACATTAACCTTTATGTCATTTCTGGTACAATATGTAGTCATAATATCAGTTTTAGTTTTTCACACATATAGAATCTTTGAAGTCTCTATTGAGAGAAAAATAAAAATTGGCCTTCCTTGTGTATTAAAAAGGAAATAAAAATTCATTCCTCCATTCCTCACAGGTTTTTTTTTTCTCGATAAGTGTCCAAAAGGTTCATTATCGACTTAGTCGCTTTAGGACGGGATGTTGCTAAAGGATAACATTTTCCCCAATGCAGCCTCGGTGCGTAACTCGCCGGTTGATGGCATTGATGCATCATGCTGACCGTGGGGTTGGCATGATGCTTGAATGCAGCACTGGCGAGTTACTCTCCAGGGCTGCATTAATGCAACATGTCGTCCTTAAAAGGGTTAAGGGGGGTGTCGGTGCATTTTCTCGCAAGCGGGTCAAAAAATATTTGGTCCATCCCGCGGGAGGGGTGGACAGTTTTTTGTTCCCCCTCAGGCAAGTTGAAATTGACCCTTTTGAACTATAGTTATGCACAGGCTATTTCACTAAAAAAAAGGGTGCAATTCTTTTGGTCTCCCCACAAAATGGGTCCTAAATCTTTTGGTCCAAATTTTTTGGTCCCCCCCCCAATCCGCCACCCCCTCCCCCGTTGTTAAAAAATTACCACTCCCTGGGTGAACCTGCCTTCTGTAGGGTGGCCAGACCATTTTTATAAAACGATATGACATAAACATGATGCATATTTACCAATAGCCCTAATATTCACATTTCCAAGACTACTTTTGTCATGGTGATGCAAGAAATAGGGAATTAGCTATAGTGGTTTGAATCTACCTCACCCTGACAAACCTTCTGACAGGTTTCAAACTGGTGCCAAGGCCAACATTACAGCTCATAGCAGTCTTCTTACTGTACCACTATGCCACCTGGTGTGGATCAGCTGAAACAATGGCCTTCATGCACCATTGCACCCCATAGACCCCTGTGTTATAGAGTGCTGCCATCTGGTTAAGCACCATGTCTGAACTGATAAGAAGCCTCATATATGACCCCCAGGAGATGCCCTGACGCTGGCAGGTGGTAGGTTGTATCATTTCCATTCCAAATGCATCATTTTCACCTCATTTAGCTCTATTTTCAGTAGTCTACCGTAATCTACCAATTAAGGAGTTCTAGAAAAATAATTGAGCTAAAAATACATAATTTTAGGAGGCTTATCTATGTAAGATATAATTGTCGCAAGTAACTATAGGACCTTCCATGACATGCCTGCATACAAGACGCTTCAAACAAAAAAAAGAATTTCATTGATACATCGATTTTCCATCAAACAGTGTCAATTCTCCTGGAGGATAGGTTCAAGAGATCACCCACTTATAGAGCTCAGGACAGACTCAAAATCTGAAGGTCTGTCAAGATTGCTCTTAAATTACATCATGTAATACAATTTATGATGCTTATTCCAGCTCATGTATGAAGGATCCATTTAAGATCTCTTGATACCAAGTTACTAGAGGTCTCCATCTGGTCCCTAGCCAAAATGAGAGGCCATCATAAAAGGGTCATTTAACATAGGATCAGATATAGATTGAGCGACCAGCTAGAGCCTCCGGCCACCCTACCTTCTGGCCCCATGCTGCAGGAAGTGAGTGTAGAGGTGGGACTGCCAGCGGGGGGTGTCCAGGACGGCCATGTAGAGGGCGTCCACAGGCTCATAGAAGTACATGGTGCGGGGGTCCACCCCCAATACAGACCCCACCACGGAGCTGCCACTGTGCTCGTACGCCGTCAGCAGCACCAGCGGCAACCGCTGCAACATGCAGGAGAAATATATGAAAACAGTCCATTTTTTTATTATGAAAAAGCTGTGATTTTTCATGGTATTTTCATGGCCATAATTTCTTGGGAAACGATGATAGCTATATTATAAAAGTGTGTGGGTATGTTCCCAAAGACCTATATGCAATTGAGAAATAATGAGAAAATAAAGTATTCTGCTCATTTTTTCACTTTTAATTATTGAAAGGTTATGAGTTTTACCCTTGATAATTATGTTCTTGACTGTCCTTATTTCTTACGGCTATCAAATCTCATATGTATGTATCAGCTGCGACTAAAAGTCCAATTTTTGTCGTGCAATTCCTTCGGCTTGACATGGTAGAAGTAAAAGTTTAAGATCCACTTTGTCACCACTGCTCTGTAGTGTTGGGTGTATTTTAAAGATGAGGGCCTCTTGGTACTTTTCTAGGAGACCACAATAGAATTATAGCATTCATTTCAATCAAACGTTACCGTCTCATAATAAAATACACCATACATGGTATTTTAAACCGGCATTTAGGGTTGATATGACAGCAACATAAGAGGATTTTGATGAATGCGAATCTCTGAATAGTTGCTTATATATGCTGATATTGCTACAAACACATGTATCAAGTATGGTCTTTTAGGGATGGCATTGAAAACGGTACAGTAATATATTGACGCTAACGAATAACGATACCGTCTGTGCTTATGTGGCTTATGTACATGATTCAGGTTCATCGAGTACTTCATGGACAACCTTAATACTGCATGAATCCCTCAGAAAAGTTGTAAATATCAAATAAACTTACCCTGCTATACCCTCCTTCGCCTATCTTAAAGTGTCCTACTATTTCCCCTCCATGTGGAAATGTACGTATAAGTAGAACAACCAGGAGGAGTACTCCTAGAGACCGCAGCAGGATGAGGGGCAGCCTCTCTACCCCCATAGTGTCCATGTGAACTCTGCTACTGTCCACTCCACTGCTCCATGCTGAGTTTTATGACCCCAGTGTGGTCTGTTTTCACTGCTGCTGTTATTATACTGCAGGTCATGGTCGCATGACAACCCCCCCCCCCCCTGCCACACACACACATACATACACACCTGTGCATCAACTCAGGTTTATCACATAAAAATGTCACGATACCCATTGGTACCATGGTGTGTGAGTGTCTAAGAGAGAACACTCCTGACCTCACATTACACGCAGTGTGGCACCGTATCAATGTGCTGAAATAATAGTTTAATTTTCATAATTCATCTAGTAAAGGATATCACATTTCAAGAGTCCAACCCCTTTTATTGACCACGAACAGGCATACTAAGGTATCTATTTCTTCAGGAATTTTTTAGGTATTGAATTTCGATGAATTTATGAAAGTATTTTCACTTTTTCTAAATCTGACGAAAAAATGTCACATGTTCCATAAGGTTCTTTCATGAAAATATGAAATTAAAAGCCATGCTCACATGCGGACCTTTTTTGCTGAGACTAGTAGCCCAAACAGAATATATATATATGCCATTTCAGGTCATTCATCCTTCCTTCAAACCCTACACGCTAATACAACCATGAGGCACTAAAGGGAAAAGACAGCAAAGCGTAGTTGTGATTTAAACGTTTTTATTTCATAGATTGGTATTCAAACTTATAAAAATAAGCACCTGTATTTGTGCAGTACTAGGGGTCTACCATAGTTAATATCAGTACACATTATAACCTTACAAGTAACACGAGTAAATACTGAACGGTGATATGTCTCAAAGGGCCAGGCTCCACTACAGCCAAACTGATGGCTGCGAGACTCCGCCATCAGAAAAGTCCCTTGATTCAGGGTATTTTGCATGAACACTCAAAAAATAAACTTGTCTCCAGACTCTTCAAAGTGACGGTCATAAAATAAGCGAGTCAGAAACATGTCGAAGTGACAAGGAAGTGAGTCTTCTAGCTGGAGATAGAAGACCCACTTGGTGTGTGCCAGCCCAAAACCCGACATTTTCCAGCTCTAGATTCTATTTGTGGGATGGTAACCTGATAGGTTAGACAACTTTTGACTTGTTTATTTTATGATAGTCACTTTGACGAGTCTGGAGACAAGTTTTTTATTTCTCACACGTTTCTTGTGTCTGGACTTCTTTGTGTTGTTTTCACATTAGTGGAGCTTTGGCTAAGGGGTATACATGTGCATTTGTACTTCAAACATAAGTAAACTGCTACAGTTAACAACTACTGAAAGCTCCTGGGGACCAATAGGTCACCTCTAATATTCCATGCGTACAGTTAGTAAAGGCTAGTCAGAGGCCCACAGGGTCACCAAGAAAATATGTCATACTTATAGTCTCTCCACCAAACAGGGAACACATGATGTGAATACAGATATTCATTCAATTGATCAAAACAGAATCATTCACCGCGTTACATCTCCAGGGGAGAAAAAATCCGTCCGGAATGGCACTGCTTTGAATAGTACCATGAAATGTATCATTTATATAGTATCAAAGTTCTAGATATGGAAATAAACCAAACAACACAAATTGCATGCCAGCCATTGATAAGCACAAGGAAGATAATGCAAACACACTCATTCAGATCTACGACTTCTGTACAGTTAATATATACAGTTAAGGACACTTTGTCTTAGGAAAATAGTTATATTCATATCTATGTACAGCGATAGTATGCGTAGATTAGTATGGGATCTTAACATGATAAGAAATATGCCTCCTTAATCTATATGATTTTGTGAGGTTGTCTATATCAAAGAGGGAAACCCATTGTTTTAAAGAGAAATTAAAAAGTATTTTGTGGTTAATTTCATGGACATATTATATTGCTTTATCCAGAAAATGTATGCAGTTTCTTTGCAAGTTCACAGTTGGAATTATATTAAAAGACAGCGGTTTTGATTAACAGCATTTGGTTAACAGAAAGTCCACTATGTCAGTGTGCACCAACATTTTGTACCAATAACCTGAATGTAAAGAAGATTAAACGTGACATTGAAGATGGAAACTATGGTGCATACATTATACATAATATGTAATCAGCAAGTGTATGAAACCTGACGTTTGGACCTGAATATTACGATAGTGCTATCGACGAATGGACCAACATGATTATGGTAAGTATTTCGAGAGCAAATGATATTCATCACCAATACATACTTTCTATATACTAGATACAAAGACAGACCTGAACCACCCTGGCTATCAGGACACACTCCCATCTGTCCCTAGAGGATCTTGTATACAACTATCACAGCACCACTCAACCTTCATCATAGTTCTCGGCATCCGCAATATCGGTAGTTAACATACAATAAGCATTATGTATGTGGCGTAGAGACATCTTTAAAGAAACTCAAAGCAATGTTCCAGATATTTCACAGCATCAGTCCATTCTAATCATATGTCGTTTTCAATGTTTCATACTTCTCCTGTCCACTCTCAGATTACAACAGGATTATAGTTTAATATGGTATAGCAATATTCAATATGGACCAATTTTACCAGAATGCACAGTATTTACATCTACGCCAGAATCATACCACTGCCAAAGTTGCTAGAGACCAATATCGAACCCAAATTAGGCCTTACAATTTACAAAAAGTGTAAGTGCTATTACAGGTGATTTGGTCTGGGATATTTTGGGTCGACATAACATACTTCAGATAAAATATATCCGGTATACTTTGTATTCTGCAAGAAACCTCATTAAATTCTACCAGGGTTTATCAAAATGGATCTGGAAAGACTGGGCCTAAATGTTGTTACAATATTAACACAAACCACGACCCTGGATAACCCAGGACAACTTAGATAACACCCATTATTTCATGGTGGATACGATGACCACTATGCTTAAGTACTAGAAATCCCGTATCCCATGCCCCCCATGGGATACGGTCCTCCTGTATCACATGGCCTATGACATCATCATTTGTTCAAATTCTTATGGCCATTTATATGCAATTAAACATATTTTGAAGAATAAAAACCATGAAATAAAGGCAAAGGCCCATGGCCAGAGGATTTTTGGTACCGTTCCCCCCTCGGTGGGGCTGGGGCGCATCCCACTCAGCCTGCGGCTTCGTGGGATACTGCCCCAGCCCCACCTTGGGGGGAACGATACCAAAATATCCTCTGGCCATGGGCCTTTGTCTATATATACCTGGGCATAACATTACTACACAGTACTACCCCTCTAAGGACGACACAGTGCATTGTGCCCTTTGTAGTCATGATTCGTGAATGCAGCCCTGGCGGGTGATTTCCCAGTGCTGCATTCATGCATCATGCCGACCCGACGGGTTGATGCACTCCGGCAGGGTGGCATGATCCATGAATGCAATCCTTGCGAGCCTGGCAAGTACCGCAAATTCTTGCGTATAAGCCGCACCCCGACCCTGGGCCGATCCTATAAGCTGCACCGCCGATATGACCCTTGTACTAGCCGCGGCTTCTACGCAAGAATTTACGGTAGACTGCCCAGGGTTGCATTCGTGCACCAGGGGTATAAAGGGCATAATGCAGCAAATTGGTATGACGTCCAAAGAGGGTTAACATAAGCTCACACATAGCACCACACAAGCCAAGCTGGCACCATTTTTATCACATACCGGAACATCATCGCTGATACATAGAGCTTTCGGAGAGCAGCCCGACAAAGAAATCAAACTTTTTTTTCAGATAGCTCTGCCAAAATTGCTGAATCGCGGAAACAGACCAGGTCGGAAAACACAGAAGCGGCAACAGTCTCTGTTAAACCAATGAGTCCAGCATGATTAGAGAAATATAGTTTTTCACAATTGTAAATATCATATTATGCATATTGAGTAGGTTTGATCAAAAAGTCTTACTCGAACCAACACGAGTGGGAAACTGTTAATGCCAATGTATGACCACTTATACCCACAGTATAGCAATATGCAAGGTAGGCACACTATTTCTAGGGGAATATAACACATACAATCACTTAATTACAGGATATCTGGGGGCATATTTACAGGGTGCTTTCGATTCACCTTATTTTGGGCATCCATCTTGTCCCACAACAGGAAATGCTGACCTAGTCCTGCACAATAGGCTATGGATTTTAAACAGGGACTGGCAACAGCATAACATAGATTGAGTTCTCAATATATATGATATAGATCACATCTCAAACCCCTGGTATATATGGGACTGTAGAACCTGTGCATATCAATATCATGAAAGGCAAGATTGGCTAAATGCATGAATTAAACACATTGCCTACAATAATATCTCTCGCCACTTGCCAATGACTACAGTTATCTAACATTTTCTGCCAGATATTTTCGATAAAGAATTGTCAGTAAATACTTTCCCTGATTAACCGTTTTGCTCTTTTCCTTTTGCCATAAACCTAGGTTATAGAGAAAATGTACATTTCTTACATGATGCGTAATCCTAATTATATTCTGCACCTTGGCTATTTGTTATGACTGTGACCATCAGTTGTACTGTAGTTAAATATGAGGTTTTAACAATTCAATATTCACATACTTATATAAGGTTTGAGTATTGGGGGCACAATCTAAACAATTATGGGGACCCTTTTGTAAAGGTTTGATCCTTCTACACTTAATACTAACCAATTCATTCTGGCTTCAATAAGACACGTTATACACATGTTACTAAGGGGATGTATGTTGTTCTGAATTAACTACATATAACCCCAGTGTATTTCAGCCCTACACCACAGGGCCTCTTGCTATCTCCATACCATAGAAATTAGTAACAGAATTCCAGTGGTGTAATAATACCCCATACTGCACTGAAATACATAAAATGTGAATACCGGTAGTTTTTCTAATTTTATAGTGGAGATAAATATTAAGTGGTAGTTACTTATAGGCGGGTTTTATAGTAGCTATTAACTGGTGTAAAGAGAAATTATTATCAATTAATTATTTTTGGCAACTTATCAGGCAATTTGCACCTTTAATGCTGGGTATTACGTTCCAGCCTATTAGTATGAATGATTGGCAGTCATCACAATAATTGTAACTACATTGACAGAAACTCCTGAAAATGAAATTGCAATCCTGTTAAAGACGACATTTATAACAGCTGTGATTGGATGGACTGAATAACAAAATACAATTCATTTTTCAATCATTGAAATAAACCTAAAGCATCTCTGGTTTCTAAGTATAGCTATATTCCAGCACCGTTAATTCATACTATATTATATCCGTACCAAAATACCCTCGACTAGGGATTATTTTATGGCAATAAAGATTCACACCATAATTCAGTACATATTCCTTCTTATATTCCAGTGGCTGTATGCACACAGGATAATAGATATAGCTTTAAAAACATATCTTCAATAACATTCGTATAGTTTCATGGCTTTTCTTGATATTTAGTCTATAATACTGTTTTGTACCCACATCAAACCCTCTCATATATATTTACAAGGCAGTTTCTAGCATATGTACAATAGACATCTCTACATAATAAGGTTATAGCTCTAGGTCAATGTAAATGAATAGCATGGCCCCCTTAAGGGCACTTAGTATAATAGGAGTATTCTTCTTCTCTAAATTCCTCACCTTAATAAAAATATATTTTCAATCAGATAAGATACTATCTGGGCAACATTGCTAAGGTACATTTAATCTCCTAGTCTTCTGTTTAAACATTTTATCCTAGGTATATGAGGCCATCCTCCAAAATAAAATTTCTGAACGATTCAAAGGACCATTAGTAAGGAAATATTACATGATCAGTAAATAGATGTCTGTTATATAAACGTTAATCTTGTATGAAGGAAATTCATAATAATGGGCTTTTTGGTATGAATATTTGGCATCGTAGAATTTTAAACCCAGTTTCCCTTCCCAGACGTATTATTTACTCTAAGCGAGCCTGGACTAAATCTGACTGAATAACAGTGTCACCGTCTCTAATGGGCTCCTATCAATATAGTTATAATATATATAAGTCTAGTAGTACACACTACACCGCATGTATTCGGCCTATACGTAATTCACACTAATTCACATATCCATCATTACCCCTTGATACGGTAGCTCATCAAACGGGCTGCACGTCTTGTGACGGGGCGGTGTCTGTGCTGCAGCTATTTGGCTGTCCCTCTGAGCTGCCCCCCTGCCCGCTGCCCCCGCTGCCCCCCTGCCCACTGCCCCCACTAGCAGCACCACCAGAGTTACTCATGGGCAGCAGTGCCACACTCTGTAGCGCCTGTTCCTCTGCCGCTGAGCTGCTCCCTGCCCCGTCCCCATCCCACGAGCTGCTCTTTGGCGGTTGGCCCCCCGGTTCCTGTACCGGGGCGGTCTCTTCGTAAGGCGGGGGCGGTGCGTCGGTCTGCTCGCTGTAAGGCGGTGGGCTGACCACCAGTCCGGCTAGCTCTGAGGGCAGTAGTAGGGGCGGGGGTTGGGGGGAGGCTTGTATGTAGACAGCGACTGCGGCTAGCCGAGGGTTGATGGAGTCCTCACTGCGGGTGCTGCGGGCACTCAGCGTGCGGGTCCGGGTGCAGCGCATGGCGGCCATGGACATCTGGGCGTCACGCCGCATGTGGATACGGCAGATGGTGATGACGATGATGGTGACGACACACACCAGCCCGATGACTCCCGCCACCACGCTGTAGATGCCGTGCACCTGCCAGTTACGGGACTCGTAGGCCAACACCTGGGGGGGTTCTCCTGTCCCTGCCGCCTGAACTGTAAACACACAGAAGACACAGCATCAGGTACAATAACATGGGTGCATTATCTCTTTATTATTCATATCTTACACTTGATATCATTTTACTGTGATGTGGTTTCATATAATTCGGACGCCTGGGAAGTAGGGAGTATGATCTAATTATACTATATGTGGCATTTAATGCATCTGTAGCCCAGAGGGAAATGATAGAGGGTGGCTGGCGTCACACAAGTCAGTCCCTTAGCAGGCTTTGCTGAGCAGTGGCTTGGCCCTATCAAATGCCCTCTATTATTTTTGCCAATCTCTGACTTCACAACAAATTTATCAGTGGAAATTAGATGCTCATGGTAAGTGGTCCAGCGGGGAAATGCTCTTTATGCCTTTGTCACCAAAATCCTGGCTAATGCCGCGTGTTGTGAATTCTACTTTTTCTGTTAGTTCATTCCAAGTAGGCCTACAGATGAATGTCTGAGAAATGTCTTGGCTAGGTATATATTTTGCCACCAGATGGCAGCCATGAGTTGGTATCTTGAATCAGTGCATTATCTAAGACTGACAATCGGGTCTCCAGTAGACAGTCAGTTAGAGTGCATGACTTTCTAACCATGCAGTGCTTCCCCCTAGTGGTGGAGACTGAGAGCCGGTCTGCTCACTCTTCTCATCCAGAGCTGTTCTAAAGATGTGGTTGTTGCCAAACAGGAAGAGACTACCATTATTTGCATTTAGATTAATGTAAAGAAAGACTCTTCCTTGTACGGTACCAACGTTATATTAGTTATAGGCTACCGGTAAGCTTAGACATGTACAATATACTACATGTATGTGTAGTATATTTTTTTCAGATCTATACTTATGACAATAGGAAATGTAATGTACCGCGATTGAAGGACAGACATATTTGGAGACAAAATCTTGCTAGACAACTGAAATATTATTGTATTTGATAATATTCTCAGAAAATATTCACTGATCTGATCGAACACTACAGAAGATTTTTCTATCGCTTCTTAACAGATTGAATGGTTGACATACCAAATGTAAGTACCGGTATGACAAGTTTGCAGGTGTGTTTCTATCAGCGGACAAAAGAAAATGTTTGTGGAACCTCATTTCTATTATAAAATAAAGTGCACATACTTTGTCCTGTGTAGACATAATTGCGGTCGGGGCAGTGGCTCTCATCAGAACCGTCTCGGCAGTTTTTTGTATGAAACCTGTCGCAGACGTAGCTAGCTTCTATACACTGTCCGTTCGTACACCGGAACTCCGTCTCTGGATCACACTCAGTACCTGCGGGGAATACAGAATGGATGTAACAGAATGGCCCCTGTATAGACATTTAGACATTTTTTAATTGGACACTATGGATAATCATATATGAATCATTAGTATTGTTGGTGCAGATGAACTGGGATGTCCTGTCACTATCACCTGAGCCATGTTGTACATGTATAAGACCCTGGCACTTTTACATAACTCTAGGTGCTAGGGTCAGCCGGAAGGTCCTATATAGTGACCGGGTGGTCAGGTGATGAGTGGACAGGGCATCTTGTGACCATCTCATGAGAGGAGTCCTGCTCTCCTATTGGCTAGTCTAGGTGGTGCCAGGACCTTGGGGGCAAGATCCAGGTCCTGGTGCTCACATGAGGGGCATAGTGCGGGGGACAGGTCCTCTCAGGAGATGGTATATATGGAGAGGAAGGTTTCCAGGCCTTAACTAGACCCAGGAGAACCTGAAGAACCTTAAGAAGACACAACGAGCAATAAATGCTATACCACACCATATAGATAAAGTGTGTTCCCTGTGTTACATGGATGCTAATAAGGGAGAGCTAAGAGACATCATCTTTGTGTTTCTTGCACTTTCTTGTAGGACTATAGTGAAGGGGAGAATTAAAGCAGAGGATGACTTTTGTCGTTTTATATACACATAAACATAGGTGTGAAGTATTTTGCTAGTGTGATCCAAGTGGCGTGTCATACGGCTGAGCATTTAAATGATTAGATATTAACGTTACATTACTCAGCAATACATCCATTTAATGTTCATTTCTTAATCCCGACAGGATGGATTACATGTAGAGTGTTCTATTTTTTTAAAGTTTGCAGGTTCCGAAAAAAAGATAAAAGTGTTTTTGTGAAGCTACTTACGACAGCCTAACTCGTCTAGCCCGCCAATACAGTCCTTCACGCGGTCACATCTAAAATGGTGTCCTATACACCGCCCTCCACACTGAAACAGGTGCGGGCTGCATGTCGGTGGTGAGTCTGTAAAGGTAATAATACACACAAAATGTGAATAAAAAGTTAAATAATTTGATTTGAGACAAATAAAATAGGAAAATCAAGTGAACAAAAATAAGAGCTATCTCTCATAAAGGTATATGTGAGGTGCAGGTAGTACAGGTACGCGGGAATTTACTAGACTCTATATTTTATCCACTGAGTCTTATCGTAAACACAAATCAGATTGGAAGATTTTGTGTCCAAAACCACAAACCCCTACCTGTCACGACGATATGCAGCGACATCTCTGTGAGGCTCTTCCCATTCTCACCGCGGTCTCTGCAGGCGTAGAGCCCGGTGTGGTTGGAGGTGGCGTTCCGCAGCCGTAACTCCACAAGGTTCGCTGAGATGCGGCTTATACGAGGGTTACCTGGTGGTAGGGATCAAAGTTTGACACTTCACTTTAAGTTTAATCATGGGCCAGAAATGAAGAGAAATGAAGGATAACCTAGTAGAAGGGAAATGTGAGGGTTTAGAACCTATAAATAGAATTTCGTTGTGAACTAAATTTCCTTGTGGAAAACTTTAATGGATACCGTACCATACCAGTAGATGTGGATGCCATGCATGGTATTTCTAACTTACCTTGCTCCCCAATGACATGTGATATGTTGTTGACATCGGTGAAGACCCATTCTAACATTGGCGATTTGGACTTATTAGCACCACTGCATTTTATTGTGAGAGGTTGGCCTTCACGCCACGCAAACGGAACATCTGAATCTATGCCAGCTGAAGGAAAAAAGACAGTCATAATTATTAGTGTTTAGACTAGAAGGCTATCAAAAGGCCAAAGCGTTGAGTCATACGTAGGCCTACTTGTGCCTTTTTCTACAGGTACCGGTACATCTAGATCTAACCTGGCCATTCTTTAAAATGCACATGCAAAATTTGACCCCTCTGATGTGTAAATCGACATGTGACATGAGACCTAATGACATGAGGCTTGAGAAGATATTGACAGGGGACATGGACATCTTTTAAAAACGACATGGGACATCAGCATTATTTAATAAGCGATAGACATGTGACTTGGCCATTTCTTAAAATCGACATGCGACCCCCCCCCTCACCCCAATATATAGGCCTACCCATACATGGGACTGGGTTTGAAGAAGATTCCAAGACGGTACAAAGTCCCTGCTCCAGGTAGGCCCTATAGCTATATATAAATTATTAATTGCATGGGATGGGGCCCCTTCAACCCAGAGCCAAATAATAGTACCTCTCCCCTATAATATTATAAGGCCTATTATTATTGTTAAAATATGCTCTCAGTCTCATCATAGATATGTATATTACATAGATGAGTAACCAGGCCTTCAGAGCCTACAGCATTGCCTCGCTATTGTTATCTATTACACTCAAATTCCGCCAGGTGGCAGCACAGTGGCAACAAGGTGGCTGCACTTGGCATGTAGGTGGCAGCTATGCAAAGGGGTACTATTAATACACCATGGTAATTTTAGGGACCTGGGTATTTCAGAAATGCTTAAACCATGTCCCTAGCATTTTTCAAAGTAGCCTATAATCAATAATTACGCTTTTCTTATCTTATCTCGGTGTCGCCGAATGATAGCGCTAGCAACTGGGGGTACCTGTAAATTAATAGTAAATTGTCTCCCATTTAGTCAATTCTCAACATATTACAAATATGAAAGCATCTCTAGAATCCATAGGAAGCTTGTCTTATGTTTATATGCATTTATATTCGATTTGGACATGATTAGTATAGGTTGGTGGGGACAGGTGTCAGATTTTAAGGAAATTTGTGGACTGTAAGGGAGTGGTCATTTTTTAACAACAGGGGGGGGTCGGTGGATTTTCGCGCGAGCAGGTCGAAATTTTTTTGGTCCCCCCCACGGAAGGGGTCACAAATTTTTCGGTCCCCCCCCCAGGCAGGTTGAAAATGAGCGCGGCCGACCCCTTTGAGCTATAGTAACGCGCGGGCTTTTTCGCTAAAAAGGGGTGTAATTTTTTTGGTCCCCCCCTCAAGAGGGGTCCAAATTTTTTTGGTCCCCCCCCTTCAAGGGGTCCAAATTTTTTTGGTCCCCCCCCCAAATCCACCAACCCCCCCCTGTTGTTAAAAAATGACCACTCCCTAAAATAATGCCAGTGGCCAAACTTGAGAATTATGAAATAAATTGAAGGCATAAAAACACATTCTCTATACCATTTCAGGGACCTGGCCTGGAGTAGGGCTTCTCAGAACTGTTTCAATCATGATGCTAGCATTTTTGGAAGTATGCTAGATAATTACGCGTTTCTTATCTTATCTCGGGCTCGCTGGCTGATAGCGCTACCGGGTCGGGATACCCCTCGAATTATAGTAAATCAAGTCCCTTTCAGTCTATTTTCAACATATTATGGATTTAAAGACATCTCTGGAATCCCTAGAATGTCTGTTTTATGTTTTTATATGTTTAAAGTCCATTTGGACAATATTAGTCAATGTTGATGGGGCAGGTGGCATATTTTAAGGAAATTTGTGGACCGAAAAATATTGAAAGTGACCTGATTTGAGAATTATGAAATAAATTTAAAGCAAAGAAACACACTGTGCATACAATTTCAGGGACCTGGCCTAGAGTAGGGCTTTTCAGAACTGTTTCAATCATGATGCTAGCACTTTTGGAAGTATGCTAGATAATTACGCGTTTCTTATCTTATCTCGGGCTCGCTGGCTGATAGCGCTACCGGGTCGGGATACCCCTCGAATTATAGTAAATCAAGTCCCTTTCAGTCAATTTTCAACATATTATGGATTTAAAGACATCTCTGGAATCCCTAGAATGTCTGTTTTATGTTTTTATATGTTTAAAGTCGATTTGGACAATATTAGTCAATGTTGATGGGGCAGGTGGCATATTTTAAGGAAATTTGTGGACCGAAAAATATTGAAAGTGACCTGATTTGAGAATTATGAAATAAATTTAAAGCAAAGAAACACACTGTGCATACGATTTCAGGGACCTGGCCTAGAGTAGGGCTTTTCAAAACTGTTTCAATCATGATGCTAGCATTTTTGGAAGTATGCTAGATAATTACGCGTTTCTTATCTTATCTCGGGCTCGCTGGCTGATAGCGCTACCGGGTCGGGATACCCTTCAAATTATAGTGAATGAAGTCCCTTTCAGTCAATTTTCAACATATTATGGATTTAAAGACATCTCTGGAATCCCTAGAATGTCTGTTTTAATGTTTTTATATGTTTAAAGTCGATTTGGACAATATTAGTCAATGTTGATGGGGCAGGTGGCATATTTTAAGGAAATTTGTGGACCGAAAAATATTGAAAGTGACCGGATTTGAGAATTATGAAATAAATTTAAAGCAAAGAAACACACTGTGCATACGATTTCAGGGACCTGGCCTAGAGTAGGGCTTTTCAGAACTGTTTCAATCATGATGCTAGCATTTTTGGAAGTATGCTAGATAATTACGCGTTTCTTATCTTATCTCGGGCTCGCTGGCTGATAGCGCTACCGGGTCGGGATACCCCTCAAATTATAGTAAATCAAGTCCCTTTCAGTCAATTTTCAACATATTATGGATTTAAAGACATCTCTGGAATCCCTAGAATGTCTGTTTTATGTTGCTAGCATTTTTGGAAGTATGCTAGATAATTACGCGTTTCTTATCTTATCTCGGGGTCGCAGGCTGATATCCTTAAAATCTGACACCTGTCCCCACCAACCTATACTAATCATGTCCAAATCGAATTTAAATGCATTTAAACTTAAAACAGGCTTCCTAGGGACTCTAGAGATGCTCTCATATTTGTAATATGTTAAGATTTGACTAAATGGGAGACGATTTACTATTAATTTAGAGGTACCCCCACGCGGTAGCGCTATCAGCCGGCGACCCCAAGATAAGATAAGAAATGCGTAATTATCTAGCATACTTCCAAAAATGCTAGCATCATGATTGAAATAGTTCTGAAAAGCCCTACTCCAGGCCAGGTCCCTGAAATCGTATGCACAGTGTGTTTCTTTGCTTTAAATTTATTTCATAATTCTCAAATCAGGTCACTTTCAATATTTTTCGGTCCACAAATTTCCTTAAAATATGCCACCTGCCCCATCAACATTGACTCATATTGTCCAAATCGACTTTAAACATATAAAAACATAAAACAGACATTCTAGGGATTCCAGAGATGTCTTTAAATCCATAATATGTTAAAAATTGACTGAAAAGGACTTGATTTACTATAATTTGAGGGGTATCCCAACCCGGTAGCGCTATCAGCCAGCGAGCCCGAGATAAGATAAGAAACGCGTAATTATCTAGCACACTTCCAAAAATGCTAGCATCATGATTGAAACAGTTTTGAAAAGCCCTACTCTAGGCCAGGTCCCTGAAATCGTATGCACAGTGTGTCTCTTTGCTTTAAATTTATTTCATAATTCTCAAATCCGGTCACTTTCAATATTTTTCGGTCCACAAATTTCCTTAAAATATGCCACCTGCCCCATCAACATTGACTAATATTGTCCAAATCGACTTTAAACATATAAAAACATAAAACAGACATTCTAGGGATTCCAGAGATTTACTATAAATCGAGGGGTATCCCGACCCGGTAGCGCTATCAGCCAGCGAGCCCGAGATAAGATAAGAAACGCGTAATTATCTATCATACTTCTGAAAATGCTAGCAACATGATTGAAACAGTTCTGAAATGCCCTACTCTAGGCCAGGTCCCTGAAATTGTATAGAGAATATATTTCTATGCCTTCAATTTATTTCATAATTCTCAAGTTTGGCGACTGGCAATATTTTACGGTCCACAAATTTCCTAAAAATCTGACACCTGTCCACACCAACCTATACTAATCATGTCCAAATCGAATATAAATGCATTTAAACTTAAAACAGGCTTCCTAGGGACTCTAGAGATGCTTTCATATTTGTAGTATGTTGAGAATTGACTAAATGGGAGACGATTTACCATTAATTTAGAGGTGCCCCACGCGGTAGCGCTATCGGCCTGTGACCCCGAGATAAGATAAGAAACGCGTAATTATCTATCATACTTCTAAAAATGCTAGCAACATGATTCAAACAGTTCTGAAATGCCCTACTCTAGGCCAGGTCCCTGAAATCGTAGAGAGAATGTATTTCTATGCCTTCAATTTATTTCATAATTCTCAAGTTTGGCGACTGGCAGTATTTTATGGTCCACAAATTTCCTTAAAAGCTGACACCTGTCCCCACCATCCTGTACTTATCATGTCCAAATCGAATTTAAATGCATTTAAACTTAAAACAGGCTTCCTAGGGATTCTAGAGATGCTTTCATATTTGTAATATGTTGAGAAATAACTAAATGGGAGACGATTTACTATTATCCACCAATTTCTCAAAAATCTGGCACCTGCACCCACCAACATTGAATATTTTTGCCCAAATCCAATTCAATTGTATAACAACTTAAAATAGACGTTCTGGGGATTCTAGAGATGTTTTTATACTTGTAATGTGTTGAGAATTGACTGAATGGGGCAGCAAACACACTGCTCCCTGCTGCCACCTAGTGGCCAAGGGCCACACTATGGCCGCCACAGTGGCGCCCCCTAGTGAGTAAAATCGGAACTAAGCGCGGCGATGATTAATGCATTGGGTCAATGACGGTAGCAAATCTAGTGTATGTATATTTATGGTCTCATGGATCTGTTTTTTTAAAATATGCTCTCAGTCTCATGGATCTGACAACTGTCAGAATAGCAATATCTAAATAGGGGGGACGGAAAGAAAGTGACTGAGTGAGAAGTGGGTTGGGCATCATCAAATTGACTGAGCCTGAGGAAAGAAGTCCTGGGAGAGGCTAAATTCAGCCAAAGTGTCTGCACTGTGACAGCTACAATACACGGCTGCGCCCCAGATTTTGACAAGAATGATACTTAACTCTAGTTCAAAAGTAGACATCAATGCGGTTATTCCAAGGAACCTACCTAATATACAAGCAATATAAATAGAGAAGGTGAAAGTTCCGAAAACAACTTCACTCGCCGCCATGTTGTTCTGTTTTCTATCCCAGAATGCACTGGAACGACGGTGGCGCCCTCTGTAAACAAACCCACGTGCTTGTGGTTTTGACAAGGGGAGGGGCACATGGCGCCGACTGATGGGGCGTGAAATAGCAGCAAGGACCGTGTGGTTTATAAACCATCTGGTTAAACAGAATAGTATTGTATATTATCAGGTCTTTCCATATCACTGCTCTGAACTTTCTCATGCAGAAAAATTGAATTTCATATCCAGTCGCCCCCAGTCAAGCTATCTCCATCCGAAATGCAATGAGCTTGTGATAGGCATAATAGGATATAATACTCTCTCTCTCTCTCTCTCTCTCTTGCAGTCTTGGTAGACAGTAGGAGAATGTAGTTAAATCATTAAAGACGATGAAGGGAAGGTTTAACCGACCAAGTAGGGAGGCCACCAGCGGTTTACTTGTTCTGGTATCTTATACATTATACATACAGTTGCAGCCCTTTTCAGTCTATTATTGATCAACTGTTGATAATCATGGCCTACTCCTAGTCCGACACATCTGGCGCTACATACTGTGCCAGTAGTATAGTATGTATCGGAACGGGACTATAGTTAAGTACTGTTTATTACTCAATCGACCTGCAGCCAATCAGAGGCCTCCCTTTTGGCGGGAAATTCAAAAGCAGCCAATGAGAGGCCTCCCTTTTGGCGGGAAATTCAAATAGGTCACGTGACCGGAAGTGACCTACTTCCGGTCACGTGACCTTTGGGCGGGAAATTCAAATAGGTCACGTGACCGGAAGTGACCTACTTAAGAGGGTCACGTGACCACCATGTTGGCGGGAAATTCAAATAGGTCACGTGACGGGAAGTGACCTACTTAAGGGGGTCACGTGACTACTAGGTTGGCTTTCAAAATAAGTCACTTGAGATTTTGATGGATAAATAAATTTTAAAAAAGAAAAAAAAAGCAAGCTGAAAAAAGCTTGCTAAAAAATAATTTAAAAATGTGGCTCTTTTTTTCTAGGGGGAGAGGGGCACTCTGGGGGGCACTCTTTAAGATGCATGGGGGGGGGGAGGGGGGGGAGGGGGGGGGGGAGGGGCAGGGTTTTTTAAGAGTGAGACTCGCTTCTCTGCCCTCTCTAAAAGAGAGGGCAGAGAGGCGAGTCTACTTACTATGAAAGGTATCATGATCGCGTTTATGATGATGTGCATCATGATGTGACTATCTTACAACCCTATGAGAAATAAGCAAGACATGGGCGTACTTACACGGGCTATTTGTAAACTAATTTCTCTTGAATCTATTAACAGCTCACATTTTTTTTCTTAGATGACATCTGACAGCTGCTTGCTAGGCTAAGATATTGTTAAATAAACAACTTGGAAAGCTAATTACAGTTTTCTGGCTTGAAATATAGTCTTTCAACAGACTTTTTTTCTCATCTTACACAGAGGCAAATATCAGAGACACCCAATGGCGCTTAAACTGCTCTCAGCCAAGGGTCGGGCACTGCTGGACTATAATAGACGGGTCAAGGACCGTTCTACTGTGGGTCAGGCTAGGTCGGACATTCAATAACGCGACTTTAGCAAAACTTGCTTGAAAGTCTGACCATGCGAGATCCTTATGCCCCAGTCTGTCAATGCTGTCCAGACTTTCAAGCAAGGTTGTCAAAGACCTACCTGTCATTGAATGTCCGACTTAGCCTGCCTGACCCTCAGTAGAACGGTCCTTGACTCATCTATTATAGTCCAGCAGCGCCCGACCCTTGTATGAGAGGGGTATTGACACCATTGGCTGACTCTGATAATTCGCCTGTGTGCACGAGGGGAGGAGAGGGTTTACAGCTTGCGCTTATAGAGCACTACTAGTGGAGGTTTGGATGAGGAGGCTATGACATATGATGTTTGTCTTAAAAAAATAGCCATGGCGCATGTCGATGTCGCTTAATTATGCTCATATCTCATGTCGATTTTAAGAATTGCTCATGTCACCTGTCACTGTGTTTTTCAAGCTTCATGTCAAATGTCACTAGGCTTCATCTCGACTTTAGTGGTCCACACTGCTGCTGCTGCTGCTGCTGCTGTCGGTGCTGCTGCTTGTGCTGCTTGTGCTGCTCATGCAGCAGCTGCTGGCTGCTTGTGCTGCTGCTGCTGCTGCTGACAGATGCTACTGCTTGTGCTACTGCTCGTGCAGCAGCTGCCAGCAGCTGCTGAAGCAGCTGTCAGCAGCTGCTGGCTGCTTGTGCTGCTGACAAGGTCATGGGGGCTGCTGCTGACGATGTCACGGATGCTGCTGACAAATGCTACGGCTTGTGCTGCTCGTGCTGCTTGTGCTGCTGAAGTCGCTGCCAGCTGCTTGTGCTGCACGTGCAGCTGCTGCTGAAGCCGCTGCTAGATGCTGCTGCTTGTGCTGCACGAGACTGAGTAGCCGCTATTCGGCGTTTCACTCCTTATGTACCCTGTCTTAGTTAATCCTCTTAAACGGCTGAAAAGGCTCTCTCAGCACAGAGACTCTACTCAATGTAAGAGATCGGTTAAGTAAGTTTTCACATGCCACCTGACTACTGCGGGAGGGTTTAGACTTAAGCAGCTTAGTGCACACACGTGTCTGTTAGAAAAGCTACCTGCACACCGGCCTTCCTTTTTCACTAGTATTTACCCCCTGCTGACTTATAAGGCACCTATACACGCCTTCTTGCTTCTAGAGCTAAGCTGACTGGCAGCTATTTTAAAAGAGAATACTCGTTACCTGTATAACGGATAAGGGGGTTATGAGATTAGCGTGTGTATACAAAAAAAAACAAAAAAAAAAGCTACAGGGGGCGCGTGTCTGTCTGTGAGGTAGAGACCATGTGGTAAGCGACTCAAGTGTAAAACAACAGCACCTCCTCTTGTCGCAGTGAGTGGTGTGGACGGCGGCTGGCTAGTTGAATTTAAGCGTCAGCTTGAAAGATAAGGCCAAATAAAAAAAAAGGTTTGTTTCAGGTCACCCGACCAACCCTAGCAAAACAGGGTCGACCCTACGTTGTTTTTTTTTTTAAGCAAGTTTGAAGAAAATTTCATATTTTTATACTTTTTAGGTCATTTTTAGAATTTCCACGGAGGATGGCTAGTACTTTCATGTTAAAAAAATAAAATAAAATAAAATAAAAATCCGACCTACCGACTCCAGTCTTTCTGCCCATGTTACCTGAAACATACCTTTTTATTTTTTTTTGGCTTAATCCGTTCACGGGCTGGCGCGTCACACCTGTCGTTAATCACCCCCTGTAGTCTTTGTATACACAGGTGACTCGGCTTTATCTCTTCACCAGCTATAATCCCATATACATGTAGCGCACGTTACACTCGTTAATTCTCTTTTCATGCTGATGGATTAGGGGTGGAAGGGTTCAGGTGAAAAGCGATTTGATTCTCTCTGGAAGAGGGTTGGAGCTCTAGGTGAAAACAAGCTTAGAACATCCAGATTAGCTGCTCTCTCGGCTATATAAAGAGCTTCATTTTTTCTAATCTCTGCCCACTTCGTCTTGTTGTACACTATCAGTCACGAGGCAGACGCTGGAAGTAGCAGATGTTTGCAGTATGGTTTACACAGTGGTTACCTGCTAATAGGATTTTGTCAGAATAGGGTGAGTTGCTATTAAAATGAACATTTTAAATGGGTTGTTAATATGGTATCTGATGTTAATGAGCTAACACCTAACATTGAGGATTATGACCTCCCAGAGGGGCGTCTCGCCAAATTCTCCAGTCTTGACTATAGTCTTAACTGTCTAAAGACTGTGGAGCACGTTAATGGGTGGTCTCCTTACTAATTTCACTTGACCAGGCCGGCAGGGTCAACTAGGCTAGGTAATTACAACCACAAGGGCGGCTACTCAACATGCAAGTAGACCTACTACTACGAGATTGTCTTTTGACCACTCTGCCGCCGCCTGCTAGTCTGGCGATTACATGCTCTAGTATAGTTCTCCGCTCTTTTCGTCAGATGACGCCACAATAGGGTTTTTGTACATTTCCACGATACTCGCGAACATTTTAAACGCATAATGACCTATAATAAGCAACAAAGCACACTTCTAATATATTGAATATAAGAAACATGTCAACGTTGTGTATTTCTGATAGAATGAGGCAGATTCTTTGAAATATCAACTAAACTATAGTGAGATTGAAAATACTACACCATATCTAAAGCGATATAAAAGCTATATAAAGTCAGAACCTCTGACGGATCGGTAGGATCACTCAACCATTCGTCCTCGAAAGCAACACACGGTTCCCGTCCAACAGGACTTTGAGCCTTGACGCTTTTGAGGAGGATTGATCTCATGCTGCTTAACATGTGGTGTAATTAATCAACACCGCGGCCCCTCTTTAGGGGCCACACAATAAACAAAGAATAAAAAAGGGTAGGACTTAGGTTTAAAGTGAATCTCCTAGGATTTTGGCGAGGTCGACAAAGGAGGAGATAACAGATTAAACTGCAGGAGACTATACGCAAACCTTGATACTCTCAGAGGGGGAGCTCCATATTGCGGACCTGTGGTCAAGGTAATTACAACCACAAGGGTGGCTACTCAACATGCAAGTAGACCTACTACTACGAGATTGTCTTTTGACCACTCTGCTGCCGCCTGCTGGTCTGGCCATTACATGCTCTAGTGTAGTTCTCCGCTCTTTTCGTCAGATGACGCCACAATAGGGTTTTTGTACATTTCCACGATACTCGCGAACATTTTAAACGCATAATGACCTATAATAAGCAACAAAGCACACTTCTAATATATTGAATATAAGAAACATGTCAACGCTGTGTATTTCTGATAGAATGAGGCAGATTCTTTGAAATATCAACTAAACTATAGTGAGATTGAAAATACTACACCATATCTAAAGCGATATAAAAGCTATATAAAGTCAGAACTTCTCACGGAACGGCATCTGCAACAGATCACTCAACCAGGTGTCTTGAAATGCCACACAGGGTTCCCGTCCAACAGGACTCTGAACCTTGTCGCTTTTGAGGAAGGTTTGATCTCATGTTGCTTAACATGTGGTGTAATTAATCAACACCGCGGCCCCTCTTTAGGGGCCACACAATAAACAAAGAATAAAAAGGGTAGACCTTAGGTTTAAAGTGAATCTCCCAGGATTTTGGCGAAGTCGACAAAGGGGTAGATAATACGCTGGCTGCTTGCGTATATACATGTAGACCTACTGTAACACGCAGGTGATGGCCAATTAGTGCTGTGGGCCAGACGGGACCTGCCTTGGCCAAAATCTGACGCACAGTTCTTGTGTCCATCCACAGGTGGCGAATTGCATTATGTAAAAAGACAGTGGATCACAGAGGTGTCACCTAGCAGAAAGGGCCTGAACCTGGATGATTGACAGGCGATATTTTAGCCTACACCTGCGGGTTACATACGACCCGCAGGCCGCCAGCGTAGGGTAGATAACAGATTAACCTGCAAGAGACTATACGCAAACCTTGATACACTCAGAGGGGGAGTCTCATTTTGCGGACTTGTGGTCAGATCTATCCCTTCTAGGGGGCAGGTTGCATGTCGTAAATGTCTACTACAGACATTGGGATATATTGTTAATCTTACTCTAGGGTCTCCATAATTAGACCCTGAATCCGTTGTTAAACGGGTGTGAGGGGGTGGTAACTAATACTTATGAGATGTTAGCTTAGTTCATAGTCTCCTTACCAATTTTCACTTGACCAGGCTGGCAGAGCCAACTAGTCTAGGTAATTATAGCCACAAGGGCGGCTACTCAAGATCTAAGTAGACCTACTACTACGAGATTGTCTTTTTGGTCCTTCTGCTGCTTAGTTATTACATCCTCCAGTCTAGCTCGCCACACCCTTTGAGCAGCACCACCATTGCCTCGGTAAAAGTGTAGGGTGTGTGCTTTCCACCTTCAGGTATCCATAGATTCGATCACTATCACCCCCCTTGAAATGACTTCAGCTGTTAATTAGGGCGTAAAGCCACCAACCAAGTCCCTGTCAAAAGATGTGAATAACGAAACGCGCTAGTATAGTTCTCCGCTCTTTCGTCAGATGGTGCCACAATAGGGGTTTTGTACATTCCTACGATGCTCGCGAACATTTCAACGCATAATGAGCTACATAGGCAACAAAGCGCGCTTCTAATATATTAAAATATAAAAAACAATTCAATATTGTGTATTTCTGATAGAAATGAGGCGGTTTCCTTAAATACCAACTAAACTATAGCGAGATGAAAAATACCACACCATATCTAAGGCTTTATAAAAAACTATAGAAAGTCAGAACCTCACACGGATCAGCATTCTGTTTGCAACGGATCACCCCTGACCCACTGGTCCTCGCATGCCACACACGGCTCTGCCGTGTTTGAGCTTTGAGGTATCACCCATCAAGTGATCCATGCTGCCCAACATGAAGCGTAATTAATAGCTGCTGTTGCATAGCACAGTGGCAGCATCTAACTAACTCTAAAGAGTTAGTCGGCCCCTCTTTAGGGGCCACACAATAAACAAAGAATACCCTGAATCTGGGACCTGCGGGCGAGGGCCCCAACTGTGAAGTCATTATTGGCCACATTGGTAATATCAATTAAAACTTTAGACAACACCCACCTTAAGTATCATTAACGGACAATATCAATGAACTCAGCATCCGACTGGTTACCACATTTAGCACCAATTTTACAACTCACAGGGGCCACACTAGCCTCACCGCGCTTTTTATTGCTCTGCTGATTTCTCCAATCCAAAACATGAGGTATCTAGTCTAGCTGTGAGCTCATTGGGCTAAACAAAAAAATAAGCCGTGTTCAGGTAACATGGTCCAAAAAAAAATAGGGTAGGTCTACGTCGCCTAAGGCGACGAAAAGCGCGTCAAAGCGTTTACAGGGTTCGAGCCCGCGAGCTGCTCCTTGGGGCTGCAAAAAACGCTTAGACACTGAAATCCCATAGGGAAAAAATTTTGGGTTTTTGGACTTTAGGCCTTAATTTGAGGGTGATCCCGGGCTGATAGAAAAATAATTCTTGGACGAGCGGATAGCTCTGGATCTCTTTTATCTAAAACAGCGAAAAATTGATTATGGTTTCGCCGCAATTCATCCGACGGGGGGTAATCAGCCCCCCCCTCTGCCAATCAAGGCAGTGAATCTTGGCGACCGTGCGATCACTCACGGCCACCGCGACGAACCGACAGAAGAGATCGGCATCTTAGTATGATTCGTGTGACCTACTTAGAGGCTCACACGGTGGAGGTGTGTCCGGCGTTCGGCGCGCTGATTGGCTACTGGTGGGAGGCGCTGTGCCGCGTCAAGAACTTCACCTATTTGGGGCGGCTGTTAAAGGCGCACTGAGTTGAGGTGCACCTTTAAGCAAGAGCGCGATCCGGCCTAGTCTTGCGGACCTCTGTTTAGAGAGTGTAGCAAGCGGCTATGTCGCGCTCTCCAACCACAGGCTTAACAGTGGTCCGCAAGACGCGTGCACACACAGACCGAACAGACACACACATACCCACACACCCACACACTCCTATCAGTGAGACGTCTAGCAGATTCGGGAGAGGCGACCAGGGAGGTACTCTCGGCTAGCGGCCACTAATTGCCTGTTTAGATAAGGCACAGAAACAAGGGTGATGACAGACTACGTGTTCAAGCAGCCAACAATGCCCTGACACTTGATAATGGATGTGGACCGCTAAATTCGATATGGTGACATGACCATTTCTTATAATCGACAAACGACATGAGGTCTAATGACAAGTGACATGAGGCCCAAAAAATCATAGTGACAGGTGACATGAACATTTCTTAAAATCGACATGGGATATGAACATTATTAAGTGACATTGTCATGTGACATGGTCATTTTCTAAGATCGACATTCGACATGGGGACCCCCTATCCAGAGCCCCTTGATAGATGACAGCTGTTGTGTGTAAGAAAAGTGCATGCCTCACAATCAAAAGATGATAAAAGGCTTTATCCCACTCGATGTGGGTTTTGAATCAAATATCAAGGGATCAAATATCAGATCGATATTTGACGTCGTCAAGTGATATCTGACGTTGTCAATCACTTTTACTATGTAGTCAAGGTCGTAAAAACAGAGCCCCCTGATTGGTCAACAGCATGAATGAAAGTTGCATCTCAAACTTTTAATACTCGGTATGGGGCCCCGTGGGGCTGGGACCAATATTTGCAATTTTCGGAAATACTGTCGAGAATTTCTAGATGGAAACACCTTGTCTGGGGTAATTTGACCTCTACTCTTCGATATTCAAGTAATACTCAAGCTATTCTGACTCTAAACATGAGTAAAACGGTCATTTACCAGCGTTATCGGCAGCGCCGACATCAACAACTGCTGATCTCCCTTGGTTACATGACCCAGCTCCGTTTCTAAGGCCTCATGGATCGGGGCCCTGAAGGGGGATCTGCAGAGGCCCTATATCGGGCCCTAGATATGTACATTATATTAATATCTCATAACTTAATTTACTCTAAAATCTTTTGATAGTTCATAACCTTGACCCTTATCTCCTTTTCTCGCGGGATAAAGATAGAATTTGGTTGTTGGCGTGGCCTCTCGTGGATATCTGCTCTTCTCCACGGCACCTCTCGAGCCCCCTGCGGGGCCTCTAGGGGCTGCTAGACGTCTCTCTGCTATGTAGTGTGGGATGTAAAAGAACCCTTGTCTCGGTAAAAGGGCCAATAGATTCGATCACCATCACCGCTCTTGAAATGACCATAGCTGTTAACTAAGGCGTAAAGCAACCCACACACCCACACACCCACACACCCACACACCCACACATTTTTCTGTATGAGCCTTCAGACCTCAAGCTGCTCAGTGTACGGGACTAGGTTTTGTCATAGGCCCTACGGACGCTACTCAAGGTAAAAATAAGAGAGCTGTCTCACCATGACATTGGGCTGGCTGTAGTTTTTTATGTTTCGGTACCTACAACCAAAACAGCCAGTACCCGCCCCAGGGCTTCATGTCGCACGCGGGAAAAGTATAACGGTGGCGCCAACTGTCGGAATAGCGGGTACACTACGTCAGTAGTTCTTTTGTTCTCCGCTGAGTGACTGGGCGAAATGTAGTCGGTAGCTCTATTTTCTGTGCACTGTTCTGTTCATTTTCTACACTTAACACTTAAATAGACCGCGTGTTTGTACAAGCTAACCGTTTTTATCAGTGCAAAAATTAAATAAGCATCGGATAGAACACTAAAAAATGAGAAAGTAATCCGGCGCTTAGTATAAGGCACCAGTTTTATCATGAGACACCGAAAGTCTGGTTTTTTTAAGGTGAATAAGACAGTCGACTGAGAGCTCCAAACTAACCAAAAACGTACCAGAGGGAGAACGTACCCGACAGGGCAGGGGCCTTCTACACCCCGGCTCTGATTGATGAGCAAGCGACAAGTGCTACAGAGGGCCTATTCCTCTTTTGAGGTGAGCCCGAAATTGAACAAAAGAATAAACTCAAGAAAAAGCCTTAGGCTTAAAAGAGTTGTAGATACTGATTTTAACGAAGAAGTCACATTCATTAGTTTACAAATAGCCCGTGTAAGTACGCCCATGTCTTGCTTATTTCTCATAGGGTTGTAAGATAGTCACATCATGATGCACATCATCATAAACGCGATCATGATACCTTTCATAGTAAGTAGACTCGCCTCTCTGCCCTCTCTTTTAGAGAGGGCAGAGAAGCGAGTCTCACTCTTAAAAAACCCTGCCCCTCCCCCCCCCCCCCTCCCCCCCTCCCCCCCCCCCATGCATCTTAAAGAGTGCCCCCCAGAGTGCCCCTCTCCCCCTAGAAAAAAAGAGCCACATTTTTAAATTATTTTTTAGCAAGCTTTTTTCAGCTTGCTTTTTTTTTCTTTTTTAAAATTTATTTATCCATCAAAATCTCAAGTGACTTATTTTGAAAGCCAACCTAGTAGTCACGTGACCCCCTTAAGTAGGTCACTTCCCGTCACGTGACCTATTTGAATTTCCCGCCAACATGGTGGTCACGTGACCCTCTTAAGTAGGTCACTTCCGGTCACGTGACCTATTTGAATTTCCCGCCCAAAGGTCACGTGACCGGAAGTAGGTCACTTCCGGTCACGTGACCTATTTGAATTTCCCGCCAAAAGGGAGGCCTCTCATTGGCTGCTTTTGAATTTCCCGCCAAAAGGGAGGCCTCTGATTGGCTGCAGGTCGATTGAGTAATAAACAGTACTTAACTATAGTCCCGTTCCGATACATACTATACTACTTGTGCCAGACAACAGCTACATAAGGACGCTAGGCCATTGAGAGATATTTCTTATAGGTTTTGTTGTTAAAAACTGTCTAAATGTATTAAAAATACAACAGTTCTTAATTAAATTATACATTCATGCACCAGCATTATAAACCAAGATTGGAGGTGAGAGAGAAACGCATATGGCGGGACTATCATTTGTGTAATAAAGTTATGTTCTGAAATAAACACCAATTTTGTGGTAACAGGAAATAAAACCAATCTGGACATTAGGCCAAATAAAAAAAAAGTTTTGTTTCAGGTAACATGGGAAGAAACTCTAGGGTCGGTAGGTCGGATTTTTTTTTTTTTTTTTACTTTTTTTTTTTTACTTTCCCTCTAAAATTGACCCGAAAAAGTGTAAAAATGGAGAGATTTTTTTCCAAAATTTTGTAAACCTAAAATTGACCCCAAAAAAGTCAAAAAATATAAAAATTTCTTAAAAATTGCATAAAAAAACGTAGGGTCGGCCCTGTTTAGATAGGGTCGGTCGGGTGACCTGAAACAAACCTTTTTTTTTTTTTGGCCTTAGAAAACCTTGGTAACAGGTGTGCCTGCAGACATTGAACATAGAACAGGTACATGTGTATATATGCTACAAAGGTAGTATCTAGCCGGGAGAAAGACTGTCACATAGGCCTAAAGGTATTTATCACACAATCACCAGACTCGTTTACCATACATGGTGTAGCGCATACCAATGATGCTGCTAGATTGTGTGTAGATGCTATCAGTTACATGCACTAGCCCAGACAGGTATGTAAACATGTGTTCTCTGCATAATCTTAAGTGCATAATATTAAAACGTTCACTCCGGATCATTTTAACACAACACCTCTTAAAGCATAGCCTTAAATGTGTATTCAGATTACACATTTTATTTTATTTTATTTGGGGTCTGCCCCCTGGACTATACCTCCAAACCCTCTTTTCCTTCTTTTTCTTCTTTTGGAAGCTATTAACACAACTACAGCCAAACCCAGTTACCATGCATTCTACTCGTCAATTTTGATATTATGCAGAGAATGCATTCAAGATTGTGGTTTTAAGCTTACACATAGACTGCAAGTCCGCACGATCCTGGGAGAGTGTCCATACATGTACCGGTAGTTGTAGCAGTAACAGTGTAAACATCGATCGTTCCAGCAGATACTGTACCGTAAAATCAATCCAAAGGGCCTGATTGTACATGATTGTCAGATGCTCCCCTGAGGAATAACACCCAGCTCTATATTAAACATTATCTGCTGGCTCGAAAGCCATAAATCTATTATGGTATGGGGATATGGTACAAATAGAATATGTATGAGAAAATACATATTACTTGCAATGGCAGAGAAATATACCACCATGCAGTAATAGCAGGCCTGTATTAACATTACTGCTGCCAGGTGATCCAGTCAGGACTCTTTCATGCATGGGTGGTACTTGTGTGGCATATGGGACAATCTATATTATTCATATCAATTGATTCATAAATGTTTCAATAAACCATTTGAAACTATAAATATAATGTTTAGAAAAGGGGCAATGTACATGTAGTAACGATACAATATATTTTAAAGCCAACCGACGTTGCATTTGTCAGGCCGATATACCCCAGTACAGTGCCTTCATGTACATTGAGTGTATGACGTTTTGTAATCAGCCTTTGATGGTTATTATACGTATTATATTATGCTTAAAGTTTTGTATGAATTTCATATGAATTGTTTTACCATCGGAGATCGAGTTCTGTAGCTGCTGTCAGACCATTATATGACGATAGCGATTTAATACCTAATGGTGAGGTAGCAAAGTGCCCTTCAAGTTTAAGCTGCGTGACACATATGTGGCTGGCAAACATATGGCTGCAGCATAAACAAACAGTAAAGGAGGCCAAGAGAGCTGCCCATATCACTGGTACAAACTCTCAAATGCAGAAAATAACATCCCAAAATCCACCCAGTCGTATTATATGGGAAATGTAACAAGTTTGTCATATTTTGTCTGTATGACTTCTCTCTTGGTTTAACATCATAGACAAATGGTGGGGTGGAGATGGAACCAGTAGTGCGGCCACCTTGTTTACTTGCTCTGGTATACGTCTTACATTATACTTACAGCCCACGTCCCTTATTGATTAACTGTTGATGGACAACCACAGACCATTGCTAGCTTCTATAATATTGGCAATTGCAAAGGTTACTTTTAGTTAGGGTACGGGAGAGGGGTGCTTTGGAGATAAAGGAAGCTTGCAATTAAAAACAGGCACTTGGTGAGGGGGGGGGGGGGACTTACCGGTAAATAGTAGCCAGAGGCGTAGGAAGCAAATCCTCATTGGGGGGGCCCAGGGGGACCCACTCCAACCAACTTCCGATATCGGCCTTTATGAATGATGTATCATATATAAACTTTTATATTGTACTATATTGTATTGTATAGAAAAGAAGTATTTGAGACCCCTCCATCCACACTTTTTCCTATGCGGGAGCGGTAACAATTGGAAACTGTGGGAATTTTATTATGGTCTTGACAAATTTTGGGGGGGGCCCAAACATATTCAGGCCCCCCCTCCTCAGTGATTGGGGGGGGCCCGGGCCCCCCTGCCCCCCCCCCCCCTTTCCTACGCCACTGAAGAGGGGCAGGATGTATAGACCTTATAACTACCTGTACTAGTATCAGATTCACACAGGTGTGACTGGCAGACAGTGAACAGGTAGGCGACATGTATACACAGGTAGCATCTAGATGGGAGAAAGTATGTCACATTAAACTATGTACCATACAGTCACCAGACCTGGCCCTTATCACAATTTGTCGCATATTGGCAACAATAGGCCCCATTTGTATAGTGTACAAGCATATAACCTTGAAATTTGTAATCAGTTGGTAATCATTTTGTGTATATCGGGGGCCCTTCCCCATAACCCCGTTTTCCTTCTTTCTTTTGCAAGTTAACAACACAACAACATATATATAACTGACCGCCAGCTTGCATTCTACTGTTCGATTTTGATTTTGATGCACAGAATGTATTTCAGATTATGCTTTTAAGATTACGCATAGAATGTTTGTACACTCCCATGAGAGTCCGCATTTGTAACAGTTGCAGTGTAAACATTGATCGTTCTGTCAGGTATACTGTACTGTGAAATCAATGCAAAGGGGCCGATTGTTAGATGATCCACTGCAGAATAACACCTCTATATCAAACGTTGATTGTTGTTTCTATAACACCAAGCCATGAATATACATGTTAATTATAGGAATAATAGGATGGTAAAGATAGAATATATAATACAAATGCATAAGAATATAACTTGAAATGGCAAAGAAATATATTGAGATTACTGCTATTAGGTGATCCAGTCAGAACTGGTTGGGTCCACTCATCCATGCATGGGTGGTACTACCACGTACTCTCGTTCCCAAATCCTTCTGAAAGAAGGCTCTGGTAACTGCCACATGGCCTTGAACTTGGGATTATGCTGGGTTTGGGCAATATCTGCTGGATGCTTGGAACCAGCGAACAGGAACCGGAAATGGAACCAGAAAGTATGATGGTAAAACTACCATTATACATTCTGCATCCTGTCCATTGGTACCAAGCTACCAGTAGGGATGGCTTAAATTAAAGTCTGGATAGTTAAAGTATGGATTTCATTTGAATTATTTTACCCCCAGGCACCAGGTTCTGTAGCTGCTATCAGACCATAATGATGATAGAGATTTAATACCTAATGGTGGGGTAGCCCTCCTACTTTAAGCTTCATGACAATTATGTGGCTGCAGCATAGACCAACAGTAAAGGAGGTCAAGAGAGCTGCCCACACCACAGGTATGAATTCTTCAATGCAGAAGATATCATCCCAAAATCCATCCAGTCGTCTCATATTGGAAATGTTATGAGTTTGTGATACATTTGCATGTACATGTGTATAACTTCTCTTGTGGTAAAAGTTACTAGAATCACCAAAGACAAATGGTGGGGTGTAAGTGGAGCCAGCATAGTGAGGCCACCTTGTTTACTTGTTCTGGTATACGTCTTACATTATACATACAGCCCACGTCCCTTTCAGCGTGTTATTGATCAACTGTTGATGAACAACCACAGCCAACTTCTACTTAGCTTCTAGTGTTGGCAACAGCAAAGGCTACTTTTAGTTAAGGTACGAGTCACTTATTGGCAGCTGCGGGGGCGGGGAGCAGCTTGGGGGATAAGAAGGGGGGGGGGGGCATATCATATTCTCACGATACTCCCAACTGTCATAACTTTAAGTGGTAGATTATACCCCTCCCACCCAAACTGCCATTTTACTCTTGTTGATGAAATAATTGTTACTATTGTAGGCCTATGCCTCTTTTTTATACCAGTATGTAAACTGCAACATTGTCCAATATATTTCTTCTATATTAAATGATGTCCAATTTAAGTTGAGATCCACATTGTTTTCATCAGTGTGTGTATTGGCTAATACTTAAAAAAGTGGCAGGATGTAAGACCCTATAGCTACCTGTACTATGAGATTCACACAGGTGTGGCAGGCAGAGAGTGAACATAGAACAGGTACATGTATACACAGGTAGCATCTAGTCCAGATAAAGTATGTCGCACTAGACTCTGTATTATAGTCACCAGACCTGGCTCTTATCACAAACTGTGGTGTATATCTAATAGTATGTATTTGTGCATCTACATGCCTCCTTTTTTACCATGCATGGTGGCACATAGAACTTGTGTAGGTAGTGTGTATATAAGTTACAGCGTCAACATCAATAGAATCTTTTGTCAGTTAAGCCTAAGGGCTCTCTCTCTATATATATACGTTCATATGAGTACAATTTGCAAATTTATCTTAAGGATAATTTGGTCAATTTCTGTTAAAATAATGCATATTATGCATGTACACCCTTTGCCACTTTTTTTCATTAGTTGTTCTAAACTAGAGGGCTTTGGAACTTTTTTGAAACAAAAACGTTCTTTTGGGGGTTTATTTGCTTCTAACTTCACTATGGGGTATAAGACCGATCCTCAAGGAGACTACATTGCACAGTCCATGTTGGCAGAAACGAGTTATTTTCTTTATTTTTGCACCTCTCCGACCTCTATCTCGCGGCCACATACATTACTGGCACGAAATGGGTGATATCGTTTTATCGCAGAGAATGATATCTTCCTGTCGCTGTTGACTTATACTTTTATATGAATGTTGTCAATCAAATCATGATCACTCTTAATTTATTTTCAGCTCGTTTCCTATTCTCCAGTAAGTGTATATACTTGGTTCCCCCATGATTCCTCATCACTTTCCAGCTTGCTCTCTATCCCAGAATTCCCGAAAATTCCTTGATCGGCAGTTTATCATAAGTTACTATAAATGCCTGCCCCCGTTGTATACCGCAAAATGCATAAAGTATAACACAAAGACAGAAATACCTCAAATGAGATTTTTTATTGCTGTTAAAAACCTGTGCGCGTCACCCCCGGTGAGAACGTGACCGCACCAGGCTCCCTGCTCCACTCAAGTGGAACCAAAGATCAGCTTTTACTTTTGACGCTCTTGTTTCCGGAGCCAGAGCCTCGTGCCAAATTAATAGAACATAAAATACTACTTCAGCAATCGACAATGAATAAATCAGCAGATGGTTGCTAACAAATGACAGCAGATATTCTTGTAGAGATTTCGTCTAAAATAGGACACAAGCGTGGTGGTGTGGCTAGTTGGACTAGTGTGCTACCCTGGCTCCTGCGTCGAGACCCGGGAGGCTTAGTCGCTCAGGGTCTCCTTGTCGAACATGTACTCTCCGAGCCCAGGCCCGACACGGGTCAGGTTGGCGACGTGCTCCGAGATCTCCTTAATGGCCTCAGTCTGTTCGGTCAGGAAGTGAGACTCGATCCAGTCGGCGAACTGAAAGGGGTAAATGTGAACGTTAATTCAGGTATTACATTATCATCTATTTAAAATGCAGTACAGAAAAATTTGATATTTTTAACTTCGAAGCCACCCCTTACTAAAGGTTGGGAATCTGGTTTGTTTTAAGTAATTGTTCCATAGCAAATAAATACGATTTAATGCAGAAACCACAGGCGAAAATGAGCAGGAATCCCTAAACAAGTTGTAAAAGTAGCATCTGTGTTAAAAGACACATTTAGACTGTAGTACCTGGTAGTCGCTGTGCTTGTCGGCGGTGGCGTGCAGGTCCAGGAGGGCCTGGTTCACGTTCTTCTCCAGCTGGAGGGCCGCTTTCATGGCTTCCAGGCCGGTGCCCCACTCGTCACGGTCAGGTTTCTGATGTGTACAGGGGGTGTATAGGGTAAGTAGGGCACAGAGGGAATGTATAAACTAGGTGTGCTATTGTACAATGTTGTAACACCTTTTGTCTGTTCATATTGTTCACTCAGGCCTAATACATATTGTAGGCCCCTATAGTTCATTTACTTGGTAACATCGACAACATTTAGAATGAACCCAGACACAGGTTGGGCTTATATCAGATGAGGCCCAACAATTGAAATAAATTTCCTTTAATAGTAGTCAGTTTTTACAGATTCGAGTGGATCTCTAATTTATTTCATGGGACCAATAAATAATTGCATTTACAACAGCTGCTTGATGATTGTTTTCACAGCTATTTTACACTGGCGCCAGCAAAATATAGGCCCTGGAAAATTAATCCTGTTTTTCCATATCACTGTGCTGTTAATGACTAGACTTTAGAGTTCACATGCTAAACTACTTTATCTTAACATTACATTTGACACTAACCTTGATATCCTGAAGTGCGATGCGGCCTCCGCGCTCGTTCTGGAACTTCATGAACTTCTCAGCGTGTTCGCGCTCCTCGTCCGATGCCTTCTTGAAGTACTTCGAGAAGCCCTTCAGTGCAACGTCATCACGGTCGAAGTAGTATGCCTGCAAAGGAAAGAAAGCAAATTTAGTTTCACATATTTCTATAGGGCCTAGTCGGGACTGGAGCTGGTTGCGGCGGCCTGCACTGATAAGAGCTAATATGCTGGTACAAGTGTGTCCCTGGAAGTGATTGTTACCCAGGGACAAAGTACCAGTTAGGGTGTGTCTTATCAGTGATGATAACCGCACCCAGCGAAATTTTAAATGGCGGACCCGCTGGGTAAGAGCCTACAGCCCTATAGAAATGCGAAAAGTTATAATAGCTTTAGCTTAGGCTGGTTAAACTTTCTAGCCAAGCCCTAGGTAGGCCGGGTTTGGGCCGAGTCAGCTATTGCCAGCTGGAGGCCTTTGTAGATCTGGGGGGGGGGGGGGGCACCTGCTGGGAGGGGGGGGGGGCAATTCGTTGGGCCGAAAACCACGTATCTAGGGTTACGCTTTGACGTTACCAGGCACGGCCGCCATATTGGCCCGGGTACAGTGTTGTCGCCTGTGCTCTCTGCTCTGCGTTATGAAGTCTCAACACTGGCACCCTGCGCCTAGATAATGTCCGATTATGGCCATGATATTGCTTTAAATGCTTAATGGCTTGCACACCATGGCCGGGGGTACCGTAGCCCTCTGCGGTATCAAAATAAAGCCCCCACCTGTCATAAATTTGAAGAAATTAGAGCTTGAACGGCGCCCCCCGTACTGAAGCATCTAAAAGTGTACCCGGCACGGTATGGCGTCCGTGCGTGGTTACGTCAAAACGTAACCCTAGAAACGTGGTTACCGTCCGCACGAAAGATCTATCTTGGCGCCTTGGGGGGCACCTGCGCTAAATCTCAGCGTGGAATCCATGGATTTTCACACATGAACTTACTAGGCCCAGAAGCAGCTGAACCTCCTGTGCAGACTAGCACAGACTAATTATCTAGTAGAGAGCAGATTAAATCAATGCCGGCTCACCAAGAATTTGGTTTACGAACGCATCCTGCGCTCATGGCTCTCAGTCTCACCACACGAGGTCGCCGAACGCACCCGTGTTGCGTGAAGGGTGGGGCAGCCAGTGCAGGGACTGGCCCGCGTTAGCTCGGGTTGGGTAGGGTGACCGCGACTTTACAGCCTCACAGTCCACTTCACAATGATTTATGGCTCTAATAGCAACGTCTAATAGCCCGTTCAGCTAAACCCACGTTCTTTACTTCAGTTGAGGTTTGATTAATGGTATATTATGGATTGAAAAGGTCCAAAAATAATGTCACTGCCCGCAGGAGCCCGACCCACACAACGAAAATGGCCGACATTTCGGAATGTAAACACACGATAAACCATGTCCATATCAGCATCATGTTGACGACGCATATTGCGTACAATGACGCCGTAGACATGAAGTGTTGCTTGAGACACTGATCGAACTGAAAACAGATGAATTAAAGGGATAAACTCACCATCGACTGGTAGACATAGCAGGCATAGAGTTCAAGGTTGATCTGACGATTGACTCCGGCCTCGGACTCCTCGTGGTAGTTTTGACGGGGCATGGTCTGGCGAGACATGTTGAAGCTGATTTTTCAGTTGTTGGCTAACAAACAGAAGAACTTTGGTTTCACTGGATGTGAGACAAGTAGAATTGGATGTAGGCGGTGTGGGGGGATGTCGATTTGCCCGTACGTACACTGACGCAGCAAGACAAAGTCAGACACTGTTCTGCCCACTTTCCGGCCGGTCGCGATATTTATAGAGAACGGCGGCTGTTCCCGCAGTCTGCCTCCCCCCTCCGGAGACGCTGCTCGTGTCACGTGTAGCCGACGGACGCCCAGGATTTGCCGCGTCACGGTTAGTCTCAAACAGCCCTGCGACGGAACGATCTAGGTCTGAAAACCAGCGCCGCGATCTGCTGGGGATGCCCTGCAGATCCCAAACAGCTCAAATAGGGAATCCCGAGTGATGACGTCATAGCGTAGCCAATAGCTGCCGTGCACACATCAGTGGTGGACTGGCTCGATACCTACTACGAGCCAAGTACAGGCTACGTCACGGTGGGTGGGTTACGGTAACGCCGAGGGTATAGGTCATAGCTGTTTCATAAGCACAGAGAACCCCCATAGAAGGTTTTGATAGAACATTGAATGCTATCCGGATACTAGGCCAAAAAAAGGGAGGTGTGCTTCAGGTTACCCGATCCTACCTATCAAAACAGGGCCGACCCTAGAGATTTTTAACCAACTTTGAAAAAAAAAAAAAGTCAAGTAATTTTTGGGCTATTTTCATAGTGGATTTGATAGTCCACGAGTCAACACGGTTGGCGGTGAGTTGGCGCTGAAGTTTATGAGTCAATATTTTACCCTACCTAGCAAAAGAGCTAAGGGCCGGGCTTAGAAATTGTTGCCAATTTTGAAAAAATATTCATATTTAAAGTAATTTTTGGGCGATTTCAGAGTCAATTTGATAGTCCACGAGACGACACTGCTGTTGGCGGGTTGGCGCATTAGTTTGCGAATCAATTTTTGGCTACTTTTCAGGCCAAAGTTTTAAAAAATCTGACCTACCCTACCTAGATTTTCAGACTAGGCCTAGGCCTATGTAACCTGGAACACAACTTCTCCTTTTTTTGGCATAATCATACTGCTCAATGCATCATGGATCATTTACCAGGTCATAGGTAGATGGCATAGAGTAAATGTGGGTAATATCGCGCACCTTGTGATGGTATTATCCAAATGTTCCTCATCACTCTAGTCCACTGTCATTAAGAACAAATTTTATATGCAATTTTTTTTTAAATAATATAAAATTGAAAAAAAATATAGAAAAAAATAAATCCCAATTGCACTCACCTGTATGGTAGGCAAGGGGTTAAAAGTATGGCTAAATGTTTGGGTTATATCGCTATAGTTAGTGTTATATCGCTCACACCATTGTGTTATATCGCTCACCCATTAAAAAAAACAATGCATTAGACCATATGGGCAATTCCGCTCACCCCAATTGCTCTCACACCTGTATGGTCAGAAGCAATATATCCAAATTTACACCAGTGTTAGACAACATACAAAACTACCCTCTGACACTAGGGGCTCTGGATGGGGGGGGGGGGGGGGTCCCCGTGTCGCATGTCCATTTTTAAAAATGGGCTTGTCGCATGTCAATGTCGCATAATAATGCCCATGTCCCATGTCGATTTAAAAACTTGCCCATGTTCCATGTCACTTACTTCTCAAGGGCCCATGTCGAATGCCACTAGGCCTCATGTCGATTGTCGATTCTAAGAAATAGCAATGTCGCCATGTCGAATTTGGTGGTCCACACCCATACACTAGTCCACTCATTTCAATATTTTTTTATGTGTTATTTTCTATTACATAAACATGTGCGCAGACAGCCATACAGACAGACAGACAGCACGACAGACAGACAGATAGATAGATAGATAGATAGATAGATAGATAGATAGATAGATAGATAGATAGATAGATAGATAGATAGATGGATCGATGGATCGATGGATCGATGGATCGATGGATCGATGGATCGATCGATCGATCGATCGATAGATAGATAGATAGATGGATGGATCGATCGATAGATAGATGGATGGATGGATGTTGTCGGACCAGTGAAAGGGGGTGCAGTTTCTTCCTCTGCACCCCTCCCCACAATGAGTGATAGCTCCGGATGTATCTGTGATGCTGTGGGCGCTGATCGCCACGCCCGGTCGCCACGCCTCACTGAACACAACAAACAATCATCACACTCACAGACAGACAAACAAATGTGGACGTACAACTAACAGATACTAAAGTAAAAGTCAACAAAAGGCCCAGTCTCTTTGAAGTTTCATCGCCAATGGTTACACCACTACGATACCACCTATATATCTCTGTGTTTTGTTGTTGTCTGTACTGTTACTGTATACTATATATACAGAAAGAAGAATCAGGGTTACTCAAGGCAAGCTATAGCTCAAACCTCCACAGAACCCATATAATGCAAATAATATGCCCATACCGGTTCTGTGACTGCAGAGGGGTTTTCGGCGACCTGGGCCGTTTTCGGCCGTTTTCCAGGCGACTTTTTGACCTGGGGCAATAATTTAAGCCACCTGGCGACTTTTGAGCAAAATTGATTATAGGATAAAGAGTCTAAAAAAAACGACCTTGCGACCTGAGGGGGGGGGGGGGAGGGGCCCTCTGCACCCCCGGTTCTCGCTCCACTTTGAATTTCGTTGAAGCGCCAGTAGTACTTTGGCATTTAACTCTTTAAGGACGGCATGATACAGTATTGCTTCATGCCCTTGGTCGTCATAATACATAATTGAAACTTTGCAGATTAAGGGAACATCCATTAATTACGTACCCATATTTTTGACAGAAATTGACCCCCACCACATGCAGTTTGAATACAACTATACACTGAAAAAGTAAACTTCTCTCCAGACTTTTCTACACTGCAAAAGGGTTTTAAACATGTTTAGGTCTAAACATGTCTAAGGTCTAAATATATTTTGTGTCATTGAATCCTTCTGCTTAGGAATTAAAGACTTTTATTCTAAACACCTAAACAGTTATATTGAATATGTTTAGATGTTTAGTATTTAGACAGTATGAAAGATTGGTGTTTAGGATGTAAACATGTAGTGCTTAGATCATAGTATATGAAGTCTCTTCAAGACACTATATATGTATAGAAATGAAATAAATTAGGAACCTATTCAAATATCAGTACCTAAGTGACAAGGAAGCGGGTCTTTTAACTGGAGTTGTCAGATAGAAGATCCACTTCAATGGCATGTACCAGCCCAAACCCGACATTTGCCAGCTCCAGGTTCTATTTGTGGGATTGTAACCTGATAAGTTAGACAACATTTGACTTGTTTAGACAGGTTTACTATATCAGTGTACAGTTTGATTCCTTTGCCTGATAATCATTGACATGATACAAGAAGACATTTGTCGTCATGTTGGACCAATGCACTACTGCCCCGGCGAGTAACCCGCCGGTGGTGCATTGGTGCATTCGACCCTTCGAGAATGTCTCAACCTCATTATACATGTATTATTAAAATTCCTCATATGTGCATACACTAATTTGATAACAGAGTAGAAAATTGTGGCAGAAATATTCCTTACTAAATAGGGAACGACGTGACATAATATTGTCTGATAGAGCTCTTCCCTGTGCTTCGTAAGTTTGATTCCTCTCCAATACACCACTTCAGGAAGATGGCATCTAGCTCACAAGAGTGCACGGACAAACATTTAGAGTGAAATTTAATCAAGTCTTTTAGTACTCATCATAACTAAAAGAAGGAAACCTAAAGAAGGAAAGATAAAAGAAAAACGGGGGTTGGGGGGCAGAGCCCCCATGCTATCAACATATTATGCCATCTATTTGGTGGTTATTATTAAGACTTTAAGATTAAGACTTATTAAGGTTTGGTTAAGACTCACTCTTAACGTTTGTCCGTGCACTCTGGTGAGCTCGGCCGGTCGAGCCAATTTAAGGGTATCATGTCAAAGGGGGCGGGGGTATCCCTCTTCAGGGGAGCCCAGGCTGCCTAACAGAGCTTCTAGTTCTAGGCGACTTCCTGGCTGACCTGAGAGAGTCTCCCAAGAGAGTCAAATAGCTCCCTGGCTCACATGAGGACGAGGGCTTCCCTAGAGAAGGGAGTCATTCTCAGGGGCGGCGGAAGGTGGATAAAGTTGGGGGGGCCCAGGTCCCAAAACCTAATGGGTGTAGGTTGGAGGGAGCCTTAAATAGGGGTCTTGGGGCCGTAGGCCCCTGGAAAATTTAGGAATTTTCCTTTAAATTTGGCGCATTCGGAGTGGTTTGATCTTTAGACATTTTTGAGAATTTACACTGGAATTGATGTGTTCTGATGGAGTTTGAGTTTTTCATTTGAGAAAATTTTAGGAATTTTATCATGGGATTAGTGTTTTTCTAGGGGTTTCTGAGTTTGTTTCCCAAAAAGCTGGGGGGGCCAAAACATACTTTGGCCCCCCCCTGTTCCGCCGCCACTGATTCTGGAGGCAATCTGGACTCCTTTTTGACGCTGTGTTTATCTTTAGTATGGTTAATATTAGTATGGCTATGGGCCTCAGCCCAACGCCTCACAACAGGGGTTATGCTGGTTGAGTCCTGATACCCCTCCAGGCCCGGGTTATACCTGTCTGCACATACTATAAGTAACTCTTTGAAGATACGTGCAGTTATAACTGGGCTAATGGAACCACACCAACTGTTTGATCCACCCCACATCAGATGTCCCTCACGTAGACCATCCGTCCCGCACGCCATGTACACTTGGCAGATAGCATCCTCCACCTTCACAAATGCCATACCTGCAGCCACCACGAGATGTCACAGGATGTCTGCTCTATGGCTAATTACAGACAGCATGAGATCTACATCACTGCACCAATTACCGTAGATTGTGCCTATGTACTTTCATTTTCAATGTATACAATTACTATATACATAACCGTCCACTAGGGCGCCGCAGTATGAGCTGTAAAACTACAATACATAACCATAAATTCCACTGGTCAACTGTACATCATCTGTAAGTGTAACAGTGTACATTTACATTTCAAATTCATGGAATTCACTCCTTCTGATTTTTAAAGTAAAGAACAATCCAGGTGTCACTACAAATGGACACAAATCAAAAATGGGGGAATATTCGGACCCCCAACCCCCAATGTTATCAATAATGTGACCCTTAATTCCCCAATCATAATAGCGTGTGAGATGGTTGGGCAGTGGGCTGACTTGCTCAGGGTATATGGCGGTAACTCCTTCAGGCAGGTAAGGTATGAGTCTAGGGCTATAGATACCTACAGATCTTGTACGCCTGTACCATGTAACATGGCATGAGTGAAACAAGCCACTCGAAAACGGGTTTCTCATTCCTGCGCGTGTCATGAAAATCATGCACAAAAATCATGCACAAAAACCACCCCCTTGTCATATTTTCAGCGCTTAGTAATAAGAAATCCCTTTTTGAGTTGCCTAATTTGAATAGTTTTAATGATAAGCTTGTACCACATTCCTATCAAGAATACCCTTGTTAGAATTGCCTAGATTGTACCAGGTTGCCTATTCATGTACTGATTTTAAGGAGTTCTGCCCACTTTCATCTACATGTACACATAACAAGATCAAACTCCAACAGATAAGAAGTATACAGGTATTGAACCACAAGGTACAGGTATTGAACATGAGACATTAAGTGGTCTTGTGATGGAAAAGGGGGGGGGGAGGCAGTTGATTGTAAAGGGTGGGTGCGGATGCTTGATGGAATGGCGCAGTGAGTTCACCATGATGTCATGACTGTGACGCTGGGCTCTGACGTCACTGCATGGTCCCCTCCCCCTTTGTAGCAGGGGTGTGTCGTGTTGAGATAGGGCCCTGTGTGCACAGACCAATCTAGCATCAAGTAGAACCAGTAGAACCACAGATGTAAGAGCAATACTTCACCTGGACCCAGCCATTATAAGCACCTCTGCAGCTATCAATTACTTTGGAAATGCGTTTAAAGCATACCAAATGCATGTTGGATTATATCGCACATTTTTTGTTGTTTGGAGGGTAGAAGTGGGGATTCTCAAAATCAATAAATTATAGGCAGGAGGGGGATTCAACGAATGAAACACTAATAGTTTGAAGCTCACCACTAGATAGTGATGAGACCCATGTAATATACATGCAGAGTACTGCATGACCTGTCCCGTACATACATATAACCTGGCATGGTGACATGACGGAACATTCTGTGTACATATTGTCATACCCCAGTTACAATACTGGCCTCCATGCATACCTGGTATTCACTTAAAGGTGGCTATTCATACAAAAGTAATGGCTATACCATTACAGAAGGTACATATGGGGCTATCTTGTTTGCTGTTACGTCAGGCAATGGTTGTCATACTTAGAGGAATATCAAGAAATGCTTACGTTTGCGATAACTAATATGCACATGTGATGGTGTGCACTCTGTCAACACGTCCTACATATTGACCCAGATCACTATACACAGTCATCACGTAAACAAGCTGCTATACTCCGCAAGTATTAGATATTGGAGAATCAGTGATTACATAAACAACTGTATTAAAGAGAAAATTGAAATTATTATGATATATGGAGCAGCATGGTGTCTCTGAAGACCTGCATGTTCAGACTTTGAGTTATAATTAATAAGCCTAAATGTAGGACTGACTATTTCGTTGCCATCTAGACGGGGTGCAACGGGGATGGGAGGGGGTCCTAATGTCGCCAGGCCTGTCGATTTTAAAGTCACATATACTTTGTCACCATCTTTCTATGTTTCCTGACCCTGGCTCAGGTCACCTGTCGTTTAGACCAAAAAAGAGAAGGTATATCATGTTTAAGACAATCAGGAGTTTTTTTTAAACGTAATACACTTTAAATGTTGAGAGTGCCCGGAATGAGGACTTGGGCCACTGGAATCAGTGGGAACTTGTTCTTCATGACTAAAATTTTGCTAACTTCTGAAAATGGCAACATTAACCTCATTCCAAATAGAAAAAAAATTAAACGTCAATTGGTAGAAGCACCTATGAGGGTTAAGGGGTTAATGATAAAATTACATACATACGGCCAACCGAGGATCTAGGTCAAGGGCACATTGCTATATACATGTATAAATGTCTGATTGATAACTATAGCTACATGCATACAGTATACTATCATAGTGGAGAGATAATGAAGTAACCCAGAGAATTGGGGCGGATCTAGGGGGTCAGGAATCATGACTCTCAAAATAAGAATTATATTCTATCATATATTTTGGCTGTCTCTAATGAAATCAGGCCATTGTTGTCGTCTTTAACCGGGTGCAATCTTTGACCGGGTACAATCTTTGACCGGGTACAATCTTTGAGCTGGTATCAGAAAAAGTGTAATTCTATTAATTTTTTTAATTCTGTGATATGTTAGGGGGCCAAAAAAGAAAATGGCGGTCCTTATATAATTGGCATAACGTTTGTCCGCCCTATATTTGCCTTTTCCTTGCTAGCTGGTCAAAGATTGCATCCAGTCAAAGATTGCACCCGGCCAAAGATTGCACCTGGTCATAGACGAAAACATTGGCCCATGTTCGTGAAACACAGCCTGATGCTTGTCCTACACATTAAGTTTATATTACTCCTCGCTACTTCTCATAGTATGGATGATATTACAAAATCAGGAACTTAATTGCATAAAAACAACTGCTGGGACAATTGTAACAATTGTAACAGAATACTTAATCTACATTATTCATACAACTAAAGCAGCAGAACAATACAGTTATTTTTGAATTCATAAAGTATGTATTCCACAAGATGATTATTGAAGTTTGTCTTACTCGGGATAAAAGACATCACCAAAAATCACAGACTTGAATACCAAGCTATTTACGCGTCTGTGCCAAAAATTAAGCAAAAATTTACCCGGGTATATATGGATCTCGGTCATTTCTCACAGAATAACCCAGAATATATACACACGGTCAAAAAACTGGCGATACAAAGATGTAGAGGTTTTTATTTTCTTCCATGGTATTATCATTAATATAACCCAAACTATTTGTTTTTAATGGGAAACATTATTTGATAGATTGACTCAAGAAACATTTATTGGAGGAGTACTATACAATAATAATTCCGTTGCAGCTAGTTAGGCATTATAGTAATAGCGGGAGACATATCCAATGTTGAGTATCCAACAATTGGCTATCACTGACTTAACTCAGAACAATGGCTAAACATGGCACATCCGGGAACCCAGATTTCATGATACTGGTAACCATCACTATACATTGTAACATGTCTAGATACATTGTTGTTCATGCTGGTCTTTAATATATTTTGTGCTGGGCATTTGTTCACACCAAATAAAGGGACTGAATGGTGACACCCTCAATGTCATCTTCAGTGAACACTCCCCGAGAACAAAATACTCCCTGAATCGGTCTCAGAATCAGATGAGTGTTGGTGAATTACATTATCATTTCCCTCCCCCTAAATGGGGGTGAAGAGGGATTCCCCCTCAGGTCGGAAAGTCGCCGAAATTAAGGGCCCCAGGTCACAAAGTCGTTTTTTAGACCATTTTTGCTATAGACATATTTTTCCAAAAGTCGCCAGGTCGCTTAAAATATTGTACCAGGTCGCCAGGTCTCCTTTGACCCCTCTGGAGCCACCTAAAATGGTCTGCAAAATCCCTATATTAACCCATGTGTTATCCTCAAGCCTTAGGCCCGAGGGTTCACCCCAGACTCCTTCAACAATCTCAAATTCAATGCAAAACTCGAGTAGAGGGTGTACGTCCCACTTGCTGTGCCAGTTATCGTCCAGGCACCCATCAAGATGCCCTTGGCCTAGATCGTCACTGACCCTGGATCACGTGGCAATGTGGTGATCATATTTATATAGAACAGTAGTCACTAATGCCAAAAATAGGTGAGTTTCAGGTTACATAGTCTGAAAATCTAGGTAGGGTAGGCCGGATTCTATTTTTACTTCGGCCTGAAAAGTAGTCAAAAATTGACTCACAAACTTTGGCGCCACTCTTCGACAACAGCGTTGACGCATGGACTATAAAATTGACTCTATAATAGCCCAAAAGTTACTTGAAATATAAATCTTTTTTTCAAAATTGGATAACAATTTCTAGGGTTGGCCCTCTGTTGCTAGGTAGGGTCGGGCAACCTGAAACACACCATTTCTTGGCCTATAATGCTGAACCGGTTCATCAACATCAGTACTACGGCTACAACTTGGAATAACCAGATGGAAATCATGATTATCAAAACAATTGAAGTTCAATGGGAGTTTTAAAACAATATTGATCAAAAGTCAATCAAAACGCATGGTGTGTTTGAACGTCCATTGCATGTTAAATGCTATTGTTACGAGGACATACCTAGCAACCCTAACAAGGTATGTTCTCAATCATATAGGCGTCGTCCTGATACAAAACACAACATGATGTTATGAGCCAATTGTAGATGGACTGTACTCTGCTTTGGCAAGTGCATGGATCATCTACATAGTGTTTTACTGTGAGGATGTTATAGAGAGGTAGAGGCGGGGGCAGAGGATGTTGTATTCTTCTATAGTGATATCTATTTTATAATATGTGCTTGTCTTGAATCCCACGTGCATGTACTGGTGAAATGACTCAGCAATGTATCCACTTATTCATTCAGTAGAATCAAATGTATTGTGCAATCTGGATAAATGTTGAATTCCTATCGGGAGATAACAATTGGTAATGTATGGTAATTATAGTGATTAATTACCGTATTCGGATTAATCACAGTTTTCCAATACTATATTATCAACTAGGTTTATATCATAGTAGCCCCAGCAGCATCCTCTCTCTTCCGTTCGATTAGACTGAATCTACTTGAGATAAGCGTAATCTACAGTCTGCAATCTATAATCTCATATATCCGGATACCCTAATCTTATATGGCATGCACCGATAGGACATTGTATGTTGAAGTCACTAGTCAGAGGATGATCGAGAGAGGGAGTGAATGAGAGATGCTGGTGTATTGTATATTTATATATATATATATATATATATATATATATATATATATATATATATATATATATATATATATATATATATATATATATATATATATCCTTAATCTCTGTCTATGTTTTTCAGCAGCATCACAGTTTGCCTGCCTCTAAAAACTGGGGCTGAACTACGCGAATTTGATACAGAAGGAAAGCTATTAAACACAAATATTATTTAGTTTCCAGCGATATTTAGTAGAAATCAAAGCACAGTTTGTTTATAAACATGAGCTTAGATCGTGTAATGCACCGTCATGTTATTACCGGTATATCACATCTGATCTGCATCAAACTGGTTAGAACGATATTATGGCTTCTTGACACTGAATTGTTGTTTCAGACAAATGTAATGTCTGTGTATAAATACATTTTAGGGAAGATTAAATTGTTGCTGAATTTCTTCCAGGAAATTATAGTGATGAGCGTTTAATTTTTGTACTAAACTAGTAAAGTGAGATCTCTCATGTGAGAAATAATAAATAACAAATACATAGCTCTTCTTAAGTGTGAAAACATTAAACTATGAAGGTTGAATATCTATCAAGAAGTAGACACCAGTTGCCTTTGCCATCACCCATATACATATGTATAGCCTTCGATGCTATCGGCACCCTATTTCTTATACATAGATCGGCCTTTTGAGAATGGTCCAGGAAGCCCCAGCTTATGTCAATGAAAGTGGGCCGACTTAGTATGAGCAAATATACAGCAAATAGAAAAACGCAGTTACGACTATGTTGACACAATGCACTGTGTATCCTATGTCGTAAGGTATATTCGTGCTGCCATACAACGTCTACGGACCCACAGAACATGTTTCAGCCCTTTTTATATTTGTATATTGAATATATAGGCCTATTGGTTTCTTATGATCCTCATAATTTATGAGTTATAGCACTGTATTTTAATGTTATCCTTTACATGTCATATGTTCCATAGTTGCATGTATATAGTAGGCCTTCAGTTCCTAACATATATGCGCCCAATAACCATCATGCAAGATAACGGAGAGGTATACCTTACATTGACAGAGGGATACCGGATTGATTGGGACATAGCCTAGTGATAATGTTATCACAGTTCACCGGTGATACCCAACGTATCTCCTGCTGATTAAGTTGAGGTACACTGTAAATAGTTAGTGTAGATGCACAGTAGAATCTACTGTAGATCTACAGTAGAATCTACTGTAGAATGGATTTTCAGTACACTTAAAAAAATGATAACCAACTTTTAACAGTGTACACAAAACCTTAAAATGGGAACTGGTCAACATTGCCACTGCCACCAGAAAAATCTGTATGACTGAAGAAAAAGCTGTTGGAGGCGGGCAAAAGCAGAGTTATTCAATTTCCTTTATTTTTACTTTTCTCTTTTAATACGTTGAATCATTGTTCCTCCTGTACATGTTTACTGTTAGACTTTGTCATCATTCAGCTCAGTAACAGTATACTCACTCATGGCGCCCCTGTTTTTGTGTGCAGATTCCCGTGGTCAGAGTCCAGGACATGTGTACCTTTAGATAACATACCAGTACTAGGTTGGAGGGTCTGAATGGGAGGTCCCGATTGTCCCTGTCGATTTTAAGAAATGGCTATGTCACCCCTTCGATTTTAAGAAATGACCATGCCACCTTGTCGATTTTAAAGGCGCACTGAGTCAGTGACCTAACACTGACGAGTTTTGTACGCAAATGACATCATGGGTTCAGTGCTCGTTTAAGAAAATGCTATGTCCCATGTCACTATCAGGATTCTCTTATATTCCTCATGTCGCATGTCACTAAGCCAAAAAAGGCCCATTTAGTGGTCCACAGCCATAGGATGGAGTTGTTGTGCACTGGTACTCTGGCTGAATATGTTACATGTTCCCAATATGAAACAGTTGTATGGAGGTTAAGAATCCGCTAAATATAGTATCTAACCATTACAATGTTAGAAATACACGTATCAGTGATCAAAGCCTTATTGCTAGTATTTACAGCATTCAATTGAGTTTAAAATACAATAATGCTCTTTGTACCTCCAACTTTGTAAATAAGTATTGGAACATAATTTTCCAGGTTTGAAATCAGGCAGTACAACCAATAGATATTACATATGCGGGGTGTATTTTAATGTAGTATATATTGTATGAGTCAGTCTTGTATGGTACGACCCCATATTTAATAAAGTCTTCAAAATGACCAGCCTTAGTCCATCAACTCGGCATGGCGAATTATTTCAAAATTCTCCCTCAAATGACGACTCTTATACATGTCCGTGGTTTTACCTTCACAGTAGGGATTTTGTGCAAAAATTATCCCTACCGGCCACACCCATTTATACACTAATTAAACAATGTGCTCTGAGAGGGGACCCACACCATATGGGTACCTATACGTTGCTGCACATTTGACTGTGCTATTACATTCATACAAGTTTGGCTTTGGCAAGCTGGCATGTATACATACGGTAACCAGCAAGGGTTACATGTCCTTAAATCTCACCTCAGATTGGCTGTGTCAACAAAACAGTTTATATAGTATCACTATAATCATAGGGGGTTCACGACTTGAGTAATGAAATAGTAATAAAATGAACAGAGTCGCATTTGGTAAGCATTTTAGCTGATATAACCAGCAGAAATAATGTCCTATTGTATAACACACTATCATATTGTGAGGAAAATGTAGTGCTAGTATACCGACACGATGTTCATATTGTATTCATTTTTTTTTGAATAAGTTTATTGACCATAAATCATGTAAAGGTATAGCACGTTCTGCCAATACGGTCACGGGAAAAAAAACAACAATCTATGTACGTTCAATATGTGCAAGTTTTCCTTTTGTGTTGATTACTCATTGTCCTAGGCCTACTATGTTACTTCTCTCAGGTGCAACAATAGCAGGTCCGACTCATGTTATTGAGTGTTGATGTACAGAAAGAACACAAATTTAATTTTTGTATATGGCGCCAATGTTGCGCGGCAACATTGGGATATATTTCCCAGGTAGGGTAAGTGTATTCCCTAGTTCCCCACCTGCCCACCTTTCGTGGAGAAGATATAATAGTATATGGAACCAATCAGTAGGCCTATGCTTGTAGTATGGAAGTTTGAGATGTGGCTCTGCATGGTCGGCTATAGCGGTTATAGTGACATCTGGTGCTATCATCTAGAGATTCACGAGGTCAATATTGCATTTAATCCAGTATCCACTTGCTCGCAATCATGGAGATCTGCATTTCCCCCAACAACCTTGGACGATTTATAAGACCAGTTTATGGTGAAATAAGGAAGGACCTGGACTATTCTGCATACCTAAAAACTAGTAAAAGAGAGCCAATTGTCTTAAAGCCCCAGCGCTCCTATATATAGGGCTGAGTACCTGTCCCGGCTCCACTCCAACTGCCGCTGGAGGGGTACCGAGACCTGCGCCTTTAAACCTGCAGATCTTACTGCACGTCCAGTAGCAGTTAGAGTGCAGTCAGGACAGGTACTCAGCCCTATATATAGAGGCGCTGGGCCTTTAATGACCCAATCATAAGTATTATATTGTTATGGTCTAGGAACAGATGAGAGCATCCTCTGGTTGCTTCCATTTTTTAACATGATAAAACAACATATTGGATGAGATCACAAAACTAAAAACAACCAAAAGCATTCATAAATTCATAGGGTTTTGATATATTCTATTTTATCTCTAATTGGCAACTTCTCTTAGCTGCAGTCACTGATTATAGGGATGGCTGGAGAGGCCTTTCTCTCGACTGCATTTCTGGGCGATAACCTAAAAGTAACAGATACAGCTGCACCAAAATACTTTACTGCTGTTTGCACTTTTCACAGGGGCTCACCTAGCGGATTCAAAACAAAGCATGGGTACCCCCCCCCTTGGGTTAGATATTCTAAGAAGCACTCAGTCAAGGGATATCGGTATGAGAATTAAGTCATGAAGTAAACCTGTAGATCAATGGTGTTTCTTTTGCGATTTTTAATCCGCTTTGTTTAGTATACAGATAAATACTGTATCATGCTTAGTTGAATAATTGATTAATGATTACATCACCTATTAAAGTGATACACTCTCCCAAATGCTATTGACCGTTCGGAAAATGTGATGTAAATTGCAGAAAGAGGTTTCTTCATACCAATCATTTAATATGCATACAAAAATGAGTATGGTAATATCATAATTATGATTATATCAAAATGGTCGGGATAATCATTAGGTATGCAGTCCTCATATAAGTATTGCTGAAACTCAGCTGATATCAGTGTATATAATAAACATGACCCTGATCAAAGGGGGTTATAGACCCACATGATTTTTACTGGTTCATTGGGCATTACCATTAGACATCCATTCCTTAAAGCTTTTGCAATGGTATACCATTGTACAGCCATTTATGCGAATTGTTCAAGTGTCCTCATGCAAATGCCCCATCCTTCACAGGCTTGGTGTCTTCCTGTGAGGTGTAGAAGGGGTTGGAGAAGCCAGACACCATGTCCTTAGCTTTAGTAACAGGGTTGATGTTGTTTTTAAACAGGAAGAAGCCTAGAGCTCCCAGCAGGGCCACACCAATAAGGGTACCAATTACGATACCCGCTACTGCACCGCCAGAGGGACCTGCAAATGTATTTTAATGTGAAATATTAAAAGTCTCTTTAATTGATCGTTCAGAGCCATTTTCTCACATACTGTTTAAATTTGATTGAAATATTCTTTTTGGACAAATAATTTTATCTCCTCTGAAGATACACTGAAATACCCCAATTTGGAGTGGAATCTATGCTGCTAAGGCCAAAAAAAAAGTGTGTTTCAGGTTACCCGACCCTACCTGGCAAAACAGAGCCGAACCCAGAAATTTTTATTCAATCTTCAAAAGAAGAAAAAGAAAACAATTTGATAGTCTGAGTCGACGCTGAAGTTTGCACATCAATTTTTGGCTCCTTTTCAGGCCAAAGTAAAAAAGAAAAAATCCGCCCTACCCTACTTAGATTTTCAGACTATGTAACCTGAAACACCTTTTTTTGGCCTTATTATCCCCTGTGGAAGGAGATTGTATCTATGTTAAATGAATATATATATATATGTATATATATGTATATATATATATATGTGTATGTATGTAAATGTATATATATATATAATAACTATATGTATATATATATATATATATATATATATATATATATATATATATATATATATATATATATATACATAAATATAATATAATGACTGACCAGAACCAGGCTGCCCTTCATCAGGCCCATCAGTAGGTGGATTTGATGGATCAGGTACTGAAACAAAATGACTCATTGTCTCACATGTCTTGAAGATTTTAAGTTGAACGAACACAAGGTTATATGTTTCTATAGAGTCCTGTGACAAGTGTGTGAAAAAGTGTATGAGAAGTATATGTTTCAGCAGAATGAGCTTCTTCAATTGGTTTACAGATTATTTAACCCTACATTGCTAAATTGTGTTTTGATGCACATATGTATTAAGATCGGCATGGTGCATGGATGCAACCCTGCATGGCAAGAAGACTCACCAGGGTTTGCCAGGGCTGCATTCATGCATCATGATAATAATGCATCAATGCACCATGTGGCTCTTAGAAAAAGATCAACATGTTTAAAGATTAGTGAATTGATTTGGTAGCATCTGTAGCAACAATATGTACTTTCAAACAATTTCAGTCTGTTGCTTTCTACTAAATTTGCACACTTTCTTATTAAAAAAGCTTGTGCACTAGTCTTACATTTCTCCATCTTGCAGGCAAACCCTTTATACTCGTTACAATCTGCATCCTCCCATCTGGCAGTCAGTGCATACTGGAAGCCACAGTTGGTGCTGCCATCATTTTTTCCACTTGGCTCTCCCTTGTCCCAGTTTGTGTAGTTTGTGGACTCTCCATCCACCCACTTGTATTCAGCACCTACGGATTGGAATATTTAGAAAAGAAACAATTACTTGATCAGGTAAACTGTAGGATAGTAAATATCATCACCTGGCCATTGACAAAGGGCTTTTTTACTATTGACCTGGGTATGCTATATATATATACATATATATTGTTAGTTGAACACTAGAAGAAGTTAACTGTAGAGGAGGAATTCTAATGACTTGGTATTTACTATTGCAATATTACTTTATTATTTCGGACACATGTTTGCAGCAACATACATGGGTGAATTCAGTATGGATTGATCAATTTCATGTGTATAAGATAATTAAACAACCTCTTACCCTTTTTCTTCTTGGTCAGACCAATCCAAAACTGTAAATTCTCCCCAATAGTGTCCTCCCGTAGCACCATCTCAGTGTTGACAAAGATGTCCTCAGCGACGTTCTTAATGGAGACCAGGTCTGCACCACCTGAGGGGTCCTGGTTTTTACAAAACAAGCGGGCGTCTATCCACTCCAGGTGCAGGTTGGGCTCAAACAGGTAGCAATGGTTGCTGATGTTTGTCCACTTAGGGGGGCAGATACCAGGACCATCAGGAGGTAGACTAGGGTATACCACTGTAAGGTAGATATGTAGAGTAAATAGTATAACATACAATCAAGTGTGTATTATTTACAGGGAAGCGTAAGATTACCGTGTCCTTGTATCCAAAATTCCCTTGTTCAACCTCCATACCTCCATACCTCCATACCTCCTCTCCACATAACCACATTTTGCCATGATGAAAAAATATAGGAAGCATTGGTCAACAAAGAGCATACTGACATCCACACTTATTGGAAGATGCAATGCGAAGCAACGGTAATTCACTGCCCACCACTAAATCTATTCTGCCTCACCCCTTCAGAAGCCTGCCATAGCTAGCAATATGTATCTAGAGTACCAAAATGATATAGGCTCTATAGTTTGATCCTACATATCATATGCTACATACCTTTAGGAGCCTTGCAGACAAACCCTTGACGTGTATCACATTTCTGGTCATGCCACATCTCGTGATAGTTTTTGTGGAATCCCACACAGTCCTCTCCGAGATAATCTCCATTGGGTTCGAGTGGGGCCCAGTGCTCGTACTGCACAGCACTCAGGTCATTCCAGGCAAAACCCCTAGCTGATGGTAGAAACAATATTGTAGAGCATAACTACACATTCAGATTGGGTACCAGTGTAGGATCTAAGGTCTATGGTGCCCTCTGTATCAGTGTATGTGGAGAATGCAACCATTACAGTGCTTTGGGAGTGGGCAGTGCAATAGCAACTATGACATGTTGACTGGACATTATGGACCTTTAGATTAAGTATACTTACTCACACTATACGCTAACGGTGGACACATCATTTATGGAACATACAGGTAAAATGGTGGCCAATGAGGGGGGAAGGATGAAAAAGAGAACTGGCTGATTGAAGCTGCAGGTATACATGTATTGTATGGTTTCATTTGGTGTTACATATTTACTGCAAAATTTTACGTATGAGATTCATTTATTATACATCCCTCATGTTATGCAGCTTCCACTGTAAGTACTGTAAACATACTTTATTTCTCACAGATTTTCGTGATTTCTGCGGAAATGAATATACACGAAAACAAGTACGGAGCAAATATTTATCCAGTATGGTTATAAAACTACCATATCCCACAATGCGAGAATTTAAATATGCACGAAATTGTACATCATGGACAAATTGTGAAAATATATATGCGCAAAAATATCTACGTTTACAGTAGGTCCCCTACTATTACATGATATGTTATAAACAAGCCGAGTGCATCATCACACTGTATTACACTAATTAGTTAACTATAATCATAACATCAGCGTATTTATAAAATAAGTAATGGAGACCCACTGTCAGACCGCCTGAACATCCCTATCCACACGTGACTGGAGAGAACGCCAGTTGCCGTTAACTTCTCGTATATCCAGTGATTCTCCTCCACACTGTGGATTGAAGCTAAGTTTGCCAATACACTGTCTTCCTTACACTGCAATGTACGAATAGAGTCAATGCGCTAGTATCTACACTATGACTGCAAATTATCTTCAGTTCATTCAGTAGTGTCAAATTGTTTTATGGGGTAGATGACATTTTTCTATAACAATTCCTTAAATTACATTGTATGCCTATTCATTCTTAGAATTCACCCTGTAATATATCTAACGGTTTAGAAATGCATTAGACATGCTTAGGAAGTGGCCATTTCGGAAAAATGTTACAGGTGGGCAATATGCCTATTATCTGTGGTAAGTCTATGAATTATTTATGACAAGTAGGTTACATGATATTGAGCTTAATCTAGGCGGGATGTATCCTGTCCAGGTAAACCTTGGCATGACCTTCTAATGGTTCAATTCTTATTCCATCATCATATATGATAAAAGGGGCATGTTACTAAGTATCAACAGGAGTGGAGAACTCACCTTCAGAGAAGCGCCTGACCATGTATCTTTGGTGACCTGGTGAAACTTATAACAGTACGACCCATGTTCCACCCATTTCTGTGATGGACACCTGCCCTGACTCGGGGGTGGAGCTGTCACTGGAGGCTCTATATATAACACAAAATAATTGCAGAGTGCATCAGAAGTATGTTCACCAAACCTGATTTTAAGCAAAAGAAGACAAAGACATGTTCTCCTTGAAGGGGGAAGACAATTAAAGTATCAATTAAAATCTCATAACTAGGTTCAGTGAAAGACCTGTCTAAACGAACTGACCTTCCTCACTGAACCTTTTAAACATTTATCTTCTTGTCAAACAACTTTCCAATTATTTATGTTATGTTTTAATTTTCTGTACAAATTTCTGGAGGTATTTGAAACAGTCTGGAGGGAGAACAGGTTAGGCCTATATTGTACATCATGATGCATGGAGAACCTACCGTCAGTGGTCTTGCAGACAAAGCCATTCTGTGCTGTACACACTGTATCCTCCCAGGTGCCGTCTCCAGGCCTCAGCCGGACACAGCCACCATTATCACCACGACTGGGCTCATCATCCCCCCATAGGGTGTACAACACTGCCCAGTTATCCATCCACTTGTACTCTCCTTTTCCCTGTGAGTTAGATCAACACACAGTTTGGTTTACATTTGATTTTGGGAGACAATGAACTACTATACTCAATAAACCATATTCCCGTTTGAATAAAATCAATCCTAGTTTGAGCCTTAGTGTGATTTGTGATACTAAGGGGTGAGGTAGTTCATTCACAATCCAAAATTTCCGTTCATTAATATGCTAAGGTTGGATACTATCGGAAGTTTAAATTCTCAAACAAGGACAAGGCAATAGAAACATACATCTTGGTCCCTGAGGCCTATCCAGAGTGGCATCTTCAAGTTGCTATCCTTGCTTGCGAGTGACTGGATGTATCCATTTTCAGCACCAGAGTGGATAGAAACCAGATCAGCCCCTTCATTCGTACACCTGTCAGTCATAAATATGTGTTAAGACTATAATGTAATGATCACACTCACACACTTCATTTTACACATAAGACTATCAAGTGCAAGGTTTACTACTTTGTCTTAGGTGCGAGGCTCTAATGCATGAGACAGTTCTTTCTTACTATACCAAAAAAAAAAATTGACCACGTTTGAAAATTACTCACAATTTCAGCCTTTTTTATGAATCAAAAATCTCCCGAATTCTAGACAATACCTACTTGTTGTTAGCTGCTTGCCAGGTAAGCATGTCTGTGTAGAGCTTGTAGCAGCCTTTCCAGTAAGGTGTGTAGCCAGACCTACAGGTGTTGGGGGTGGTCACAGGAGCTGTGGAGATCCAACTGTTAGGGTCTGAAGTAAAAGATGGATACTTGGACTTGAAAATGGAACCATTATGGAAATGTTGTGTGAGATTAAGCAGATGTGGAAGTTTATAGTTATAGTATAGAAACATATTTCATAGTGAAATGAAATACATATATAACATTATATAATACCCACACTGCCCGGAAGTACATTGAAGGAACCTATATTCTTCTCAGATTGCACTTGATAATGTAAAATAGATATTCTCATATTCAGAAATTGAAAAGGAACTCTCACTTTTGAATGTTTGGCAGATGAAGCCTTGTTTCTTTTCACACTCTTGATTTCCCCAAGACCCAAGTGGAATAGAGAAAGGCCGGACCGCCGCACACAATGCCTGCAATACAAATAGTGGATATTGATATCCAAAGTTTTGTATCCAAATGTGAATAAATCTCTCAAATAATACTTTGATATGCAATGAGTACACCGGTGAGGGAGATCATTAACAATTGGCTTGAATGAAAGACTAAATCTACTTCACCATAAATACGTTGAGTGACAGGTGATCTGACAAATGTGATGAATGTGACCAATTCTCCTATTGGTAATCAGATGGCCTCTTGTATTTACTATTTTCCATGACACTCAATGGTGACTGTAAGATGATACATACAACGATGGGCAGAGATGTAGTAAGACAGTATTGACAAAAGGACAATGACACCTACTGTTCGTGAGATTGGTTCTTCCAGTCCCCAGTTGGTATACTCAAATTGAGAGTTGTCAGACCAGAGCCACTCTGCGTTCCCGGCCCCCGTCCTGTAGAGACCCACCCACAGTGGCAGGCTGGACTTTTGTAGGGCACTGTTGATAACCGCTGCAAGATCAAGACCACCGTAAAACCTCGCGTATAAGCCTAACTCTCGTATTAGCCGCACCCCGACTTTGGACAGATCCTATAAGCCGAATCAGCGATCTGATTATGGTGGCTTTAGTACTGTACCATAGTAGTAAAAACTCGCGTATAAGCCGCACCCTGACCATGGGCCGATCCTATAAGCCGCACTGCCGATCTGATTCGCGTATAAGCCGCGGCTTATACGCGAGGTTTTACGGCACTTATTTATAGACATTATTTCCATATTAGATAAGATTATTATAATAATACTCTTATACAATTATCTTTATTAAAAAGATGACAACATATTGTCTTCAATTGCTTTAATCAGGACAGGACAGTGATAATGTATACAGCATCAGTTTTCATAAAGTTCATACAGTGAAATCTTCTCATAAAGAGGGCCTTATGAGCAATGTTCCTTATAACCAATACTAAATATAGAGAGAATGGGCAATTTTTGCGGTGGAAACAAGATGTCACTGTAGTAATTTTTACACTCTCCCACTTCTACACTTAGAAGTCACTGAATGACACATGGTTCACTGACACTTGTCCTCAAAGACTCACCTTGTTCATAAGGATTGGAGATGGTGGCAATATCCTGGCAGTAATTAGAGCCGGTACGACAGTAGTTAACAGCCTCTGCCCAGCTATGTCCATTTTCATTATTTCTGGCGTGCACACGGAAGCATTTGTCACCTTAAAGGAATATTGTGTGGGTGTGAATCTTCATGTAGATAAGTATAAGAAGGAAAGTGGGCAAGTGTTAGGTATGGTGCCAAACAGGGAAATTGGGCTACCAAGTATAGTACTGTAAACCCTCACGTATAAGGCTGTGTCTCATGAGATCGGGTCATTGTTGTTGTCTATGACTGGGTGCAGTCTAGGACTGGGTGCAATCTATGACCGGCTGCAATCTATGACAGGCTCGGAAAGAAAACCGGTTTATTTAGGGCAGATGAAGATATAAATAGTGGAAAATGTTAATGGGTGTTTTAAGACTTTATATCACTCATTTTATTTCAATTTATATCTACATCTGCCCTAAATAAACCGTTTTCTTTCATAGATTGCAGCCAGTCATAGATTGCAGCCAGTCATAGATTGCACCCGGTCATAGACGAAAACATTAGCCCATGCTCGTGAGACACAGCCATAAGCCTCATTCATAAGCCACACCCTGATTTTTGGCCAATCCTATAATGATCTGATTATGGTGACTTTTGTACTGTACTATAGTAGCAAAATCTCGCATACAACTCTGTGCCATTCTTATAAGCCGCACTTGCGATCTGACTTGTGTACTAGCCATGGCCTATACATGAGATTTTACGGTAAAGGAAAATTAGGTGTCATTATATGAGTATGTGCAGTATACACTTACCAGCGTCAATGTAGCCGCGGGGGCAGAAGCCTCCTCCTGTTACAGGTGCTGGGGTGGTCTTTATACCAGTGTCACCAGGTTTCCTCTTACACACAAAGCCATTGTTCAGGCTGTCACAGTGAGCATTCCTCCATTCTCCTGAAATTCAGCATGAGAAAGAATGCTTTACATAAGCCTAAACACTTTATTACAATGTATTAATTGTTTATTATGTATTGGTGTATTCCTTCCTTTGTAAAGTTGCATCTAGTCCTCATCTAGTACATGGCCTGGGTAAAATACAAGTATTTCGTTTTTGCAAAACTCAATAAATGAGTTATAATTCCACTGGATGCAAGTTTACAACCATTAATTTTGTTCTTATTAGGCAAAGCTGTCAGATGCAATCTACTTAGGGCAGGACCCCTATTTTATATGTGTAGTATATACATATGACAAATTTGGTTGCAAAATTCAATCAGCATACAAATACAAAATTGGGGAAAAGAAATCATGAAAAATAGTCCTCATCTAGTACATGGCCTGGGTAAAATACAAGTATTTCGTTTTTGCAAAACTCAATAAATTCACCTCAACAAACATTGTTATTGTTGTTTGAAAATGGAATCAAGGATTTAAAAAATCTACTTTCATTAATAATAAAATAGATTTATTGCCTTTTGCAACAAAATATATACATATATTAATGCCTCTTTACCGGTGTCATCATCAGTGTATATAGTACCACAGTGGTGCCTGTAGATGGTGTCCTCTGTAGGGTAGCCGGTCTTCCAGTTGTCATAGCTGCCGTCAGTCCCATCAGACCACCTGTAAATACAGAGCATACATACAGACACAACTATATTGGGTGATATCACACATTTACCATCACCTTATGACATAGAGGCTAGTTTGTTTAGGTTATGAAAGATTAAGTGGGTTACCAGTGATACTCTAGTTTTTAGATTGACAAAACCTGCATTATGTTTTAAGGTAAAAAAAAAAGGTGCGTTTCAGGTTACCCGACCCTACCTAGCAAAACAGGGCCGACCCTAAAAAATTTTATCCAATTTTGAAAAAAAAAGTATATCTTAAGTAATTTAGGGGCTATAACAGAGTCAATTTGATGGTTGACGAGTCAACGCCAGTGTTGGCGAGTCAGCGCTGAAGTTTGCGAGTCAATTTTTAGGTACTTTTCAGGCTATGGGATCAATCTGTCTTTATAAAACAATTTTGGGGCTATTTCAGAGTCAATTTGATAGTCTACGAGTCAACGACGTTGTCGACGAGTCAGCGCTGAAGTTTGCGAGTCAGTTTTTGGGTACTTTTCAGGCCAAAGTAAAAAAAAGAAAAAAATTTAAAAAAAAAAGAAAGAAATCCGACCTACCCTTCCTAGATTTTCAGACTATGTCACCTGAAACACACCTTTTTTTTTTAAATACTACTTTAAAATGTATTATGCACCCATTATTACTTGATTATAACCACTAGGTTCTCAATCCATGAAATACATGTTTATTTTCTCTTGATGTTTTCAACAGTCAGAGGGTATACTAATTCTGCACACAGAAATTCTGATTTCTACATAACATCACTTCTGTAGATCACTATGCAAGAAACTGTGCTCTTCTTTAGCCCACACTTCTATGTCTATAGTTGTTGTTATAAGTTGATTGATCGAAAGGTATATAACTGAACAGTTTCTTAACAATGATACCTCATCTCATTGTATATAAATAAGGTAGGCAATGAGCAGTGTATTTACAAAAATTATATTAAGCATACTGTCAATCAAAGGCTACCTTGATCTTGCGCAGCCAGTCACTAAATCGTCATATGCACATTTAGTGTACTCGCTGAGGCCAAAAAAAAGAAGTTGTGTTCAGGTAACCCGACCGATCCTATCATTTTGGCCCGACCCTAATCTTTTTAGATTTTTTTTTTAGACTTTTCCTGATTTAGGTTATCACCAAAGGGGATAGGATGTACCTAATGAACTTCAGGTATCCTAATTGTCATCCTTTGAAAGATAAGAAAGGAGGACATCCGTTGTATGACAAAAACAGAACTGATAATGGCCTAATTAGACAGATATTGGTTCTACACTATCAAATAACCACTCTATAAAGTGTAATTCTCCCATACAACTCATCTCAAGACCCTAAAAAAATCCTAAAAAAAAGGGAAATATAATAAGCAATAACATTATGCTGCATGTACTTTGGTCTCTTAAAGGGAATTATTCACACATTCATATAAACTATACAAATATTGATCTATAATATTAGTACTCTTGTGTGTTAAATTTCAATATTATGTCAGGGTAATACATACGTCCATTTTGTCTGGTCGCCCTGAACTCTGTTTAGTCCAATCCAAAGGTCAGCTTTGAAGCCCATCAGTTCAAGCTGCAATGCCAAGTCCAGGTTTTAATCTTGACATTATATTAGGTTAAACGGATTATTGCTACTCAAGTTTCTCGCAGGATTATTTTCTTACATCAAGTTCCTTTAGTGACAAATTCCATATTGAGGTGGAGGTCTTGAGCGCATGTAATTCCCAGGAAAGCGCAACCATTATACTGTTTAAGACCATTCATTGATGAGTTGAGATATTGTAGGTGATCTCTCTGGGTATGTAAATTAGTTGTTTTGCTTGTAATTATGATAAACCCCATATACAGGCGGCGGCCATTCCCCCCCTGGGGTTCATTGGTCCTTCATAATGAAACAGCCTTGATTGTACATAATGATGACATACAAGTTAAAGGGACTTACAAGTTCATAGATGTTGTTGGTTTCAGCATCTGATGTGATGCTGGCCAGTTCTCCCCCGTTCTCGTTACACCAGTCACGGGCTCGGAACCAGTTCAGGGACTCATCTCCAGACCCAGCATTGATAAAGTACTCCCAGTCTCCCTTCTGCTCCCATCCACTAACTGTTAGAGACAGGTTGGAAATCGTTAAAGGTGTGCACGGGTCTCATTGGTTACCTAGTATAATTAGCAATAAATCAGGATTAAGCATATCAATACACATAAAAATTATCATCTCAAATCCTTTGTGGTACCAAGGCAGTCTTTATTGGTAGGTAGATCGTCATCTCAACTGGTAGAAAAATGGCTCGGGGGGGGGGGGGGGGGGACAATAACGAGTAGATCCCCTCTATAAGGCTAAGTAAAGTCCTATAGCCCGTCCCCCAAATAAAGATATGCTGCCTACACCTCTGCACCGGTGATCTGTCTCTACCCAGGACGCTCTACCAGCCAATAGTACCTCCAAATTTTGCTATGTTAATAGCCTACCTAATATTATAGAACATTGTAAAATAATTATGTATGCCGACGATGTGTTTTTTTACATAACTTTGTCTAACTTCCATATCGCTGAGAGCAAGCTTCAACAGGATGCTACAAGTGTTCACAGCTGGTTCTGCAAAAGTGGGCTTCATACAGGCAAGACCAAAATTGAGGTCTTTAACCCACCCATCCAAAGTTCCTTGATTTTCTGAAGTTCAAGGTCAATTCCGGTGACCTTGACCTTACTTTGTATTGATGTCCTCTATATATGTGAATCAGAAAATGTGAGAAATGGCCATTTTCCAACTCCTGACAGGAGTTGAAACATGATCATATGCACTTTTTCAGTGATTTTCTGAAGTTCAAGGTCAATTCCGGTGACCTTGACCTTGGGCAAGGTCATTTTTTATATTTCTTGTGTAAAGTCCAATTAAGCATGTGTCACATACCCAAATTTCATAAATGTAGCTTGAAAGGTTTGGAAAATATGGAAGAATTTGTGTTTCTGTAGAAATTCATGAAAAATCCAAGATGGCCGCCAAGATGGCCGCCAATAGACCTGATGGGACACTATTTGACCTTGGGAACAAAAAAATTTGGTAACTAGGGATATTAAGGATTCCAAAAATGTAGGTTAAAAAAATATAGTCTTCGGGTGCATGGGAACCCCCTCTTCCTACTATACTAATATCAATACACATAAAAATCATCATCTCAAATCCTTTGTGGTACCAAGGCAGTCTTTATTGGTAGGTAGATCGTCATCTCAACTGGTAGAGCCATAACAGCCACACTACACAGCATACTACCCTACACAATAGAAATGGGTTGCGGGGGGGGGGGGGGGGTCAATAACGAGTAGATCCCCTCTATAAGGCTAAGTAAAATCCTATAGCCCCTCCCCCAAATAAAGATATGCTCCCTACACCTTTGCACCAGTGATTTGTCTCTATCCAGGACGCTCTACCAGCCAATAGTACCTCCGAATCGTTTTCATAGATTTGATGGGGTTGAAAGAGCCTGGAAGTATGAGATCACAAATCGCTTCACTATAGAAACTTCTGCATCACACATAAAATAAATGAACAAATATATATGCAGTGAAGAGGCAGATTTTTTATACTCACTTGATTCAACCTTGCAAACATAGTCATCATAATATTGTCCACAACCAAAGTTGTTCCAGTTATTCGTGTAAACTCTGACCTGTGCACATGGCCTTGTATTGCCATCTTTAGGAAAACTCCGCTCCCAGTTCCTGTAGGTGCCATCATTTCCATCCACCCAGGAAAAGGAGCTACCATCACCTTCAACATGCAAACACAGCAAATATACTATTTACAAACAAAGTATCAAAATCAACTATAGCCCTACATTTGGCCTCATTGCAGTGTTTATAGAACTAGCAAATCGTCACCAGGTGGTCACCATAGCCCCATCTAGTGGCTTTCTCCTCAACAATGCTGAATAATGGGGCACTTGATGGGGGGGGGGGTCTCCATGTCGCATTAAAATTCTAAGAAATACCCATGTCACATCTCTAAGGAAAGGAAACACTCGTGTCACTATAGTGTCACTACACTAAGAGATATCATTTGATTATTCATATGTATTAATTTTATTGAACGCTTTTGTTCGTATGGTCTATGTGGTCTTTTTAACATACATAATTATGTACTACTTGATAACATCAGCTACAGTAAACATGCCGACATATGAAACAGGGCAGGCCCATCAGAGCCATCCAGTAATTACAATGGGTCTAGGATTTACACCATGATGGCACCTGGCCAAAGATGGCACCCGGTCAAAGACTTTCACATTGGCTAAATCTTGTGAGACACAGCCATAGATACATCACAGATCCACAATTTCTACTAAGAATCTGTCTGATAATATATTATGTGGTTTTACTGATTTATTTCCGAGAAACAGAAAGAATGAGGAAAATATATAAACCATTATGTTAGCCATCCCAGCACAGATTCTATAGTATTTCAGGAACCATCTGAGGCCTGAATCTGTTTTTAATTTGGGGGAATAGGTACTTTCAGCTGTAAGAAATGAATAAGGAGGAAGGTGACTGGGGCTATAGGAGCTACTAAAACGTGTCATAAAATCCATAAATATGTGTTCTTTTTCAGATGTCCACAGACGTTGCCTCCGACTAAATCAAATCAACAAGTACTTCCATTGAACATTAACTGGTGTGTACTTTGTGCTATTCTATGAAATGTACCATTCAAAAAGGTGTTATTGTAATGTGATGTACATATGCAACAGGTCATATCCATTCATTCATCATCCCCCCCCCCCCCCCACCCCCAGTAATATCATCAAGGAATTATTAAATTATTTTGTTATAACAAAGCCAAAAGGAGAATTTTTTTTCTAGCAACCTCTTTAGGCGAACGACAAAAATTTCCAAAACTACGGTTTTTCATGTGTGACCTAACTGACTTAGGCCTACCTGGAAGAATCTTCTTATATTTCAGTACCCACCCAGACTAGAAGGGAGGGAAACTTTTACCAAATCCACCCCACTTTTTGAAGTTTTAGGGTATATAATGATTAACTTCTTAGGGTCCACAGGTTTAATGTGGGCAGCCCTAGGCCACATAGGTATATTTTTTCCACCAGTTGGTGTCTTACACCTCACCACTGGTATGACCCCCATCAGCAGAATGGGGGCTTGAGACTGTGAACGCAAGTCCAGCCTGATGAGACCCAGTAGGGTCGAAACCACACTTGGATGTCTTAGATTAGACATCTATCTATTACCCATATCTACCTCTATACACAGGTAACCCCGGCTGTACCCCAATTGACCTATTTATGAGTTTTCCTTAGCTCAGTTAGTGTCTCTAGGACTCCTCAGCCTTGAGCTGCCACCTAGGGGAGAGGAGGAGTACCTCCCACCCTGAGCTGGTATAGTAAGGCCTACAGTAGTAAGCCTTTAGTATGAGGGTACCTGCCACAAAACTCCCTCTAGAGTTTTATAGGTGAACCACCTGACCAAATCTGGTGTTTGGCAGGTGTGGACATACACACTGGTGTTGGTGTATGTCAGGTAGATGACCAGGAAAGGCACAGGCTCTAGCCAATCAGGAGCAATGTAACTCACTGGCCAATCAGAATGGGTCTATCCTAGGGTTTTGGATCCTGTTTACACAGGATAAAGTTTGAAATCCAGAGAGGATTCTTTCAGAGTGTGGTCGCACAAGGTAGCGTTTGTACCCCAGTACGCCCCGTCTTACATACAACCATTATGTTAGCCATCCCAGCACAGATTCTATAGTATTTCAGGAACCATCTGAGGCCTGAATCTGTTTTTAATTTGGGGGAATAGGTACTTTCAGCTGTAAGAAATGAATAAGGAGGAAGGTGACTGGGGCTATAGGAGCTACTAAAACGTGTCATAAAACCCATAAATATGTGTTCTTTTTCAGATGTCCACAGACGTTGCCTCCGACTAAATCAAATCAACAAGTACTTCTATTGAACATTAACTGGTGTGTACTTTGTGCTATTCTATGAAATGTACCATTCAAAAAGGTGTTATTGTAATGTGATTTACATATGCAACAGGTCATATCCATTCATTCATCATCCCCCCCCCACCCCCAGTAATATCATCAAGGAATTATTAAATTCTTTTGTTATAACAAAGCCAAAAGGAGATATTTGTGTAAGCATTTTATTTGTGAAATAATTCTAGGACGTATAATATCTTCTTCAGTCCTCTGAGCATACTGTTGATAACTGCATTGATTTGTAGAGTGTATGCTCAGGCTAATAAACTTTTTGAATTGAAATTGAAATTGAATTGAACTTACCACCTTCATCCACCTTCAGACCAAGCCAATAATCACCAGAGCTTTCCATTATGTCATAGACAAACCTATCCTCCTCAGCTGAGCCAATGGAGACTAGGTCGACATTAAACTTGGTTGTTGACATTTGCTGACATTTAGACCTAGCAGTTTGCCAATATTCACCATCATTTTGGACGAAGAAGTAGCAATAACCATTCCATAATTGGAATCCTGTGTTGGGACAGTACTGGACTCCAGCTATCTGCTGGAAGACTGGAAATTCAAGGTGTTTGTGGACTGTTATTTGACTCAATCTGGCCCCACACAACCATAACACATTATACGAGAGGTTTTACGATAATAATTTATTAAAGTCATAATAATAACGTAAAACACGACGCAATTTGCATATGGGACATTGTACACCACGGATCCACAAGTGTCGTGGCGTGGCGTACCACCGTCGTACGCCCCGCTAACAGGCATATGACGTTCAGTGCTTTACATATACAACCTCTGTATGCTTTGTTGTTGTAGGTAGAATAGCATCAGCTATAACATAATCTAAGGTCTGTCTCAATGGAGTGAGTATCCATCCTTTTAAGAAACATCTGGACAATTGGCCTATAATTGGCCTATAATTGGCCAATTGAAACCAGATTCTATTTTCATCTTTAATTCAAAATATAAATAAAAAGTCCTCTTCAACAAGCACAATCATATGTATAACATATCTGATTTAGTCAGTTGATATGATCTTTGATATAAACCTATGAAATATCAAAATAATTTCATTATCTTCCTACTATCAGACACTTGATTCATATATATATAAATATATATATATATATATATATATATATATATATATATATATATATATATATATATACATATATATATATATTATATATAATATATATGAATATATATATATATATATATATATATATATATATATATATATATATATATATATATATACATATATATAATTTCCGAATTATCATCAGTAAAACAAATGAATTAGTACCCTTACCAGCTAGAAGAGCACAAGATGCCAGTAGTAACTTCCACATGATGAGGACGTCTCTCCAGAACTGGTGTCTTGGGTGTGATGAGGCCTTCTGACGAGGTGCGACCATTCCTGGAGGGATCTATAAGATGGATCCATGATAAGTCATCCAGCAACACCCCCTGGTGACCAATCATTATTTCAAGATATGAAGTGGTAGACTTGCAGGCCCATTTATTGCACTGTAATTTAATTGGGCATACTGTATGGCACTATTTTGAAATAAATACTTAATATCCTTGAATTGTTATATTGAAGTACTGGGGGTTGTAGATATCACACAAAACCAGACCCTGTAAGTTGGGTTAAAGATGGCTTTAATGGCGTTATATTGAAGTTTATTTTCCCCTGAGCATTCTGAGAAGGATGTTTATTAGTTCTATCCTTGCCTTATTGATATTTCCGATACTTGTTAAAAAAAGCTATTAAACATGACTTGCATCTTAGTGTGAGTTTGTTGATCATAAATGGGTGGTAATTCATTTATAGGTTGAGATGAGTACTATCCATGAGTACAGTGAAATTGATTATCTTATGACGAGGTGGTACATCATACTAAGGTATAGCAGAGGGAGATTGCACCCATTCATCAGTGATCCTCCCCTTTTAGTTATCTGCTATCATTAATCCATCGTTAAATTGTGAATGGTGACATCCTCATTCTACAAATACACCCTTGGTGCTAGTAACTAGGTCTGCGTTGTCTAAAGGAACCTTAATACTTCAATAAGGGGCTGTACAGTGCTTTAATGTGATATTCCCATTGTTATTATGATGCACGCACGCGGCAGAGGCAGGTCTATTCGCCAGGGCCGAGTTAATGCATCATACCACACATCCAGTGGTGCTTCAACCCTGCAGTATCGGCATGGTACATAAATGGCGAGCAACGCGACTATCATGATGATAAAGGGTATAGTAAACTGCCCTCAAATGGTTAAAGGATATAATTGATTCATGAGTGTCAGATAGGAACACTCATGGTAAGGGCCAGCTAGTACTGTTGAGGTTCCCTTAAGCCTCCTTTGGCTTGAGGGAGTCAAGTATCATGAGTTTTGAGTATATAGCGTATCTCAACCATTATACATATATATATATATATATATATATATATATATATATATATATATATATATATATATATATATGTATATATATATATATATGTATATATATATATATATATATATATATATATATATATATATATATATATATATATATATATATATATATATAATTATGTTAAGATCACTAGAAGTATTTCTCTCAAATTGCTTTTTCAAGTTATTGTAAGAAAATAACATATTATTTATTACTCAGGTTTTTTTTCTCATTACTATGGGCATCAACAGGTGACTATGTATTATCTATAGGTTGTACATAAATGTTCAACAAATGTCAAAGACAAATAATTTTCTCCATTGCTCACTGTTTAAATGATATAGCATGTAATGGCCACCGTCCACCGGACAACTTCGGACAATCGGGCAAGAAAATTGCTGCATAACTCACGGGAAGGGAATTAAATAAATGGCTGCACTGATATTCCTAGGCTCCCTATACGACCAATCTCTCAGTCACTAGTACCTAACTTAGTTAGTCATTTTTTGGCTCCCTATACAACCAACCTAGATAAGTTATTATTGTCAGGTTGGTCAGTACTGACCAACCCACCTTAGTCTTTTAATTTCCAGGGGGAGCCACTGAGTGGTCATCAAAGTATCTTACAGGTGGCACCAACTAGTGGGATACAAATACAATAAGTAAGGTACACACCAATGATGAACTTAGGTTAGCCACTATTGACTGACCCCTCAGTCATTTTTGAATATAACTTTGCCATTGTGACTAACCCACATATGACGAACCTAGGATAGCCTCTACTGACTAACCCTTTCAACTTTGGATTTTCAGTGTGTCTATCCTTTAGGATGCCAGGGGATACATGCCAATTGATGTCATGGTGCATGGCTGAATTCCTAGTAAGTATAAAACACTTTAAAGAGCGATCTTTCGAACTAAATTGTTTATTCATGACATACACAACTGCGAAGTATCCATTTAGATTTTAGCGTTACAGTAATGTATACATTGGGCATCCTGCAGTATCTAATACACATGCTGTATATATACGTATGTATATATACGTATGTATGTGATAAATGTACAATGTATATCACAGTGTTCATGTAACAAATGATAGAGAAATCTATAGAAAGACATGAAAGCGAGTACATCTTCCCATATAAAACAGTTGGGTATATCTACTCAAAGTCAGCTGGGCTGTTAATAATTTGAATAGGTGGATTATATTCACATTTTCGATGTGGCTACTGAAATTTCAATTCAATTTTAAAGATTTTTATTACACACAGGTCTTCAAATACATGTTTTTTTGGTGGATAATATTGGGTCGACCAGCCCTAGAGTAGATGTTGCAGCAGTTTGCATTACATGTATAAAGTTTACACATATCAACATATGAATATAATATTGTTGACGTACATGTGCAATGAAGCAAAGAGAACACTGAACGTGTGTTTCTATCAAGTAAACCTTCGTTTTGGCATTGTCATTAAATGTTAGTGGCTAAGCAGACAGTGACCAATTATGTCAGTTTATAACTTGTTCTCCATACTGTTCACTTATTGCCTTCCAACTAAATTAGGCAGCAGACAAAGGAGAATATCAAGATAAGACGATTCTTCTTTTCTATTGATTTAGATCCACCCCTCGGTGAACGTGATAACGTTTAGTTCAATGTTTAGCTCCTGCTTACTATAATCGACTTAAATGTCAATATATATTTACGCCGGGCCTTCTGTATTCTGTGTACTTACACAAGTGCGATGCGTCCCCCTGGAATTATCATTCTCCCCTAGGATTGCCCCTCCCCGGAATTCACTCCCCACTCCAGTGCATTCCACACTGAACCCCCCCCCCCTCTGAATTGCCCCCCCCCCCCCACTAGAATTCTCCTACGGGACACCCCCTATCAGGTTTGATATAATGATGATGCAGTATACAAGCACCACGTCAGGTAGTTGTTGTCTTCCTGTAGTAAGATAACGACATAGATTAGTAGAAATTTCTCTCTTAAAAACATTTCTACACAACTAAGCCATACTACATGGAAGCGTTATAAAAGTTATACAAACTACAGAAACATGTAAGCTAACCCATGGGTAGCACAGGGGTGTGTATGACTCTGTGTTTATCAGAGACCTCTGATTTCTACCGACTAGTTTGAATCATTTGACATAAAAAGCTCTGAAAAGAAAAATAGGGGGTCCCTCACTAGTTTTTTAAACATCGGGGGGGGGGGGGGTGTAATTTCGTATGAGAACAGTTTACTTTATTTTCCCCTAGCAAATTCCTATTTAGTGGCTGCTCCCCCTCCCAATTATGAGAGGTTTCCCTATATGAGCATACACAAAAGGGTGCTTCCCACCAACCTAAGACCTTCACCAGCACCCCCAATAACACATTAATTTTCTTCCTAGGTCTCTGCTTCTAAGTGGTAATGTAGAGACATTTTCGCTAAAATAATTTTGTCCATATCTTTCTGGCTGCACGTGCCCCAAACCACCCGAATCCACCATCTCCTGATCGTATGACCGCCCCCTAATGCACAGTAGCCCAGACGGGAAAAATCAGAAATGAAAATAAAATGGAAATCCAATTGAAATTGTAAATGGACAAAATGAATATAAAAAACTTGAAAGAAAAAAGTAGGTGTGCCCAGAAGGGCCAAACTTAGAAATGAAAATCAAATTAAAACAAAAAAAATGTGGCTTTGGCCACGGTCGGGTTTGCTGGCACACCCGACAGTTTTTTTGAGTGACCTTAGCTTGAGATTTGGTTATTGAGGGAGTTCTGAGAGGCTAGTAAAAATGTAGGCCTAGTCCTCGGACCTTGGACCTAGTCATTGAGGGGATTCAGATTAGGCCTATTTGATAAAATAGAGAGAGGGGCAACTACGGCTGCGAAGTTCCCTATGATTCTTTCCATTAACCCCCCCCCCCCCCGAGTTTTTTTCTCACTACCCGTACCGGGACCCGTACCTTTTCCTTTAGGTAACTCAATATTTATAAACGTTTTTGTTTTCATTTACACAATCGGCCACTGGTCCTGTGACGTCACTGCCTCTGTCTGCCTAAAATAAAACTACCGTTTAAATGCAATTTATGACATTGGTACAGTGGGAATCAAGTCGCACAGATTCCATCTAATCTTATGACTAGGGCTAGGCCTATTACATCTGTAGGCCGCACCTACACTACAGCAATGTGCCCGTATTTTTATTACCACAATCGGCCCTGTGACGTCACAGTGTGCCCCATGCGGCGCCCATACAAACCGAAAACATTAATAGGGTTTGCTGGGCGCCACAGGCGGCCCCGGTCGCTTTGCTCCCGGGCCGCTGGCGCAGCTGGCGCAGCTGGCAAACCAGCAACAAAATGAAGAATGCAACCTCCTTATCCAACTGGTTACTAGCACCTACTTTTTTTGAAAGTTAAACATTTTCAGATTTCTTTTTGAAAGTTTATATTTTTGCCAGAAAATCGTGACAATTCGTTTCCCCTATTTTCAATTCTGTTTTCATTTCTAATTTGGTCCTCTTGGACCACTATCATTATTCTGTACAATCAAAACTGGGCTAACATGGAACAGATTCATATGGCACAGGCCCCCACTAAAATGGATTCTGACCTTTCACATCGAAATAAAGAAAAGAATAATCAAACAATGCACAATTAAACTTGAGCTTTATTAAATTTTATGTGCATATAAGGTAAAAGTGTGAGACATAATTCTTGATCATGTGTTTGGTGGAGGTCCGGATCTGACCTGCAAGAATATCATGTACCGGAAGATAATCTCTTCTCAAGGACGACATACACTGCGAGAATGTGAAAGAAGGATTTTGGGGCAATCATTTTGATCATTCACAGGTTCAATATCAAATAAATATGTTAGTTGTCATCTTTTCAGAACAGTGCACGTATCATACAATGGTATTGTGAAAAGCTGTTATCTCTATTTACCGTCAACAGCCCTTATAGATATATCAGTTGTATACTTACGTTTGATTACCGTCAAAACAGCCCCTAAATACCAGTTGTACAATAATATTATTGTTGTATTTTTGTTGCTTTCAACTATGAATTATGAGCCATTGTTACTAACACATTGTTCAATTAGCAACTTGCAACGTCCCTATAAATATAATATATAGTGTCCCTAGGCAAATGCACCATCTGTCACAGGTTTGGTATCTTCAGCTGAGGCATAGAAGGGATTGGAGAAGCCAGACGCCATGTCTTTAACCTTAGTCACGGGGTTGATGTTGTTTTTAAACAGGAAGAAGATCAGAGCTCCTAGCAGGACTACGCCCATAAGACTCCCGATTACAATACCCGCCACTGCACCGCCAGACGGACCTGCAATCAAATATAAACGTGGAATAGACTGATATAATTTACATTTATCTAAATAGAAAGCACCTCAGATCCAGGATTAATTCCAACATAAAGTAATGGGTAAAGTTCAGGGTTGATTTCTGTTTCCAAATCAAAACACAATCTGTCTTCATGGAGTGTAGACCAGTTGTATACTGAATTTCTTTCCCTTTCATTATGTGAGATGCAAGGTGAATTCAATTATGTCAATAGCATGCTTTCCTGGCTGATAGTCTAGCGTTGCATGAGATACATGTATTCTTGACTTCAATGTACACTGTATCTATCATGAGGCCTACATTTTCTTAGTTGAGATGCCTATTCTCATGTGTAGATATATGAAAGAAAATTGACCTGCAGTGAAATTCAGCATCTTATCATGCCTTTTTTGCTGAAGGAGCTGTATTTATGTTAACTGAATGTAACAATGCACTGACCTGAACCAGGAGGAGGCGCCTCTACAGTAGGGGCAGGTGGTGGATTTGATGGGTCAGGTACTGAAATAATGCAGACAATTTTGTTGTACTTTAAATATAGATATACAACAGCATTTAATAAATCTCAATTTGCATACTCTTATGACACCATAGTATGTCTTTCAAGAAGAATATCAGCTCAAATATAGTAGAATTCTTATGATTTTTCAATTGAATTGTTGGAAGTGAGTATATAATAGGATATTAAGTTCACTTCAAATTGCGAAATATCCATTTCATTGGTGTCCCCCAAACACAGCCTTAGAACTCATTGAAATAGTTTGTGTGCTCACATTTCGCCATCTTGCAGGCAAACCCTTTGTACTCGTTACAATCTGCGTCCTCCCATTTGCCATTCTTGACGTACTGGAATGCACAGTTGGTGCTGCCGTCATTTTGTCCACTCGGCTCTCCCTTGTCCCAGTTTGTGTAGCCTTCTGTAGACTCCCCATCTATCCAATTATAGGCAGCACCTGAGAGGTGGAGAAATAGAAACATTGAAACATTTTTGTCAGTAATCTATCACCCATGTGCTAATTAAGGGGGTATAGGTCCAAAGGGTGCTGTTTACCTCCTCTGCGTATACTACAAGGTAGGGAGTGAGGTTGGGGTGCACTAGGCCAGGCACCCAGGCACCCAGGTACTGCACTGCCGACCACAGCTCAGTCCCAGGTCATAACTTCCTCAGTGTATCAGGGTTCACTAAACTCAATATTACTCAGTTGCTCCAGTAAGTATACCTTAGATCTTTCGGATTTAGCTATAATACACATGTAGCTAATACACTACCAATACAATTTATTTCTATAAATGACATGAAAATCACAATTGCTTTATAGTTTCAGTTTCCATATATTTTCTTCCAATCTGTTCATAAAAAGTCATTTAGACATCATCGTGACCAACCAAAAGCGTAAAAAAGACAGTGAATTGCTAAAACTTTAAGTTATAAAGTACAAGTTCAAAGTGACAGTCAATCGTGAGGGCGCTGCTATGACCTGATTAAGGGCTGATTGCTTGACTCAATACATCAGCCTACTACACTGTACATCAGTAGTTATGCCAAACACACTCATAAACTCTTACCCTTCTTCTTCTTGGATAGACCAATCCAAAACTGTAAATTCTCTCCAATAGTGTCTTCCCGTATCACCATCTCAGTGTTGACAAAGATGTCCTCGGCGATGTCCTTAATAGAGACCAGGTCTGCACCCCCTGAGGGGTCCTGGTTTTTACAGAACATCCGGGCATCCATCCACTCCAAGTGCAGGTTGGGCTGAAACAGGTAGCAATGGTTGCTGATGTTTGTCCACTTAGGGGGGCAGATACCAGGACCATCAGGAGGCAGGGTAGGGTACACAACTGTAAGATAGAAAAATATATGATCATTTACAAAGTTAGTGTTAGGGTATAGACTGAGCCATCAGGAGACAGCTCCAATACATTGAGGAGAACAATAGCCTGTGCACTAACAGTATAAAATAAAATATATAAAAAATCCCATTTCAATTTATATGATACAATTGAGTCAACTCTAATGTGTCATTCAGCATCAATATCTATAAAAGTATGAAGGTGGGTTGGTTAAATATTATAATATTACGCTCTAGCTAACATCTAGAAGGACATCATAGTCTAGTTGATGTCACAGTATTTAATTTTGGATGAATCCAACATTAATTCTAATTGGTGAGTGTGGCGAGTTTGATGGGAGAACCACAAATCATTTAACCTGTAAGATATGGGGAAACAGTGTATCAGTGAGTGGGTAAGTGTACCCCTCTAAATGCACCACATAATCCCAACATAGTTGAACGAGGGAGTTTATGATTCCCAACCTCTTCCAAATATTTCCCATCAAAAATGATCACCCAGATAATTATGTTGTTATTTTTATCTATATGTCATGTACCTTTAGGGGCCTTGCAGACAAACCCTTGACGTGTATCACATTCCTGGTCGTGCCACATCTCGTGATATTTCTTGTGGAATGCCACACAGTCCTCTCCCAGAGCATCTCCATTGGGTTCGAGTGGGGCCCAGTGCTCGTACTGCACAGCACTCAGGTCATTCCAGGCAAAACCCCTGGCTAATGATAGAAATAATACTTTAGAAAATATTTACATACTTATGAGAATCATGCAACATGCTCAGAATAACTAGCCACTGGGATAATAACTAGAGGCTAGAAAACTTATGGTTGGATATGATTGACCTCTTGAGGATACAAGAGGGGAGCTAGAGAGATGACTGAATTCATGTTCAATAGCCTTATTACTGACCATGTGACCATTGTCATCAACGTCTCTGTTAGATGCCAATGCTGCTTGATCTATATAGCGTGACCATGCCCTTGGTAGAGTAGGTCTTATTCTAACTTTTGGAATGCAGAAAAGAAAACTGTGTTATGCTTTTACACAGATGATAGGGGACAGGGTGCTATATATGTGTATCTTATGTCATGTTACACTAATATGTGACATAAATATTGTTTGGAATATAATAATAAAATTAGATAGATGGAAATAAAGTAAGTAATGGAGACTCACTGTCAGACCGCCTGAACATCCCTAACCATACATGGCTTGACAGAACGCCAGTTGCTGTTAACTGTTCGTATAGCCAGTGATTTTCTTCCAAATGGTGGATGGACACTAAGTTTGCCAGTAAGCTGTCTTCCTTACACTGTAATGCATGAATAGAATAGATCCTGTCTATGTGTAATTTCCTATACAAAATGTCAGTGCATTCGAAGGGGCTTCATTTTGTGGAGTATACCTTGTGCGGGAAGCATGTTCACAGGAATTTTAGAATGGAGGCCTGTCTATGCAGACTTGTGACCTAATCATAAGTTGCTTTCAGTCTTTATTAATTGTGACCCATTTTAATGAAATGGGTCAGAAGTCACATTTTAAACAGCCTAGATATGGGCTTTTTAAGTAGTATAGGATGGAAAAATATTGTTTTTGAAAAATGAGCTTTTGACATCTCTCTAAAAGTGATACCCAGTATAATTGTATGTCAATGTAGAAGGAGATCTCACCTTGATAGCAGCGTTGGCCCATGTCTCGTAACCGAGCTGGTGAAACTTGTAACAGTACGACCCATGTTCCACCCACCCCTTCACGGACGGACACCTACCCTCACTCGGGGGTGGAACTGTTACTGCAGGCTCTGGACATAAAACAAGAAAATTATAAAGATTTTGTCAACTTTATGTAAAGAAGTCTTCCCAATTAACCTGATCTTTATCAAGAAAACTTGACAAAGTAAATAAATTGACTCCTAGTGTGTGTAGGCAAAAGTCAAGTCATCTGTAATCTTCATTATTTTTATTCCCAGTATCAAAGATTGAGTTTAGCGCAATACCTGTGTTATTGACATAATATCATAATAAGATATAATTTTCTGCCAAAGTGTTTTTTCAACCAAAATTTTTTTTTTTGCCAACATTTTTTTTTTTTTTTTTTGCCAAAGGGTTTTTGTCACCAAAATCAGTTTTGCCCTCTGAGTCAGTTTTGCCCTCCAAATAGGTTTTACCCTCCAAATCGGTTTTGCCCGCGTAATCGGTTTTGCACCCAAAATCGGTTTTAACCCAAAAGTAGGTTAGGCACCAAAAGATCGACTTCTCCATCAAAATCAACTTTTCCATTAAAATCAACTTTTCCATCAAAATTGTCTTTTGCACCAGAATTGTCTTTTGCACCAAAATTGCCTTTTGCACCAAAATCGTTTTTAGGGTTATGGCAGTAATGGCGAGGAGCTGTCAATAAGAGAGGAAATTCCCACTATTGACAGTTCGGTGAAGAACTGTCAATAACAGTACAATTTATCACTATTGACTGTTTGAACTGTCAATAAGAGAGAAATATCCCACTATTGGCAGTTTGAACTGTCAATAAGAGGAAAGTTTTCCACTATTGACAGTTTGAACTGGTATATCCTGGTATTGACAGTTCGAACTGTCAATAAGGGAATTTAATTCTGTTATTGACAGTTGGACAGTCACAGTCATTTTTCAAAGCTGTCCCAGTACATTTCTTTAGTAGGGCTTTGCTTCTAGAACCTTTCATGTTCTGATCGATTTCTCAGCTTCTATAAATGATAGGAAGATGATAAAATATGTTCTGAAAATGATTTAATTAGGCCTATCGCCTAGTATCAAGAATTCTGGAATATACGCGATTGAAATGATGTATCCAAGTGCCTACTATAGTATAGTATATTGATTCTAAGTAGCAGGATGCATGTAGAACATTAAGTAGACCTTACCGTCAGTGGTCTTGCAGACAAAGGCATTCTGTGCTGTACACACTGTATCCTCCCAGGTGCCGTCTCCAGGCCGCAGCCGGACACAGCCACCGTTATCAGGGTCCTGGCTTGGCTCATCATCCCCCCATAAGGTGTACAATACTGCCCAGTCATCTGACCACGTGTACTCTCCCTTTCTCTGTGAGTTAGATCAATACAAAGTAGGGTTTACACTTGATATTAGGAAACGAAGAACTACTACACACCAAATAAACTAAATTTGTCGTCATTGGATGTTTAGCAAGATTTTGATACTAGATGGCACTTTGGTGTGATTTGAAATACTGAGGTATGAAGTATTTCTTCCATGCATTTCTACATTCGGTCAACATTTGATTCCGGTAATACAAAATACCACAGATCAAGACAATATTTAATACATTACCTTTGAATAATAGTTACGATTCTTGGATTTTCCATGACAAAATTGATGCTGTATGTCAGTATTGTTTAAGTTACTAAAAACAAGGCATTTCGCTTTAAAAAAAAGAATATTTCAAAAAATATCTGAAAAATATAACATGAGTATTAACAAATAATGAGGGTTTACAAATAAGTGAAACACTTACGCCTGTGTCCCTGAGGCCTATCCAGAGTGGCATCTTTGCTTCAGGGTCCTTGCTTGCGAGTGACTGGATGTATCCATTTTCAGCACCAGAGTGGATAGAAACCAGATCAGCTTGATCTTCCATACACCTGTGAGTCATAGATATGTGTTAAGAGTATAACATCATGATGACTATCACTCAATTCATTTAAACATAAGCCTATTAAGTGCAAGGTTTACTACTTTGTCTAAGGTATGAGAACATGTGTGAGGCTCTAAAGCATATTTAAACCAAAAGAAGAACCTTTTTGAGACCCAACTTTCTGCCCCGCAGTTGAGAGAAACCAGATTAGCCCCTTCAGACATACACCTGTCAGTCATAAATATGTGTTAAGAGTTAAAGTATAAGGATAGCACACAACTCGACTAAACCTCTGCATGGAGAGTGTCACAGTCAGTGACATCACTCTCCAAGCAGAGCCATGCATTCCACCATTTTTATCATCAGGGCGCTACACGTAAGTACCACGTTGCCATGGCAACGTACCCAGAAAACCTTGTGAAAATGTGCAGAGGCTAGCTTGGTACGTCGCATGCCTCTGCTGGGACAGTATATCAGGGATATGGGGCAAAGTTTGTCATGGGCATGGCCATGGGGTAACTTGATTAAAACTCACTCTAGTATAATTATTCTCAATTATCTTCTCTCACAGTGGGCCAGGAGTAGGGCTTCGAAAGTGCCTTGTCATGGGGGGGGGGCTTCAAGGCACGTTCTAATATAAATTCTTGAAAATTGCTCAAAATTCCTATTTTATCGATCAAATTTGTCAAGTTCCAGATGATACCTACTTTGTCTTAGCATCATCCCAGGTACGCATGTCTGTGTAGAGCTTGTAGCAGCCCTTCCAGTAAGGTGTGTAACCAGACTTACAGGTGTGCGGGGTGGTCACAGGGGCTGTGGAGATCCAACTGTTAGGGTCTGAAGTACAACATAGATAATCAGATTTTATATGAGAAACATTATAGATTGTGTGTGATAAAACAGATACAAACCTATTAACTTGGCAGCTGATTTTATGTTTTTTTCATGCTCAAACATAACTGTGTTGCCCCTTAGTGTAAACACTAGCATATTCATTTAATCATTTGTTCTATCATCTATTAGCAATATTGAAATGTTATATTATACAATATCAGATGCATTCGGTACTATTTTCTAAAGTTTAGTCATTACCACAGAAAAGTCTAACATGAACAATACTACATACACTCTATAGTAAAATAAAGCACCTTTGTCCTTCTCAGGTTACAACATTACAAAAATGAAATTTATATAATATTTATAATATATTCCCCTAATCGGAGTATGAGAGAGGATTCTTACTTTTGAATGTTTGGCAGATGAAGCCTATTTTCTTATCACATATCTTACTTCTCCACGACGCGAGCGGAATGGAGAATGGCCGTACACATGCACACAATGCCTGAAATAACCATACAAATTATGAGTGTTGTTGATATCCAAAAAATCACACCTCCTAATGTGAAGGCGTCTCAAATATTAAAGGCAAATAAATGATAAGTTGCTTATCTGAACTATTTCCAGAGATGTTAGAGTAAAATTACAACCATGAAAAACCAAACCCATTTCTTAACATGTAAAATCATAATCCATTGTTAATCAGATGGACCTCTATAACCTCATAAAATACAAAAATGTAAAGTAAGACAGTAATGGAAACAAGTTGAGATATTGGAGGATGACACTAACAGTGCTTGAGATTGGCTCATCTGCTCCCCAGTTGGTATACTCAAATTGAGAGTTGTCAGACCAGAGCCACTCTGCATTCCCGGCCCCCGTCCTGTAGAGACCGATCCACAGTGGCAGGCTGGACTTTTGTAGGGCACTGTTGATAACAGCTGCAATGACAAAAGATTTTCATGCATATACATTAGTATTGCAGATAGGTCAATGAGGAGCTATAGTTAAGGCTGAGTGTAACTTTGGTAACACTACTTTGGACACTGCCCCATTCAAGCGTTCAGTAACTGGTTCCCTAAACCGTCACAGATGGCACCACTGCATTGGGATCTCACGACTCCATATCTATTTGGTTCCTGAACTGAACCAAAGTATGCATGAGTTTAGCACCAGGGTGAGTTACAACACCTTATACTCATAAACATTAGAACAGTAAATCTACCATGATTTATTTACACTCCTGCCTCATCATCATCTGATAGAGTGACAAATTCTATTCTGAATTAAACATCATAAAGACCATAAACATGTGTAGACTCTGTAATGATCCCATCTTTAGCATTAGATATTCTATCTATTGACTTTCAAAGCGTGATTCTATTTCAATAAAAAAAATCTTTCAATATCATCTTTTCGATGAAGACTCACCTTGTTCATAGGGATTGGAGATGGTGGCAATATCATGGCGGTAATGAGAACCAGTGCGGCAGTAGTTGACAGCCTCTGCCCAGGTATGTCCATTATCATTCGTTCTGACGTGAAGACGGAAGCATTTTTCACCTTTAAAGAAACATAGAAATGTGTCTGAATCTACAAGTTTGCTAATATTAGACGGAAATTTAAAGTGGCATTCTCACCGAGTGTTCCCACTCACAATTCTAGTACTGTTCTAGTCTGCTATGTGGTAAGTGTGAGTGGTGGGAATGCCCCTTTAATGTAGCTATGAGGAGAAGTAAGTACAAGGAAAAGGAGATAGTGGGAATGTGTAAGGGTCCATGGTAAGTGTGTCATTGTGGGTGTGTGAGTAGTGCAGGGAAAGTGTGACCGGTACAGAGAAGGTGTTTTTGATAGTGTGAGGGTGATAGCTTATTGGGGTGGGTAAGGTCCAGTTTTGTATTGTTATGAATCTTTTGCCTAAATATTTTTATGCATAAAATCTCAGTTAGCAGCACATTTTGCACACATAATTATTGATCATAAACTTTGAGTCAGTAACTCTAATAATTAAGACCACTAGTAATATTGACATCACTGAACCTACCATATTCGACCTAACAAAATTTTTTGTATGACATTATAGTACTTAAGAGTTTAATTGTCTCCAAAATCGTGATATTTGAGCCTTTGTTCTAGTCTAAAAATGCCCCAAAAGGGGGGGCGCTTATTAGGGGGAGGGTGCTTATTACATCAAATACGGTATTCAATGATAATCACAGGGTTTATATCAAATGTTTCACTTACCAGCGTCAATGTAGCCCCGGGGGCAGAAGCCTCCCCCTGTTACAGGTGCTGGGGTGGTCTTTAAACTGGTGTCACCAGGTTTCCTCTTACACACAAAGCCATGGTCCAGGCTGTCACAGTGAGCATTCCTCCATTCTCCTGCAATTCAGATGACTATGTTAAATAGGGCAGGTGTATGATTGTGTAATTGATTATCCCTTTAACAATGGCTTCCACTGCAATTTACAGAACTCGGATTACAACTACATACATAGATCTATAACATAATAAGATATATTGATGGGCTAGTACTTAGTTCCTGCGTTTCAATACCATGCTGAAATGAGCTAGGCAGGGTCAGACACCCGGTTTATAGACATGGTATTTTAATTTAGCATTTCCGCAAAAAATTACATTGGAAAATATTTAACTAATATAAATGTTCATAAAATAGTTAGGTTAGGCCCTTTTTTGCAACCTAGGGTTGGGTTACCGAAGACACCAATTATATCAAAATGTATTAGTAAATGTGTTGCCTTCTGAGAATGCAGCTTATTCAACAATTATTTATAGTTCATTACTCACCGCCAGTATTGTCGAAGCTGGCACTATGAAGAGTGTCGTACTTTATCAAACTGATTTAAAGTTACCTTAAGTGGTGAATCAGCCTTTAGTTTATATACATGTACATTATAAATGCCTCTTTACCGGTAGTGTCATCAGAGTACATAGAACCACAGTGGTGCCTGTAGGTGTTGTCCTCTGTAGGGTAGCCGGCCTTCCAGTTGTCATAGCTCACATCAGTCCCGTCAGACCACCTGTAAATACAGAGCAGGCATACAGACACAATGACAACACGGCAGCAGGTTTTATGAAGTGGAATATGTATATTCTCCTGTGATTGAACTTACCGAGAGCAATGTTGTTACATGTATTTTGATAATATCTTTCCACAAGAACAGTAATACATGGTTATACAATAAGAGTCAAAGATCAAATGATGCCCACGAGTATGGTATATACCGTATGAGAATGTCAAATTAAGGTGTGGGTGGGAAAAATCAATGACACCTCTGGGCGATATTTGGTAAAAGAAAGATGGTGAATGTTTGGCGTTGAGCAGCATCTTGTTGTTATTCACGGAAACCATGAAATGGCGGGAAGAATTTCCACTCACCGGGCTGCCATTATTCGACCATTAATTTTGACAAAGGTCTGCAATGATGGTAATTAATGCTTTTGTATAGTATGCACATTAGGTATGGGGGGGATGGTATGCACACACGTTTGAGTGGTAGGTAAATGACAACCACACATGGTATGTATACTCCCACCCTTTAGGATTCGCATCATTCTATATACCATAACTATATCAAATTATATTTACACGAATGAGAAAAAGAATAAACAATAAAAGAGAAGACATAATGTTAGGTTAATACATACGTCCATTTTGTCTGGTCACCCTGAAGTCTGTTCAGTCCAGTCCAAAGGAAAGCTTTGAAGCCCATTAGTTTAATCTTCAAGGAAAACATTATTTGACATTACACTGCACACAGGAAAAAATTCTGGAGGAATGGTTCTGCCTTTCAATAGAAAATTCAGTATATATACTAAGCAATATTTTAATATGAACCACAATTTCATTGATGTGTTTCGCGATGCAATAGCATAATATCTATTGTAAATATTCCATTTGGGTTACAGTGGCTTACAAGTTCATAGATGTTGTCCCGCTCCTCATCTGATTTGATGCTGACCAGTTCTCCTCCATTCTCGTTACACCAGTCACGGGCCCGGTACCAGGTAAGGGACTCGTCACCGGACCCAGCATTGATGTAGTACTCCCAGTCTGGTCCCTTCTGTTCCCATCCAGTATCTGGTAAGTCATTAACACAGTGTTACAGGCTGCACTACTCCCATCATGGTCGCATTCCATCTAAATGCACATTTATTAGTTGACTTTGTCATTAACTGCTAACAATATCATAACCTTGAGTTGAGCACATACCCTGAGGCGGACACTTTTGTCTTGAACTAATCATTCCAATCTCTTTATGGATGAACAATGGCAAAGATAAAGTTTAATTTTGTCCATAGAAGAGCCACTAGAAGTCTTATAAAACATGAATAAATAGAAATGTCAGTGTCCGTCTCAGGGTATGTGTCCGACCGGTGGTGTATTTACCCTAGACTTACATGCTTCACCCTTGCAGACATAGGCCTGTGCGTAGCCGGTACAGGGCATGTCGTTCCACTGACCGCCAGTACTGTAATGGCTGACCTCCACGCAGTCCTCAATACCCTGACCATTGTTGGGTTCACCCGATGCCCAGTTTCTGAACACGCCATCTTCTGCATCCACCCAGTAGAAGGAATTCAGCTCAGCTGAAACAAACACTGCTCATTAGGAAAATACAGTATGGAGGGTGTCATGGTGTATTATGGATCAGAGTTGGAATCTTAAAGTGGCATAGTCTGACGATTGGGGCTCAAAAATAAATGTTGAATGTTTAATATGGCCATACTTAATGTCCTACCTACTTAAGGTGGCCGGCGGGGATACCCTAAGAGTAACTACGATTTTACAGGATGTTTACTATAAGGCCCTAAAGGGTATATAGTTTCCAAAAATACAAAAAAAACAGGGGGTCCCAAGCTAGATTCCGAGATATTCTACCACAAAGCTTGAGTGAACTATGGTAGGGTCATATAGTATTTTCTCACATATACTGACAGAATGACTGTTAAAAGTAACTACGTTTTTTTAAATACTCTATTACGATATTATTTATAATATTATCTACCCAGAAAATGTGTTTCCAACACATGGTCCCGGGCATATTTCTATGGTTTTTGCACTTTGAAAAAAAGAAGTAAGGGGCATGTGATCAGGTCACAGGAAAGCAACAAAAGTTTTCAATGTGTGTTTTACACTATCTTACTCTGTGGCCTTCCTGTCTAAGGCGTAGGGTTAGAGACCAGAAGGTTGTGGGTTCGAAACTAACCTATTCCACCATCATAATATTTTTTGAGTTTGGTTGTAATTATTACATAAACATGCAGAGTATCAATACAACTACCCTCTCTGATTTATTCACATAGGAACTCACCCTCATTCACATAAATATTACTTTTATTATTATCAAAAATAAAACATGAGCTGGATTAGAACCCTCTCTCCTCTGATCATGAGGCATGCATGGAACGCTTACGCCATGAAGGCTCTGTCAAACTGCATGTCTAGTTCTACTTACAGATTGGTCAATATATCACCTAAACTGCGCAGAAAGCTGCGTAATGAACGTGTTTTCAATCCCCGCCGGCCACCTTACAGTAAGGGCGGGACTGCTACCTAAGCGCCCCCAGTGAGTGGAGTTGGAACTACACCTAACATGTAGTTTAGTATTAGTTCCGATAATATATACCCATAGTTATCCGGGCAACTATGATTCATGCAACATGCTAATTTTGCAATTTATAATTGCCTCTTATTGCCCATCAATAGTATTTTATTGTCTCTCATCCCCCAAACATGATATAATAATATTTTGAACACATTTTAGTATAATTTAAAATATTAAAAGAACGGACCATGCCACTTTCAGTTCCTGTACATACTATTAGCGATTTGACCGTTTTCAGTTGCCCACTATTACCCATTCTTGTTCATTATCAATTTGCCCAACAATGAATAATGCGTAATAACTGTCTGTGGTGGAGAGAATGTAGCCCACAACTAATAGTCAGTCATACTAGTACTAGACCAGCCTCTGTTCCCAATAGTTCTTATACATCTTGTGGCCCTATTTTGACATATTAAGTAAGCAATCAGGACTTCCATACCTGTATGGTTTAAAGCTGCTATACCTGTTGGACTCTCAAACCTACATTTCCTTCATATGTATCTCAGATGATTGCATTACCCTTTCCCTCTTAATATCTGCCATTTATTTTGGCAAGAGATTCTTAATAATGTGCCAATACAAGACTCCAATTTCAACTATCATTCATATTTTGTTGGGGTTTAGTTATAGTATAGTGTTTTAAAAGGACATCAGGTGGCAGGACTGAGTAGCCTCATACCTGAAGATATTTCATTGCTGATCTTACTAATAGAGGGTTTAACACTACGCATGGCGCTACCTTGTTAATGTAAATAAGTGCTGCATAGAATGCTGGAAGCATTCTATTTTTTCTGATCTATATCTTTGAATATAGCAGAGTTAAAGGTTAGAATTTAGATTGAGATCTTACCAGTATACTACGCACTAGGCCGGACTCCACTAGATCTACAGCGACACTGGTCGCTGTGAAACGTGGCGTTCTTTTAATCCTTTGTTCTAGAAAACATCGCTTCATATCGCTTTATTTCGCTTCATTTGGTCTGTGTTTCGCCCTGAATGTCGCCCTGTTCATGGGGGTATTCAGGCGACATTCAGGGCGAAACACAGCGAAACAGGGCGAAATAAACTGGGGAATAAATACTGAATTGAATTGTCAATCAAACTTACCACCCGCGTCCTTCTTCAGACCGATCCAGTAGTCATAATAGGTTTTTTCATACATTATATCAAAGATGAATTTATTCTCCTCTTCAGAAAGAATGGAGACTAGGTCGACCTTGATTTTGGCTGTTGACTTCTTCTGACAGGAGGACCGCGCTGTAGTCCACGACCCATAGGCGTTACTGACAAAGGCGTAACAGTAACCCTTCCATAATTGGAATTCAGAGTTTGGGCAGTATTGGACTCCAGTGGTCTGCTGTACCACTGGAAAAAATATAGATAAAAATGTGAGTACATTTTTGGGGGTAAAATCTTTTCCGGAAATTCCTGGGAGTGGATTCGGGTTTGACCAATTGATTTACTCACAATAATCAGCTTAGATAACCTTGACCCAATATCCAATCAATATTCTGCACTACTGGCATCTGGATTCATTGTGATAAGAAAAACCGGGGTATTTCCTTGTGATTGTAGACCAGGTGCATAATTAACATAGGAAAGGTGGCATATGTATACAATACAAGTGTAATCAGAAGCAACCCGTTTTATCTTTATTACAAATTATTAAGGCAATCTGAGCTTTTCTTCAACCATAAATGGACAGACATTACATGGTAGTTTTTTTTCAGGGCCAAGTGACACGAATTAGCAAGAATACCATCAAAGTTAAAATAATAACAGCAATTTAAAGTTAATTACACCACAATTGGCTGAGAAAACAAAGGAAATGGCCAGTCGGCATATCATGCACCGGCCTGAATAGCCTGGGCTCCACTAGGGCGACTTGGGTACCTGCGAAATGGGGCATCTTTTTTTTATGTTTTGAAGCGAAATGAGGCAGAAGAAGCAAATCAAAACATAAAAAAGAGATCGCCTCATTTCACAGATACCTGTGTCGCCCTAGTGGAGTCCGGGCATATTATGTGGATGCGGTCCATTAAAGCAAAAACTTTAGGCTGTGTCTCACGACCTTGGGCCAATGTTTTTGTCTTTGACCGGGTGCCTTCTCTGACCAGGTGCCGTCTCTGACCAGGTGTCAGAAAAAATGTGTTTTAAAAAGAATTATATACTCATATATATATAAGGATTTGTTATGGTGGTTGTTATATAACTATAATTAGCCTCCTATTTTGACCTTATCAAGCCAAGCCGGTTAGAGATGGCACCTGGTCATCGATTTTAAAGTTGACGTTTTCCTTGGAGTATCCTCTTCCCTAGCATGTGCACATATTTGATTGTGAAAATCATTTATCAAACTGCTCCCAGCCTGTGATATTTGAATAGACTCCATCTTGATTATCATATTGATAGCTGTAAATAGCTGTGTACAGCCTCTGCATACAACCTGAAGCGCTGATATGGTCCATACATGAGTGATGGATGCATCATGCATTCATTTCTTTCTGCCTCGTTTATATCATACATGCCCTGAGAATCTTTTCAGGGAATAAGTTCAACATTTTCCATACATAGACTAAAATAACAGTTCCACCAGAGGCCAGCAGTATATGGACAGGGGGCCATGAGCATTGTCCAGCTACAACATATTCACCCTATCTTGTGCCTGTAAGAGCTGAGCTCCCAGCCCTTTAGGGCCCTCTTGTGAATCAAAACTGAACTATATCCAAAGTGCTTTTGGCCTCACTTCAACCATGACAATCAAGCTTTAATGTACCGTTAACTTTAGATTCCCTCTCATTAAATGTATACATACGCTATCGTCAAAAAGCTAAATTCAGTGTATTTTATGAGGAATAATATTTTAATGAAAGGAATTTAGAATTTAAAGAAATCGATTTCTGTCTTTCATAAATCACGTTTATCAGGACCTTCAACCCTGCTGATAAAGGATAAAATATCTAAATAAAGAAATATCAATAATGGGACAATATAGTAAATGTGTTAGAAATAATGTCCCTTAGACATTTTGTTTCAATCGTATTCAAGTTTAAACACAGAATTTGGACTCTGTAATTATTTTCTTGTTATCCTTAATTCCCAAAACCTAGACGTTTAGATGATATAAAATATGATTCGGGCCATAACCCATTAGCCGATTTGGATGCATAATCGGACGATACAACTTCAACAAACAGGCACAATGAAGTACTTTGTACTATACTTCTATGGAGGTATCAGCCGATAATGCATCCAAATCGGTTAATGGATTATGGCCCTCATAGAGAGCTGAAACACTAACATCATTATGAAATACACTTTCCGTTTTTACAATGTCATAATTCTGATATCGTTATTTTTTACTTCTATCGTTAGTTCTGTAAACCTTGTGAACAGATGTTGTGTAATAATCCAACACAACCGTTATGTGTTGTAAAGCATTCATTGACTGGATCTCCCATGTTAATTCCTACACTGTCAGAAGTAACTGTAGCTGCACAGTGAGTTATACTGTAGATTTACAGTATAAAAGGAGGTATTTTTTTGTTTTGAAACCAAAAATACCTCCTTTTATACTGTAGGTCTAGAGTATAACTCGCTGTGCAGCTACAGTTACTTCTGACAGTGTACATGTGTTGACTATCCCCTGTCTGATAGTGATAGTCGAGCATACCAAACGGCTGCCATGTCGGGCTTACAGCTGGGGCTCCACTACCCAATTTTCTGTTCCATTGTCATGAAGGAAAACCTCTCAGACAGATCATGGTGACAGGGACAATAAGAAACTATTGTTTGTATTTAAATAGGCTTTGTTTAGATTTGCATTTTTTACATTCTGTTTGGGTACGAATTATGACAATAGCTCGGATAAGAAAACCGTGTAGTGGAGCCCCAGCTTACCATGGACAAGTACCAGCTACCAGGTAGCCTAAGATGAAATAGTCGCTTTTCAAGATGGCTGCTCAACTCCCCTTTGGAAATCACTTTCTTTTGAATGGGGTGCACTATTGATAACTTATTAACTTGACGTCAGTTCATATGTTACCAGACCTGTTTTCAATGGTTCTTGTAAAAGTGGGATTTTAAGCTGTGCAAATGCTCATGTCATCTGTGCTATTTTTTATTTTGATATCGGTGTTGAACCATATTGTGTCCTGATTATATCCCTCAGCTTTCAATTTTCTAACTACTATGTTGTCTGCTGCTATGTATTAAGGTACGGCACCTTCCTTATTTACTTATGACTATTAGAGGTACAGTCGGGATTGCCTATTGCCAAGAAATAATGATGTGTATAAGATTATAAAAGGATAAATCCCTACCAGATAGAAGAGCACAGAATACCAGCAGTAACTTCCACATGATGAGAACTACTCCAGAACCTGTGTCCTGTCAGGGAGAAGTCCTGGGTACAATATGAGGCACTAGCCGGGGGACGGCTCTATCTATACCTCACAATCCACTCCATCTAGAAACACCCCCAAATGACAGATCACAATCTTGAACAATGCAAACCCCCATGCATCTATGCATGGCTTTCCTGGTCTTACACGTGTATATTTGAGAAAGCATTGATCTACGATGGCGTGAGTAGAGTCTGGATAAGACAACAATAAGTACCCTTGAGTGGTGCTGATGCACGCCCCCCTGACCTGTTACTACCACAACACCATAGGGATGTCACTAGCTGGACTGGTTACTGTTATCTCCTGCTGATAAGGAGTATTTGGACGTTCAATAATGCCCCCTATTTTGAGACATTTCCCAACACCCCACTCTCCCTGCGAATTCTATTCTACTCCTAGACATCAGTTTTAAGGCACACCTTACCTTTAGAGATATGACTTTTCAACTCATCTGTTCTAGGCCATTAGATCAAGAGCCCAAAGATAGCCCCATCCCTTATCAGAAATAAACTTATGTATACTTTTCTAATGCCACATGAATCTACCAAACCCCATGGATCTTCCATTTTCTTGTATTGTCCGTGTAATATACATTGTGAATAGTGAACCCCAAAATACATCCTTTTATACTGTATATTTATACAGATTGCACTGCCCATGTACACTTGTACTTTAGTATATTCTGTAAAACTACAGTAGATTCTACTGCTCAGCTGCATCAACTACTGACAGTGTAAATTGACTGTTTCCAACCATCTTTATTTTCAGGGCTGGGTTAGCGCTAGGACGTTTATTCCATTAGCCAACTTGAGGAATTCGTACCACTTTTGATTAGCCAAATTCAGCATCGATTCGCAAAATCTATTTAGCTATGATTTCTTATCACTGTTTTTTGAGCACTCATTAGGACTATACAGTGATTCCAATAGCATCTGTTTTGTGGAATATGGCAATACACTCTGAGAAAATTAGAAGGTATCTTTTATTGAAAATACAGTTATTAATGATAGCGTTTAACATTAGTATTGTACAGTAGAAAAGGGCGCATTTTAATATCTTAGAATTTAATTAAGCTGGCTGGCTTCTTTCCTCTTTACAATGATATATAACATGAATATAGTGAATGGTTAGAAACTGTCCCACAGCCACAATTATCCAATTTAGCGAATTTTCAATGGGTGGCATTAGCCAAATTTAATATTGATTCGCCATTGGCGATTTGGCGAGTGGCTAGCACGACCCATGAGGGAGAGGTCCGCGGATCTTCTTTGGTCCATCCAATCCACAAACCTCCCTGTTGTTAAAAATTGACCACTCCCGTAATGTGCAATCATGCGTCATTCCAGTATATAACCAATCCTAACCAACCCCTCCCCCGAACCATTCCGTCTCAACCACACCCCCGTTTTGGTACCATGAACACCAACTTAGGGAGATGCTTCGCAGGAATTGATTCATAATCTACCTCTCGCTAAATGTGATAACCTGTATCTCGACGATGTACTGTAATCAATACTAGTAATAGTAGTATACTGTAAACGCACGTATTTTTGTGTGTATACATTTTCCAGAATTCACTGAAAAATACAAATTTGTGTGCATCGAGTATAATAGTTGTTTGACTATACTGGATAAATATTTGAGCTGTACATATTTTAAAATATGTACAGCGCGAAATAAATACGGCTAGAGTATTAGATCCCCACAGGTATTTGCACTTCTTCTACAACAAAGTCAATATCACATATATATTCCTAATAAGGAGCTACTGCATTATGCCATATTAAATATATTATCTAAGGCCTTTTTAAAGCATATCCTATATAAATAAACAACAATTCTATCCTATGCCTTTAATGTGCATGCATTTACATAATGTTTCTAATGTAATATAGACGATCATTATTACCAATGTGAGTACTTTTTTTAAAACATGGGGTTAGGGAAGCAATTCTTACTTTGAATTAAGCCTGTGAGAATCATGGTTACAAAGGGAGTTCTACCTTGGCGTTGGTATTATCTTGCGGTGCCCGTTGATTTGTTAGCACTAGATTGGTAGGGTGTCTCTGTAAACTGGCTATAGATTTGCTGCATTTGTATGATATGTATCTCGAATCAAAGTATTATTTTGATTCGCATATTGAAATGAAGAACAAACCGATAGTTATTCACTGAGTTTTATTAGATACATCTTAACTGAAATGTGTGACATTTATCCATTGTTCATGTTCCACTGGAGTTGGACTATGAAGTTATGAAGGTACATCATGAATATTGACATGTGTTTCAGAAGAACCCAGAGCTAGTAGGTTTGACTTTGAAAAAGATTATCAAAACGATTTTGTGTAGAAATTGTATTGCGTACAAAGTATCACGTAAAGCATATCTCAACTAGTAACTTCAGTATGTATTTAAAGTATGTACATATAGAATTGAGTATAAGGGAATATACATGGTTATCTAACTAGGGTTTGATTATAATACATCCCCACAAGAATAATATAAAAACACTTTACTGTTTGCATTACCGTGTCTATGAACTTTCAGGCACTGATTGCGAATGTACAGTTTATCAGGGATATTGACAGAGAAAAAAGTCATATCATAAAATATCTATATACATATGAATAAATGCAAGAAACATCTCTCATCACACTATATGATTAAGACAACATGAATAGCTTTGCATGTATGATATAGGCTTTCTGTCATTATTGAAACGTGAATTTAACAATACAAACCTATGACAACAATTTCCTCTGTCACATCAAGCAGCCTGAAGTCATACTCGTTTTACTTTTACCATTTTGTATTTACCAGTTTCTCTCATACATTCGGCTCGCTTAAAAAGCACAGGGGTAGATACCAATAAATTGCAACATCCCTATACATCTATCTATTTAAACATTTTATAGCCTCCAGTATGATCGATCTATAGAGACAGCACTACATAGCCGTTTATGGCTAGTACATGGGAAGATGGAATTCACCAGATATGAAGAAGGGTAGGGGAGGAAGAGCCGGGGGGAAGAGAAAAGGAGGTCTGGGTTTATTGGATATTGTGGGTTTGTGAATGCATCTGAGGTGCCGGAAGTGTGGCCCCTAGGAAGAGGAGACCTTTAATGCGGAGGGCCCCCTAGAGAACAGATACGGGACAAGACTGGACACCAACAAACAGATATAAAACATGGAGGGTCCTATAAATGGGTTATGAAGTGGACCTATGCAAATGTGCCATCCTTCACTGGTTTGGTGTCTTCAGCTGAGGCATAGAAAGGATTGGAGAAGCCAGACGCCATGTCTTTGACCTTAGTCACAGGGTTGATGTTGTTTTTAAACAGGAAGAAGATCAGAGCTCCCAGCAGGACTACGCCCATAAGGCTCCCGATTACAATACCCGCCACTGCACCACCAGACGGACCTGTAATCAAAGATGAATGTGGAATAGACTGATATAATTTACATTTGTCTCAATAGAAAGCACCTCAGATCCAGGATTAATTCCAAAGTAATAGGTAAAGTTGAGGGCTGATTTTTGTTTCCAAATCAAAAGACAATCTTTATTCATGGAGTGTGGACCAGTGTTATACTGAATTTCTTTCCCTTTCATTATGTGAGATGCAAGGTGAATTCAATTATGTCAAAAGCATGCTGCAAGTCTAGCATTGCATGAGATACATGTATTCTTGACTTCAATATACACTGTACCTATGATAAGGCTATCCTTTTAGTTGAGATGCCTATTCTCATTCGTAGAGATATGAATGGAAATTGGCCTGCAGTGAAATTCAGCATCTTATCCTGCCAATTGCCTTTTTGCTGAAGGAGCTGTATTTATGTTAACTGAATGTAACAATGCACTGACCTGAAGCAGGAGGAGGCTCCTCTTCACTAGGATTTGATGGATCAGGTGGATTTGATGGATCAGGTACTGAAATAGAGCAGACAATTTGTACTTTAAATATGAAAATACATGAGCACTCTTGTATATCAAGAACAATATCTGCTTTAATATGTTTCAGCAGTATGCTTATGACTTCAGAAACATCTCTTTAACAATCTCCGTGATGAGTCACTCTTACTTTCTATATAGTTAATTGTTGTCAATTGAATCATGATAATTGCTTGGTTAAAAGTGAGGCCATAATAGGATATTGCTTGAAGCATCAAGATATATATTTGGGGTTTCCCCTATACCCAAACTGCTACTGCCTTAGAACTCGTTAAAATAGTTTGCGTGCTCACATTTGGCCATCTTGCAGGCAAACCCTTTGTACTCGTTACAATCTGCGTCCTCCCATTTGCCATTCTTGACGTACTGGAATGCACAGTTGGTGCTGCCGTCACCTTTTCCACTCGGCTCCCCTTTGTCCCAGTTTGTGTAGCCTTCTGTTGATTCCCCATCCACCCAATTGTAGTCAGCACCTGAGAGAGAAAATAAATTAAGTCAGATACTTGTTCTATTCAATTAAGAGATGACTGCTTAACTCAATGCATGAGTATACGGGACTGTGCATCAGTATACAGGTGTGCCAGACATGTGTATTTCTATAAATCCTTAAGCCACTAATTCATAAACTCTTACCCTTTTTCTTCTTGGCTAGACCAATCCAGAACTGTAAATTCTCCCCAATAGTGTCCTCCCTTATCACCATCTCAGTGTTGACAAAGATGTCCTCCGCAATGTCCTTAATGGAGACCAGGTCTGCACCACCTGAGGGGTCCTGGTTTTTACAGAACATCCGGGCGTCCATCCACTCCAGGTGTAGGTTGGGCTGAAACAGGTAGCAATGGTTGCTGATGTTTGTCCACTTAGGGGGGCAGATACCAGGACCATCAGGAGGCAGGGTAGGGTACACAACTGTAAGATGAATAAAGATAGAAAAAATATGATCAATTACAATATTAGAGTTAGGGAATACACTGAAGCATCAGGAGATATATAAATGATGATTTCATGATTAACTACAAAACATTGAGGAAAACAGTAGCCTGAGCAACAACATTATAAAATGAATTACATCCTATTCCAACATAAATGATACAATTGATTCTAATGTGTCATTCAGCATGTGTTAATTTGTGCTTGGAAATCAATATCTATAAAAGTTTGAAGTTGTGTTACTGCATATCACTGTATATAAATGCTGGATGAATGCAAAATTTATTCTAATTGCCTGTATGACAATGTTTATTAGGAAGACCTCAACTCAAGATATGGGGAAACATCCCATCAATGAGTGGTAAGTGTATACCTGCAAATGCACTACATAATTACAAGAACATTCACTTATCCTGGAAAATATTACTCCCCAAATTATTCCTTCTCTATTATATGCTATATACCTTTAGGAGCCTTGCAGACAAACCCTTGACGTGTATCACATTCCTGGTCGTGCCACATCTCGTGATAGTTCTTGTGGAATGCCACACAGTCCTCTCCCAGAGCATCTCCGTTGGGTTCGAGTGGGGCCCAGTGCTCGTACTGTACAGCACTCAGGTCATTCCAGGCAAAACCACTAGCTAATGGTAGAAATGATGTTGGCGAATGTAAGTACATACTGATGTTCAGAATGGCTAGCCACTGGACTGTTGACTAGAGGCTAGAGGTCTATGAGTTGAATCAGATGGAAATCTAGAGCATACAGGAGGGGAGCTAGAGAGATTATTGAATTTATCTTCATTTTAAATATGCCTATTACTATTACAATGGTCTCTCATATGACTTGATGGTCAACTCTACTCTACAATGGTCGCAAATATTACTCGATCTATAAAGTTTGACCATGCATTCATTAGAGGAGGCCTTATGCTAATTTTTATAGTGCAACACAGAACATTGTCTGATAAAGCAATTTTATCACATGCAGGGCTATGAAATGAGTAATGTTTGGAATATTTGATGAAAATAGTTTGCAATACATGATGGAAATAAATTGGAATAAAGTAAGTAATGGAGACTTACTGTCAGCCCGCCTGAACATCCCTAACCATACATGGCTTGATAGAACACCAGTTGCTGTTAACTGTTCGTATAGCCAGTGATTTTCTTCCAAATGGTGGATGGACACTAAGTTTGCCAGTAAGCTGTCTTCCTTACACTGAAATGCATGAATAGAATAGATCCTGTATATATGTAAGCTGTCTTCCTTACACTGAAATGCATGAATAGAATAGATCCTGTATATATGTAATTTCCTATACAAAATGTCAGTGCATTCGAAGGGGCTTCATTTTGTGGAGTATACCTTGTGCGGGAAGCATGTTCACAGGAATTTCAGAATGGAGACCTGTCTATGCAGACTTGTGACCTAATCAAGAGTTGCTTTCAGTTTTTATGAATTAGCATTATTTAGCATCATTTATCCATGTAGATTCTTTATTGCCCATCAATAGAATAGGTCTACAACTGTATGTCAAATGTGGTGGCCTGGTCTGGGTGGACTTAAATTTCCCCAAAAAGCGATACCCAGTATAACTGTATGTCAATGTAGAAGGAGATCTCACCTTGATAGCAGCGTCGGCCCATGTCTCATAACCGAGCTGGTGAAACTTGTAACAGTACGACCCATGTTCCACCCACCCCTTCAAGGACGGACACCTACCCTGACTCGGGGGTGGAACTGTTACTGCAGGCTCTGGACATAAAACAAGAAAATAATGAAGATTTTGTCAACTTGATAGTCTTTCCACTAACCTTGATTTTGATCAGAGAAACTTATTTTGATCCAAGAAACTTGGCAAAGAACATAAATTTACTTATAGAGTGTGTAGGCCAATTCAAGTCTGATTCAAATATGATCTTTTACTTTATTCCCAGCATCAAAGATTAGGTTTAGTGCACTACCTGTGTTATTGACATAATATTACAACTGGCCTTGCCTCCATTTCATAGAAATTTGCCTTCACTAAAAGGGGTTAGGTTTTTTAAACAATTATTAGTTGCGTTAGGCACCCTTGAAAAACAGCTTTCCCATTATCTATGAAAAATCCTAAACTTTTGATAATAATGAAGGGCCGGGATGTCGGGATTACGCCTGAATTATGGCACAGTCTTCCATTCATAGCTGTATTAATTTATCTGGTATACTGTATTTAAAGTGACATGGTCCGATTTTTTTCATATTTCAAATCCTGCTTAAAGGTGTTTCATATGTTAGTACAATATCATATTTGGAGAATAGGGCCCAATAAAATGTTATCTATGGGCAATAAGAGCCCAATTAGAGGGTCCGACATGGCCCAAGTGTAGTATTTTACAGTGTTTTTTCAATGGGGGAATTATAGCGTGCACTCCAAAATTAGTAAATTGAGCCATAATCTGATAATTAGTCAGATTTTAAGCTGAATTATAGGGAATGAGATAAAATAAAGTAGCTAGCACATGAAGTATGGCCATAGGGAACATTCTGATTCATTTTTAACAAAATTGATTTTTGAACCCTATTCATCGGACCATGTCACTTTAAGTAGCAGGATGCATGTAAAACATTGAGTAGACCTTACCGTCAGTGGTCTTGCAGACAAAGGCATTCTGTGCTGTACACACTGTATCCTCCCAGGTGCCGTCTCCAGGCCGCAGCCGGACACAGCCACCGTTATCAGGGTCCTGGCTTGGCTCATCATCCCCCCATAGGGTGTACAATACTGCCCAGTCATCTGACCATGTGTACTCTCCATTTCTCTGTGAGTTAGATCAATACAAACCGGGGTTAACATTTGATGTTGGGTAATAAACATACCACACATGATTAAAGCCATATCTAATACATAACTTTAAATAATAGTTACCATTCTTGGATTAACTATGAAAAGAAATTGATGCTGTCTAAGACGCTAACTAAGTTATTATATTTACAGTTTTTCTAATGATCTGAAATAACTCACAGATAGCAACATGACTATTTGCAAATCAAGGAAACACTTACACCTGTGTCCCTGAGGCCTATCCAGAGTGGCATCTTTGCTTCAGGGTCCTTGCTTGCGAGTGACTGGATGTATCCATTTTCTGCGCCGGAGTTGATAGAAACCAGATTAGCCCCCTCATTCGCACACCTGTCAATCATAAATATGTGTCAAGAGTCACTAAGTATAATGACAAGCACTCACTTCATTTCACACATGAGGCTATTAAGCACACAGTTTACTATTCTTTCTAAGGCAAGAGAAAATGATTTTCCGTGTATGAGACTTTGAAGGTCAAATTTCCATCAGACAGTTTTAATTCACTACAATATATTTCACTAAATCAGATTTTTCTTTCCCTTATCTAATAATAAAATTAGCCTGTATCAGGCCGAAAAATATTGAACATGACATTGTTTGAAAATTGCTCACAATCTCACTTCTATTTCATGAATCAAAATCACCAAATTCTTTATGATACCTGGTCTTAGCATTCTCCCAGGTAAGCATGTCTGTGTAGAGCTTGTAGCAGCCCTTCCAGTAAGGTGTGAAACCAGTCTTACAGGTGTGCGGGGTGGTCACAGGGGCTGTGGAGATCCAGCTGTTAGGGTCTGAAGTACAACATAGATACTTAAAAGCAAACTGTTATGGAGAGGCCTTGGGGGATTAAATAGAACCAAACACTTGTAAGTTTTACAGATGTTATTATTGAAAAAAAATTACATCAAGATAAAATACATCTAATATCAATTATGAGGCAAAGCTTAGTCCTAGCTAAATTATCTTTGGCCAAAGTTTGTGAGTTGCTAGTCCATTGTGTGGTAGTTGGATTGAATGACCATAATGTGCCCTGTCCTGTCATACATAGAATAAACCTTTGTCCTTCTCAGATTGCAAGTGACATATTAAAACAGAATTTATTCCACATATTTCAATGCTGAGAGAGTAAACAGGAATTCTTACTTTTGAATGTCTGACAGATGAAGCCGTGTTTCTTGTCACACTTCTGATTATACCAAGACCCAATCGGGATGGCAAATGGCCAGACTGCTGCACAATTCTCCTGAATGAACAAGAATTGAAACCCGTTGTATACTGTGGCTGTAGTTTATCGTCACTGTGTATATTATATTTTCGTGGCATTCACAGATATTAAAAATTCAGCAAATTCTTTGCATACTACAGTATGGAAAAGATAACGGTGAAATTGCCAATTTTAACTTTTCCACGAAAATTTATATCCATGAATATGAATATATTCATGTGAAATGTTTCTCGAATAGTAATAAATAATCTATCAAAGGAGTGAGACATTTGACAAATGTACTTTTGTGAAAACATCTCAAATAGATTTACAGCCATAGATAACTAAACCCATTCTTTCTTATATAGACAAATGTACACGAGTAGAGTTCCTCATAAATAGAGTATCCGTACACTTAATGCATTGTCAACCAGGTCAACAAAAAGGTGTGTTTCAAGCTTCCACAAAGGGCCTACCCTGGCATTTTTATCTCAGTTTTGGACACTTTTTGTTTGGGATTTCTTTTACTCTTATATTTTTTAATTTTAGCGATCCTTTGGTCAAGAATACCAAGTTACCACTGACCTCATTGTCCTGAACAATAGTCTGACTTCAGGAAATGGCTCTTTAAAAGAGGAACATCCAACAACTTCTTGATATTCCTAGTTAACAGAGGACATTGTGGGTACCGAGATCTGGGTCTTTAAGATGTAAATAGAAAAAGAATTCGGACCATTTTGCCTGAAACACAACTTTTCTGATGGCCTCAGATGAGCCTCTACATTTTTTTCAGATCTCCTAGTTGAACTTTAACACCACCCATACAGAAAGATAATGTAAGACAATAAAATAATAAAAACTAAGCAGGTTACTGTATAAAAGATGACACCTACTGATGCTTGGGCTGGCTGATTCAATCCCCAGTTAGTATATTCAAATTGAGAATTGTCCGACCACAGCCACTCTGCGTTACCGGCTCCTGTCCTGTAGAGACCAACCCACAATGGTAGGCTGGACTTTTGCATGGCACTGTTAATAACAGCTGCGATGGAAATAAATGTATGTATCAAATGCTTTTTATCATAATAACTAGACACCTGACTTCTGGCCAGACAGGCTTCTTTACTTACCTCTTAACAACATCTTTACTAAATCTAAGCACTCTTGATGCTACTTAGGATATTCATTGCGGTGAAGCCTCATTTCATTATCTTTTGCTTTTTTAAAATTTATTTATGTGTGATATAATCTTTTCCATATAACTGAGAACCGAGCAATAAAATATACTGTGCTAGACACAGCTCCTCAATGACTTTACTCACCTTGTTCATAGGGATTGGAGATGGTGGCAATATCATGGCGGTAGTGAGAACCAGTACGGCAGTAGTTGACAGACTCTGCCCAGGTATGTCCATTATCATTATTTCTGACGTGCAGGCGGAAGCATTTTTCACCTTTGAAGAAAGATAATAAGGTGTTTAAATCTACAAGTGTGTTCATTACAGAAAGTGAGTAGAGTGAAAGCATGTGTCTATAGGATTGCATAATAGTGGGAAAGTGTGTTGAATAGTGTGTGGATCGATGTGAGTAGAACAAGAGAAGTATGTTATTGCTAGGATATGAGTAGTACAGGGATAGTGTGTTTATGTGGGGATGGGAGTAGTACAGGGAAACTGTGTTTGTGTGGGGATGGGAGTAGTACAGGGAAAATTAATTAATGTTCTCCCTATGTTAAAAAAGTGAAATAGGTTAACATGGGTCGACACTAACTTTTTCAGCAGTGGGCCACCCGGGCCCGTAGCTCCATGAATCTATGGGCCCAGACTATTATCTGTGGGCCAGGGAACAAGTTTTACTTTTTTCAGAGAGAAAAGTATATATATTCCTAGATTATCTATGTTAAAATGAGACCAAATTGCCTCGTTTGCTCACATTTTTCTCTTTCCAACAATATGACCATACTTATCAGGTATATTCCTCTCAAAATTGTCTGTGGGCCACCCGGGCCCATGGGAAGGGCATTCTGGAAAAAAAATGGGCCCGGACCATAAATTATGTGTCATTGGCTCCCGGACCAGCGTTAGTGTCTACCCCTGGGTTTATATAAGAGGTCTCACTTACCAGCGTCAATGTAGCCGCGGGGGCAGAAGCCTCCCCCTGTTACAGGTGCTGGGGTGGTCTTTAAACTGGTGTCACCAGGTTTCCTCTTACACACGAAGCCGTGGTTCAGGCTGTCACAGTGAGCATTCCTCCATTCTCCTGCAATTCAGAGTATAATAGAATCCAATGATAGGTGCATACTTTTATTACAGTATAATTATAAACGTTCTGCTTTTTGAAAAGTTATTTCAAACTTTTTGGGCCAGATGAAGACATTGTTTACATTGGCTTACATACATGTGGGGTTTCCTTCCTAACCTGGTGTTTAGGTAAGACAATAACTTCCTTTATATATTAATGAAAACAGCCAGGATCATTTTCCCACATTCAATGGAGAAACTTCTTTTAGCATATATCTATATCTATATATACAAATGCCTCTTTACCAGTGGTGTCTTCAGAGTGCATAGTACCACAGTGGTGCCTGTAGGTGGTGTCCTCAGTAGGGTAGCCGGCCTTCCAGTTGTCATAGCTCACATCAGTCCCATCAGACCACCTGTAAATACAGAGCAGGCATACAGACACAACGCTGGCAAATAAAGAATTATCATAAGTATCACACACATTTTGATGTAAAGTCGATAACATTATGATCACGAAATTGTGAGTTTAAGTGACATAATTAATGCTGACTGCACCTATAGCATCCTTTCATTATCCTTAGTCTTCATTTAATTGTTTGTAATCCTGCTTGACCTTACTGTCGGTACATGGGATGTAATTCTGCAACTGTATATATATATATATATATATATATATATATATATATATATATATATATATATATATATATATATATATATATATATATACACATATATATCTCCATGTGAAAGTTTAATTCTATTTAGGGTGTCATATAGGCTATACTTCACTCATTAGAGACCCAGGTATTTGTTAAACATTGCCAAGTTTTGATTTATATTCTACTGCGATTGGATGCATGCACCTCTGATGCCGCAGGTTAGCCAACATAAGATCACCTGCTCCCTGTTCTTACCTTTGCATGCACGAACAATTCACTGCTGAGCTGAATTACCAATTAACCAAGTTAATCATGATAGCAAATTAACCTTGTGCACTTTAGTTATTCATCATAGGGAAATTCCCTCCATCCACACAAATGAACTGTATCAATACAATTGATATTGATATCAAACAGAAATATCAATATAGACTCTTGCATTAGATGTCCACATTATATCAGGGTAATACGTACGTCCACTTTGTCTGGTCTCCTTGAAGTCTGTTCATTCCAGTCCAAATGTAAGCTTTGAAGCCCATCAGTTTAATCTACAGGAACAGTACCACATTTTGTTTTACCTTTATTCTACATTAGACTGGCAACACTATATCATACTGAGCTTAGCAGAAATATTAGCTACTGTGACCTCCTGCCTGTCTATACATTAGTTTGTTTAGTTTAGTAGTACATAGCTTGGGGAAAATCCTCAAAGGAAACCAGTTAAACATGTGTAAATAAAGCAAGAAAAAAAAGTAGTTGCTCTGCATGTTTAGTCTACACCAAGTATCATTCCCTATCATTTTAGTCACACAATTTGTTTATAATTTATATATATATGACCCAGCTTCAACGAGTGGGGTTTTGTATTTATTACATGGCCTTACTGTCTTAAAATGAAGAAAATCAACAAATTTGTACGCCATGGAGTATGGCTACACCATACTCTATGGGGTCATGGAGTACGGAGCTCCCATAGCTTTAACATAGAGAAGGCCGTACCACCATGTAATAAAATCCAAAGTTTACAAGAACTTACAAGTTCATAGATGTTGTTGGTTTCAGCATCTGAAGACATGCTGGCCAGTTCTCCTCCATTCTCGTTACACCAGTCACGGGCTCGGAACCAGTTCAGGGACTCGTCTCCAGACCCAGCATTGATAAAGTACTCCCAGTCTCCCTTCTGCTCCCATCCACTATCTGTTAGAGAGAGGTTGGGAACATTAAGGCTAGTATACAGGTTGCACCGCTCTTGGCATGGTAATACCCAACATGGTACTCCAAGGACATTCCCTGGGTTGACTTAGAGGGAAAGCTGATATCCGAGTGGCATATGTTGATGATAAATACGTAGAGTGCCATTGTATATGTCAAATTTAATCAACATATATCTAAACAGCTATCCTGGACCACACTAGGGTAAAGCACCTTATTAGTCGGCTCACATATAACCATTAACATGTGTCCCAGTCCCTTTCTCCCAGATAACTCCGTGACCTTTAGAAAATGAGGTTAAAGCTTTAATCAGGGAAAGCAAATAGATTGCAAGAACACATACCGTAGTGGCCCGTTTAAGCGCCCCTGTGCTTATAAATTTCAACACCATGTTACCCCCTGTGCTTATACAGGGACCTGCGCTTATATGAGTACCTTTAAAGAGAGATTTTAGGTTTCCGAGGGGTCCTAGACCTGCGCTTAAACGTGGCATGCGCTTATTTGAGAACGCTGCGCTTAAACGGGCCATTACGGTATTCATTTCTTAATCAAATATGATAAATTCACATAACAGGATCCTGCGTTCAAATCATATCGCACCTCAGCTGCTCTCATTTCACGAATTTTTCGATGTGGGCACAGGCGAAATAGCACTGAAATAGAGGCGTCAGAGGTTTGATACAGTTTCAATGCAGGATATTGCATGTTCCTGCCGCCGTGGACTTAAGGCTTTAGGCGGACATTGCCACTATCCGGCACGTTTTGGCAGAGACTGGTGATTATTGAGGATCTAACATAGTGAGAACATGTGTAAAAGATATCATCTGGTTATCATACTCACATGCTTCACCCTTGCAGACATAGCCGTTTGCAGTATCAGTGCAGTAGATGTCGTTCCACTCGCCGTTACTTGCCCTCACCTCCACACAGTCCTCCTTATTCGCAGCGTTATTAGGCTCATTCGGCGCCCAGGGTCTATATGTACCATCTGTTCCATCCACCCAGTAAAAGGCATGTTTATCCGCTGCAAGAAGGGGAAAAGTTCATGATGAAAGAGATTGTTAAGTAATTGAAAGTATCAAAAAGGAAAGGTCCTTCTGTTATTGACTTGAACTTTTGATATCTCCCCTATTTGTTCGATGTCCTATCAATCTAATGTAGAAAAAGTAAGGCAGTAGGTGATTATGTGCTGGCCTGTCTTCTCATGGCCGATGCCAGGCATCATTTGGGTGGGGACTGGCTGAGTTGTAGCGCATCCATCTCGGGGTACACGGTCACAGGCCCAAACAGAGTGTTGTGCTAGAGATGGTCGGCAGGGGGTTGGTAGTATTAGGGTAAAGGCCTGACACTTTTGTGGCACACTCATGTAGGTGACCTGCTATCTAACGCCAAAAGCCTGTCAATCTCATACAATGCCTATAGTGAGTGATGTAAAAGGACCATTGCCTCGGTAAAAGTGTAGGGTAAGGCTTTCTACCCTCAGTCACCTTATATAAGGCTTTCTACCTTCAGTCACATTGTAGATGTAATCACAATAACACTAGACTTCACTGGGTAACTAGTGACAATAGCTTCTTGTTTTAGGAGAAAATTTACGTTTATTCAATATACATTTTGGCCAATATTTTGAGGGGGGAGATCTTTCAAACAGCTCCCGATATTATCAATATCCTGGATCTGCTACTATGCTCTAGACATGGCCCAAATTCCTCTGCCCAGTGGGCACAGAACATTGAATCAACATTGTTAAATGGTTGTCAATGTTGATTCACTGTTGATTCAATGTTGATTCAACGTTGGACTGAACTTTGTGCCCACTGGGTGAGAAGAGCGTCAAAGTAGCACTAGTTACCAGAACTGACAAAAGGTAGCCAACAACTCACCCCCTGCGTCCTTCTTCAGACCGACCCAGTAGTCAGTATAGCGGCTGATGGCTTGCATTTTATTATAGATAAAGGTATTCTCATCGCTGTCCAAAATAGAGGCCAAGTCGACTTTGATTTTGGCGGTAGATTTCTGCTGACATCTCGTCCTGACGGTGTTCCAGTTGACGTATTCGTTTCCTTGGAAGGAGTAGCAGTAGCCTTTGTATATGGAGAAGGCCGAGTTGGGGCAGTACTGGACTCCTACTGTCTGCTGCAGGACTGTAAATATAAGGCATACAATCTGATTCTTTATTTTTTACCAAATACTACAGCACCATTGGTTTAACCAAGGAGCGCCGTATTTCACTACCCCCGTGAAATAACCCATGCCCGTATTTCACGACCCTGTGACGTCATCAAAACGGCGGTTTGTTTACATTTGAACGGCCTAGAAAAAATGCTATTTCAGCAAATTAAGGCCCTCCCCCCCTAAACAATTTAATTTGAATCGAAAAAATGTAAAAAATAAACACAAAGGAACACTCGTTTATGTCTGTTGACTGGGTTATTTCACTTGTTGACCCTCGGGCCGCATTTCACTCGGCCTGCGGCCTCGTGAAATACGACCCGAGGGTCAACTCGTGAAATAACCAAGTCAACAGACCAAAACTCGTGAACCTTTGTCTATTTATTTCATGGTAAATACGGCACTCCCATTGACTTAACCAAGGAAGACCGTATTTAACACCCCTGTGAAATAACCCTTGCCTGTATTCCACGGCCTATCAAATCCTAAAGATTGTTGATTTAACCACAATAAATTAGCTTTTTCAGAGCAAATAAGTGGAATTTTGACGAATGTTATTAATAATCCATGAAATAAACACAAAGGAACACTCGTAGACTCATAGAGTCTCCCACTGAGGGTCATTTCACTCGGTTTCGCCTCGTGAAATCACCCTCACTTAGGACCTCTACTCGTGCACCTTTGTCTATATACTTAATCTGATATTCAACCAGTCATCTCAAATAACCATAATATACATCTTATGATTGACTTTTCGCTTTACTATTGGTTATTATCGTGTGGGAACTTTCATGAATTCTTCTGGAATTTATTACTACTGGTACACAATTTAGTGTGGGGACAAACAACAACATTTCATTATAGTAAGATATAGATCATCATTTGGGAAGGAAATACTAAATATATAAACACAGGCCATGCATAATTTCAAGGCATTCGGACAGTATACATCTATGATGTCGGCCTATGGGAATGACATTAAGTACATGCTATCGATGATATTTTAAAGTAAGATATCCTGATTTAAGTACAAAAATGTACACCAGCATGCTATTAAAATGACATTTTCCCGACATAAGTATTAAGCCCTTGTAATATAGTAAACAATTAATCCCCTTACCGGACAGAAGAGCACAGAATGCCAGCAGTAACTTCCACATGATGAGAACTCCTCCAGAACCTGTGTCCTGTCAGGGAGACGTCCTGGGTACAATATGAGGCACTAGCTGGTGGGACGGCTCTATCTATATGACCAAAACTAAAAATAAGATATTCCATCCAGAAACACCCCCAGGTAAGCGATCATTAATTTGAAGATATGACGACGTAGACTCATAGGCCCCCCCTACAACCCCCCCCCCCCCCTAAATCATTAATTAATCAATCTACCTCATGGTGACCACAGTCAGGAAGACTGAGGCCAAAAAACACAATGTATTTTGCCCAGTCATACTCTCAGGAGGTCCTTTACGGAAAAATCTATCGAAACTATCTGAACATACTAAGTGTCACTACCAAGGAAGGGAATTAACAAATAGCTCTACTCTAGGTTAGTTATTGACTGGAGCGTAGTGTTGAGCATCCTTACACCGATAGTAGTCTGGGTCATTTACTTCAGATAAATTGTCCAATTCGACAATCCTGCAATATCATTCCACGTTTGGTCCTAACAATAGATATATTAATATGTCATATTGAGTCAGTCATATGGGAACATGACATTGTAGAAATAGCTACTTTCTTGGCCTAACACATACATAACTGAGACATCATCGATCTGGAATTGACGGAGATGATTCTGGATAAGACAATAAGTACCCTTGAGTTATGTTGATGCACGCCCCCTGATCTGTTTGCACCTCACACCGTGAGGCTGTCACGAGATTGACTGGTCACCGTTATCTCCTGCTGATAAGGCGTACACTAAAGGTGATACACAGTTTAATTGTCTCCGGAAGCTGATTCTGCTCCTAGGAGAATGTTCACAAATGACGTTAGGGGATGTGGGAGGAGGGGGGTGTCTTTGGGTTTGGTGACAAACTGTGACCTGGGATATACGTTTTTATAGGATGGTCGGTCAAAAATAGTAGCAGGGATTGGGGCATGGGATGAGGTTATGAGGCCCTTTAACTACTACTAACATCAAGATAGTTAGGATAGATTCTCGTTGACCTCTGTTTCCGCCACTACGAAACTGCTTCCCAGGCATAGGACATTATACTGAAATGTATCATATCATTAAAGAGCAAAATAAAATAGACATTTCCACATATCACCTATATTGTATTATGTAGAGGTGTTGAGCATAATTGAGGAAGCTGGAGTTCCATTATGGATTGTGTCTTGTCCGCGACTTTAGACAACACACCCTTTTTGGGTAAAACTAAATCTTCCATTTGAATATCAAAGTACCGTAAAAACATTAGCCCTGGCCTGACCTTGAGCCGATCCTATAAGCCGCACTGGCGATCTGACTTGCGTACTAAATGCAGCCTGTACATGAGGTTTTACGGTATATAGCATTCGCTAGTAGATAGTGACATTTACCAGTCTAATGAGCCCGTCCCTAGTCAATACATGGATCCATCCCTCTTTACTGTCCTTTATCAGTTATTCAATAATCCATTAACCTTAATTAAATATGGATATCTTATTCTCATTAATCGTCCTAGTATAACCAAACGGTAGCTGTCTGTAGCCTCGTTACAATACTTAATCTGTTAAACCTTTAAGGACGGCATGTTGCTAAAAGATGGCATTTGTTGTCGCCAATGCAGCCTCGGCGACTGACTCACCTGTGATGTATTGGTGCATCATGCTGACTCATTTTGGGAGTCACTGTAGGTTCTGCATGATGCATGAATGCAGTCCTGGAGAGTAACTCGCCAGTGCTGTATTCATGCATCATACTGACCAAGGGCATGGTGTATTAAGGCATCATGCCGTTCTCAAAGTGTTGCCTACTCACTATATTGCTCCTATGTCATTAAATCTATATAAAATAGAATCTATATTTATTGTACTCCATTGTCTAAAACGTATTTACGAAGTATACCAAGTGCATGCACATGGAATACTCACATATACTAATTGCATGTATACATACTGCTATTCTATGTTATTTTATGGTAATAACGCACTATCTGTATGTTTTACGTCTGAATAGTAATAATAATAATTATGGTTTTTATGTGTAGATATTGGCTTGACTATAATGATTATAAACAACCGCTGTCATGTCCCTTTTCCCCTTGAGTGTAATCACCATTTGGAATAAGGATACTTTATAAACTCAAATCACCCTATATATCTGACCACAACTCCATCACGGTGCACGGAAACAGATCTATAGCATGAACACCAAGATAAGGAGGTGCTACTTGAGAATTGATTCATATCCACCCCTCGCTGAACGTGATAACCTTTATCTCCACGCTGTACTATAATCGACAACAAAGTCAATACCGTAGCCTGCCTTAATAAATGAGGTGCCTTGCCAGGTGTTAATTATATACCATTAAGGACATAATCTTGAAATGATACCTCTAGTGAGCTTTTCAATAATACAATTAAGGGGATGGGCCATAACCTAGTCGGCACAGAACGTTGAATCAGTATGGACAACTGGTTGATCAACGTTGAATTTATAACCAGTTTAAATGTTCTGTTTCAACATGGATTACATGATGAGACCGTCTATACCCAGTGGGCACAGCAACACTTAATAAGTGACTAATAAGCTCTCCAATGAAGTGCTTATTATCCATCTATATTGTGGCTAGAATGTAAGAACTATTAGTCAGCTAATCTGCAGCACTTATTAAGCCCTTCAAAGCAGTGGTTATCAAGAGGTTCAATAATTCAGCTAATAAGGGCAACAAAAGTCAAATTTATTCAAAGATTATAATTGTGACACTACCGCACTGCTATAAAGCAGCACTTATAAGTGACTTGCTCTGCAGTTCTTATTAAGCACTTCAAAGCAGTGATTAGTAATAAGCTGAAGTGTGCCACTATTTCAAAAGGAATTCCACTGAAACATTCTGCTGTTTATTCAAGCATATAACATTCATAAGCAGCTCAGTATACATACATTGGAAATTCATGATTGTTGTACAAATTAATGTTGTCAATGGGAATCGAACTCCTTACCTCCAGATGTAAAGTCCAGTGTGCTATTGCATGAGCTAGTGGGGCTGATGATAAGTGATGGTCCTAAACCTTACTGTACCCCTAGCATACCCTAGGTACACTGCAAAAGCAGCCCTTCATATATCATGCTCACACACTGGCCAAAAAGGGCTTTATTTGCAGTGAGATACAAACAAAAACTGTCTTATTTGAATCTAATTGAATGAAAAACCCATTCAATTCATTTTGGAAATAGATGGGAAGTATCATTCTCTTCAGCTATGCACCCATTTTCTTTGCGTAAAGCAAAAGCAAAAGGTCCGGATGAGTTTTTCTCCAATTCTTTTCGGTTTTATTGAAGCTCTCACAATATACAGAAAAGTGGGAATAGAAGTATTATATCAAAATTGAGTTTGTATTGATAGTGTACAAGTCATAGTCAACCACTGTGAACACATCCTAGCTCCTGACCCTGGCAAACCTGACACACCTGATAACCAACTGGTGACTGTGGTGCAATGTGCCTTGACCGTACTCACTGTCAGATAGCGTGGGATGGCTGCTGTCACAACCTTTTCTCAGAGTCTCCAGTGGTCCATTGTAGCCTTTTCCCCTCCCGGCTAGGACCACCTTCGTCAACACTGATATCTGCTATCTTTTTACCAGTCGCAAGTGTGTTATGCTTCTACGGGCTGAAGCGGATCTGTGCAAGTCTCATGGGAGACCAGGACACCGAAGGTTCACTGCAGTCTGTCTACTGACACTTACAGACGCGACTCCTGTCAGGACAACTCTTCGGAAAATTTGGTGCCGTGGCTCCTTCTGGGATCGCACCCAGGACCTCTCACACACAAGTCCAGCGACTTACTCATTAGGCCACCAAATTTCCTTGTAGAATCATGGTGTATTCCCCCCTCAAATAGGTACCAGAACAGAAGACAACAAGGAGACACAAAGTATTCTCAAAGATCACACAACCTGCCCTTGGGTATTAATATGTTATGACATAAAGTGGTTCTTTGACAATACAAATACAGTCCTTATCAAGGGATGTCAATGCACTGACTAATAAGAACTTCATTTACGGGGCTTAATATCCATTATAAAGAAGATGGTTAATCAGTTACTAACAAGCCCTGCTTTTGCAGCCCTGCAGAACCTCTAATAAGGTCTTACATGTGATGGTTATTAGACAGTGAAAAAGCAGCCCTTATCAGGGCATGTCGATTCACTGCTTAATAAGGACTTATCTTGCACTGACTGATAACAACTTAATTTGCAGGGCTTGATATTCATAACAAAGACAATAGTTAATCAGCTATGAATAAGCCCTACTTTTGCAGCCCTGTATAACCCCAAATAAGGTCTTACATGTGATGGTTATTAGACAGTGCAAAAGCAGCCTTTATCAGGGGATGTTGATACACTGCTTAATAAGGACTAAAAATGTAGCCCTTCTTAGTTATTATGAAAACCACCATTAACAAGTCCTGTTTCTGTAGCCCTTCAGCTGTTGTAGCTAACCAGAGCTGCATAGCCCCGCCTAATAAGGGAGGCATATGTAGCCCTGCATGTGCATCACTTATTAAAAGCTTAATATTCTGTTAATTATTGAGTACAAATACCATGCTAAATGTTACCAACTATTGTGTGCTGCCTGAATGGATAATATGCCCTGCAAGGTCATTAGCCACCAGAGCAGCTACTAATCAGTGGTGGCGTGCCCACTGGGTAGTGTATGCTGCACCTCAAAGTTTGGTCTTAGAACTAGTATATCCGATGATTGGGACTACAAAATCAGTCTTCTTGAAATTGATCCAGGATGTTGACCAACATTCCTTACTTCCTATTCCATTCATTCGTTTTCCCTATTTTTTTGCCTAAATTTGATATCATTTCCCATGGATGATCAATTTGAGGTACAAAAATCGTGCACAATATCAATCTACCTATTGAGACTCCAGCAAGAGGAGATCGGTCCTGAAGAACGCGAAAGCTAAATAGTTTATCACTTGCTAACTCACTGTGGGGCACATAATTAATAATTAATACACTTTACTGAGTCCTTTATACGATAGGATTCCTGCCTTTGCATTTGACCCCAGCACAGATGATTCTTTCTGTATTGCTTCTCACAAATTTGATGTAAGGGTCATAACCCATTTTGATGCCGATTTTGACGCATCATCGGCCGATACACCCTCAACTAACATGCCAAAAGTAGTACTTTGTAGTATAATTTTGTGGATGTATCAGCCCATAATGCATCCAAATCGGGCTAATGGGTTATGGCCCTTAGCCCTTTCAGAGCGGCATGGTACGTCAATGGAACATGTCCTTTAACCATGGTCATAATGCCTGAACCTTTCGTTGCCCCAAACGATGTATAAACCAGAATCATCTCTGATTGGTTGCTACACAAAACAAGTTCTATTAATGTCTAGAACTGAAAAGCGGCCCACCTTATTACGGTATCAAATCATACAAGTTCACTTCGCAGTAATATTCATACTTTCCGTAAAAAAGGCAATTCTTTTTAAACTTTAGAATAAGGGTATCGACCTCGTATGTTTGGTAAGGTAAATGAATGTAGCACTAAATAACGGGTTACTCCCCAGAGACGCATTCATGCAACAGGGGGACAAAGGGCATGATAAATCATGCTACCTGTAATGGGTTATAGATCTATACCTCACACCTCCTCCGTCGTCTCTGTCGCTTGAGTACATTAACTTTTTTATATCACATAACAGGAGCTACAATTTACTAGTTGAGCTAGAGATCATTAATGTTGAGAATGAGAGGAGTCTCGTTAGGACGCTTTATGTTATCAATGTAAATCTGAGTGGGACCAGTGGCATAGAGCTGTACGCTATCTATGATAACAAAGAACCCCACTTGATTAGATGATGGTTTCCACATCAAAGTCAAGAATTATTGCTTATCAGTAAATGACTGACAATAAAACTAAGCTGTTTTTCACTGAGCTTTATTAGACTTTCATTGATATACAATCTATAGTGAATGTGTGTTATGATATCCTGGGGAACATTCACGAATGATATCACCTATTTCTGGACATTTTAGAAGAAAACCCATACCCCTTAACACGATGTACAAATGTATGGCTCGGGTCCGATTTATGTAGGTTCCCAAATTTTGGGTAGCTCTGGTTTCTTGAACATAACATTTTTGTTGGCACAGTTTTGTCCTAAGGGTGTATTCCCCTGATGTGAATTGGCTGTATTCTGCCATCGAGAGAAAGTGCACAAAGTTAAACTTATGGACAAATCCAGTCTGACTGCCGGAATCACAGCCGATCATGTCAGTACAGATGGAACCAGACTGTTAACCTGATCAGGATATTCGGAGCGTGATGTCATGTTCGACGTTTTGGCTACTTTGGGACACACTTACCCGCCAACAACAAAGTTCTGTGGACAAACCAGCATTCCTTAATGCACTTAAGAACAATGACCTGCGGCCATTAGATCCTATCTTAATCTAAAGCCCTATTACATGTACTACCAGGTGATAATTAACCGGTAGAAGGACTCATAAGACTGTAATGTGTACTAAATTTAATCATTGTGGACTGTAAATTAAAGTTCTTACTTGGCTCATAGTGAAAAGCGCCCATTGTAATGTGAATTGCCAGCCAATAAAATATCTAAACTCAAACTTTATGAGTATAACAACTAGAAACATGTAGTATACACAAACAGCAGGTTCATCAGGTTTCCCTATCACCTGCCTTGTAAATATACCTATATGTGTAGATCAGAGTGGTGTGGTGAGTTACTGGACGGACAAGTACTACGCACTATCACATTATCATAGTTCTCCACCAGAACTCAATATGTATTGTTCACGAGTATACGTGTGCTTTTATATTCTTTAGGCCACTCAAAAAATTTAATGGTTTCTCATCACCGCGCGCATCATAAAAACCAGCTTTTCAGGAAAACTTTATTTATTTTTATTTTTTTTACTAATTTTTGATGAAAAATTTGATAAAAATGGACAAATATCGGGATATTTGATATCAAATTAAAGCTAACACTGCCAGTAAAGCAGTAGGATAGAAATAACTTACATTTTCACTACTTTTAAAGATCCTTAAATTCTTAACTTCTAAAATGTGAATTTTGGTCATGAAAAACGTATATCATCCCAAACATTTCAACCCATGTGTAAAAAAAAAGGGAAAAAAAGCCTCCCTTGTCAGATTTTTCAGACCTTGGTGATGAGAAACCACATTTTTTTTGAGTGGCCTTAATACATATTTTAGTATTGACTCAAATATCGGGTATTATGGCCAATCAATTACCAGTGGTGTTCAAACTATTCATCTACATTACTTCTTAATAGTGATTCAAATTATATAATCGCAGAGGATAGCACTATAGAATAATCAGGTTTACAACAAAGTTATTTTTTATTCTATAATATCTCCTAAAATCTTTCTCAGATGGTATCCTTTCCGCTGGAATCATGCAAGTCATATCAGTTTGGTTTGGTCTGTTGCGATAAAATCTCATCAAACCCCTGGCTCCATCTGATCTTTGCAATAGAAACCAGTTGAATACATGGGAGATAACTATTGGTCTACTTGTCCTGACTTGTTCCAGTAGAGGGTGCCACAGACATGGTTCCCACTGTGCCTGCAGTCTGGAACTGTACCTGGTCAGCATCCACAAAGTAGATGCAGTAGACCTTAGGTATGTACAGGGACAGCAGGGTCACCGTCCCATTGAAGATCAGGCAGCACGCCAGCAGGGCAACCTGTAATATATTAGGATTGATTATACAATTAATTTAGATGTTGTTGAATCAGTATCAGATCTTTACATAGAAGATAACAGGGTTCATGTCTTTAAAGTGTGAGGCCTGGGGATGTTCCTTCATGGTTGTAATGATGGATCTGCCTGTTCATATATAGCCACTTTAATAAATTGTATGATTTGACCTAATACACCCAAGGCAAGTTGATAGCATTATCTCTTTATAAAATGAGAATAACTATAGTATGATATCCAAATTAAAGCAAAAGGAACAAAATAAACAGCTTGATATGAATATCAATAGTTACCTGGTGTACAGCAAAGAAGGCAGTGAAGTAGGCAGGCAGGAAGACCAGCCACAGGAATGTAGTCGTAGCCACAGACACAAAGATGTACCAGGACTCATTGAAGTTCTCAGGCAGCTTGCGGGTCAGGAAGCCATACACAGCACAGACCAGGACAAAGAGGAGGTTCAGGGAGAGAGGAGGGATGAGGCCTGACAGGGGCAGGCTGCACAGGATCTCCACATACTGCTCTGTGGGCACTTGTTGACGTAGGAGGGGGATAGGCGGGTACAGGGTGGCAGAAAACACACACAGCGCAAGCTGAAATGGTCAGAGAATAAACTATATTTGGCATTGTAATCATACTCGTTTTATCTATCATGAAATCAAGTTACTAATATATTTGTAGTCCTAGGAAAGGTAAGTAGGTTAGCCAGTTTTTAGGGACAAGGACAATTATGATAGCTCCCTCAAAAAGCTACTGGTCGACATGTAAGTCAATTTATTAATTCTACAAATCTGGACATTAACCCTACAGGCTGGAAAATAGATCAATTGGTTGACCATTCATGCTGGTCAATACTACAAATCAACAACCCATTTTTCCAGTCGATGAGGTAAGCTAAAATACACTGCTTTATCATGACTCGTCTTACCTGAATTAAAATACAGATCATCACTAGTAGGAGCTGGGACTTGGTGCCCACCAGCTTTGGCAGCTTGGTTCCTTGTTTCCCTGCAGTGAAGATCCTGTAGATTCTACTAGTTTTCACCATCAGGGGCGCGTAGATAAAGCTGACGGACAGATTAAAGCCAAATCGGGACAGGTAACAGGACAGGTCTGAGGCTGGGAGGAGCAGCACTACTACTGTCAGGTAAGCCATAACGATACCTGTGTGTTAACAAATTGTAAGTGTAAAAAGGGGGGAGGGGGCACATCAAATGAACAATTTTGTCATATATATCAACTCACTTGAACTTAATCAGTGGTACCATATTGGACATAGTTAGCACACAGGGCACTCAGCAAATTATTATTAATCTATTTTTAGCAGTTAAGAATTTTACTGGACTCAAAATTCAAAATATTTTGGGTCGTTTGTACAGTCTGAGAATCAGTCCAAACAGGTGTGTGAACTTATTAGCTGATGTGCACTAATTACATCAAATACAGAGGAGCAATTATCCTTATCTCCATGTTGGAGATACTGAGAACATTAAAATAGATCAAATGTAAAGTTTTAGCCAACCCTCCATCAAATATCATTTTGACATTATTTTATGTTTCTTTGACCAAACAAAATGATAAGAAGCAAATTTCATATTACTGGATACAGAAGTTGATGCATTTATAATATTATAGCATTATCTCGTCTCAATGACATGTCTTAGTGAGAAAACACCTACCCACAAGTATGATGGCCATGAGCTGCCGACTTGAAGCCTTGATGAGACGATCCTGGGATTTGTTCACAAAGATGCCACCTACTATGACACACACAGCCATGCCAGCTGATGACACAGTTAGCATGCTGACCACCAGGGGGGAGTGCAGGCTGAGCTGCTCAGGCTCTATGGGCAGGCAGGTGGTGAGGGTATCTGGGTCAGGCCAGGTGAGCAGCTCACACAGGGAGCAGCCTGTCCTGTTACCCACCAGGATCTCATTGTTACGACAGCTGCAGCAGGGTGAAAAGAGCATCTAGTGTTGGAACATTTTTCTAAGGTATTTTATTTGGGGGTATCTTATATATACAGAGTACTACAGTGGCCCAGAAGGGCCAAATGGAATCAATTCAAAACGTGAAAGTTGAAACTCAAACCTGAAAATTGAAACTCAAAACGTGAAAATTGAAACTCAAAACGTGAAAAGTGAAACTCAAAACGCGAAAAGTGAAACTCAAAACACAAAAGTTAAAATCAAAACGTAAAAAGTGAAACTTGAAATGCAAAAGTTGAAACTCAAAACATAAAGAGAGAAACTCAAAACATGAAAAGTCAGGTTTGACGTTTCAACTTTCAAAGTCAATCTGTCAATCTGCCAACAGCTTGTGACAGGTATCTTTTAACATTGTGTATGGTTCACAAGCCAGAGAAAGCCAGTATCGAGACAAACTGTCAAATTTCACAAAAGGGTCAGGTTTCCGAAAATGGCAAATTTCAAAAATGGGTCAGAATTTTGGAAAATGCTCAGATTGGCGGAATTTCAAAAAAGGGTCAGATTTTCGGAAAATGTCCAATTTGGCAAGAAAAAAAGTTAAATTTCACTGAAGGGTCGGAATTTTTGAAAAAGTCCAATTAGAAACAAAATAGAAAATCGCCCCCATTCATTTTTTTACATTTTTCTCGCCAAATTAGCATTTTATGAAGGACTGACCCTTTTGTGAAATTCAACGTTTCTCTCGTCAAATTGGACAATTTTCAAAAATCTGACCCAAATTTGATGTTTTCTCACCAAATTGGACATTTTTCAAGAATCTGACCCTTTTGTGAAATTTGATATTTTCTTGCCAAATTGGACATTTTCCGAAAATCTGACCCTTTTTTGAAATTTGACATTTTTTCGGAAATCAGACCCTTAGTGAAATTTGACATTTTTGTCTTGCTACTGGCTTTCTCTGGCTTATGAACCATACCCAATGCTAAAAGATACCTGTCACAAGCTGTTGACAGATTGACAGGTTGACTTTGAAAGTTGAAACATCAAACCTGAAATCTGAAAGCACTTTTACTGTTTTGGTTCTTCAATTTTCACGTTTTGAGTTGCAACTTTTGCGTTTTGAGTTTCACTTTTCACGTTTTGAGTTTCAACTTTTGCGTTTTGAGTTTCAACTTTTGCGTTTTGAGTTGATTCCATTTGGCCCTTCCAAGCCACTGTAGAGTACCAAGTGGTGAAGGATCCTAAATAGATGTTCCTGGTCCTGTCTGCACTCTTCCATCTATAGAGTAGCGGCCAAGACCCCAGATTTGAAATCTACCCCTACCCCCCGTTCAACAAGCTGATTCTGACATATATTGAAGCATTTTTCATGGGCTTTCGGAATATGGATGTTACACCCACCGAAAGTGGTGCGAACATCGCCATTTTGGACGGTTTCCATGGCAACCGTGATATTTTTCTGAGATTTAAAAAAATAAACTCTTTTCTCCATATTTTTCCAACCGCTAGAGCTACAGTGGTGAAATTTTGCAATGAGACAGGTATCTGGGCCTACTATCCTGAAAATCAATATTCATGACCTTGGCCAAGGTCAAGGTCACCAAATTTGACCTTGAACATGTAAAAAACCACCAAAATACTGATACGTCTATGTTTCAACTCTTGTCAACATTCAGAAAATGGCAATTCTCTCCATCTTAGGCTTCATATAGTGAAGGGACATCCTTGCTGTACTAGATAGTTGATAAAAATTGGATATAGATAAACTGTTGCCATGGTAACAGTCAAGGTCATTGCAACCATGATATTTTTTTGAGATTAAAAAATTAAACCTTTTTCTCAATATTTTTCTAACCGCTAGAGCTACAGTGGTCAAATCTTGCAATGAGACAGATGTATGGGCCAACTACCCATGGTTTTAATAGTCATGACCTTGTCAAAGGTCAAGGTCATTATATTTGACCTTGAACATGGAAAAAATCACCAAAAACACAATATTTCTACATTTCAACCCTTGTCAACATTGAGGAAATGGCAATTCTCACAATCCTAGGCTGTATATATAGTGGATGGACATCCTTTTTATGCTAGATAGTTGAATAAAATGGGAAATAGAACTGTTACCATGGTCACAGTCAAGGTCATCCATGGTAAGTCATGCCAACCATGATATATCATTCCCTCCTGCTGTTGCCACCATCCCTTGTTTTTAGGGGTTCTACCCCTCCTGCTGGGGCCCCCATGTCTCCCCCCTTGGCTCCCAACGCTCCTCTCAGGGCTCCTGTCCCTTCTCTCAGGCCCCCCATCCCTCCCCCGGGCTCCCATACCTCCTTCCTAGGCCTCCATTCCCCCTCCCCGGGCCCCCATCCCTCCTCCAAATGCTCTTGTCTGGGCTCATATCCCTCCTCCAGGGGATCCCATCTCTCCTTCTGGGGCTCCCATCACGGTACCGTTGTCCCCATCCCTCTTCCCAGGTCCTGCATCTCTCCTTCTGGGCTCCCATCTCCTTCCTTGGCTCCCATCCATCCTCCATCTCGATTGCATAATGACTCCATGCCGACCCAATCCGATGCCATGTCAATGCCCTGCCCACGCCATGCCCACGCCATGCCCACGCCATGCCCACGCCATGCCCACGCCATGCCCACGCCATGCTGATGGAGGATTTGTTAGATATGGTGTATAAAGTATAGATGATGGTTTGCTGTATGTCAGTATATGCTGTACTCTAGTACATGCTGCATGTTGGTACATGCTGTACGAAGTATAACTGACGGTATGCTATGCCATGCCAATGCCATACCAACACATGGCATGTCCATCATCATGCCATCAGCATGCCGCCGGCATGTATTAACCAAAAGCAAAAAATATATACATATATATATATATATATATATATATATATATATATATATATATATATATATATATATATAGTCACATAGAAACACCCAAAAGGAACTCTGATTAAAAAGTTTGGGAAAAGAAACTACTTCCGCATAGCATTGATTCAGCATAGCATTGGCATAGAGTTGGCATGCCATCAGCAGAGCATTAGCGTGGTCTATCCCTTCTCCCAACGCTCCGAAAGCTCCTGCCGATGCTCTCATCTCTCCTCTCCGGGCTCCAATCCCTCCTCCCTTGGCCCCTACCCTTGGCCCCTATCCCTCCTCCTGGGGCTCACATTCCTCATCCCAGGCCCCCATCCCTCCTTCCTGTGGCTTCAAGTGCTCCCCAGCTCCATCCGGGAGTCCCATCCCTCCTCCCAGGGCTCACATCACTCCATTCAGGGCTCCCAGCGCTCCCAGAGCACTGCTCAGGGATCCCATCACTCTTCCTGGGGCTCCAATCCCTCCTTCATAGGGGTTCTCACCCCAGTGTTCCTACTCATAGGGCCTTCATCTCTCCTTTTAGGGCTCCCATTCTTCATACTTAATACCTTTCACTGTGCCCCCTTGTCCCCTTTTTCGCTATTGAAAGAGCCATAAGTTACTTTTTCTCAAATTTGAATACATAATTAAGTGTCATAATTTGAGGAGTGGGGAATCCTGAAGGAGGGGTCAGAGATGCTGGAAACAATAACAGGGATGCTGTACTTATTAGGTGATGTTGACAGAGGAATGGGTGATTTTGTGGTGTTAGGGTGGATGGGTCAGCCAACAGAATGTCCCTAGACTCCTAAATTTGATATGTTGGGTTTGCCCTATTCACTTGCAAAATCACCGATGGCGAATCAAACTCCATGAAAATTGGCCAAACTGATGGATTATGGATGCGTGCACAATGTAGCTCTGGGGCAAAGGGTAAACCTTTCTGTATACTTGTAGACAGGGTACCATTTGTACGGTATACTAACACTAGACATCCTGATCATCTGACATTACAGGCAGTAATTGCGTAGAAGGATAAGAGACCATGTGGATGAAATGGGATACCTGGAGGAAGGTATAAGGCCCTGGAGGTGACATAACAGCAAGCACAGTGGGAATGGGAAATACTCACTGGCAATATTTAGAGATAGAGGGACTGATGTAGGGATAGAGCAGCACTTATAGGTGACACTGGCTTGGTGATTAGCCTGAATAAAGGTTTGTAGAGACCATTTATGTGTTAGTGGCAACATAAAGGTTGGGTTGGGCATTCTAGAGAAGTAATGCATTGAATGGGACACTGTGGAGGAGGGAGATTGTGCTTGTGATTGAGAGAGTGGGTAAGACACCCTGGTAGAGGGACATGGTACTATAGGGACCATAGAGGTTAAGGAGGACGTCCTGGAGGAGATACTAAGCACTATACTGATTGTATGGAACACCCAGGAGAAGGGCAATGCACCATATAGGTTAGGTAGGACACCCTGGGGGAGGTATCAGGCACCATACTGATAAGATGGAACAACCTGGAAAAGCTATAAATAGCTATATATCAAGCTCACAGTAATTTCCAGAGTGAGGAATATGCTTCAGACATGAGATGAAAGCAATGGGTGTTTGTGGAAGAGGGATAAGCGCCCTGGGAGCCCTGGGAGGAGGGATTGGGGCCCCAAGAGGTGAGATGGGGGTCCCAGGAGGAGGGATAGGGGCCCTGGGAGGAGGGAAGGGGACCCTGGTTGAAGGGATCAAGCCTTGGGAGGAAGGATCGAAGCCCCAGGAGGAGGGATGGGAGCCCAGGGAGGAGGGGTAAGAGCCCCAGGAGGAGGATGGGAGCCCCGGTAGGAGGGATGGGGCCCCAGAGGAGGGATGAGGGCCCCGGGAGGTGGGATGAGGGCCCCGGGAGGTAGGATGGGGAGGGAAGCGGACCCTGTTGGAGGGATGAGGGCCCTGGTAGGAGGGACGGGAGCCAAGGGGGCACAATGAAAGGTATAAAGTACACTACGATGAGGGATGAGAACCCTTATAAAAGAGGGATTGGAGCCCAAGGAAGAGTGATGGGATCCCTGAGCAGAGCTCTGAGAGCAATGGGAGCCCTGAACAGAGTTATGTGAGCCCTGGGAGGAGGGATGGGAGTCCCAGATGGAACACTTGAAGCCACAGGAAGGATGAGGAATCCCGGGAAGGAGGGATGGGGCCTCAGGAGGGATAGGGGCTCAGGGAGGAGGAATGAGGGTGCCAGGAGGATGGATGAGGGCCCCAAAGGAGGGATGGTGATCCTGGGAGGAGGGATGGGGACGACAGTAGGAGGATATGAGCCCCGGGATGAGAGATGGGATCCCTTGGAGGAGGGATGTGAGCCCAGAGAGAAGCTGTGGAAACACTGGAAGAAGGAACAGGAGCCCAGGGAGGGGGAATGGTGGCCTAGGAAGGAGGTATGGTAACCCTGGGCGGAGGGATTGGACCCTGAGAGAAGGGACAGGAGCCCTGGGAGGAGGGTTTGGAGTGAAGGATGGGGACAACAGCAGTAGGGGTAAAAACCCTAAAACAAAGGATGGTGGCCACAACAGGAGAGAATATATCATGTATGACATGACCTTGGCTGTTACCATGGATGACCTTGACTGTAACCATGGTAACATTTTATCTATTTTGCATAGAAAGGGTGTCCATCCACTATATGAAGCCTGAGATTCTGAGAATTGTCATTTCCTCAATGTTGACAAGTGTTAAAACATAGAAATATCAGTATTTTGGTGATTTTTTCCATGTTCAAGGTCAAATAAAGTGACCTTGACCTTTACCAAGGTCATGAATATTAAAACCATGGATAGTTGGCCCATACATCTGTCTCATTGCAAAATTTCACCACTGTAGCTCTAGCGGTTGGAAAGATATGGAGAAAACAGGATGAAGCCTTGATTTAAATCTCAGAAAAATATCATGGTTGCAATGACCTTGACTGTTACCATGGCAACAGTTTATCTATATCCAATTTTTATCAACTATCTAGTACAGCAAGGATGTCCTTCCACTATATGAAGCCTAAGATGGTGAGAATTGCCATTTTCTGAATGTTGACAAGAGTTAAAACATAGAAATATCAGTTTTTTGGTGATTTTTCACATGTTCAAGGTCAAATCTGGTGACCTTGACCTTGGCCAAGGTCATGAATATTGATTTCCAGGATAGAAGGCCCAGATACCTGTCTCATTGCAAAATTTCACCACTGTAGCTCTAGCGGTTGGAAAGATATGGAGAAAAGACTTGTTTTTCTTAAATCTCAGAAAAATATCATGGTTGCAATGACCTTGACTGTTACCATGGCAACAGTTTATATATATCCAATTTTTATCAACTATCTAGACCAGCAAGGATGTCTTACCACTATATGAAGCCTAAGATGGTGAGAATTGCCATTTTCTGAATGTTGACAAGAGTTGAAACATAGACATATCAGTATTTTGGTGATTTTTTACATGTTCAAGGTCAAATTTGGTGACCTTGACCTTGGCCAAGGTCATGAATATTGATTTTCAGGATAGTAGGCCCAGATACCTGTCTCATTGCAAAATTTCACCACTGTAGCTCTAGCGGTTGGAAAAATATGGAGAAAAGAGTTTATTTTTTTAAATCTCAGAAAAATATCATGGTTGCCATGGAAACCGTCCAAAATGGCGATGTTCGCACCACTTTCGGCGGGTGTAACATCCATATTCTGAAAGCCCATGAAAAATGCTTCAATATATGTCAGAATCAGCTTGTTGAACAGGGGGTAGGGGTAACTCCCTTAATAACGCCCTTTTGGGTGGTCGGCCGCAGCTCTACTAGGCTCCCTTGCATTGGCCACCATTGCAATCACAAAGTCTGACATCTTTTCAAAGCAGTATGGGGTGGAGCTGAGTCCGAGGCACAGACAATGAATGATGGGTTGGTATGGACAGTCCTGAAGGCATCAGAGATGTCCAGGGTACAGAACTTTTGACCGCCGTTACCATATGTCACTTTATGGACACTTTTAAGCCTCAACTGCATTGTTTAATATGATCTCTATATACATGGTTCCTGATTAGATTAGTGCAAGCTATGACCTGTTTACTTTTCATGCGATCATTTATATAGACACTGAAAATGAGCTAATCCTTTAGCTACCTACCTTCGACATTCCCAGCAACAAGGCAGCTCTTTGAGGATGTAGTACTCTGTGAGCTGACAGGGACTGCTGCAGAGCGACTCTGGAACTGTCATCATTTCGTCATCACTTATATTTCCACCGCTCTTCCATTTCAGCTTATCCTTCATTAGGTGCAGATATGGACTCATCACCATTTCCCATGTTCCGACTAGGACTGAACCTTTTCCAAATTGATGCTGATGGATCTCATAGGAGCCAAGGAGATCACCTTCATCATCAAATGCAATGTGTCCACCTAAACCCTCAAATTTGACTTTAAGCATGTATTCATGAAGTTTTTTACCTGTCACACAGTCATCTAAATAGGACTTGTCCATAAAAGCCTCAGGGCAGTTCTCTGTTACCAATGCCTGGAGAGCTTTAACATAGACATTTATCCCATCAAAGTACATTGATTCCCCCCTACTTTCAGGATTTGATCCAATAAACTCTGACTCATACTCATGACATGATCTTTTACCGAGGGTTGTGTTCCATTTACAGTCAAACCTTAATTCATAGACCATTTTCAGAAAAGGATCATCAGGATGCGTTTTTGCAGTGACATTTCTGAAATATTGACGAAATTCTTCATCTATTTTTCCAGGAAACACCATCTTGAAGGCACCATCAAAATGGGCTCCCAATTTAAAGTCAGCAGCTTCTGGAAAGTCAAAGCCATCACCACCTACCCATATAAAGTGCCCAACTTCCAGGTTCTCCTCCTCCAAGAATGGCATCAAGTCAAAGATACCCCCAATAAATGCAATGATTACACGAGCATCTCTGTATATGGACATCTTTCTTGCAAGCTCTCTTAATTCAACATCAGAGAAATCGTTTGGTAGCATATAACGAAATGCTAGACATATTCCCTTCATTTTTGCATTTTTCTCAATCTGTTTTGCTCCACTCTCACCATAATTACCTTCTTTGTAGATCAGAGAAGCATAGTCCCATCCAAATCGAACAAGGATATCTGTTAATGCATCAGCCTGCAGGTGGTCAGGTGGAACCAATCTCATAGTGTAGGTATACCGTTCCTTGTCACTTAGCTCATCACTAGATGCTTCAGTAAAAACCAGGGGGATTTGAAATATTGTGGAGATAGGTCCAATCATAACTGCCCCAGTGCTCCATCCAGGCCCAACCCCACCAACAACCTGAAACTGGCCCCAGCCATCCTCGCAAGTGTCAAGAGCTTTAGAGGAAGATTGTATTTGAGAGTTGCCTTCATAGGGCAATAGATGGAGCATGTCAGCAAGAATATTTATGTGGTGGGAACAGTAGTCCATAATTACAAAACCCAGTGAGATGTTTGGTAAGAGGTCTGACCGAGCATTGACTTTGTCTAATGCATACTCAACAGCCACCGTGTCTATATGTCTTGTGTCACCTCTTACCTCATGGCCACACTTAAGTTCAGATGGGGTGTGTATCTTCTTACTTAAACTCATGAACACAGCAATGTTGAGGTCCCTTTGTTTGGCATAGCACATGTGCCTCATGCCCTCCAGGACTGGTACCCCAGTCACAGCACCCATAGGGAGCAGCAGCCCCCAGAGCAGCAGCAGCCAAGCAGACATGGCTGTACAGGAGCAGCTCAAAGAGGTGCTCAGAGCTGCTCCTACTGACAACCTCTTATATACATGCTGGCACCGGGGGGACTAGTCATCTACTGACAGACGGGTGAAGAAAGGAGGCTTTATGAGATATAAGCTCTATTATAGTTGCCATTTTAGGGTTTAACATATTCAACTGCGTTCAACTTACTTTGACTGCCTCTCTGCAGCAGCCCCCAACAAAGGAAGACTTGGAGTGACACACCATATTACTTTCATATATATAGATGCAGTGCTCTGTAAAAGTAGAGGTACCTCTCTGTTGGCATGTAGCAGGGCCAGACGGCAGTTTATAGATTTACATTCATTGAGGGTCATTGCATTGACATTGTCACAACTTCTCAGTGAACTAGGTGAAATCAATACCTACATTCACTGCTACAAAGATACAAGACTACTTTGATCATTCACAGGCAATCAGTTCAAAGAACCTTACTCTGAGCTGTTTCCTTGCAGTTTACCTAGCTATTCAAAAACCTACAAATGAACACATTTGGCGATTCAGAAGTACTTATTACAGCTTATAGTGAAAGTCCTGAAACTTTTCCCATCAATTCACTAACTTTACCTCCATATCTCCACTGTAACTATTCTACACTGTAAAAAGTTGTTGTTCGTGAACAGCAAAATTTGCTGTAAATGTACAGTACTTTAGCTGCAAAGAATAATACAGCAAATCTTACTGTACATGTACAATTCTGTTACTGTAGATGTAGGTTACGGTAGTGACTTGTAGATCTACAGCACTTTTCCCTGTAATATGTACACGAGAGGTCCTGGGATCGATTCTTGGTCTAGCAACCTCTCATTAGGGATCTTTAGCAACAAGGCTGTAGCTCATTTAATACAGACATGGCAGAGGTAGCTTATATCCCAATATGACTATTTGTAACACCAGCTCTGTGGCGCAACGGATCAGGGCCCATCTCCAACACCGCAGGTCATGAGTTCAATCCTTGGTCTAGCCACTTCTCTTGTTTTACCTACATCCACCTAAAATTTGTTTTCCCGTCACATGGATGAGTAAAATTATCCCCAGCACTGGGAGGCAAACCCTAGACCTTTACTAACTATAATCAATCATTTGAGAAAAAGAGTAGAGATATATCCCAATATGAATGTTTGTAACACCGGCTCTGTGACGCAACGGATCAGGGCCAGTCTCCAACATCACAGGTCTTGAGATCAATCCTTGGTCGAGCCACTTCTCTTGTTTTACCTACATCCACCTAAAGTTTGTTTTCCCCTGACATGATTAAATATCCCCAGCACTGGGAGGCGAACCCAGGACCTTCAGATTTGGTTTTACAATTAATTCTGCTGTACAGTAACAGCAGGGGCTTGATTCATAAGTTTCTACGATATAGAGGGCTATTTTACTGCTATGACCATTGCTGATCGTCCAGGGGTCATTTTATGCTATGCCTACGACATCTGTTGAATAGTTGTAAGGGTGGAGATAAATAAGCACACATACGACCAGCTTATCTCATACGACCAGCTTATCTCGAGAAAATCGTAGAATGCTGTCGTACAAAAAAAGGGGTGCATTTCATAAGAAAATCGTAGCAAATTTCCAATCTACCTGATTATACAGAATACCTGTTAAAGCTGGTTTTAATGACAAAAATGCCCATTGCACAACAGATGGCTGAGACAGCCTCTGAAGTCATCTCAGCCATTCAAAAAATCTTTAATAATGGGTTATTTTGTACCAAACCAAGATGTAATAAATCATAATGATAATATAGACTGCCTTGTAGGAATGAGTGCCTCATAAAGTCACTATATCATACATTTTTTGAAAATCATATTTCAACGATTTCCTCCTGAATCGTAGTGTGGGTAATGTTCTAATATACTTTGTAATACAAAGTTATATTTTTAGCATAATTACTTTTACAACAACTTTCTAAAAGCTAGTGATACGATTGAGTAAAGGAAATATGTCCTATGATTATCATTGTGAAATGCACTACATTTTTCTCTACAACTGCCCTGTATGACTCCTTGAATACAACCTGTAGAAAAAACGATTTTCTCTCTTTTCCCTACAAACATATAATTTTAAGATTGTAGCATTATTGAGCTATCGTATATTGTTATGAATTGTGCCCCATATTTTGCTGTTACTATACAGTATATATGTGCTGTAAATATACATAAGCTGACTTGCTGTAGGTGTACAGCACAATCTACTGGAACCAAAGTTGCCCCCAGTATTTGCTGTATAGGAACACTACTTACTTCTAACAGTGTATTTTATCATTTGGGTAGTGTGGGGTGATACTACTATGGGATGATACAAGTGTCAGTGGGGGACCGCATGCTTGCCTTCCTGCCTCATAGAGTCCTTGTTGAACTGGTTAGAATTATAAGAAGCAAGACAATTAATATAGGAGGCGGTTCATCAGGGGAACTACATCGTAAACAATATGTAAACATGGAGGGGAACAATGCAAAACTCAGAGAAAACATAGAAAAACTAACCTTTTCAGGACAACCAAAACGGTTTGGGTGTGAAAATTGAGAAATCTCAAGGATTTAATGATTTTGCCTCAATGAACTTGAGCATAGGCAGTTTGAAGGTGCATTTTCAAGGCCCAATCTCCCTAGTACATTGTATTATAATCAATGGCGACAGTGAGGTACACCGTCAGTAGGCCACTCAGGTGAGGCAGTCAACAGTGGGTGCATAGTGTTTCATAACAACTGCGCATATATTTGATTTATCATAGATAGGTTTTTCTAACTGCAAGCCCTTCATTATGAGTATACTCACAACAGTTATGTTGAAAAAAGTATCTGTCTATGTCTAATATTATGAATCTATATTGTACTTTGCACATTGCAATTCAAAAAAATAATAGGCTCCTTAACTCTTCATATACCACGTTCCACATGAAGACAGCTCTACCAAAATTAGATTTTTTTCAGATGAAATTCAAATGCGGTATTGGGATGTAGGGCCCTGATGACCTAACCTTTTAGAAATTTTAAATAATATAGTAAATATTCAACTAGAAGTACATCTATGGTCAAAATGAACAGCATTGAATAACCGAAAACTAAGATACCCTTCCTATTTGAAATTGAATATGGCTTATTTTAATGCATATGTTGCCACGGCAACTTAGATTCAGGCCATAATGCATCAAAATAGACCGAAACATTCGGTACCATCTTTTTCAGCGTGAAAAACTGGAGAAAACCTTTTTTCACCCAAAAAACTACATTGATTGGCATTTTTCACGATGTTTGCCTTAGATATTGCTCAAATTAAATTATTTCAAAAATGAGTTGAATCTCATCCAAGTTGAGATGCCACGAATTTCTAAAATAGTGAATGTATGTACAAATGGATTATGAAAATGAATGCAGAGAAAATATTCCATAGAGCACTGTCAAAAAAAAATCATGAATTTCTAACAAACTTTTAGGGAAACCACAGGGAGGGCAAAAATCAGTCGAAAATCTGTGAGTAACTTGCATAAATGTGTGTACGGTCCCACACTGTAAACTTGCAATATTGCGTGTATGGTAAAGGAAAAGTTAATAATACCTAATTCTTCCTGGATCTCTCATGTTTGTCCAGTTGTAAGGAGCCAAGGTGCAAAATGACCACATGTCAACTTCACTTGTTCATATGATCTAAATATTGATGGGCAGACCCATCATTTTTAAGCAAATGACTTTATAGACAGAGCCCTCAGTATATATATACCACCAAGGTTGGGGCTAGTGAGTGCCCCTATTACCTGTGTGAGTAGTGGGGTCACTGCATGGGCGTAGTTGGACGTCACTACTTTAAGTCCCACATCAGTACATTTCCTATGGCTACAACGTTCACTCAGGGCTACTGGGACACCATCTGGAGTGTGGAACCTAAACCAATATTCCTGGTGAATGATATATTTATATGCATCCAACATGTGCACAGTATTATTACATATATAGCTGTATGTGGATGTGGTGAATGTGAGCCATTTTTCTCCAGACTCAAAAATAACCTAATGACCTAAATAACTGAAATAGTCAAAGATACAATATTGTTGTAACTCCTAACAAAGCAATAACCAAGGCCATTGATTTACTGTAAACGTATATATTTTCGCGTTGGACATTTTTCCCCAGATTTCCTGGATTTTTAAATCTGCAAAAATATGTACAGAGCGAATATTTATCCAGTCTAGTGCTATTGCTATCTTCCAAAATCCATGAATTAAAATCTGTGTGAAAGGGTACTTTTTAGCAAAATCTCGAAAATGTATCCACACGAAAATATGTATGTTTACAGTAAGCCAAGCCAGACTAACCCACCAAATTAGCCTATCAATTCAACGGTTACAATAAATCTACTGAACACATGTTGTTTTTTAAATGTGCTTTATTTCAGTTCATATTAGTATACAACGTGAAGGTGAGGAATGTTGAAAATTGCCTGCGTTTAAGGTCCACCAATGTTAGGGGACACATATAATGTTGCAGAAGTACTTAATGTCATTATATCAGTGCAATGTTGTAAGTTATAGTGGGAACAGAAACAGGGTGTTTATCCCCAATGCAGTCTTCTCATAAAAAGCCTTGTTGGTTAGGTTCCTGATACTACGTTAGAAACTTGTTCAGTGTAGTCAACATCTTGATATCAGGCATTTTAGCTAGTTTCTGGTCATGATACAAACCACAAATATTAAATTGCATGGGTCGATCAGGTTTATCTTCATCTACATGCTAAAGGTATGCCTGTAAATTAAAATGCTTTATGACATAACTGAAAGTGGTTAGTATGATCCTGTGTAAGGGCAGAGAGAAAATGGTCATTTAATAAATCTTGTACTTTTGGCAGGGTTACCGTACACTCCATACCAAACCTATTGGCCTTGGTTTGATATGGGGCATACGGGAACCCAGCATACAATAATGTTAATGTATCATATTGAGTCCAAGGGATTCTCATGGACAATTTTGCCTCCAGTGGAATCCATGGTTAAGCCTACTTGTCCTCAGTTGACACTGTCGCCTTGACATCTTCGGAGGGAGCCACAGACGTGGTTCCTGTTCCTGTTCCTGCAGTCTGTACCTGTACCTTGTCAGCATCCACAAAGTAGATGCAGTAGACCTTAGGTATGTACAAGCACAGCAGGGTTACCGTCCCATTGAAGATCAGACAGCAGGCTAGCAAGGCAACCTGTAATAGATTGGGATATGTAGTAAGATTTATGTTAACGGGAATTAAACATTGTTATTTGCTTTGGAGGGAGGTAGGTGGAGTGGGAACAGGTTGATGGTCACTGCACGAGAATATCTATTTAAGTATACCTTAAATGTCATTTTTATTACTTAAATGTCAAATTTAAGGACATTTAAGGTGAAACTTAAATGTCGATTTTGACATTTAAGGAGTATTTTGGTGTACCTAAAGCAACACTTTAAGGCGATATTTAAGTAGAATTTAAGGGTATTTAAGTTGATTAAATGGCCAGGCAAAGTGGTACTTAAATGTGCTTAAAGATAATATCAATGTCAATGTGCTGGTTTTCTGTGAACGACATTTAAGCACATTTAATCATATTTACATATGTTTAATGTGTATTGCTATAGTTTCTCTACCCTTACTTTAAATTAAAATCATCTTAACTTTCTTATTCTTCAAGGCAATATATTTTTTATTGTGGGGATGTTCATTCATCATTTCATCAATTTCATCATTTTCATGTCCCTCCAGGGGGCCTGGGGAGCCTCCAGGGAGGCTGGGGAGCCTCCAGGGGGGCTGGGGAGCCTCCAGGGGGGCTGGGGAGCCTCCAGGGGGGCTGGGGAGCCTCCAGGGGGGCTGGGGAGCCTCCAGGGGGGCTGGGGGACCGGCACCTGCCCTCTGACGGCCGGGGGCGCCTCCAGGGGGACTGGGGAGCCTCCAGGGGGGCTGGGGGACCGGCACCCGCCCTCTGACGGCCGGGGGCGCCTCCAGGGGGACTGGGGAGCCTCCAGGGGGCTGGGGAGCCTCCAGGGGGCTGGGGGACCGGCACCCTCCCTCTGACGGCCGGGGGCGCCTCCAGGGGGACTGGGGAGCCTCCAGGGGGGCTGGGGGACCGGTCCCCGCCCTCTGACGGCCGGGGGCGCCTCCAGGGGGACTGGGGAGCCTCCAGGGGGGCTGGGGGACCGGTCCCCGCCCTCTGACGGCCCAGGCGCCTCCAGGGGGTCTGGGGGAGGGAGGGCCGGTCTCTGGAAGGCAGGGCCGGTCTCTGGAAGGCAGGGCCGGTCTCTGGAAGGCAGGGCTGTTTCCTCCTATGGGTGATAGAAAAATATGTGTTATTAATGCAGTATTATACAGTGAACGGTTAAATAATTACTGTTGACATGGTTGTTTATTTATGAGAGGAGCAATTAAAATGTATAATATTGGAATGTATATTTATTGCATAGGTATAATAATATAATTATCTATTTATGTTTAAATGGAAGTGTACCTAACTGGAAGAGCATGTATACATACCTACATGTGCATGTGGCCTGTCTGCTGCCTTGTGGTGTACTGGTCTTCCTGTTTAAAAATAACCCATGTCTCACATCCACACTGAGGCTGGCTCCATTGGGGCGGGGCCATTGTCCTAGGGGTCCATTGTAGTACGGTCGCACCTCTACCCCTATCACAATGGGAGTGATGGTTGTATTTTCACAGCTACCTCCAGACCGACCTGTCACCACAAGGTAGAAGGGGGGGGGGAGGGTGCTAACCAATTGGAACTAAGATGATATATTCTATTATTATCATAAATTGTTTGTCATGGATTATATTATTCATTTCTATACATTGTTGGCATTATGGACATACTTTTTATTTCTCGTTATGATAATAATAAGTTATTTTATGAGAATGTACTCCAGAAACTCTCAAAATAATGTATAATACCGGGACCAGGGTCTCCTTACTCCCCTGTTTAGTATCACGAGTTGTACCCCTCCAGAAACCCTCAAAATGATGAATAATACCGGGGTTAGGGTCCCCTTACTCCCCTGGTTAGTATCACGAGTTGTACCCCTCCAGAAACCCTAAAAATAATGTATAATACCGGGGTTAGGGTCCCCTTACTCCCCTGTTTAGTATCACGGGTTGTACCCCTCCAGAAACCCTCAAAATAATGTATAATACCGGGGTTAGGGTCCTCTTACTCCCCTGGTTAGTATCACGAGTTGTACCCCTCCAGAAACCCTCAAAAGAATGTATAATACCGGGGCCAGGGTCCCCTTACTCCCCTGGTTAGTATCACGAGTTGTACCCCTCCAGAAACCCTCAAAAGAATGTATAATACCGGGGCCAGGGTCCCCTTACAACCCTGTTTAGTTTCATGGGTTGTACTCCTCTAGAAACCCTAAAAATAATGTATAATACCGGGGTACTACCATGTAATACTACCACCATATTTTAATGCTTAAAGTTGCTTGAATGCAATTTTTAGTTTATATGACGTTTCCAGTATATAGAACGGGATCCTAAATTTACAGAGTATGTCAAATGTGATTTCCAGGAAATTTAAGTTTACCTCAAATTTACAGTAAATGTTATTTAACATTTGGGTAAAATTTAAGTTGACCTTAAATTTACTAGAAATGTCATTTGACATTTGGGGAAAATTTAAGTTTATCTCAAATTTACCGGAAATGTCATTTGACATTTCAGGAGAATTTAAGTTTACCTTAAATTTACCAGAAATGTCATTTGACATTTGGGGAAAATTTAAGTTTACCTTAAATTTACCGGAAATGTCATTTGACATTTCGAGAGAATTTAAGTTCACCTTAAATTTACCGGAAATGTCAAATGACATTTCCGGTAAATTTAAGAATTCTTATATTTCATGGCAAGCTCCAAACGACATTTCCAGGATATTTCCCGATATTTTGGTACACTTAAATATACTTAAATAGGAATTTTCATGCAGTGGGTGGTAAGATAACAAAGAGGCTTTTCCAGATTCGTCTATTAAACTTTATATAATTGCCTGGTCCCTGTTTTTTATGACATTCACCAAACTCATCCTTACATATGAGCCATGCACTTATACATATCTACAAGAAAAATTCTTTTTCAAAATCTCTCTCTTCTGTTTTGTTGAGTATACTGTTCTGTCATTGATTGATCATTTACTTATTCAAGACCGACACTCATTCATGGAATATATGTGACCAGGCTAGGGAAAAGACCCCTTCAGGGGGGGTAATGGTAATTAAACTTGGTGTCATAATCTTTAAAATAAGATATCATGAGTTAAAAAAGTGAGAATTGCTTTTCAAACAATAGTATATATCACAAATTGAAAAAGGTAAATAAGCCCTAATTACATTGTATCCCATAGTAAATAATGATAATGATGAAAAATCGGTTTTATCTAAAAATAACCAAATAAAATTGGATTCATTAGTCTAAATTTGGTTCTAGGAGGAATTTTTGCATTCTGTTTTCAGTTTTGGGTAACTGATGGGATTTTCAAGAAATCCGGATTATTACCTCCAATTTAGGCTTTTTGGATGGTTTCCATGGCCACCAGAAAGTATCATATGTGCTAATTCTTTTTGCATTCCAAATATAGAATGTTTGCATCAAAGATGGAATTATTTCATGAAGATCATTGCATTCTACATAAAAAACGGTTTTAGAAATTTTTTCATGTATTTAACACTCATTTGCATCTATGATGCCTCCTGTTGGCCAAAACCAGAGTTAAAAATCCCACCTGAAGGGGTCTTTTCCCTAGATGGGTCACATATGACATAAAGGGTGCGGCAATCGATGTGTCAGAAATTCTGTGATAGGAAGATGGCAGTAGTATTATCCTTTATTAGTGGAAGAAAGTTATTTAAGCTGGGAGACAATATTTATACATTTGACTTTCTATCCAAGATGCTCACTCTCTCCTCTTGGCATTTAATTGAGAAGCTATGAATAATCCAAGATTCTTTTGCCAATAAAAACAGTATCATATCTTTTTTTTCTCATGTGGGCAGTATTGGAAGTTATGAATTGGCAAGCAGGAAAAAGAGACTGCCTATTTAATGTAGACCATAGAAGGCAGTGAAGCAGGTGAGCAGGAAAACCACTCACCTGATGTACAGCATAGAAGGCAGTGAAGTAGGCAGGCAGGAAGACCAGCCACAGGAACGTAGTCGTAGCCACAGACACAAAGATGTACCAGGACTCATTGAAGTTCTCAGGCAGCTTGCGGGTCAGGAAGCCATACACAGCACAGACCAGGACAAAGAGGAGGTTCAGGGAGAGAGGAGGGATGAGGCCTGACAGGGGCAGGCTGCACAGGATCTCCACATACTGCTCTGTGGGCACTTGTTGACGTAGAAGGGGGATAGGCGGGTACAGGATGGCAGTTGTAACACACAGCCCTAGCTGAAATAAGCAGTTTTATAATCATCTTGGTGTCAAACAGTAAACCTATTAATGAATCCCATGGCACTATTGTGTTAGAAATCTGAGACTACTCTCTTCACATATTTTAAGTAGGTTTTAGCTCAATATATTTAAGTCAGACAGTGATACCCGAAAAATTATAACAATGTTTGAAAAGTATTATTTTTGTCTGAACATATCTAGCATTACCCTTGCCTACCTGAAGTAGCAAACAGGTCAGCACCAGTATGAGTTGAGACTTGGTGCCAACGAGCTTAGGCTTCTTTGTGCCTTGCTTCCCTGCATTGAAGATCCTGTAGATTCTACTAGTTTTCACCATCAGGGGTGCGTAGATAAAGCTGACTGCTAAGTTAAACCCGAACCGGGACAAGTAACAAGACAGGTCAGAGGCCGGGAGGAGCAGGACTACTACAGTCAGATAAGCCATGATGATACCTGAGTGTAAATCAAGTTAATAGTGTGGATTAATATTGCATTAATAAGACCATCAAAATTCACTGGTGTCAGATTTATGATATTAGGGGGAGGGTAGCATAAATGATTTATTAAGGAAGTTTACATAGAGTTGAGGACAATTAAAATGAATGCAAATTTTAAGTAGAAAAATAAACTAATTTATCGATGCAAGCTGAATTTGTAATCCCAGTTAGTTCAATGTTACAAAAATCTTCTTACCAAAGTAATAACATGAAGAGAGTGTGATATCTTCTGACTCATTTAACATTTTTCATCCCTTAGACATGTTGTCCATATTCAAGAATATCTGGGATGTACTTGAACTTCATTTAGAAAACACCTACCCACAAGTATGATGGCCATGAGCTGTCGGCTTGAAGCCTTGATTAGACGATCCTGGGATTTCTTCACAAAGATGCCAGCTACTATGACACACACAGCCATGCCAGCTGATGTTACAGTTAGCATGCTGACCACCAGGGGAGAGTGCAGGCTGAGCTGCTCAGGCTCGATGGGCAGGCAGGTGGTGAGGGTATCTGGGTCAGGCCAGGTGAGCAGCTCACACAGGGAGCAGCCTGTCCTGTTACCCACCAGGATCTCATTGTTACGACAGCTGCAGCAAGGTGAAAAGAGCATCTAGTTAAAATGAGGTTGGAACATTTTTCTAATGTATTTTATTTGGGGAAATATTATAAATACACAGTACCGAGTGGTGCAGGATCCTAAGTAGATGTGTCTCGTCCTGCCTGCACTTTTACTGAGTTTCAGGCACTATGTAGAAGCTCTCAAGAAAGCTAAGACATCTAGGCTCACTCGCATTGGCCACAAACCACAAAGTCTGACATCTTCTCAAAGCAGTATGGGGTGGAGCTGAGTCCCATGCACAGCTTGTTGTCCCTCAGGTAAACGGGTCCCTCCATGGAGCGCTATATTAGCATACAGACAATGAATGATGGGTTGGTATGGACAGGCATCAGAGATGTCCAGGGTACAGAACTTTTAGCCGTCATTACCAAATGTCACTTTCTTGACACTTTTAAGTTTCCACTGCATCGTTTAGTATGATCTCTATATACATGGTTCCTGATCAGATTAGTGCAAGCCATGACCTGTTTGCTATTTATGCGATCATTTATATAGACACTGAAAATGAGCTAATCCTTTAGCTACCTACCTTCGACATTCCCAGCAACATGGCAGCTCTTTGAGGATGTAGTACTCTGTGAGCTGACAGGGCCTGCTGCAGAGCGACTCTGGGACTGTCAGCATTTCGTCATCACTTATATTTCCACTACTCTTCCATTTCAGTTTATCCTTCATTAGGTGCAGATATGGACTCATCACCATTTCCCATGTTCCAACTAGGACTGAACCTTTTCCAAATTGATGCTGATGGATCTCATAGGAGCCAAGAAGATCACCTTCATCATCAAATGCAATGTGTCCACCTAAACCTTCAAATTTGACTTTAAGCATGTATTCATGAAGTTTTTTACCTGTCACACAGTCATCTAAATAGGACTTGTCCATAAAAGCCTCAGGGTAGTTCTCTGTTATCAATGCCTGGAGGGCTTTAACATAGACATTTATCCCATCAAAGTACTTTGATGCCCCCCCACTTTCAGGATTTGATCCGATAAACTCTGACTCATACTCATGACATGATCTTTTACCGAGGGTCGTGTTCCATTTACAGTCAAACCTTAATTCATAGACCATTCTCAGAAAAGGATCATCAGGATGTGTTTTTACAGTGACATTTCTGAAATATTGACGAAATTCTTCATCTATTTTTCCAGGAAACACCATCTTGAAGGCACCATCAAAATGGGCTCCCAATTTAAAGTCAGCAGCTTCTGGAAAGTCAAAGGCATCACCACCTACCCATATAAAGTGTCCAACTTCCAGGTTCTCTTCCTCCAAGAATGGCATCAAGTCAAACATATCCGCAGTAAATGAGATAATTACACGAGCATCACTATATATTGACAACTTTCTTGCAAGCTCTCTTAATTCAACATCAGAGAAATCGTTTGGTAGCATATAACGGAATGCTAGACATATTCCCTTCATCTTTGCATTTTTCTCAATCTGTTTTGCTCCACTCTCACCATAATTACCTTCTTCGTAGATCAGAGAAGCATAGTCCCATCCAAATCGAACAAGGATATCTGTTAATGCATCAGCCTGTAGATGGTCAGGTGGAACCAATCTCATAGTGTAGGTATACCGTTCCTTGTCACTTAGCTCATCACTAGATGCTTGAGTAAAAACCAGGGGGATTTGAAATATTGTGGAGATAGGTCCAATCATTACTGCCGCAGTGCTCCATCCAGGCCCAACCCCACCAACAACCTGAAACTGGCCCCAGCCATCCTCGCAAGTGTCAAGAGCTTTTGAGGAAGATTGTACTTGAGAGTTGCCTTCATAGGGCAATAGATGGAGCATGTCAGCTAGAATATTAATGTGGTGGTAACAGTAGTCCATAATTACAAAACCCAGTGAGATGTTTGGTAAGAGGTCTGACCAAGCATTGACTTTGTCTAATGCATACTCAACAGCCACCGTGTATATATGTCTTGTGTCAGTTCTTATCTCATGGCCACACTTAAGTTCAGATGGGGTGTTTATCTTCTTACTCAAACCCAAGAACACAGCAATGTTGAGGTCCCTCTGTTTGGCATAGCACATGTGCCTCATGCCCTCCAGGACTGGTACCCCAGTCACAGCGCCCATAGGGAGCAGCAGCCCCCAGAGCAGCAGCAGCCAGGCAGACATGGCTGTACAGGAGCAGCTCAAAGAGGTGCTCAGAGCTGCTCCTACTGACTGCCTCTTATATACAGGCACCGGGGGACTAGTCCACTTTTGAAGAAAGGAGATATAAGCTCTATTATAGTTGCCATTTCAGGGTATAACATATTCAACTGCGTTCAACTTACTTTGACTGCCTCTCTGAAGCAGCACCCAACAAAGGAAGACTTAGAGTGACACAACGTATAACTTTCATATATAGATGCAGTGCTATGTAAGAGTACATTGACTGCTACAAAGATACAAGACTACTTTGATCATTTACAGGCAATCAGTTCAAAGAGCCTTACCCTGAGCTGTTTCCGTGCAGTTTACCTAACTATTCAAAACCTACAAATGAACACATTCGGCGATTCACAAGTACCTATCACAGCTTATAGTGAAAGTCCTGAAACTTTTCCCATCAATTCACTAACTTTACCTCCATAGGTCCACTGTAACTTTTCTATTTCATTAGATACGTCCTTTAGAACTCCTTTAGCATCATTTGGGTAGTGTGGGGTGATACTACTATAGGATGATACAAGTGTCAGTGGTGGACCGCATGCTTGGTTAGAATTATAAGAAGCAAGATAATGAATATAGGAGACGGATTTGGCATAACCAAAAAGAAAATACATTATCACTGTAAAGAGCAAAAGCAGTTTGAAGGTGCATTCCAAGCCCCGATCTGCCTAGTACATTCCAGTATAATCAGGAGCAAAAGTGAGGCACTGTGATTAGGCCACTCAGGTGAGGCAGTCAACAGTGGGGTGCATAGTGATTCATAACAATTGCTTATATATTTGATTCCTCATAGATCGGCTTCCTAACTGCAAGCCCTTCATTACAAGTATTCTCTTAAGAATTATGAGTCATAATGAAGGGCTTGCAGTTACTAAAACCCCTCTATGGGATATCACATTAATCAATAGTTGCTATGAAACACTATGCACCTCACTGTTGAAAAAAGTAGCCATTTTGATTTACTACGAAAAGTTATCTGTCTTTGCCTAATATTATGAATCTATATTGTATCTTGCACATTGTAATTTATGAAAATCATATGCTCCTTGATAATACCTACCCAGGTAACAAATTGAAGTTGTTTAAACGTTTTTTTCATGTCATTACAGAGTGAGAAAACGATTATTTTGCATCTAGCCTAACTCCATTTCATGGACTCAATTCAACGTTGAATTAACGCTGAATTAACGTTGAGCTATGGGTAAAAAAACGTTGAGTTAGTACACACATTATGATACAAAAAAGGTCTATTTACAGCTCTTTAATACTTATTTTCATTTTACTTTGTTTGTTATGTCTTTCAAACATCCGCACATGTACATTATTGATACTCTTTCTAAAAGAGTTGCATGAAGCCTTTACTCCTTTATAAGCAGTGTAGTGATGCACATGCATGTATGGGCATTTTTCATTTATAATTATCACAATGCTATAAAATGGGTGTTTACCATAATGCACTCCAAAATAAACAACTTGTATCATAATTTGACCAACAGATTTAGCCTAGATATATTTAACCCTTTAGGGCCGAGCATCGACTATAGTCGACGCCATGGCTGGCCGAGCATCGACTATAGTCGACGCCATGGCTGGCCGAGCATCGACTATAGTCGACATAACTCTATGGGAATCAGCAAAGGCTCGGCCCTATAGGGGAAGCTCCTGGGAAAATGTCTCGCCCCCATCACCAGAAAAAGAAATTTTTGGTCGGCCTTAAAGGGTTAAACACTAAATGTTGAGTCCACAAAAAACGTTGATCAATGTTAAATATAATTATGTTACCTGGAAAACGTTAGTTGGCAAACTGTTTTCTAACATTAAACCAACGTTTCTGAAAGCACGTTATCCTCAAAAACGTTAAGACAACATTGACAGAATGCAAATGAAAAAGCGTTGGTCCAATTAACAAAAAGTGAATGTTGATCAATGTTTACTAAACATTTCTTGTTACCTGGGTACTTCTTCTCTGTACAAAAAGAGGACATAGATATATTTTCTTGCATAGAATCTGTCATGTTTGTCCAATTATGAGCAGCCAAGGTACAAAATGACTGCATGTCAATTTTACTTTTTCGTATCGTCTAAATATTGATGGGCAGACCCATCACTTTTAAAGAAATGACTCTAGACAGAGCCCTCAGAACATATATACCACCAATGTTGGGGCCAGTGAGTGCCCCTATAAGTTGTGTGAGCAGTGGGGTCACTGCATGTCGGGTTTGTTTGTTTGTGTAGTTTAATGTCCCATTGTTTTTGCTGAGGAGACTTACTCATGTTTCAGTTTTTCACAAGTATTGTATCCAGGATGATTGAATCTATTAGAAGCATGCCAGGTAGTTGGACGTCACTACTTTTACCTATCTAGCCCCACATCAGTACATTGTCTATGGCTACAACATTCACTCAGGGCTACTGGGACACCATCTGGAGTGTGGAACCTAAACCAATATGTGCACAGTATCTAGGCCGTTCACAGTGGCCTTCCACAGTGCGGACAACTAGCCCTTTCCCCTCAATTCCCCTCTCCTTCCACTCCTGTCCTATTCATGGCTAATTGGCTCCAATAACTATATATATCTTCATACCATTGGAATGCTATGGTTTCAGTCTACAAAATATGAAGTTTTTGCAATGGTTTGAACAGGTTAAGTAGTGGTTATATTTGAATGAGTAAGTGACAACTGGGAAGTGTGTGCTGCCTGTGGAGCACTCACTTTTGGCACTGCAAAATTACAGCTCTGCAAAGACACTCTGTAGGAGAATGACTATTATGCTGGGGTAATCTTCTCCGATCAATTTGGAAATGACTGCATTGGAAAGCTATGATATAAACCTACATGTTATGATGTCACACCCTATCCTCAGAGTTCTAGAGTCACAGCTACAATAATATCATTTCTAAAGTATATCAAATCACCTTTAAATTTTGGGAGGTTAAAAGTGTGTGACCGCACATTTACATTTTATATATGTTTAGTATATACTGTCCAAAAATCTAAATGAATTGATGAATTTAAGTCAGCATAATACACAAATATGTGGTGCTATCCTTTCTGAGAAGTAGTACATTCCCTATGTTAGTCACCCTCCACTGCACCTAGATCACCACCTGCTACACTCTGGCAGGGGAGGCTATTTCTGACCCAGTCCACTGCATGGTAAGAGAGGGTCCTCCTGTCCTGTCAACCCCCCTTACTTTCTGTAATGAAAAATTGATTTAGAATGGTTCTAGTGGTACTAGAGCTACAATTCTACCAGCATTCTATTAGTTAAGATCCCGCCTATCTATCCTGCATGACAAACTCACCTTTTCTGCAGTCAATAGAAATTGTCTGAACACCCTACAGTATCATTACATACATAGCTGTATGTGGATGTGGTGGATGTGAGCCGTTTTTCCCCTGACTTAAAAATAACCTATGACCTAAACAACTTAGATAGTCATTGATTATACAATGTTGTTGTAACTCCCTATAAAGCAATTACTAAGGCCATTGATCTACTGTAAACAAATATATATTTTTGCTGGACATGTTTTTACGGATTTCCCGGATTTTTAAATCAGCAAAAATATGTACAGAGAAATATTTATCTAGTGTAGTGATACTACTACTATATTCCAAAATCCATGAATTTAATCCAATATGTATGTATACAGTTGTCCAAGCCCAAGCTAGCCCAACTCATCCTCGGACGCATCTGAGCAACATCGCTGGTATCTGAGGGGCCATGACCATGTCACTTCCTCCGTATATTGGGGGGGATTCCTACGCGGTAACCATCTGCACCTTTAATACAACAGCACCAAGCCAAAGAAACTATTTTAACCAGCAACTTTTGGTACTAGCGATGACGCTCTGGAACATAGGTCGAGGTGGGGCCAGCTTGGTCTAAGCCAAGCCAGACTAAACCACCAAACCTAACAATCCAACAGTTACAATATAAATAAATTCACTGAATACATGTATTTTTTTTAATGAGCTTTATTTCAGTTCATATTAGTATACAAGGTGAAGATAAGGAATGTTGAAACTTGCCTACGTTTAAGGTGAAGAAATGTATAATTATACGGAATGTAAGCCCTCATTGAGGATACTGGTGCAGTGTGATATGGGACCAGCATAATCATGAGATAGCCATCCTAATCATCAAACAAGACCATACTTCCTGTGGTGGTATGCTCCTGGCTGTAAAATCAAATATAGGCTACATGATCTACAGCTTATTCATCACTACCTTACCGGAGGATGATACTATTTTGAAATCAGTCCACCAATGTTAGGGGACACATATAATGTTGCAGAGGCACTTAATGTCATTATATCAGTGCAATGAGGTATGTCATAAGTTATAGTGGAAACAGAAACAGGGTGTTTATCCCCAATGCAGTATTCTCAGAAAATGCCTTGTTGGTTAGGATCCTGATACTAAGTTAAAAACTTGTTCAGTGTAGTCAACATAATTGATATCAAGCATTTTGGCTAATTTCTGGTCATGATACAAACCACACATATAAATTGCATGGGTACATCAGGTTTCTCTTTCATCTACATGCTAAAAGTATGTGTGTGAATTAAAATACTTTATTCCATGACTGAAAGTGGTTAGTATGATCCTGTGTAAGAGCGATGAAGGAAATGGTCATGTAATAACTCTTGTATTGTAGGCTGGGTTCCAGTACACCCCATACAAAACCTCTAGGCCTCAGTTTGATATGGGGCATACAGGAACCCAGCATACAATACTGTCCATGTATTTTATTGAATCCAAGGGATTCTCATGAAGAATATTGCCTCCAGTGGAATCCATGGTTAAGCCTGCTTGTCCTCAGTTGACACGGTCGCCTTGACATCTTCCGAGGGTGCCACAGATGTGGTTCCTGTTCCTGCGGTCTGTACCTGTACCTTGTCAGCATCCACAAAGTAGATGCAGTAGACCTTAGGTATGTACAAGCACAGCAGGGTCACCGTCCCATTGAAGATCAGACAGCAGGCTAGCAAGGCAACCTGTAATAGATTGGGATATGTAGTAAAATTTATGTTGACGGGAATTAAACTTTGTTATTTGCTTTGGAGGGAGGTAGGTGAAGTGGGAACAGGTTGATGGTGGTAAGATAACAAAAGTTGAGGCTTTTCCACAGGGAATATTTGTCTATTAAACTATATATAATTGCCTGGTCCCTTTTGCCATTCACCAAACTCATCCTTACATATGAGACATGCACTTATACAAGATCTATATAATTAAGAAAAATGTTGAGTATACTGTTCTGTCATTGATTGATCGTTTACTTATTCAAGACCAACGCTCATTCATGGAATATATGACATAAAGGGTGCGGCAATTGATGTGTCAGAAATTCAGTGATAGGAAGATAGCAGTGGTCTTATATTTTAAATTAGTGGAAGACAGTTATTTAAGCTGGGAGACAATATTCATACATTTGACTTTCTATCCAAGATTCTCACTCTCTCCTCTTGGCATTTAATTGAAAAGCTTTGTATATACCAAGATTATTTTGCCAAAAAAACTGTATTATATCTTTTTAACACTCATGTGGGCAGCATTGAAAGTGAAATAGCAAGCAGGAAAAGCAGACTGCCTATTCAATGTAGACCATAGAAGGCAGTGAAGCAGGTGGGCAGGAAAACCACTCACCTGATGTACAGCATAGAAAGCTGTGAAGTATGCGGGTAGAAATACCAGCCACAGGAACGTAGTCGTGGCCACAGACACAAAGATGTACCAGGACTCATTGAAGTTCTCAGGCAGCTTGCGGGTCAGGAAGCCATACACAGCACAGACCAGGACAAAGAGGAGGTTCAGGGAGAGAGGAGGGATGAGGCCTGACAGGGGCAGGCTGCACAGAATCTCCACATACTGCTCTGTGGGCACTTGTTGACGTAGAAGGGGGATAGGCGGGTACAGGATGGCAGTTGTAACACACAGCCCTAGCTGAAATAAGCAGTTTCATAATCAATTTGATGTCAAACAGTAAACCTATTAATGAATCCCATGGCACTATTGTGTTAGAAATCTGAAATTACTCTCTTCACATATTTTAAGTAGGTTTTAGCTCAATATATTTAAGTCAGACAGTGATACCCGAAAAATTATATCAATGTTTGAAAAGTATTATTTTTGTCTGAACATATCTAGCATTACCCTTGCCTACCTGAAGTAGCAAACAGGTCAGCACCAGTATGAGTTGAGACTTGGTGCCAACGAGCTTAGGCTTCTTTGTGCCTTGCTTCCCTGCATTGAAGATCCTGTAGATTCTATTAGTTTTCACCATCAGGGGTGCATAGATAAAGCTGACTGCTAAGTTAAACCCGAACCGGGACAAGTAACAGGAGAGGTCAGAGGCCGGGAGGAGCAGGACTACTACAGTCAGATAAGCCATGATGATGCCTGTGTGTAAATCAAAATAATAGTGTGGATTAATATTGCATTAATAAGACCATCACAATTTACTGGTGTCAGATTTATGATATTAGGGGGAGGGTAGCACAAATAATTTATTGAGGAAGTTTACATAGATTTGAGGACAAGATATAACTTTTTCTAGTTTTAGGGGATATAATGATAGACTAGTTAGAGCCCACAGGACCTGTGATCACTCTAGGCCACTTCTATGATATACGCCCTGTATATCTCACACCCTATACAGGGTAAGACACCCACCTGGTATTTAGGTGGGTGTGGACTAACGCGAGTCCAGCCTGATGAGACCCAGTAGGGTCAAAACCACACTTGGAGGTCTTAGTTTAGACCTCCCCCTTCAACCCCTGATCTACCTCTAGTTCCTATACCCACTGCCCTCCCCCCTGGAGCCTGGTTTCGATTTTCCTTAGCCCTTAAAGGCCTCAGCCTGGGAGACAGCCTACAGCTACCACCTAGTGGAGGACAGGAGTACCTCTCCTAGTGAGCTGGTATGGTACTGTGCCTTACCGTATGCATACTTATAAGTGGGTACCTGCCATCAAACCCAAGTTTGAAACCCAAGGAGGATTTTTTCAGAGTGTGGTCGCACAATGTAGCTTTTGTACCCAGTACGTCTTACATACACAGTTAGTATGAATGCAAATTTTAAGCAAAAAAAGAAAACCAGTAATCCCAGTTAATTCAATGTTACAAAAATATTCTTACCTAAGTAATAACATAAAGCGAGTGTGATATTATGTGACTCATTTAACATTTTTCATCTTGCATTGTTCATATTCAAGAATATCTGAGATGTACTTGAACTTCATTTAGAAAACACCTACCCACAAGTATGATAGCCATGAGCTGCCGACTTGAAGCCTTGATGAGACGATCCTGGGATTTGTTCACAAAGATGCCACCTACTATGATGCACACAGCGATGCCAGCTGCTGACACGGTTAGCATGCTGACCACCAGGGGGGAGTGGAGGCTGAGCTGCTCAGGCTCTATGGGCAGGCAGGTGGTGAGGGTATCTGGGTCAGGCCAGGTGAGCAGCTCACACAGGGAGCAGCCTGTCCTGTTACCCACCAGGATCTCATTGTTACGACAGCTGTCAGAAAATGTGTAATATATTACTATAGTCTTCATAGTCATAATTTCTAAGCAAGATATATGTGTTTTGGTCACCTCATGGTATACCAAATACATATCTATAAGGCAGAGTTTTACTTTAATGTACATAAAGTGACAGTTAATGCTCAAGGACCTACCCATGTGAACAAGTAAGCTATATATATAATATATATATGTATATATATAATATATATATATATACATTATCGGTCACATGTTAAGAGTTCCATGGTAAGAATATAGAATACTAATATAGACTAGTTGAATGGTGTTAGTTTAAAACCCTAGCAACTTTACCTGCGACATTCCCAGCAGCAAGGCAGCTCTTTAAGGATGTAGTACTCTGTGAGCTTACAGGGCCTGCTGCAGAGCGATTCTGGAACTGCGAACATTCCATTGTTGTTCATGTTTTCACTGATCTTCCATTTTATGGTGTCCTCAATTAAGTTTAGAGATGGACTGATTCTCTTCTGCCAAGTTCCAACTGGGACTCTGCCCTTTCCCAGTTGGTACTGGAGGATCTTGTAGGAGCCCAGAAGATCACCTTTATCATCAAATACAATACGTCCACCGAAACCGTCAAATTCAACCTCAAGCATGTAGTCAAGGAGTCTTTCCCCTGTTATGCAATCATTTAAATATGATTTATCTAGAAAAGCCTCAGGACAGTTTTCTGTTATCAATGTCTGAAGTGCTTTAACATAGACATTGATTGCATCAAAGTATTGGGTTTCTGGTTTGTGTTCTATACCAATGATCTGTGACTCATACTCATAACAGGATCTATTTCCCAAAGAACTATTCCACTTGCAGTCGAACCTGACCTCATAGCCCATTTTCTGATAAGGATTATCTGGATTTTTAAATGCAGTGGCATCCCTGAAATATTGTCCAAATTCAGTGTCAATATTGTCCTGAAATCCTATGCTAAATCCACCATCAAAGTGTGCTCCAAGTTCAAAGTCTGTTGGTTCTGGCCAATACAAATAATCACTGCCTAGCCATATGAAATGCCCAACAAGGTTTTCTGTTTCTAAGAATGGTGCCAGAGCCAACGCTGTATTACCCTCTGTGAAGGAGATCATCACACGGGCGTCTCTGTATATAGACATTTTCCGGGCAACTTCTCTCATTTCTGCATCAGAGTAATCTGAGGGGATCATGTAGCGAAATGCCAGACATATTCCTTTGATCCTTGCATTTCTCTCAATCTGCTTAGCCCCACTTTCACCATAAGCGCCTTCAGAATAGATGAGAGAAACATAGTCCCATCCAAAATGAACAAGGATATCTGTTAAAGCCTCGGCCTGGAACCTGTCTGGTGGAACAACCCTCATGGTGTAGGAAAACCGTGTCTTATCACTTAGTTCATCACTGGATGCAGTGGTGAGAACCATCGGTATGTGGAATATGGAAGAAAGGCCTCCAACCATAACTGCAGAACTGCTATATGCTGGTCCTATACCACCAATTACCTTGAACTGCCCCCAGCCATCACTGCATGTATCAAGCCCTTTAGGGGAAAATGTGTCTTCAGAGTTGTCACTATAAGGCAAGATGTGTAACATATCTGCGAGAGCTGTCAGGTGGTGAGAGCAGTCATCCAGTATGACAAAACCAAGTGAGATATTTGGCAGGAGGTCTGACCTGGCATTAACCTTATCTATCGCATACTCAGTAGCTATAGTGTTAATATGTCTCGTCGGATTCCGACCTATCCGGCTGCACCTAAGCTGGGAAGGGGTGTCTATTCTTGTGCCCACACCAATGAACACGGCAATGTTGAGGTCCCTCTGTTGAGCATAGCAGAAATGCCTCATCCCTTCCAGGACTGGTACCCCAGTCACATCGCCCATCGGGAGCAGCAGCCCCCAGAGCAGCAGCAGCCAGGCAGACATGGCTGTACAGGAGCAGCTCAAAGAGGTGCTCAGAGCTGCTCCTACTGACAGCCTCTTATATACAGGCACTGGGGGGACCAGCCATTTACTGGCAGATGGTGGGGTGGGGTTGGTCGTTTTTGTATATGGGGAGGGTAGTTTAGTGAAGTAAAGATTTGAAGTCCAGTTAACTTCTTACAAAGCAAGTACTCAATACAACCAAATGAAGAAATCAAAAGCTGTCAAGTACAAGCATGAAATGAATTTTCTGGATTTAGAAAGTAGAGGAAAATGTCCGTTGCACATTGTGGAATCTTCAACAAAATAGGCCCACCCCACTTTTAGCTATAAATGAGTTATCCCTAAAGTATAGCTCTCAAGCTTAAGAACAGATCAGAGCAACACTGTTGGTGACTTGCAAGGTTAATTAATGTATGAGAAAAATGTTTTAGCATTGTAAAATCTCCACCAAACACCCCACCCCAAATCTAACATTAGATAAAAGTCCTGTGTTCTGTGCTTGCATGACTAATTATTAATACAATTTGGAAGTATTATTGTTTTGAGAGGGGCTTATCTATTGTATCCTGGATTTTCCCAACTGGTTGACATTAATAAAACTACTCATGGGTTGTACATTGCAACATGCATTTTAAAAGTAGTTAGACAAAAGAGGCTAACATGGGAGAAAATGGCTCAACAATAATGTGTTGAAAATGGCCAACCTCAATGTCTCAAGGATCATTATTCCTCAAATAGAAACTATATGTTCATGGGTTGACCTCAGATTAGGTCAAAGATCATTTGCTCTCCTTTGCTAATTGCTGGAATCATTTTAGTATGAAAGGCATACTAGTCGGTGCTTCTATGTGAAATCTTATGATAGTTGCTTCTTTATACTTTTCTAAATCTTAAGATGTTAGGCTGCTTTGATCATTTGAGGCTCAATACGTGAAAGCGGACCTTTGTGAGGGATTTTAGTACCGGTTTTGGCCACCAGGCGGACATCAGTTGCCATGGCAACCATTTTAGTTTTTGATTTTTGTTCCTAGTCTCTTGGAAGTCTCATCAGCAACTCGAAACTGAAATTCCTACTGAAACCAAATCTACATGGAATATTCACACTCTCTTTGGTAATTTCTTTAGCAAATCTGATTATTTGGTCACTTTCATCAGACCTAATTATCACCTGATATGGTGTATTTAGAGCTTGTCTATCGTTTTAGTTACAAATAACAACACATGCTTGTGAAGTAATATCTTATATATCTCATAATATCTCATTTCAAAGATTATGACAAAACTTGAATTGTCGATTCCCCCCTCAGTACCCCTTTTCACATGGTCACAGTTCCAGAACTTCAGTTCAAATAGGTTTAATGACCCTAAGGCATCTACATGTTGTTCCAATGCCAGGTCAATAATATGTTGGGTAGGGTACATGTATAGATTCAGAAAGCTCAATACATAAAGTTTTGTAGCTCCTGAACGAATCGATTCATCTCCCTTCTGAGAAACAAACTTGAAGTTTAAAATGCACTGTAAGTTTGTACACATACTAGAAGCAATAGGGGGAATAAGAAAGTGGAGATTAAAACTGAATTGTCTCACAGTGATTTATTGATTTTATATTGTTTTTTGAAATCTTGCCAAATGGCACTGACGACGACAGCATTTATTTATTATTCAGATAACACATGTATGTGCAGACATGACAAGAGGAGTGCATAGACCTATAGAAAGAGTGACGCAGGCAAAAATGGCTGCTCAATAGATAAATTCATAGTGCCGAATACAGGTGCAATGGTGGTTATCTGTCAAAGGTAGACTGAGGAAAGCTTAGACATGCAATCTGTAAATCTAGCGACTCTTAAACTGTTTTCTGTGATACTATCAAAGCTTTATTAATATGAGTTGACAGCCTAGATCAATAATCATGATGTATTCTTAATGTAATATGATACCTTAATGTATTTATGTATTGGAGAAGAAAAATGATGCGAATCTATGAATCACTTTCGTTCAAGGGGAAATACTACTTGTTGGAGGATTATTGATGTTTTATTTTTCCTCATATAGCTTTGGGTCATGATAGTTTGATTAAGTATCAAATAGAAAATGAAAATGAATTGCCATGTCACCGCACTAACATTCATGATGTGGTCCTAATTTATCAACCAATTAAGCCTTGGGAATGTGCAAAGTACATCTACGCAAACATCTTAAAAGCAAGCAACTAATGGTCACTGTTAAAATGAGAAAGTTATTAAGATGAGGTATCATAAGCTAAAATACCATTTTTAGTTTTGCAGGAATCTTATCTCGAATATGGGTTGTCATGTAAAACTGAAAATGATAAATAAGCTCTAAATGCATTTTATCCCATAATAACTACTAAAATAGATTGAAAATTCAGATTTATTAAAAAATGGCCTAAAAAATGTATTTTTAGCGTAGATTTGGTTCTGGAAGAAATGTAATTCACAAGAGATAAGAGCTAACATGTTCCATTGAGGAAAATAGAATGGTTTCCATGGCAACTAGAAAGTGGCATATGTGCCAATTTCCCATAAGAAAACGTTCCATTTACATTCCAAATATGGAATGTTAGCACCAAAGATGGAATAATTCTGAGATTACTGTATTCTCCATAAAAAATGTTCCTAAAGTATTTTTGGGTCTATTTGCCACCATTTTGCCATCTAATGCCCCCAGGTGGCCAAAACCAGAACTAAAAATCCCCCCTGAAGGCTGGTTTTCTCAGGACGGGTCACATACATATGTAAGCTAATAATCAGTTGCTATTTGCTAGTCTCAGGGTTGTAGCCTACAGTTAGGTCTAAGGTCAGACTACCTTGGCCTACTGTAGGCCTACACATATATAAACCTATATTATGATCATTCTTGTAAGTCATTTATACAAAATTAAGTGTATTTATTTGATTAATACAGGCTAGCCTTGCTAGCCAAAGATATATGACATAAAGGGTATCTATTCAATAGGTACTAGGCCTACTATAGGCACGCACGGGATAGCTCTCCCAGGTGAGAGGACAAACGTTTAGAGCGTTATCTTAATCAGACTATTAAGATGATCTTATTTGTCTTAACTTTAGCACCTGAAGTTGAATTTAGCGGTCGCCACCTTACCTTAAAAGTATTACTCTCACTATCTAGTATGTAATTGGGGGCTCTCCCCCCAACCCCCATTGTTTTTTTCTTTATGTTTCTACTTCAATCCTATCTTATACTATCTTTTCTTGTAAGCTGAGGGAATATACTGACAGTGTCTCAATACAAAACACCACTGCCCCAAAATAAGACACTGAATTAAGATATTAAGATTTAAGATTAAGATAACGCTCTAAACGTTTGTCCTCTCACCTGGGAGAGCTTTCCCGTATTTGCCTACTATAGGCCAGATGGATAGCCTAGACCTAGTCATGGCAATTGGCAACCTCAAATGAACAAATGGCACCGGCCCTCAAACCGGCAAATGGCAATTGGTAACCAGCAAATGACAACTGGCAATTAGCAAATAGGACAATGTCGCAGCGGCCTCCCATAGTATGTTATACATATTCCATTTAAACGGCTAATATGCTATAATTATGTGATAGATTTAGTTATAACGTGCAGGTAGCAAGTAATATCATGTAGGCATAGGTTTAGGTTAGATTACGATAAAAGAAGACGTTTCATGAGGCTCGTTTTTTGCCGCCAGGTTGCCGGTGTGTAGGAACTAGACTTTCCCTTTAACACAATGATTAAAAGGATAGCCACTTCCTTGATGTTCACAAATTGTCGTCAGGTCCTTTTGATATACGTCTCACTCATCCTTCTTCCTATACATAGCTATGTACAGGGGAACACAAATCATGAGAAAACTTGCTGCAAGTTCATAAATAACTTTTGATAGGGATCGAAATATAATGTGTTTTCTATTATTCTTAGTTGTAACTTATGTCCCAGCTCTTATACATGTGTATTACAACAGTAGGCTACCAGTATACACACTATAGCTGATTATAGAGGACCCCGTGGACTGTCGATAGAGGCGCCGCCTGTGGTAACCTTAGACACCAGGGGGTGCTGATATCAGGGGTCACGGGCGGCCCAAGGCTAGGGCGTCCTTGCTGGGGTCCACCAGTACTGTGGCTCCCAGGCTACAATGTTTCCTGGCCTTTTGGGGAGTGGGCAAGGCTTTTGTAACAGAGACTGATGGACGCAATAGGGCAACAAAGTGATTTATAGACAAACATTTTTCCCCCTGTTTCATCCCGGCGGCCAAATGAAAACGTTTTAGGCTCAGTCTCACGACATTGTAACAATTGGATAGTCGTTGACCGGGTGACCTCTTTGACCGGGAGGCTAGAAAAGGCAATTTCTTTAATTTTTAATTTTTATTGGAAAAAGTATATGGAGATGGTTATGTATACAGGATTTGTTTAAGTTCTGTATTTGCCCGACAGATTGCCCTCGAAAGTCCCTATATTTCGTTGAAACCCTTTATACCCGGTCAATTACAGAACTTATACTGATCCTGTGTTTATTTTTAAATGTATTTGCCTTATAATAAAGGAGAAAAGGGCAATTAAGTAACCTGCATCACTCCAAATACACCCAGAGGCTGCCATGACACCATGCACGGGCATTGTACAAATTAGGCCTGATTTTCGATTAAAATATATTAATTTGTTAAAAAGGAACACTATTAAACGATAATCCAGTCAAAATATGGAGCTTTGAGGAAATACGGAGGTTTGAGGAAATACGGGGTCTGGTTATTCACCTTTAGCGGAATTCGAGGCTCAGTGTTATACTCTACCGACTTCATATTCAGCATTTCCATTTAAAAATAATAATGCTTCCCGGTCAAAGGCGTCACCCAGTCAAAAACGTCATCCAGTCAAAGATGTCACCCGGTCAAAGACGTTACCCTGTCAAAGCCATCATCCGGTCAAAGACTATCCAATTGTTACAAAGTCGTGAGACTAAGCATTTAGGGGTTAGCCATATTCGAAATTGCCTCTCTAGCTTATACTGGTCTTGTGATTTCTCTATGACGACCCCTTGTGGGGGGGGGGGGATGGAGTGGGCAAGGCTTTTGTAACAGAGACTGATGGACGCAATAGGGCAACAAAGTGATTTATTGACAAACATTTTCCCCCCTGTTTCATCCCGGCGGCCAAATGAAAACGTTTTAGGCTCAGTCTCACGACTTTGTAACAATTGGATAGTCGTTGACCGGGTGACCTCTTTGACCGGGAGGCTGGAAAAGGCAATTTCTTAAATTTTTAATTTTTTCTATATCTCTACTATTGGAAAAAGTATATGGAGATGGTTATGTATACAGGATTTGTTTAAGTTCTGTATTTGCCCGACAGATTGCCCTCGAAAGTCCCTATATTTCGTTGAAACCCTTTATACCCGGTCAATTACAGAACTTATACTGATCCTGTGTTTATTTTTAAATGTATTTGCCTTATAATAAAGGAGAAAAGGGCAATTAAGTAACCTGCATCACTCCAAATACACCCAGAGGCTGCCATGACACCATGCACGGGCATTGTACAAATTAGGCCTGATTTTCGATTAAAATATATTAATTTGTTAAAAAGGAACACTATTAAACGATCATCCAGTCAAAATATGGAGGTTTGAGGAAATACGGAGGTTTGAGGAAATACGGGGTCTGGTTATTCACCTTTAGCGAAATTCGAGGCTCAGTGTTATACTCTACCGACTTCATATTCAGCATTTCCATTTAAAAATAATAATGCTTCCCGGTCAAAGGCGTCACCCGGTCAAAAACGTCATCCAGTCAAAGATGTCACCCGGTCAAAGACGTCACCCTGTCAAAGCCATCATCCGGTCAAAGACTATCCAATTGTTACAAAGTCGTGAGACTGAGCATTTAGGGGTTAGCCATGTTCGAAATTGCCTCTCTAGCTTATACTGGTCTTGTGATTTCTCTATGACGACCCCTCGGGGGGGGGGGATGGAAATGATTATGGGTGTCTGCGCAAAATTTCACCAGCCCTCTTTTAAAATATTGAGTGCTCCTGAACAGCCAGGTCATACACATATTTTTTAATGATGAGAATGTATAAAGGAAATGTGTATTAACAAATAACTGCAGTCCGAGAGTTAGCAGTGGTTCTAACTACTTCATTTTTTCCATTCATGAGGTGTAAATTTAAGTGATATGTATACATTAAACCATACTTAGCTTTCGTTTGATACCAAACATGCCTATATAGGGTGTGGCTTATGAGAGTTTTTATAAGTATACCAAACTACCACATTAACAATTTTCAGACCCCCTCTGCGGCTTATATAATCTCTCAAAGTTAGGGGTGCGGCTTATACGCGAGTTAAATTTATACGCGAGGTTTTACGGCACATGTGTAAAATAAATCTATGGAATGCACCACTGGGGACCTGTGAATGTGTGGGTCTGTGTTGGGTGAACTAGACACGAGGTGGTGACACTGTCCATGTGGCCGTTGTCTGCTTGTCCTTTGGGAGATTTCAAGCAGAGTTTTAAAGGTATACAACACAATCTAACTAATTTTAAATCTAGGATATATCAATAGGATGCTCGAACTGCCATTGTCTGTGATGGGCTTTAGTAGCAAGACATGCGTAAGATAAGGAACCTTAAAATGCGTCACATCTCGCACATCCTGGACCAGAGATAATCAGGTCAAGAGGTCAGAATTGATGATTTAACTGAAATTAGGTTTATTATGTATTTGCATTGATGTTTACTTTATTACTGTTGAAGGATTGATGCAAAAAATGAGCAGAAATGACTTATTTCAATTGATTTGATGATCATCACCAATTGTCGCTTTTACATTTCATGTCAAAATCTATCAGCGATTGATTCGGATTTCATATTTTCCATATTTATTATCTAAAGCTCACATGATGATTTGGTATCTACAAACAGCACACATTTTCTCTTTACATTGGTACCAGGCACAACCTATTTGTGCTGATACACGCAAACTGACCAGAAATACAAAGAGGCATTCCTGTTTTATTTGTGTGTACACATCCATTATAAAGCCTTATGTTTAGTGCTATATTACCGATAATCTCTGGCCGTGAATTCTAAACTTTGAAAATTCAAAAAAAAATAGAAAATATAGATATTTTTATGGATAAAAAAGTAAAATGAAGCCATTGATGTGCTTTCTGTGAAAGCAGAATAATCCTGAAATTCATTTTTCCGACATGTGACTGGTTAAGTGAAAACGCATCACAAAGAAATTTTGTTTTCCTGAAGATATCCCCATCCACATAAACTGATAGCTATACCTGTGGGGAGCAGTCAATTTGAAGGGTAGTTGTGGAGAGTCCATAATTGTCTGATTGTGTTAGGCTGGGAGTGTAATTTGAGAGGTCGCTATGATGTCAAAATAATGTAAGCAATAAAGGACAACAGATTTTCATTAATTGATTATTGCTTTTATTCTGCAGAACAAATGTAAGGTGCTGCTAGATAAATGCCTCATTCTATATCTTCAAGCGTTTGTATACTCTCCTAAATTGGTAAGGATCATGATTAATTGCAACCGGTTAAGTTAGATAGGAACATCTTGATTGGAAAAGTTATTTTAACACTAAACCTGTCTGATGATAGGGACCTACAGCATTGGAGACCGCTAGCTTGTTCAGTGTATTTAAATGGTTAGGCAAAAAAAAAAAAAGGTGTGTTTCAGGTTACATGGTCTGAAAATCTAGGGTAGGTAGGTCGGATTTTTTTTTACTTTAGCCTGAAAAGTAGTCAGAAATCGACTCACGAACTACAATGCCGACTCGGGTGACCTGAAACACACCTTTTTTTTTTTTTGGCCTTGGTAAAAGGTTGCCGTTTTCAAGTTTTTTGCTACATTAATTGTGGTCAATATTCAGAACAAAATGAATTAAGCAGGTTCATCAGGTTTCCCTATCACCTGCATAGAAACTATACATGATGTGTAGGTTAGATTGTGTTCAAGTACCTTACATACTAAACTACATCTTCCTGTCAGTGTGGACTTCATAAGGAATCTATCAGATAAACTGATCAGTATTGCAAGAACCCTTATACATAATATGTTATCAATTCACACCAAACTGGTAGGTGGCCTTTCTTATAAAGATACTCCTTGGCCGTTCAGTGTCATATGCAGTTGCATTGTAGGCCATCTTGTTGGCATCTCTTGATATAGATGATTCTGATGAAGTAAGATGTATTGGTCAAATCCATATCAGTTCTTTCTATTATGATTTGTTTCATCAATTATTGGTCTACTTGTCCTGGGTTGTTCCAGTAGAGGGTGCCACAGACATGGTTCCCACCGTGCCTGCAGTCTGGAACTGTACATGGTCAGCATCCACAAAGTAGATGCAGTAGACCTTAGGTATGTACAGGGACAGCAGGGTCACCGTCCCATTGAAGATCAGGCAGCACACCAGCAGGGCAACCTGTAATATATTGAGGTTGATTGTAAAAACTGTCATCATGTTTTATACATCACACAATTATAGAGGGTCTTCTGATCTGAGATCTGTGTTTAAATCAACCATATGAGCTGATTCTATCCACACTCTGAAGGTGTGAAAATAGAGGCCACTATTCACATCCTCTCAGGAGCCTTATCCACACACTGAGTAGGGTGTGTCTTACAAGCTTATTCTCCTGCAATGTTGGGTGCACATAACATGTGTCATTGGTACTCTATAAAGGGTTTGGGTTCTAGAGGTTGTAAACTTAAGATGCTAGTTTTTATAGACAATACAGCAAAGAAAATAGAGGGGTAAAATGGAAAGGAGCGATAAGGCCTTTGATAGGACAAAGTGGTCCGAAGTGGATTCCATTGTTCTCTATCTGGCAATGATAGCTCTAGGAATCTCTCCCTCTGGCATCCTCTACTCCGATATTTTTCCACTGGCATGAAAGACATTAGAAAAAGAGTGTACAATAGTTTCCTAGTGTATAGCATAGAAAGGTATGAAGCAGGCAGGCAGGAAGACCACTCACCTGGTGTACAGCATAGAAAGCTGTAAAGTATGCAGGTAGAAAGACCAGCCACAGGAACGTAGTCGTAGCCACAGACACAAAGATGTACCAGGACTCATTGAAGTTCTCAGGCAACTTGCGGGTCAGGAAGCCATACACAGCACAGACCAGGACAAAGAGGAGGTTCAGGGAGAGAGGAGGGATGAGGCCTGACAGGGGCAGGCTGCACAGGATCTCCACATACTGCTCTGTGGGCACTTGTTGACGTAGGAGGGGGATAGGTGGGTACAGGATGGCAGACATCACACACAGTCCTAGCTGAAATGTCAAGAGGGTCAATGAGCAGTTGCATTTATATCAATGTCAAAGGAAAAAAACTGAAACCATTGATTCATGAATATAATGCTACTCTTCTTAAATATTTTAAGAACTTCCTTTTCCAAGTTTTAGTAGTACCGTAAATTCCCTTGAACTACCCGCATCTCGCGTATAACCCACACCCCCAACTCAGGAGAATCCTTTAACCCGTTTTTGGATCTGAAAATCTCGAATTTAGTACTGTTCTATAGTAATAAAAACCCTCGTATAACCCGCACCCTATATAGGCATGTTTGGTATCAAATAAAAGCTGGGTTTGATTCGCGTACAACCCACGGGTAGTACGCGGGAATTTACGGTAGTAGTACTATAGTTTTAAAACCTTCTCTGCCCATATGGATCATGCCAGGAGATATCCAAATTGAATATAATTATGTCTGAAAACAATAATTTTCACAAACCTCCTCATTTAAAGGTTGGAATCCAAATAGACTCCATTGCTTACCTGAAGTAACAGACAAGTCATCACCAGTAGGAGCTGAGATTTGGTGCCCACCAGTTTAGGGCGTTTAGTGCCCTGCTTTCCTGCAGTGAAGATCCTGTAGATTCTGCTAGTTTTCACCATGAGTGGTGCAAAGATGAAGCTGACCGACAGATTAAAGCCGAACCGGGAGAGGTAACAGGACAGGTCTGAGGCAGGGAGGAGCAGCACTACTACAGTCAGGTAAGCCATAATGATACCTGTGTATTTAAACAAATAGCTTTAATTGAATCGTTATTAAGAATCGGGTTAATACTGCTATCATGATATATATATATATATAAAATCATATTAATTGACACAGTGTTTTTTCTTTGTAAAGCGAACGTAATAAACAGGTAATTCCCTGGTCAGCATTATAAATTAATTTTATTATGAATAATCAATTGATAACAGATGATAAGTTATAGATTGTAATTTTGTAAATCTAGACAGTGAATTCGTTTTGAAATCATGGAACAAGTGCAAAAGAGTGCTGTAATATAATAGACCTTATATCTTCAGTATGAATGTAGCTCTGGCAAGTAATCCACATTCATGCCTTATGATTTCAAAGAGCATGACACATGAAAGCATGATGCTGCCCTAAAAGGGTTTTAACTACCTACCCACAAGTATGACAGCCATGAGCTGCCGACTTGAAGCCTTGATGAGACGATTCTGGGATTTGTTCACAAAGATGCCAGCTACTATGACACACACAGCCATGCCAGCTGATGACACAGTTAGCATGCTGACCACCAGGGGGGAGTGCAGGCTGAGCTGCTCAGGTTGTATGGGCAGGCAGGTGGTGAGGGTATCTGGGTCAGGCCAGGTGAGCAGCTCACACAGGGAGCAGCCTGTCCTGTTACCCACCAGGATCTCATTGTTACGACAGCTGTGAGAAAATGTGTAATATATTACTAAAGTCTTCATAATCATGATTTCTAAGCAAGATATATATGTTTTTTGTCACCTCATGATCTACAGCTTCTTTAACCGTTTGATGCTTTAATGCAGTGTTCCTCTTAGTCGTCACAATGAATGAAAGCAACTCTGGGGTACCCACAGTGCTGCATTCATGCACCATGACTACATTCAACATGATGCTTGAATGAAGCCTTAGCAAATATGCTCGATGCATTTATGCATCCTGACAACCAATGACATAGTTTATTAAAGCGCTATATTTAGACCTTAAAAGGTTGATGTATTGAAACTAAATAGACTCTGAAAACGTAAGCGAAATAAAAGACTAAGTGTATATTCATCAGAATTACATGTTACAATAATTCAATTACTATGCGTAAATTAACAGATTACAGGTCCATAACTTATCTTCCCTCAATCAGCTTGTTATATCCTAATTCCTTACCACAATAGGAATGAGTGTAAAAAGATCTAGTTTTACATAGTGGTTGCTACTGAGAGCCACCCTACCTGCGACATTCCCAGCAACAAGGGAGCTCTTTGAGGATGTAGTACTCTGTAAGCTGACAGGGCCTGCTGCAGAGCGACTCTGGAACTGTCACCATCTCATCATCACTTATTTTTTGACCGCTCTTCCACTTCAGTTCATTCTTCATCAAGTGCAGAGATGGACTAATCACTTTTTGTCATGATCCAACTGGGACTCTACCTTTTCCAAGTTGATACTGGTCAATTTCATAATAGCCGAGAAGATCACCTTTATCATCAAATGCAATGTGTCCACCTAAACCTTCAAATTCGACATTAAGCATGTATTCGTGAAGTCTTTTACCTGTGACACAGTCATCTATATAAGATTTGTTTATAAAAGCCTCAGGGCAGTTTTCTGTTATCAAAGCCTGGAGAGCTTGCACATACACATTAATCCCATCTAATATCTTAGATTCCCATCCACTTCCAGGGGTTGATCCAATGATCTCTGACTCATACTTATAGCAGGACCTATTACCCAGGTTCTTGTTCCATTTACAGTCAAATCTTAGTTCATAGACCTTTCTCAGAAAAGGATCATCAGGATGGGTCTCTGCAGTGACATTTCTGAAATATTGACGAAATTCTTCATCTGTTTTTCCAAGAAATCTCATCTTAAATGCACCATCAAAATGGGGTCCCATTTCAAAGTCATTAGCTTGTGGAAGGGAAAAGCCATCACTACCTACCCATGTAAAGTGTCCAACTTCCAGGTTCTCTTCCTTCAAGAATGTTGTCAGTTCTTTTATAGTTTTCCCTGCAAATGCGATGATCACTCTGGCATCCCTATGTATGGACATCTTCCTTGCAATTTCTCTCAATTCCACATCAGAGTAATCCCATGGGATCATGTATCGAAATGCTAGACAAATTCCCTTCAGTTTTGCATTTCTCTCAATCGCTTTAGCTCCACTTTCACCATAGCTACCTTCAATATAGATCAAGGAAGCATAGTCCCATCCAAAATGAACAAGGATATCTGTTAATGCATCAGCCTGTAAGCTGTCAGGTGGAACCAATCTCATAGTGTACGCATACCTTGCCTTGTCACTTAGCTCATCACTGGAAGCACGGGTGAACACCAAGGGGATATGGAATATTGTGGAGAGACCTCCAATCATGACTGCTCCAGCGCTTGAACCTGGGCCTACACCACCAATTACTTTAAACTGCCCCCAGCCATCCTCACAAGTATCAACAGCTTTAGAATTTTCTTCTGAGATATCTTCATAAGGCAATAGATGGAGCATGTTGGCAAAGACATTTAGGTTGTGCCAGCAGTAGTCCAGACTAACAAAACCCAGTGAGATATTTGGTAACAGGTCTGACCGAGCATTCACTTTGTCTATTGCATACTCAACAGCCACAGTGAATATATGGCTCTTGTCAGAATCAATCTCCTGGCTACACTTAAGTTGAGATGGGGTATCTACCCTACGACTCAGTGGCAGGAACACAGCAATGTTGAGGTCCCTCTGTTTGGCATAGCACAGGTGCCTCATGCCCTCCAGGACTGGTACCCCAGTCACAGCGCCCATAGGGAGCAGCAGCCCCCAGAGCAGCAGCAGCCAGGCAGACATGGCTGTACAGGAGCAGCTCAAAGAGGTGCTCAGAGCTGCTCCTACTGACAGCCTCTTATATACAGGCACCAGAGGGGGGGACCAGTCATTTACTGGCGTATTCAAGGTAAAATGGGTTTGGGAGTTTTATCATATAAGGGGGTGAGGAGGGTCACATAGTGTATACCGTTTCGATACTTGAAGCCAAGGTTAATAACTACTAAAACTTCAGAGTTTAATGCAACTACAAACAACAAAAGAATTACTGTCCAGTGTATGAATAACATTGGATTCAATTGCAAAAGTCAATACTAAATTCATAAAAAGTAATATGTTTCGGGTTTCTCAGACAATGCCATTTAAGTATGCTGGGTATTCTCAACATCCGCGAGATCTCTGCCAATTCATGTACCCTGCTCTTCTTCCCTCAAATGATCTATCCCTGCACAACACCTGTTGTTTAAGTGCAGATCAAAGCAGGAGTGTAACTTTCAAGCTTTTATCTATTACATCCCTCAGTTTTACTTGGTCAATATGTAGTAATGGCATGAAGCATGCCTTTGTGATTAAAATATGTTGAAATCAAATGGCAGTTCATAATGTTAGAAAAAGTCTATGGGAATCCCAAGATGCTACCTGCAGGTTTGTTTAACCCTTTTGTGCCGAAAACTTCAAAAATGCACAGTTTTAGCATTATCTATCTCATATACAATGCCCTGACCCCTGACAGTCCTCAGTAAGTTAGTTTTCTCAATGTCAAAGTACTAAGTGATTCTATTTTTGGGTCATCATTTAAAAGTTAAGAGACACCATGGTGGATTCAAACCAGCAGTTAGATGTCTGATGTGTGTAGTCTGATATGGAACAGAGCCATTGCCATTTACTGACAGACACAAACACACATTAGGCTGCTTTGATCATTTACATACATTTCTGTTGTTCCCATGCACGCTCAATAAGTTACTCTTAGGTGTGTTACATAGATTCAGACAGTTCAATAATCAAAGTTTTGTAAGTTTTCAATCAATTGGTTTAGCCCCACTCTGACAAAATGCAACCACAAAACAGTACCACAAACTCAATGTATTTCTCTGCATCACTTCCAAGTCCACCACATCAACACTTGATGGCAAAGTTAAAATTGTTACATCTTTTCATATCAAAGCTGTCCTTTATTAGATGAGCGACGAAAATGAGAGAATCTGTACAATGTTGGATCATTGTTAAATTGAAGTGACTGACCAACATAGATCAACCAACTATCAGCATTGATTGGTCAAAGCACCAACCCATAGATATAGTCACTAGTCAATGAGTATGCTCATTACTCAATGTCAGGTTCATTTTCAAGGTCCTGCATTCTGAATACTAGTATGCCTCCTTTCCCGACAGTGGCTTCTGAACATTAACTCCTGTGTCCAATAAATGACAGACAAGTCTTTAAAGTACATGGTGATGATATAGCCTTCCCTCCTGGGAAACTCAGTCAGCTATGTACTGCACTCAGTCCCGATGCACTGCTCACCCATTGCGTTTTATATCATGCAGGTCGCCCGCTGGACACCAGAACCGTGCTTCAGAGTTTGGCCAAGCCATGGAGCTTATAAGCGTTCCCCTGCGGGTGTCCCTAGTAGAAAACACAGTGTGACCCCATCCGGGCCATCTGGAGCCACACTGCGTCTGCAAGTGTGGCTCAAAGTGGGCTAAATGATGAGCACCCATCGGTTTAGGGCACTGGGCTTTTGTGTGGTCCCAAGCGGGCTGCCCATGCCGCAGATCAGTTTTTGAACGGGCTGCCTACTTCGGGCTCAGATCTGTTTTTGGATTGGCAGGACTATTATTATCAGGTTTAAGCCATATCCAGTGTGTACATTGGCCTTCAAATCCATAGTTCATACCCCATGGAAAATATGAGTCTGGGGTTAAGCAAATTGTATTACCACAGAAATAGTGTCCACACTGGATAGCTGCTTAATATATTCCACAAACGTCAGTCAGCTGAAATTTTGTCATCTGATGAAAGTCTATAATGTTAAACTTATGGACGAATTTTGTCCGATGGAGGGAACCATGGCCGATTCTGTCAGTGGAATACTCCCTTTAGAGAACCTCCTTTTCATAATTCAGATATAAAGTCTACCGCATTTCCAAACCGTGAGCACATCTGTTTGTTGTTTTCTCTTCTACACCACTGTAAGCTTTTCTTGTATTGTTGTATGATGTCATCTGGCTTTGTTGAAAAACTGTATATTGTATAGTAATGACATCTAGTGTCAATGATCAGAATTACTAGACCAGTTCCCCCTGTCCAAACTGAACCTCAGCCCACATCGGGCAGCTCGCTTTGGAACTAATCTGAGCCCAAAATTGAGAGCCCGATCCGGACCACACTTAAGCCCAGCCATCTGCCCAATATAAAACCAGCCCACTTTGAAACTGATCTCAGCCCAAATCAGGGAGCCTGATCGGGGCCACACTTCAGCCCAGCCATCTGCCCAACATAAAACCAAAATAGGCAGCCTGCTTTGAAACTGATCTGACCCTAATTGGGCTGCCCACTTTGAAACAGATCTTAGAGCAAATCGGGCAGCCTAGTCAGGGCCACATTTTAGCCCAGCCATCTGCCCAACATGAAACCCAGCACAGTTGTGCCCAACTTCAAACACCCAATCCGAGGATAAACCAAATTGGCCCAGTACGGGCTTGCTACTAGGGATACTACTACCTGCAGGGATCCACCCTACCCCTCTGTATGATTATCAGTAAATGTATCTTTGATATTAGTATTATCTTCATAATGATAAAGACAACAGATACAAAAGTAAATGCATCACCTAGAATGTGCGCACTGCAGTGCCTCCATTGGGACCCTTTATCGTGACATGCATTATCAATGGTATGCAACTAATTTTTGTGATTGCATAACACAATTTGTAACATAATTACAGATGTGTAAAGAGACATAATGTGAACCTATTCATACATTTTTCGTGTCGTAAGCTTTCTTGATCTGAATCTTAAAAAAATAAAAGTCATTAATTTCACTATAGGAGGACTTAAGCATATTCTATTGTGTGATTGCTCTATAAAAAGCACTTCTATCAGTCTCAAAGATCTAGGAATCTGGCACCTTGGTTGCGCCTTGTGGGTAACCCTCTCTTATCAATCATTTTATCTTGTTCTTTTAGAGTAAAGGCATGAAATGATAAAAGAATAATCCCTTCTTATCGTAAGTTCCCTATGCCCTTCCAATTCATGGAGCCTATGTGTATTGAACTTAGACAGTGCTTTTAGTTTTATACCATACTCAGGACCTCATTCTGAATATATTGTAGTACCGTATTGTCTAATATTACCTCTATCGAATGAGGGGAATACCATGGACTTAAACTTGTAGATAGTAAGGGCAGGGGGAATCTCGTCACAGTGACGAACTAGCTTGTCCTAATAAAAGAGATGGCAGTACTATCCTATAGAGAATGGTCTATGAATGTAGTCTCTAATCAGTGCAACCCTTTTATAGTCTTGGTGTATTCTTGGTTGATCTAACCAGCGCAACATGATATAAATTACATGCCAGTGGGTGAAGGTAATGGCTAAAAAGGTATAAAGATAACTCTGTATCCTGTCACCACTAATGGCTCATGATAAAAAGAGGTATGTAAATAGTTGATTTCTTTGACACTAGATGTGCCTCTCTTTGATACTAGATGTGCCTCATGTATGACAACTTAAGGTCGTTATTGCCACAACCTAGAGCATATATATCTGTACTTGAAGGTTGTCAAAACTGATAACTTTAAGACTTCAAAATGACAATATCAAAATCAAAAACCGTAAAAGAAAAGACCAGAGTGTCTTTGGCTTATTTCTGGTTATATGTGACGTGACTCTCTAAATGATATTTTCAGGATTGAATGACATAATGCTGCACATTCCGAGAGTATGTAAGTTAGAATACTATTAACCACTACTATTTGAAAGCCACATGAAATTAGACTTGACTTTTAAAGTAGTCATTCTGACAAACCAACCAATGTGACAACCTAAGGTCGTCATCATGATAAAAAGTTGTTTAAGAATCATTCCTACGGAAATATCTAATATAAATAATAAAGACAATTTGATCCAAGTATACAAAGAAAAACTTGTATTGTGTTTCGTTGAGCTTTATTCTAATTTATACACATATATAGTGAAGGTGGGTCATATATATGAAAGTTGACAAGAAGCGTCATTCGGCACCCATCATAAATGTTATACTTTAAAAGTAATATTCCACAATCTTGGATGTTTCAGATGAATTGGAACCTTCCAGTCTGTTGAGGACATTATCTTTGGGAAGAGAAGTCAAATTAGCTTTCAACCAAATCTGTCTGACATACCTCCCAATAATTGAATAGTAATTTTGACATCTTTTGCAGGATCATCAGGTTTCCCTATCATCTGCATGCTAGATGTCAAACTTTTGTCACTAAGGGCAGTGTGTACATAGATCATTAGGATCAGCATTATCTTCTTCAGTGTTTTCAATCGTTGGTATAATAAGGGTGCCTGTTTTCAGGATTCTTGACTACTTTGTGTCTGGATATTATGTTTAACATACATATAGCAGGATCATCAGGTTTCCCTATCACCTGCATGCACATTATAAATCCTGTATCAATGAGGGCTGTGTATACATTACTTTGTTTCAATAAATAGGTGTAAAATGTTCGCTAAAAATGAAATAGAATGGTTGTCCAAAGTCTTCTCAGTCATTTATGAACGAGTAGGTTTGTCAGGGTGTCAAGCAATCAAACCCATTCATTTGTGCTTAAGCATTGGTCTACTTGTCCTGGGTTGTTCCAGTAGAGGGTGCCACAGACATGGTTCCCACTGTGCCTGCAGTCTGGAACTGTACCTGGTCAGCATCCACAAAGTAGATGCAGTAGACCTTAGGTATGTACAGGGACAGCAGGGTCACCGTCCCATTGAAGATCAGGCAGCATGCCAGCAGGGCAACCTGCAATAAATGAAACCTTGTGTTATATTGCAAAACATAGATAAGTCCATGAAAATGAAAGCCCAAGATTTCTTGTTCAGGCAGTAAATATTATGTACACAATCTCAAAGATTATGAGAACTGACATACTGACATATTTGAAGTTGATACATTTATATTTGGACAAAACTAACTGAACAGTAAGTGAAGAGTAACTTCTTTGTAATTTGGAAACTAATAACCTTTCGTCATACATAATAAGAGTGTTAATGGGTTAAAACAATAGAGTTAAGCTGGGTACTAGTATCAAAAAGATGATTATAGGTGTGTATTGAAAGAGAAGATCTATTAAAAACCTTCAGAGTTAGTATACACCTCGTTGACAGCCCTCGACTACAATCACCCAAACCAAGATATCAGCAAGAGATGTGGCTGAGGCATTGCTATTATTGCCTTGGCAGAAAGATCACTCACCTGGTGTACAGCATAGAAGGCAGTGAAGTAGGCAGGCAGGAAGACCAGCCACAGGAATGTAGTTGTAGCCACAGACACAAAGATGTACCAGGACTCATTGAAGTTCTCAGGCAGCTTGCGGGTCAGGAAGCCATACACAGCACAGACCAGGACAAAGAGGAGGTTCAGGGAGAGAAGAGGGATGAGGCCTGACAGGGGCAAGCTGCACAGGATCTCCACATACTGCTCTGTGGGCACTTGTTGACGTAGGAGGGGGATAGGCGGGTACAGGATGGCAGATGCCACACACAGACCCAGCTGAGGTTGTGAGATGATATCTTAAGATGATTTTAAGGAACTAGTACATTGTTACTCTAAGGAAAGGTTGAAGACGTCATACTCACTATCATACAGTGAGCTAAATGTATAACCAATGATGTCATGGAGTGTGAACAGTACTACACCATCAGACAAAATGTCTATGATAGTCATAATCATAGAGACATAGAATGATTCAAAACTGTAGATAAACCTATAAGAAATCTCGTTATGAATATATTCTGATTTAGGAGTTATGATGGTAATAAAACTACATCTTAGGTAAAAACATTGGGATCTATTAATGAATATTGTCCAAATTTACCCTTTCTTACCTGAAGAAGTATGCATATCATCACCAGTATAAGCTGTGACTTAGTGCCAACAAGCTTGGGTCGTGTTGTGCCCCGCTTCCCAGCGGTGAAGATACGATAGATTCTACTAGTTTTTATCATCAGTGGTGCAAAGATGAAGCTGACCGACAGATTAAAGCCGAACCGGGACAGGTAACAGGACAGGTCTGAGGCCGGGAGGAGCAGCACTACTACAGTCAGGTAAGCCATGACAATGCCTGTGTGTTAACAAATTTGTTCAATTAAACTGTGGTTGTGAATTGACTTTACACTGGTCTTATTATTATCTACAAAATCATATTGATTAATATAGGTAAGTCACAATCTTTGCTGCTGATACAATGATAAACAGCTTAGTCCCTGAGATATTATATTCAGGAGCTTGATAAATTTATAGAGAACTACATTTTTGACAGCCCTTGTTTCAATACACTTTCATGTTCTACCATAAAATGCGTTGAATGACATGTCATTTATATCATAGATGGACCTATCTCTTTAGAAAAATGGATTTAGGTTCATGACGTCACATCAAAGCACTATGCTACCCTCAACTGCTCAAAGGATATAATTACCTACCCACAAGTATGATGGCCATGAGCTGTCGGCTTGAAGCCTTGATGAGACGATCCTGGGATTTGTTCACAAAGATGCCAGCTACTATGACACACACAGCCATGCCAGCTGATGACACAGTTAGCATACCGACCACCAGGGGGGAGTGCAGGCTGAGCTGCTCAGGCTCTATGGGCAGGCAGGTGGTGAGGGTATCTGGGTCAGGCCAGGTGAGCAGTTCACACAGGGAGCAGCCTGTCCTGTTACCCACCAGGATCTCATTGTTGCGACAGCTGTAAGAAAGTGTCTGATGTATTAGAACAGTCTATTGCAGGAAAATGTATTTCTGTTCTTAAACAATAAATGCATCAGTAATTTAATCTATTTTTAAGAGAATTTCTGTGAAAAAGTTTTAAGTTGAAAAAGAAGTGAGGTCACTGAAAAGGACAGAGTACTGAGAAATGCTTCAAATAAATTACTTTATGCAATGATTCAAAGAGTCGAAGTTTGAGTGATTGATTTTTTTGTATAGTAACTCCTAACCAGAAGAGTTTAAAAGTTAGTAGATAAATAGTAGTAGATACAGATAGCTACTTCACCTGCGACATTCCCAGCAACAAGGGAGCTCTTTGAGGATATAGTACTCTGTGAGCTGACAGGGCCTGCTGCAGAGTGACTCTGGAACTGTCACCATCTCAGCATTACTTACATTAACACCACTCTTCCATTTCAGCTTATCCTTCATCAAGTGCAGAGGTGGACTAATCGTCTTTTGCCATGTTCCAATTATGTTTACCCCTTTTCCAAGTTGAAACTGTCTGATCTCATAGGAACCACGAAGGTCACCATTATCTTCAAATGCAATATGTCCACCTAAACCCTCAAATTCGACCTTGAGCATATATTCATGAAGTTTTTCTCCCATAACACAGTCATCTAAATAGGATTTGTCCATGAAAGCCTCAGGGCAGTTTTCTTCTATCAAAGCCTGAAGAGCTTTAGCATAGACGATAATCCCATCCAATATTTTTGATTCCCATCCAGTGTCAGGTTCTTCACCAATGATCTTTGACTCATACTCATAGCAAGATCTATTACCCATGGTCCTGTCCCACTTACAGTCAAATTTTAGCTCGTAGACCTTTTTCAGAAAAGGGTCATCCGGATGGGTCTTTGCAGTGACCTTTCTATAATATTGACGATATTCTTCATCTATTTTTCCAGGAAATCTCATCTTAAATGCACCATCAAAATAGGGTCCAAATTTAAAGTCAGTGACTTCTGGAACGGCAAAGGCATCACTACCTAGCCAAATGAATTGTCCAACCAGATTCTCTTCCTCTAAGAATGGGATCAGATCCATTTCCAGGTGAATAGTGAATGAGATAATCACACGGGCATCTCTGTATATGGATAATTTTCTTGCAATTTCTCTCAATTCCACAGCAGAGTAATCCCAGGGGATCATGTATCGAAATGCCAGACATATTCCCTTAGCCTTTGTATTTCTCTCAATCTGTTTTGCTCCAGCCTCACCATAAGCACCTTCTGAGTAGATTAGAGAAACATAGTCCCATCCAAAATGAAGAAGGATATCTGTTATTGCATCAGCCTGCAAGCGGTCAGGCGGAGCTAACCTCATAGTGTAAGCAAACCTTCCCTTGTCACTTAGCTCATCACTAGATGCATAGGTGAAAAGCAGGGGCATTTGGAATACTGTGGAGAGACCTCCAATCATAACTGCTCCAGAACTCCATCCAGGTCCTAATCCGCCAATTACCTTGAACTGCCCCCAGCCATCCTCACAAGTGTCAACAGCTTTAGAGGAGGACTTAATTTGAGAGTTGCCTTCATAGGGCAATAGATGGAGCATGTCTGCTAGAATACTTATAGGATGGTAGCAGTGGTCCATAATAACGAAACCCAGTGAGATGTTTGGTAAGAGGTCTGACCGAGCATTCATTTTGTCTAGTCCATACTCAACAGCCACAGTGTATACATGCCTGACAAGATCTCGAGCCTCTGTGCCACACTTAAACTGAGAGGGGGTTTCTACAGATTTGCTCAAAGCTTGGAACACAACAATGTTGAGGTCCCTCTGTTTGGCATAGCACAAGTGCCTCATGCCTTCCAGGACTGGTACCCCAGTCACAGCGCCCATAGGGAGCAGCAGCCCCCAGAGCAGCAGCAGCCAGGCAGACATGGCTGTACAGGAGCAGCTCAACGAGGTGCTCAGAGCTGCTCCTACTGACTGCCTCTTATATACAGGCACTGGGGGGACCAGCCATTTATTACTGTTCATTGTAAGGGGATGGGACTGTGATTTGGGGATCGAGGCTTTGACATACATAATAGTACTATTAAAGTGGTCTTTGAAGAGATCATTAATCTGCATGGAATTACCTAATGTAATGACGGATACAATACAACAATATCAAAAAGTAAATTTACCATAGAATTATACAAAATGTTTCCATAATTTTTCTGATGGATACATAACAATCAATAAATATGTATGCAGAAATAGATAATTCTGTATGTGCTCAATTGTTTTGCAATTCCAAATATAACACATACACCTTCTTAACATGTCTTCGGGTTATGGAAGGCAAAATCAAATATGATCAATTTCTCAACCCCCAATAGAGCAATCAATGTATTATCCCATTCCTAAAGCTACCTCATCTCGATCAAAGATATCTCAAACAGGCTGTTGTCTGTAACCTTCTTAGATCTTTATTGATACACTTTACAAGTGACAGTTGTTGGAAATTAGAACCCACTTTGTCAGATCTGAGAACCTATATATGATAATTGTGCTATGGTGATAAACTTATTTACTTATCATAAGGGACCCTTTCACATCGAAATAGTTTCAACATAGAAATGAAGGCTCCAGACAATAAGTGTTGATTGGGAAAAGATGCTGTATGGGTGCTATATGCCAATGTCAAATACATGGTTCACTCATGTATTGTCACCCAATGCTATACATTTTGGGTATACGCTCATTTATAGAAAGGAAATGAAAAACGTTGAGGGATATCCCCCTTGAAAACTACTGTTTGAAGTGTAGGATAAGATGGGATGAGACCAAATAATAACCACCTATAACTAATACGTCCTTAGTATAAGAGATACCCTGGTAGTGTAAAATCAGAGTATTGGGGAACAAGCATTGTTTTCACAATCACTATCATGTATCCAAAGGCCAAAGAGATGTAAGGTTACTTTGATCATTTATAGAATGTGTCGCTCAAAGAGGCTGACCCTGAGCCAACTCGTGTAGGTTACCTACTGGTTCAATAACCTAACATATATAATTACCAACATGGTCAATACACAAAGTTTCAAAACATTTTCCTTGGATCTCTAACTTTATCTTCTCTATGTTTCATTATTTCTATGTCTTTATATGATTGAAATAACGTCCTGGAAATGAACAAAAATCTACAAGAATCAAATTTTTAAACTTTGAGCCACTCCCATTTGGAATTAACACTTATTTACATTGACTACCTTGAAAACAGATATCGAGAAATATCGAGAATATCGAGAAATATTGGATTCAGTGAGTAAAACTTCCTGGGGTATCACAAGATTTCAATAGGTGATATTACGGCTAATGAAATTGTTGTCGTATAAGTTCAAATTCCAAGGACACTTATTAAACCCTCATAATGTAGAATCACCGTTCACTATACCCCTCACTCATTTATAGGGGATGGATTACTTAATATATACTGTATTCGATGTAATAAGCGCCCTCCCCCTAATAAGCGCTCCCTCCTCTTTTTAGGGCATTTCTAGACTAGCACAAAGGCTGAAGTTTCCCGATTTTGGAGACAATTAAACTACTAAGTACTTAAACTGCCATGAAGATAATTTTATAAGCGCTCAGGGCGCTTATAACGTTGAATACGGTAAACCGTTTAGACATAAATCATAACGACTGTTATTGTGTAAATCTGCAGTATTTAGGTATTTAATGTTTAAATAAAACCAGAGGTCAATGTTATTCAGGGCTGAGCACCTTGAATATCAAGGTTGGTGGCTTGATCCCCAGCTAAAATCTGTTAGGCCAAATTAAAAAAAAGGTTTGTTTCAGGTTACCCGACCCTACCTAGCAAAACAGGGCCGACCCTAGAAATTTTTATGCAATTTTGAAAAAATATTCATATTTTGGGTCATTTTGGGGCTATTTAAGGGTCGATCTGATAGTTCACGAGTCAAGGCGGTCGACAGCGAGTCGGCATTGTAGTTCGTGAGTCAATTTCTGGATACTATTCAGGCTAAAGTAAAAAATCAAAAAAAAATCAAAAAAAAAAAAAAAATCCAACCTACCTACCCTAGATTTTCAGACCATGTAACCTGAAACACACCTTTTTTTTTTTGGCCTTATGGCCTGATTTAATTTCTGGCATGCATTTTATGTGTCATACATGTATGACCCTTTTTATGGGTTGTATCAAACACATTTTAGTTTTTTGATTTTGAGTCTCTGCGAAAACATGTAGGACAGTGGCAATGTCCACCTAAAATGCCATCGCTCCAACAGATTCACAAGTGTAGCAGGTCCAGTCATATGCTTTTCTGAATTAGAAGAGTTCAATTGGGGGTTCTAAAACTGAAATGTGTTTGTTAATAATATTGTTTAAAACAATATATCTATCCTCATTTGGACATAAATTCTTTCAAATACAATGCATTTTTAATAGACAAAACCATTTCATAACTAAAATGCATGAATTGTCAGACATGTGGCTATCCGGTCCCTCAAAAATGTCTTCGTTCCTGCAACATTGAAAATTTGCATGACCAACTGTCCTGTGGGATAAAAAGGTTTTCGCAAAGACTGCATTGCTTTCCATTGTTTTCTTTCTTTTCATTTTTGTAAAACGTGGATCTTAGTTGGGGTTATGTGTGGACATGTTTCGGGTGTCAGCTGCACTTCAGTCTGAAATATTGCACATGGCTCCGGGGGTCTTGTGAAAATGTAAGATAGTTCTTGTGGGCATCCTCTCAAGTTAGGTACTAGGATATATTTGTTTAACTACATGGATTTTACATTTCGTAATGTCGTGTGGTAGATCCTATTAAATCCTTTTCGGAACGTCTTTGATTATCTTTCTATCATTTATAGAAGCTGAGAAATTGATCAGAATGTGAAGGGTTATAGAAGCAAAATACTACTATGGAAATGTACTGTGGTAGCTTTGAGAAATTGGTACCAAAGCGAACACTGCTTTCTTTTTTTACAATTATTACTCTGCAAATGTCAATTGTATTGACTCACTTTCTTTACCAGATAGTGCCCATGGTATTTAAGGGTATTACAGGAGGTGCAGTGCATGTGACATCTTGTGATATCTGGGAAATCACCAAGCATCCATGTAGGAGGCTGTAAATTGGCACAGCCAATATTTAGGATATATAAGACCTTCCTGTCTTGTTTTCAGCATTTCCTGGCTATTTCAACATTACTATCTATTGCATAGAAAATAACCATCCCATTAGGAGAGCTGTCATTTCCTCCATTGGTCATTAACTCATGTTAAATGCAGACCATCAGATAGCCCCCTTTAATAGCTAAATAACGAGACCTTGTATGTTATCAAAGCCCTATCAGGAGCTGAACAATCAGATAAATCCAGAGGCTCATCTCAGTGAACCTGCCAAACATAGAGCCAATTTTAGTGTGCTGCCTCGGCTGCACTTCCAGGCCAATGCAGTGTGTATTGCAGAGTGCCTCATCAAGTAGGGTATAGATCCCTTCAATGTTTTGCATTTTCGTCACTCATTGGGCCCTCAAAAACTTCATATTATGTAATAAGATTACTTTGCCAAAATATAATTTCAACAACAACAACATCCATGTACAGCCATGTACCATATCCGCCTGTATGTTACCTCTCGCCCTTTCCTCGTGCAAATAGTGCCCATGTACTCTCTCTCACTGTCACACATATCTAGTCGGTTGCATTTCTTCCCGTTTCCACATGCAAATGACTGTCCTTATACGCACAAGCTCCTCAAGTATTCCCTATTTTACTTTTATTGCTACTGTACGAAGGAATTCAAAATATGATGGATCCATTTCTTGATACAGGCCAGTATATCGGAGATCAATCCACCAGACTGGATGCCTCTGGGTATCATTATTACTGTACCACCAATATACGGCTATACCTATAGTTGTTACTTTACAGCTATTAACAGCATATGAATAGATTTAAGTAGTATAAAATCCACGGGATGTAAGGAGTACACTGTAAAAAGTTGTTGTTCCTGAACAGCAAAATGTGCAGTACTTTAGCTGTAAGAAATGATACACCAAATATTACTGTACATGTACAATTCTGTTGCTGTAGCCTGTAGATGCAGGTTCGAATCCCATAACCAGCAACCAGGGGAGAGAGAGTGGAGAGGTTGGAGGGAGTACCATACTCCACAGCTCCAAGGAGATTTTTTCACTTATACTCCATTCTGTATCAACACATAGAATGAGAACATAGTATTAACCATCTCCTGATAAGGAATATATATAATTTATGAAATTCATTTGTCCTTGACATCAGAGTGGGTTTCGAACCTTAGCTCCACAAATATGACGTGATCTTTTCAAAACCCTATTGACACAGGCTGCATATTATAAGTGTTTGTCCCGCTAGCTCAGTCGGCAGAGCAGTGGGAAGGCGGTTCAAGTCCTGACAGTGAACTCCCAAACAAACTGCATTTTTCTTGATGCAGATTTTAAGGTAAGATATTTTGTTACACTGAAATGTTACTTTTGAAAATATGCAGAAGATAAACAAGTGTTTATAAATAATCTGCAAGAAAGATTTACTTTGGGGCTATGGATCAGGAGCTGGGGGTTCAAATCGCCAAGGTGCCCAGTGCTGAATATACATGAACCCTTTTAGAACTCTAATTTTTTATGAACATTTAAAAGGATCTTATATAGATGTAGCCTATTTGTAAATGGTTCATAACCTTAAAGCAATGTTCATGTAACATTTTGTAGTGTTTTTGACCATAGAAAACATGTTTTCCCTTACATGGATGAGTAGAAATGGTGCCAATACTGAGATTTGAACCCCACACCTTCAGGTCCCGGTCTACAGTAGATTCTGCCGTAGGTCTACAACAGAATTTACTGAAACCAAGTTGCCCCAAATATTTGCTGTACAGGAACACTACTTACTTCTAACAGTGTACTGTATTCTGTTAGAATGTCATGCCATGAAGAAGTCTAGAATCCATACCGAGTGATAACAGGGAATGCTTACACAGCACATGGTGGTAGTATGGATGAAGAAAAGAACTTGAAAAATATTGATCATTATCAAACAGTCAACGTTATTTTAACCTTATGCAATAATTTAGTTGAGTGTTTACTTATCGTAAGACACATTTCCTCAATTTGTGTAATGTTAAACAACTTTAATTTTACGTTTTCCAATTAAGCAGATAAAACAGTGAATGTTGTTGAGCAATCAATGCTGATGTAAGATACATTGGTACCTGAGTTTGACTATATATATTTGTTCAGTATGATCAGAAGAATGCCAATCCAAATCGAAATAAACGTTATTTCATTGAGCTTTATTACAGTTTGTATACAAGAGAAGACGGATAAACATACAAGGGATGGTGTTATTATCGCTTATAGCTAAGGTCAGGTGAAAACTGAGAAACATGTCATCAAGGATAATATAAATATAATGTGCGAACATACAAGAGCCATCATAAGGTAACCACAATAATCATTTCCAAACTTCAAAAATATGTGAAGAAGTTCATGGCTTGCTATTGACCCAATGGTATTATGATTCTATAATGATTGATTTGGTCTCTGGATATTTATGAGTGAAATGCGTGTCATGCATGTCTAAGAAGTTCTTTTTCATTTATTTGGGTTTGGCAGAACAGACAGCTTACAAGGCAAGATAAACGGAGCAATTTGGTCGATGAAAAGGGTGGACACACTCTCCAAAGACTCTGAATCCATATAATTCTGGTATGAAAGGGAGCAAATTGTTTAGAACCGACCGAAAATGTGTACACATGGGTCTTCAGGGATGGCCTTGAACTTGTTCGATAGATTTGAGTGGTTCATATCAGTTTACCCGTTATCAGACTTCTTGTTTAAATTGTGAAGGGATAATACATTCATATGTAACAGATAAAAGCAGGTTCATGAAGTTTCCTATCATCTGCATTTAAATGTTTCATGTATAAACTAAAAAATGCATTATATTATGAAGGCCTTTTCGTTACTCATCCATCTGTCAGTACTTTGTACATCATGCCTTTGCTTCGCCATGATATTACTTTTCCTGCGTCGTTGATTCTGTAGAGGGTGCCACAGACATAGTTCCCACAGTGCCTGCAGTCTGGAACTGTACCTGGTCAGCATCCACAAAGTAGATGCAGTAGACCTTAGGTATGTACAGGGACAGCAGGGTCACCGTCCCATTGAAGATCAGGCAGCACGCCAGCAGGGCAACCTGCAATCAATATTTATGATACGCAGCATATCACATCAAAGAAGTGAGAAAACCAAATCTAACAAAGCCATTATCTTGAATTACATTTCAGTCAAATATAAAACAGCTAATGCTTAAAAGAAAGAAACCAAGAAGCCAGAGCTCCCTAAGGTTAGATTAACTCAGTGTGTGCTTTTAGATTGGATAAAAGGAAAAGTTAAAATGATATTTGGAGGGTGTTCTATCACAGATCAACATACTATTATAGAGTATAAGAATGTTCTATAATTACCTGATGTACAGCATAGAAAGCTGTAAAATATGCGGGCAAGAAAACCAGCCACAGGAACGTAGTCGTAGCCACAGACACAAAGATGTACCAGGACTCATTGAAGTTCTCAGGCAGCTTGCGGGTCAGGAAACCATACACAGCACAGACCAGGACAAAGAGGAGGTTCAGGGAGAGAGGAGGGATGAGGCCTGACAGGGGCAGGCTGCACAGGATCTCCACATACTGCTCTGTGGGCACTTGTTGACGTAGGAGGGGCAGAGGCGGGTACAGGATGGCAGAAAACACACACAGCGCAAGCTGAAATGAAATTAAATGAGCAGTCGGATCAAAGTGTCAAAGAAGAAACTAGATTTTAAACCCTGTGATACCTTTTTATAAATGTTATTATGATGTAAGTCTCCTCAAATAATTATTCTCTAATATGAGTCTTTTCACTGACTTAAAATTTCAGTTGTGAGAATCAGAAATACTGTATACTTGATGGTGAACAAGGTCTTGACATGATCGTTATTATTTAGAAATGGCTGTGTAGTATCTGAAATTTCCTTTGTTACCTGTGTTAGTATACAAGTCATCACCAGTAGGAGCTGAGATTTGGTTCCCACCAGTTTAGGGCGCTTAGTGCCCTGCTTTCCTGCAGTGAAGATTCTGTAGATTCTACTAGTCTTCACCATCAGTGGTGCAAAGATGAAGCTGACCGACAGATTAAAGCCAAATCGGGACAGGTAACAGGACAGGTCTGAGGCAGGGAGGAGCAGCACTACTACAGTCAGGTATGCCATGACAATACCTGTGTATAAAAAGAGTGTGTTAATTAAATAGGGATAACTAAATCAGATTGAACTAGTATCCCTGGTAGCAAAGGAACTCATCAGCAGGAAACATTAGTATAACGACATTTTTTTGAATCTCACAATGGTGAAGTAACAACTCTCAGCATAGACATGACATTCCCATTTGTCTTAAAGGTGATACCATGAAGTAAGAATTATTTGCTATCTGATATTGTAACCTTGAGTGATGTGGCATTTAATTTTGATGTCAAACCCATCTTACAGATTTAACATTTTGCATTTCTTGGATCATGTTTCTAACATCTTTAAGACACCTATTTTTGTAGAGTTAGCAAACACCTACCCACAAGTATGATGGCCATGAGCTGCCGACTTGAAGCCTTGATGAGACGATCCTGGGATTTGTTCACAAAGATGCCACCTACTATGACACACACAGCCATGCCAGCTGATGTCACAGTTAGCATACTGACCACCAGGGGGGAGTGCAGGCTGAGCTGCTCAGGCTCTATGGGCAGGCAGGTGGTGAGGGTATCTGGGTCAGGCCAGGTGAGCAGCTCACACAGGGAGCAGCCTGTTCTGTTACCCACCAGGATCTCATTGTTACGACAACTGCAGCAGAATGAGACAGTGGAGCTTGTTCAAACAATGTGCGAGAAAGTATGGCATTCACATTATATCATTTATCACAGACACTAAAAGCAAAATCAATTATTTAGCTCTGCAGAGCTGTTCAAAGCTACATAGATACCAACAATGTTTGATTTCAAAGGGAAAATGGTGAAACCATCTTTTTGGTAGCTACGCAACTTTGAACGATTATGTAGACCCTAATAATTAGAATTACATCTAGATTGGTCTTGGATACTATCAATAAAAATCACCTTGTATGTGCAATGCCAGTACATGGTTTCTAACTGTTAAACTGACAAATTTGTCACAAAAAGCCTCTTTTTAAATACTTAGCAGCCAATGTGAATAGTATAGTAAGGCAAGGTTTAGAAGATTTCTATCCAAATAACATCCATATTATTACTTGGTTCACATATATACGGTGCTAAAATTAAATCCTTTGCTAATTTGAGGTAAACAAAATAGTGACAAGTTAAAGTTACAACCTACCCATTTGGTCACCTTACCTTCGACATTCCCAGCAACAAGGCAGCTCTTTGAGGATGTAGTACTCTGTGAGCTTACAGGGCCTGCTACAGAGTGACTCGGGAACTGTCACCATCTCATCATTGCTTACATTACCACCACTCTTCCATTTCAGCTTATCCTCCATCAACTGCAGAGATGGACTAATCACCTTTTCCCATGTTGCTACCAACACTGGACCTTTTCCAATCTGATACTGAACAATGTCATAGGCACCAAGGAGGTCACCCTTATCATCAAATGCAACGTGTCCACTAAAACCATCAAATTTGACTTTGAGCATGTATTCATGAAGTTTTTCTCCTGTGACACAGTCATCTAAATAGGATTTGTTCATGAAAGCCTCAGGGCAGTTTTCCTCTATCAAAGCCTGAAGAGCTTTAACATAGACATTTATCCCATCAAATGTTTTAGATTCCCATCCACCGTCAGGTTCTGAACCAATCAACTCTGACTCATACTCATAGCAAGATCTATTACCCAGGGTCCTGTCCCACTTACAGTCAAATTTAAGTTCGTAGACCATTCTTAGGAAAGGGTCGTCTGGGTGAGCCTTTGCAGTGACATCTCTGAAATATTGACGATATTCTTCATCTATATTTCCAAGAAATTGTACCTGAAATGAACCATCAAAGTGGGGTCCCAATTTAAAGTCAGTAGCTTCTGGAAGGGAAAAGGCATCACCACCTACCCATATAAAGTGTCCAACTTCCAGGTTCTCTTCCTCCAAGAATGGCATCAAGTCAAAGATATCACTAGTAAATGAGATGATTACACGAGCATCTCTGTATATGGACATCTTTCTTGCAATCTCTCGCAATTCCACAGCAGAGTAATCCCATGGGATCATGTATCGAAATGCCAGACAAATTCCCTTTAGTTTTGCATTTTTCTCAATCTGCTTTGCTCCACTCTCACCATAGCTACCTTCTCTGTATAACAGGGAAGCATAGTCCCATCCAAACTGAACAAGGATATCTGTTAATGCGTCTGCCTGCAAGCGGTCAGGTGGACAAACCCTCATAGTGTAGGCATACCGTGATTTGTCACTTAGCTCATCACTAGATGCCGTGGTAAAAACCAATGGGATTTGGAATATGGTGGAGAGACTTCCAACCATTACTGCGGCACTGCTCCAGCCTGGTCCTACCCCTCCGACTACTTGAAACTGGCCCCAGCCATCCTCACAAGTATCAAGAGCTTTAGAGGAGGACTTTCCTTGAGGGTTGTCTTCATAGGGTAATAGATGCATCATGTTAGCTAGAACATTTAGATGATGAGCGCAGTAGTCCAAGATAACAAACCCCAGTGAGATATTTGGTAAAAGGTCTGACTGAGCATTCACTTTGTCTATTGCATACTCAACAGCCACTGTGTATACATGTTTCATATCATGTGCAATCTGTCGGCTGCATTTGAGGTGAGAGGAGGTGTCTAGTGTCTTGCTCAGACTCATGAACACGGCAATGTTGAGGTCCCCCTGTTTGGCATAGCACAGGTGCCTCATGCCCTCCAGGACTGGTAGCCCAGTCACAGCGCCCATAGGGAGCAGCAGCCCCCAGAGCAGCAGCAGCCAGGCAGACATGGCTGTACAGGAGCAGCTCAAAGAGGTGCTCAGAGCTGCTCTTACTGACAGCCTCTTATATACAGGCAGAGGTACCTTTACCGGGGGCCTTCAATGCCCCCTGCCCACAAATCTAGCATGTTAAGCCATCTCTAATTGTCCTTCGGCTGTTTGAGACAATGTCAAATGAAAGAGGTCGTCATCACAAATAGCCTTGGATGTTAATTCATCACACAAATTACTGTTGTTGGAAACTTAGGCTATGCCAAACAGGTCAATATATTGTAATGAGTGTACTTTAAAGTTGTACAGTGTTATAAGAGGGTAATCCATGTAAAGTTTAGAGCAGGAGTTAACTTAACTAATTTTAGACATAGGCGACATGCACACAATGATACATAGGATATGGCCAGTTGTGCTATCATAACAGTACTGCACCTGCACTTGATAAGTTTACTGACTGTGCTATGTGCTAACAAGACAGGCACTTGATAAGTTTACTGACTGTGCTATGTGCTAACAAGACTGTTGGTATTATGATACTGCTAAGGTAGACCCATCAGGAGGCCGCAATAGTGCAGGGGTTCAGAAACATAATGCTGGGAATTCTTTTTTTCAACTTTTTTTCTTTTGTATCAGAACAACAGCAGAGGAGTTCATTAACCTTGTCTTTAACATTGGTACTGCTATATTTATATTACAAGAGTAATTTGCTGAAAAGTTAGCTGAAGCTGGATATTATTGGGGTAGACTAGTAATTCCCATCATAAATGTTCTCTGATTTGTTTATGTATGATGGTTAACTCTAGCATCTACTTCCTACGAAAATACATACCGTATTCGGCGTAATAAGCCCACTGTGCGCTTAAAAAATTATTATGGACACCTTTTAGTAGTTAGGAGTTTAATTGTGGTAAAAAATTGAAATATTTTTGGTTATTTATAGTCTAAAAATCGCCCAAAACGGGGGTGTGCGCTTATTAGGGGGTGTGCGCTCATTACGTCGAATACGGTAAGGCGAAATTCCATCAGTGGAATACTCTCTTATGTCTTGCACTTGAATGCGATCATTGGTGACTCGTTGTAGTGGCATCATCGAATGGCTGCTATTACACAAATCATTACTCAATAGCCTTTACGAGCAAATCCATGTATTCCCTAGCTATGGCATCTGAGCCCTAACTGCCCATAGATTACTTTTTATTGTCAACTGCCCTTAAACTTAATCAGATATAATACTGTAACAATCCCCCGGACACAGAGGATTCACCACCGTTCAGGAGTTGCAAACATGTGCCCCGGCCCAGTGCCCCCCGATCCTAGACATGGTCTAGGGGGTAGAATATTCTATGCATCTCTCAAAGTGGTTTGTGTCAATAATAGTTTGGGTTCTGAAGGACCTCCTAACAGAACCATGTGTTGTCTATCACCCTGTCCAACAGAGTCTACAATCAATACTCTGTACTCGCATGTACAAAGGCATGTGACAGTCGTGTACAAGCTGTTCAAAGCAGCTGACCCTGAGCCGTCTTGGGTAACTGCATATGTGTATACAGTGTATCATCGCTAAGCAAGTGGGATACATTAAACGAAAATGAACTCTGTGGGGTGTTCCACAAGTGGTATACAGGTCAGCTTAATTGTATATCGCTAGATTGATTGATTGATTATTCATTTATTTATCCTGTCAAACAGTGGAGCCAGGCCCCGTTAGCGAATGGCAGTTCATGTTGTAGCATATGGAATATGTTACATATAGTTGCCTTAAAGGCTAGTTATACATATACAATTCATATAATAATATATAGTATGATATATTGAGAACCCATACCCACGTTAGTGGGATTTGGGCTCCCAAAACATCATTCTCCCATGATGTTTTTGGGGGAAAAAAATAGAGATCATTTCTCTACAATACAAACAAATAATTATCTAGTTAGGCTGATGTTATTTGCCTATAGGATGATGTTATTTCCTTTCATGGATGATGTTATTTCCAATTAATGTGGGATGATGGTATTCTCCCATGGACTGATGGTATTGTCCAATTTTGAGTATGAACTTTTTATGAGAAATTTCTTCCTAAGCTTGGGTGATGGGGTAGGGGGTGCGAGTGAAGAGAAACAAAAAATAACATTTTACAGTTTTATGGGGGGGGGGCCCAAACGGTCCTTGAACCTTTTCTTGTTCCAGCTCTGGAATTTTACATTTTCTATAATATTTCTTGTATCCTCTTTAAAGGAGTTCCAGAGCGAAGGTAATCTAAATTCTAGACTTTTCCTGTAAAAGGTTTTTTTTGGCCTTTTTATAATTAATAATTTGCCATCATGGGCTCTTGTCCTTATGTCTCTACTATCAATCCAACTGTCATCATTTGAGAGATTAAAAGCTGATTGATTTAAATGCATCTCTCTTCTATCAGCCAGGGTATTAACCTTTAACTTGGATAATAAAGGGGCTTCATGGAATTCCTCCTTATTATATGTGGTTTTTAGACCCCTGTTAAAAGCTGTTTGAAGATTTTCCAAAATGGTTTTTGGAGCTACATCATAGAGAGTGTCACCATAATCAAGGCTAGGGAGAATCATGTGTTTAAGAACCTTTTCACTAGCAGCTGTGCTAATTTTCCTTCTATACCTCCTAAACATATGTGTTTTGTTATTTATATTTCTATTTACCCCTTTAACATGTGCCTTAAAATTTAAATTAGTGTCTATGGTGATGCCTAAATACCTATAGGTGTATGCTTTGGTCAGTGGAGTATTATCTATTTTTATGGCTATTTTAGGCATCTGCTTTAATAAAGCGTCAGTCCCTAGATTCATAATGCTGGTTTTTTAGCATTTAATGAAAGTTTATTTGCCTTACACCATGTATTTACCTTAGCTAAGTCCTGATTAATAGTTTTTTCTACCTGTATACTATGCTCACCATTGGGGAGATAGATAACGGTATCATCAGCATAATGTTGACATAGCATATCCTGTAAGACTGAGCCCAAATCGTTTATATAAACAATAAAGAGGAGTGGTCCTAATACTGACCCCTGTGGTACTCCGCAGGAGACAGGATGAGGATCTGATATGGTGCCATTTGCTTTGGTTGTTTGGATCTGATTTGTGAGATAATTTACTATTAGATTTATGGAATTAATTTAGAAGCCTAATTTGGATAATTTATTTTTTAATATGGTGTGGTTTATTGTATCAAAAGCTTTTCTAAAATCCAGGAATATTGCTGTAGTTCCATTATCATTATTTGACTCTCTATAAATATTATTGGTGAATTTAGTAAGGCTGTGTATTGTTGATCTGAAAGGCCTAAAACCATCTTGATTTTCAGTGAGAATTTTGAATTCTGTTAGATAGTCCATTATTTGTTTATGTAAGATTTTTTCAAGGATTTTTGATGGTAGGGGTAATATTGAAATGGGCCTAAGATTATTAACATCCGAGGGATCTCCCCCCTTGGGGAGGGGGGTAACTACTGCCTTTTTCCAACTATCTGGGAAGACACAGTTTTCTATAGCAAGATTCATTATAAACATGATATGCGATGATAGACCTAGCATTGCATCTTTTAAGACACTAGTTTTTACTCCCACTATGCCTGAGGGTTTTTTGTTTTTTATTTTCCTAATTATTTTTATGCACTCTAACTCTGTAACATGGGTGAACGAGAAGTGCTAGTAAAACCAACATTTGATTTTATCAATTGTATAGGCCCTACTGGTTCGGAAAAGTGTTTCACAAAGGTATACTACCAAGACGTAAAGCTGGTGTGTCTGGGCTACAACCAAGATACAACTAATGTATAAGTATTTCATCATGTGTATTAGCGTGGAACTCATACCATGCCCGCTAATATTTTCCTTATAGATTTATTCCCATACTTTGCACATAATATATGTGTCATAATACACATAAATAGCCCTGAAAATATCTGTCCATTCAGAAAGAAAAAAAGGTGGTTTAACACATTTAAAGGGGTATAATACACTTTTTTCCCATACATATTTTTTTTATAGGATTACAGCAGTTGGTTTCTACAAGTATTTACTGTATAAAAGTGAGAAAAAATATGAGACCTAGCAGTTGAAATGACCAGAGCATAGCAGGGGCTCATGAGCCACTTGTTTCAAATTATTGAGATAACTATATCTTACATATTTATGATGTATACAGTTGTCTCTATGTATCAGTTCTTATCATGACAAGTCTAGATATAAACCCATTTATGAAGTCCAATAATTTCGGATAAAAAACAAATTTCCTTTACACTCCATTAAAGATAGAAATGATCCTATACATATTTTTTCTTCATATTGGAAATATTGAATCACAATACACTTCTGCACAACATGAGAAAACAAAAATGACATGTTGCATTATTCATTTCTCCACAAAAGTGGCATATCCAAAGAAGAGATTATTCTGAGAAAAGGATAAGTTTAATGGGTTGATTTAAATACTAACTCTTTCTTTATAAAATAATGACTTAACTTTATTTGAGGTTCATGATGTTTACAATGCACTGATTCACCCATGTGTATAACATGTTCCAAACATGCAAGATACCACTCTATAAGTATTGCTCACTTTGAACCCCTGCTACTGCCTGTCTGTCTGTGGTACCCAGTGAGTTTGCTCCCCTCTTTGTGTTAGATAGACGACACCTGGACACGGTTCTTCCATATACCCACTGCCCCACAGGGTCAAGACGAGGTGTAATACACCGAGTCGCTGACCAGTGGGCAGTGGGTATGTGGGAGAAGCCTGGCCAGGTGTAGTCTATCTGATTTAACCCTCGGGTATGCAATATACCCAACTTGTGAAGCCTTTGTCTTAGCCGCCCACCGTGGGTTAAGTGCTTATACCTTCAAGCTGCGCTGACTCTGGTGTGCGTGGCAACTGTAACCAACTCCTTTAAAGTATGCTTTATGTTGATTTTATGTAACCATCATACATGGGGAGAGTATTTAAGATTAATGCTAAATGGTTATTAAGATCGAATTACTATTAATAAACTTTAGTCTTAAGTTGGTGTTTAACAAGCCACATTAGTATCTACACTTGTAACTTAGTATACAACCATAGATACAATTGGATCTTATGAAACAATAAGTTAAGGTGAACATTGGGTGATAGTAAGTTAGTTTTAGAAAACAAATACAATTAATTGTATCTAGTGTCCCCTTGTGAAGCACCCCACTGGTGTTGACAATGATATTATTCTATATACATTGTGTTAGCAGTCTGACTGGGAGGACACTACATTACAGCCACACTATGATAGATCCACTACCAACCCTGTCCTAGAAAGTCTATGACCTAGTGCAATCTATGACCGGATGGAATCTATGACCAAGTGCAATCTATAACCGGCATGAAAGAAAACGGCTTATTTAGGGCAGATGTACATAGAGCTTTTTTTTTAATGTTCTACAATATGTCCAAATTCCTCGATCCCTATATCGACAATGCAGATGGAGGCTACTCCTCTTTAAAAGAGTACTACAGGACCGCAAATACTAAGTGTATGTACAAACAGAAGCATCTACTGTAATTCTACAGCATCTACTGTAAGTAGTATAGTATGTATCGGAACGGGACTATAGTTAAGTACTGTTTATTACTCAATCGACCTGCAGCCAATCAGAGGCCTCCCTTTTGGCGGGAAATTCAAAAGCAGCCAATGAGAGGCCTCCCTTTTGGCGGGAAATTCAAATAGGTCACGTGACCGGAAGTGACCTACTTCCGGTCACGTGACCTTTGGGCGGGAAATTCAAATAGGTCACGTGACCGGAAGTGACCTACTTAAGAGGGTCACGTGACCACCATGTTGGCGGGAAATTCAAATAGGTCACGTGACTGGAAGTGACCTACTTAAGGGGGTCACGTGACTACTAGGTTGGCGCGAATTTCAAAATAAGTCACTTGAGATTTTTATGGATAAATAAATTTTAAAAAAGAAAAAAAGCAAGCTGAAAGCTTGCTAAAAAATAATTTAAAAATGTGGCTCTTTTTTTTAGGGGGGGGAGGGGCACTCTGGGGGGCACTCTTTAAGATGCATGGGGGGGGGAGGGGGGGAGGGGGGGAGGGGAAGGGTTTTTTAAGAGTGAGACTCGCTTCTCTGCCCTCTCTTTTAGAGGGCAGAGAGGCGAGTCTACTGGTTCGTCTACTTACAATGAAATGTATCATGATTGCGTTTATGATGATGTGCATCATGATGTGACTATCTTACAACTTTATAAGAAATAAGCAAGGTCTCTCTCCTATACATGGGCGTACTTACACTGACTATTTGTAAACTAATGAATGAGACTTCCTCGTTAAAATCAGTATCTACAACTCTTTCAATCTTAAGGCTTTTTTTGAGTTTATTCTTTTGTTCAATTTTGGGCCCACCTCAAAAGAGGAATAGGCCCTCGCTTGCTCATCAGAGCCGGGGTGTAGAAGGCCCCTGCCCTGTCGGGTACGTTCTGAGATAGATCGCCCTCTGGTACGTTTTTGGTTACTTTGGAGCTCTCAGTCGACTGTCTTATCCACCTTAAAAAAACCAGACTTTCGGTGTCTCATGATAAAACTGGTGCCTTATACTAAGTGCTGGATTACTTTCTCATTTTTTTATTGTTCTATCCGATGCTTATTTAATTTTTGCACTGATAAAAACGGCTAGCTTGTACAAACACGCGGTCTATTTAAGCGTTAAGTGTAGAAAATGAACAGAACAGTGCACAGAAAATAGAGCTACCGACTACATTTCGCCCAGTCACTCAGCGGAGAACAAAAGAACTACTGACGTAGTGTACCCGCTATTCCGACAGTTGGCGCCACCGTTATACTTTTCCCGCGTGCGACATGAAGCCCTGGGGTGGGTACTGGCTGTTTGGTTGTAGGTACCGAAACATAAAAAACTACAGCCAGCCCATGTCATGGTGAGACAGCTCTCTTATTCCCCCTTGAGTAGCGTCCGTAGGGCCTATGACAAAACCTAGTCCCGTACACTGAGCAGCTTCAGGTCTGAAGGCTCATACAGAAAAATGTGTGGGTGTGTGGGTGTGTGGGTGTGTGGGTTGCTTTACGCCTTAGTTAACAGCTATGGTCATTTCAAGGGCGGTGATGGTGATCGAATCTATGGCCCTTTTACCGAGACAAGGGTTTCTTTTACATCCCACACTACATAGGGGTGTGTGGGTGTGTGGGTCTGTGTGTGTCTGTTCGGTCTGTGTGTGCACGCGTCTTGCACTCCGGAACATGTTCAGACACGTTCGAACTTGCTCGGACGTGCCTGGACAGGTCTCACACGCCGACCGTGTCTGAACATGTTTTCACCTTATAGCTGCTGCCGATGCTGCTACCGCTGCTGCCGATGCTGCTGATGTTAGTAGTCGCGTCGACAAAGAATCGTCATTTGTCACGCTTAAGCCTCTAGTTAAATGTGCGACAGGTAGTAAGGCTACCAACGCGACGACCGGATCGCGCTCTTGCTTAAAGGTGCACCTCAACTCAGTGCGCCTTTAACACCCGTCCCAAATAGGTAAAGTTCCTGACGCAGCACAGCACCTCCCACCAGTAGCCAATCAGCGCGCCGAACGCCGGACACACCCCCACCGTGTGAGCCTCTAAGTAGGTCACACGAACCATACTAAGATGCCGACAGGACTAATTGGTCCGTCCGCGGTGGCTGCGAGAGATTGCGCGCCGTCTAAATTCACTGCCATGATTGGCAGAGGGGGGGGCTGATTACCCCTCGTCGGATGAATTGCGGCGGAACCACAATCAATTTTTTGCTGTTTTAGATAAAAAGAGATCCAGAGCTATCCGCTCGTCCAAGAATTATTTTTCTATCAGCCCGGGATCACCCCCAAATTCAGGCCTAAAGTCCAAAAACTCAAAAAAAAATTCCTATGGGATTTTAAGGTTGAAGCGTTTTTTGTGACCCCAAGGAGCAGCTCACGGGTTCGAACCCTGTAAACGCCTTGACGCGCTTTCGTCGCTTAAGGCGCCTGTGGCTAGACGTCTTGACTAAAACTTAGTGAGGGTTCTAACCCGGAACGTCTATATTAGCCGCCTAATTTCTACTAGCCCCGAAAACGAGAGTATCACATCTATATAGGTCACCCATGTTAGCCTTGGTTTAAGTGCGTGCAGAACCGTGTATTGTGCATTTATGCAGCATACAGATATGGAGACATGCTGCTACAGTGTCAAATTGATCGACATTGTATGTAACTAGACATGAAGAAGGATATTTTTACTTAGTTTTCTAAAAAGAGGGTAGTTCTCGGTACTCCTCCAGCAGCAGTGGTAGGGGAGTCGGACAGGTACTTAACCCTATTTATAGGGGCGCTAAGGTAGGGAGTTTGATAAATTTTTGAAAAATGAGTTAAAAAATACATAGTAGTTCCATTAGTATAGATCTCTATGAGAGCTTTTCAGATCTGCTTAGATCCAGAAATATCATGGTGAATGCATCTGAACATATTTCCCATTTCTGTGATCTAGGCAGGAGAGGGGCACTTTCACAGCAGTAAGGGGTTCTGTAGCTCTGGCCCTAGGCACCCTTCTAACTCAGACAGAACAGGTTTACTTAAAATGGCTAGGGTCATTGTTGGGCAGAGGCACATACATCTGGATTTCACATACGTCTTCAAGAACACAATTACTAACATCCCCATGGTAACAAGTTTTAACAACTCATATTTATTTATTACATTTTGACATGAAGAATGTCACCATAATATTGTAGGCTACAGAAAACAGAGACTCTTATCTTTCTCCACTAATGACTCCATTCATGTTGACTGCCATGATATTGTGATTAAAATGAGGGGTTTGTGTTTTTTTATAGCTCAAGAAATGAGGTCAGGAGGGCTATTTTTATGCAATGCACCAGTGGGGGTGCTATTAGGAAGGGTGCATATTTGATCACAGAAACGGGCAGACTACAGCGGCAGCGCTATTTTGAACACTCTAGAGGCTAAGGGTTTGAGATGAACGTGTCCCATGTCGCATGTCGATTTTTAAGAAATGCCCATGTCACATGACCCTAAGTGAAAAAGGTGTTGTCACTAGTGTCACTAAGGGGGAAAATGTAGGGGCACCGTAATTGATACAATCGGACTCTTGGGACCATAGACTACTAGGAATTTTTTTTTTTTAATTTGACCACCCGCAAGGCCGGAATTTGAAGGAAGAGTTGAGGCGCCTACTTATACAGTAATTGAGAATTTTTTATTCATGTCACATGTCGATTTTTAAGAATGGTCTAATGACACAGATAGCGCTAAACTTAAAGACTTACTCCCCGCCCCCTTAGTCTTTCTATACTGAATCCGGGACTTGCCGGCGAGGCCGACAAAGGGCTGACCTAATGAGCTCACAGCTGGACTAGATACCCAATGTTTTGGATTGGAGAAATCAGCAGAGCAATAAAAGCGTGGTGAGGCTGGTGTTATTTTCAAGGGTGGCCCCTGTGAGTTGTAAAATTGGTGCTAAATGTGGTAACCAAGAGGATGCTAAGTTTATTGATATTGTCCGTTAATGATACTTAAGGTGGGTGTTGTCTAAAGTTTTAATTGATATTACCAATGTGGCCAATAATGACTTCACAGTTGGGCCTTCGCCCGCAGGTCCCAGATTCAGGGTATTCTTTGTTTATTGTGTGGCCCCTAAAGAGGGGCCGACTAACTCCTTAGAGTTAGTTAGATGCTGCCGCTGTGCTATGCAACATCAGCGTAATTAATTACGCCTCATGTTGGGCAGCATGGATCACTTGATGGGTGATACCTCAAAGCACAAACACGGCAGAGCCGTGTGTGGCATGCGAGGACCAGTGGGTCAGGGGTGATCCGTTGCAGACAGAATACCGATCCGTGTGAGGTTCTGACTTTCTATAGCTTTTTATAAAGCTTTAGATATGGTGTGGTATTTTTCATCTCGCTATAGTTTAGTTGGTATTTAAGGAAACTGCCTCATTTCTATCAGAAATACACAATATTGAATTGTTTTTATATTTTAATATATTAGAAGCGCGCTTTGTTGCTTATATAGCTCATTATGCGTTGAAATGCTCGCGAGCATCTTAGGAATGTACAAAACCTCTATTGTGGCGCTATCTGACGAAAGAGCGGGGAACTATACTAGCGCGTTCGTTATTCACATCTTTGACAGGGACTTGGTTGGTTGTTGGGCTGCTTTACGCCCTAATTAACAGCTGAGGTCATTTCAAGGGGGGTGATGGTGATCGAATCTATGGATGACTGAAGGTGGAAAGCACACCACTACACTTTTACCGAGGCAATGGAGCTGCTCAAAGGGTGTGGCGAGCTAGACTGTTGGATGTAATAACTAGGCGGCAGAGGGGCCAAAAAGACAATCTCGTAGTAGTAAGTCTACTTAGATCTTGAGTAGCCGCCTTTGTGGTTATAATGGTTATAATTACCTAGACTAGTTGGCTCTGCCAGCCTGGTCAAGTGAAAATTGGTAAGGAGACTATGAACTAAGCTAAGCTCGGATTTTAAAATGGTCTATAAAAGTATAATAAAACTATAGCGCACCCTCTTAGATTTGATGATAAGACACAGCCTACTAGGTATACGCATTTGTACAAGGGTATCATTGTGTATAAAATGCTCTTTTAGTACATCATCCCGACTCTACACGAGCACCATTTTCAACGACAGATAGTGCTGTAGTGAATTTCCCATCTCAAGGCGAGCCCCGCTAATTATGGAGACCCTGGAGTAGGATTAACATTATATCCCAATGTCTGTGGTGGTCATTTATGATATGCAGACTGCACCCTAGAGGTGATAGATCTGACCACAGGCTCGCAATATAGGGCTCCCCTCTGAGAGTATCAAGGTTTGCGTATAGTCTCCTGCAGTTTAAATCTGTTACCTCCCCCTTTGTCGGCCTCGCCAAAATCCTGGGAGATTCACTTTAAACTTAAAGCTTACCCTTTTTTATTCTTTGTTTATTGTGTGGCCCCTAAAGAGGGGCCGCGGTGTTGATTAATTACACCACATGTTAAGCAACATAAGATCAAACCTCCCTCAAAAGCGTCAAGGCTCAAAGTCCTGTTGGACGAGAACCCTGTGTGGCATTTCAAGACGAATGGTTGAGTGATCTGTTGCAGATGCCGTTCCGTGAGAAGTTCTGACTTTATATAGCTTTTATATCGCTTTAGTTATGGTGTAGTATTTTCAATCTCGCTATAGTTTAGTTGATATTTCAAAGAATCTGCCTCATTCTATCAGAAATACACAACGTTGACATGTTTCTTATATTCAATATATTAGAAGTGTGCTTTGTTGCTTATTATAGGTCATTATGCGTTTAAAATGTTCGCGAGTATCGTGGAAATGTACAAAAACCCTATTGTGGCGCCATCTGACGAAAAGAGCGGAGAACTATACTAGAGCATGTAATCGCCAGACCAGCAGGCGGCAGCAGAGTGGTCAAAAGACAATCTCGTAGTAGTAGGTCCACTTGGATGTTGAGTAGCCGCCCTTGTGGTTGTAATTACCTAGACTAGTTGACTCTGCCGGCCTGGTCAAGTGAAATTAGTAAGGAGACCGCCCATTAACGTGCTCCACAGTCTTTAGACAGTTAAGCCTATAGTCAAGACCGGAGAATTTGGCGAGACGCCCCTCTGGGAGGTCATAATCCTCAATGTTAGGTGTTAGCTCATTAACATCAGATACCATATTAACAACCCATTTAAAATGGTCATTTTAAGAGCAACTCACCCTATTCTGACAAAATCCTATTAGCAGGTAACCTCTGTATAATCCATACTGCAAACATCTGCTACTTCGAGCGTCTGCCTCGTGACTGATAGTGTACAACAAGACGAAGTGGGCAGAGATAAAAAAAATTGAGGCTCTTTATATAGCCGAGAGAGCGGCTAATCTGGATGGTCTAAGCTTGTTTTCACCTAGAGCCCCACCCTCTTCCAGAGAGGAATCAAATCGCTTTTCACCTGAACCCTTCCACCCCTAATCCCTCAGCATGAAAAGAGAGATAACGAGTGTAACGTGCGCTACATGTATATGGGATTATAGCTGGTGAAGAGATAAAGCCGGGTCACCACCTGCGTATACAAAGACTACAGGGGGTGATTAACGACAGGTGTGACGCGCCAGCCCGTGGACGGATTATCTTTTAAGCTGACGCTTATTCAACTAGCCAGCCGACGTCCCGCGCCACTCACTGCGGCAAGAGGAGGTGCTTTTGTTTTACACTTGAGCCGCTTACCACATCGTCTCTACCTCACAGACAGACACATGCCCCCTGTAGCTTTTTTTTGTATACACACTCTAATCTCATAACCTCCTGATCCGTTATACAGGTAACGGGTATTCTCTTTTAAATAGCTGCCAGTCAGCCTGCGGCAGCTGAAAACGACGGTAAGTAGCTTAGCTCTAGAAGCAAGAAGACGTATATAAGGAGGCTGACACGTGTATAGGCGCCTTATAAGTCGGCAAGGGGTAAATACTAGTGAAAAAGGAAGGCAGGTGTGCAGGTAGCTTTCTAACAGACACGTGTGTGCACTAAGCTGCTTAAGTCTAAACCCACCTGCAGTAGTCAAGTAGCATGTGAAAACTTACTTAACAGATCACTTAATTGAGTAGAGACTCTGTACTGAGAGAGTCTTTTCAGCCGTTTAAGAGGATTATCTAGGACAGGGTACATAAGGAGTGAAACGCCGCTCTCACCCATCACACTTTCTCGACCCGCCCTTCATCATCGTAGCATCGGCCACTCCACGCTCGCTCAGCATGTTATGAGGGTTATTTCTACCTTTACAGCTTCTTTTCTTATCGAAGTGTCGACGCTACAGAGCATCGAAACTCTCCAAATGAGTCCAAGAAAGAAAAAGCAACTCCCACTAGAAGCAAGAAGAGAAACAGTGCCCTATGATGCATGTGAGGTAAAGAAACATTGGAAGGACGTCACCAAGGAGCAATGGATAGAAGCATGCTTCAACTTCATCGGAACGGAAGTAGTTTCATTTGGACAGAGGGAGAAAATTTTGTTGGAGCTATTTTTCTTAGCTCCGTATAGTTGGCCTGACTGTAGTGGTGAAATTCCTTCAGGTTTTTCAGGGTTCGGCATACAAGTTATCTGGTCTTTGAAGGAGCTTCGATATATGCAACGCACTCACGAGGAGATTGTTCAGAAAATGACGGAATTCGAAACAGGAGAAGACACAATATGGTGCGAGGAGACGACATATGCGGACGATGATCTGGAGTACATCATTTGTAGCCCGTTGGAACATTATGTTAAAGACTTTGAGGACATGCTAGCCAGCACTGCGATGACCCCGAAAGAGAGATCCCTTACTGCACAGAAGGAGGCCAAAGCTGTGTTGGAAAAGCTCAAGTTTGGTCAAGGATTCACTCTTCAAAGCAGCTGTGTGAGTGTGATAAAAAGTCTTGTGTTGAAACATCCGGACATGAAGTTTTCACGTGCTGTTGACACACTTCCTTTGCCTGAACTGATGATGAACATGATCGACCCCATCGTACCAACATGTTTCGACTCTGCCAATTGTCCCATGTATAAAATGGTTTCAAGTTTTGCCTGTGGCCGATGGCTAAACGATCCACTGAAGTCAGAAAACCTCCTTGATTTAGTCGACTGACTAAATGTATTTTCTCATACTAGTATTAGTAGCATTAGTAATAGCAGCTACTCAGTCTCGTGCAGCACAAGCAGCAGCATCTGTCAGCAGCATCCGTGACATCGTCAGCAGCAGCAGCACGAGCAGCACAAGCAGCAGCTGCACAAGCAGCACAAGCAGCAGCATCTGTCAGCAGCATCCGTGACATCGTCAGCAGCAGCAGCAGCAGCAGCAGCTGCACGAGTAGCACAAGCAGCAGCATCTGTCAACAGCATCCGTGACATCGTCAGCAACTGCAGCAGCTGCACGAGCAGCACAAGCAGCAGCAGCTGTCAGCAGCTGCAGCAGCTGCACGAGCAGCACAAGCAGCAGCACTGACAGCAGCAGCAACAGCAAATCAGCAGCAGCAACAGCAGCAGCAGCAGCAGCAGCAGCAGCAGCAGCGGCAGTGTGGACCGCTAAATTCGAGATGGTGACATACCTGTTTCTTAGAATCGACATTCGACATGAGGCCTAGTGACATTTGACATGAAGCTTGAAAAACATAGTGACAGGTGACATGAGCAATTCTTAAAATCGACATGAGATATGAGCATAATTAAGCGACATCGACATGCGCCATGGCTATTTTTTTATTTTTTTTGAAGACAACCACCATAGCCTCCTTATCCAGACCTCCACTAGTAGTGCTCTATAAGCGCAAGCTTTGCCTTAAGAGAGCTGTTGCTGTGAACCCTCTCCTCCCTCCGTACACACAGGTAAATATCAGAGTCAGCCAATGTCGCCAATACTACTCTCATACAAGAGTCAGGCGCTGCTGGACTATAATAGATGGGTCAAGGACTGTTCTACTGAGGGTCAGGCTAGGCCGGACATTCAATAACGGGCTGGACTTTGGCAAATTTGCTTGAAAGTCTAGCCAGCAAGAGATGCACATCATCATAAACGCAATCATGATACATTTCATTGTGAGTAGACGAACCAGTAGACTCGCCTCTCTGCCCTCTAAAAGAGAGGGCAGAGAAGCGAGTCTCACTCTTAAAAAACCCTTCCCCTCCCCCCCTCCCCCCCCATGCATCTTAAAGAGTGCCCCCCAGAGTGCCCCTCCCCCCCCTAAAAAAAAGAGCCACATTTTTAAATTATTTTTTAACAAGCTTTCAGCTTGCTTTTTTTCTTTTTTAAAATTTATTTATCCATAAAAATCTCAAGTGACTTATTTTGAAATTCGCGCCAACCTAGTAGTCACGTGACCCCCTTAAGTAGGTCACTTCCAGTCACGTGACCTATTTGAATTTCCCGCCAACATGGTGGTCACGTGACCCTCTTAAGTAGGTCACTTCCGGTCACGTGACCTATTTGAATTTCCCGCCCAAAGGTCACGTGACCTGAAGTAGGTCACTTCCGGTCACGTGACCTATTTGAATTTCCCGCCAAAAGGGAGGCCTCTCATTGGCTGCTTTTGAATTTCCCGCCAAAAGGGAGGCCTCTGATTGGCTGCAGGTCGATTGAGTAATAAACAGTACTTAACTATAGTCCCGTTCCGATACATACAATACTACTACTGTAGCTTCACAATATATTATACACCTACAGTAGATTCTGCTGTATATCTATGAAAAAAGGCCAACCAACTATACATTTATGGTACCACTACCTTACAGTAGACCACGTGCTCCGCGTTGGAAAGGAGAAGGGTCATCCTTTCTGCTTGGTTGCTCACTATTCTTTATGTTAAGGCCACTCAAAAAAAATGGAAATTTCTCTTTTTTTGCCATTTAAAAAAAAAGAGAAACCTGATAAAATGTGAATTTTGGTCACAAAAAATGTAAATTATCCTATAATTATTGGATGTGAGAAGAGAATTATGTGGCACACCGGTCCCAGCCACGACTACAACAGCAGCAGGTGCAGGTATTCTGGGAAGAGGATCTCAACAAGGTATCCCCCAAACAACTGCAAGGCCAGGACTGAACCCAACCGAGCCAAGTCCACAGACATCTATAGCAGATGGGATAAGGTCTCCGAAAGATGACCTGATACTGCAAGCGCAGGCGCAGAGGCAGGCAGTGGCAGAGGTAGCAGCCAGAATGAACTCTAATGGAAGGGGTTCTCCTCCCCCTCCTTGATGGCTACAAATGACCTTGTTCAACAACACCTCAACAACACCACACCCGAGCAACAACAGCTGGCAACAGCACACACATCGGGAGTGACGAACACTACACCACCAACGGAAACAACTGGCCCGATACACTTCAACCTGTCACCTCATACTGCTACACCCATGAGCGAAAAATCCCAGGACAAAAAAGAAAGCAAAGCAGAGGCTCCAAGAAGAGGGCGTGGCAGACCACCAAAAACCAAGGCAGACTCCAAAGCTCTACATCAGCGTCTCATGAGTGTGTTTAATTCTGGACAGAAAGAGAAAAACTGACTCTATATATGACACATACTATCTTCTTGAACCGTGCGGAGCTCTGTGTATGATGGTATAACAAACGCAAAATAATTGGATACATATGTATCTAATGGGTGGAATACAAAATGGGCCAACACTAAATGTCCTCCTAGAGCCACTGGAATATGACTAAGAGGGCTAATGACCCTAGTCATGCAAATGCTCATAAATGTGTGTAACTTAAAAAAAGATAATGAAATTGAATAGCCCAATGAGGAGGCAATATGTGAATGGTCTCCTATATATTTGATACAAAGTGGTAAGAAAATGCAGTACAGAGGTTAAGCTGTACACATCTCTTACAGAAATATGGTGCTGCCTACAACTAGTCTTTATATTTTTACTCACATAATCAAAACATCAGTTATACTTTATGATTAATTATCCTCGATAAAACCTATCACATGTTGGTTAAACCGGGGTGCTCCTGACCTCCTAGACACCAAGAATGCAGCAGGTATTAAAATGTTATCACCCTCATACTAGGTATCACTCATCACACCACCATTCGACATGTGCAACTAAATTCTGTATCTTACAACATGACTTTTTTACATGAAATCACAAATGAAAAAGGTCTTCTTTTTATGTGTATGAATGCCAGAAGTATTCATAAGAAGAAAAGTGCTGTTGACTTGATACTTAATTCGGATATATGTGGTGTCTGTGAATCATGGTTGAACAAAACACATCCAAACATAGACATGTATATACCAGGGTACCAATTCATAAGACTGGACAGGCGTCCAACTATTAATAAGAATGCAGGTGGACTAATGTTGTACTTAAGAGATACATACTTAGCACAGGTAGATCAAGCCTCATCTAGTATAAACAGAGAATATGAGATACTATGTGTTGATGTAGAGGTAGGAAATATCAAATATAAGATATATGTGTGTTATAGGCCTCCTGATAAAGATGTGGATAAGAATGCTATATATAAGAAACTAACAGACTTAAAATCAACTGTCTCAAAGAATAGAAAGATTGTGATTATGGGTGACTTCAATGTTAACTTACTGTGTGACAAGGACATTCAAGAATTGAAGGCTGATGAGTTCTGCACCAACAATGAGCTATTTCAATTAATAACAGAACCAACCCGCTCCATATCTGGTACATTACTTGATCACATTTATACAAACGTACACAATGTGCAAAGATCAGGGGTGCTTGATTACTACATCTCAGATCACTCACCTATTTTTATGAATCTGAAATGCATTAGAGCTAAAATTCAAAAGAAAACTGTAATGGCTCGTTCATACAGAAATTATGACTTTTTCACCTTTAAAAACAGACTGCAAAATCAAGATTGGGACAGTGTTGCCGATGTCGTTGACCCAGATGAAATGTGGAAAGCTGTACTAAAGTGTATAAGAAACTGCATTGACTCTATATGTCCGGTGAGAAAATTAAATCTACCAGTATATACACCAGAGTGGATGAGTGAACGCATTATTCTGGAAATGAGAAACAGAGATGAAATGTTTAGAGTGGCCAGAAGAAACAATTCAGTTGATGATTGGAGGATAGCCAACTTCTGTAGAAATAATGTGGAAATGATGATTTTCAACAGTAGGAAAGAAAAAATTAATTCCCTGCTAGAGAAAAAGATAGAGGATCCTATTCAATTTTGGGCAGGTATAAGAAAATTACTACCGGTAAAAACACAGAGTACCCTTCTAAAACTAAGGAATAACTCCAATGGTCAACTTATCCCGCCAAAAGATTGTGCAGATCATATTAATGAATTTTTCTCAAATATTGGTCAAAAGCTTGCTCGCGATCTGCCACCATCTACTCCATATGTAAGCACACCACATGTTAATGCTCCTTTTGAAAAATGTGATATTGTTCAACCTATAGGCTATGGTGCTCTTATTAAACTAGTCAGAGGGATAAAAGTAAATAAGCCCTCATCAATTGAACATATAAAATCACTTGTAATCAAAGATGCGTTCCTAGCGATACCAGATGTGATACATTGTATGTATAATAAGTGTCTCAGTCAATCTGTGTTTCCTGATAGCTGGAAATGTGCAACAGTTGTACCTTTGCCAAAAAAACAAAACTCTCTTGATGTCAATGACTTACGACCAATCAGTTTATTACCCATACCAGGAAAACTACTGGAAAAAATTGTATGTAATAGACTGCAAGAGCACATGGAAGGTCACAATTTATTAACACCAAGCCAACATGGATATAGAAAAAAACACTCAACACAGTCAGCCATAAGTGCTCACTTATGTAATATTGTTGATAATATCATTTTAGATAAACCGACAATATCTCTTTACTTGGACTACAAAAAAGCATTTGACACAATCTCACATCCCATCCTGATTCAAAAACTACAGGAATTAGGACTTACTGAGAACTCATGTATGTGGTTTCAAAGCTATCTAAGTGGAAGGACACAATGTGTGATTGCTAATGACACAATTTCAAGTAATAGAGACATCATATATGGGGTACCACAAGGATCGGTCTTAGGCCCTGTGCTCTTCTCGATATACATAAACTCACTTCCTGACTTACATAATTATGATATAACATTGTATGCAGATGATGCTGTAATTTCTGTGAGGGAAGAAAGGTGTATGCATGCTGCCCTAACCAAGTTATCATCTTGGTGTGTAACTAATAGTCTGACTATAAATGAAAACAAGACAAAATGGATGATCTTTAAAAATGTCGACCATATACATCCTGTCTTTCGCATCAATGGAGTAGTTTTAGATAGAGTGTACAGCTTCAAATACCTTGGCTTAACCATAGATCCAGAAATGAAATTTATTGAACATAGAAAGGAGGTTTCTCGTAACATAAGAGATAAAGTAATACAACTAGCTCGAGTCAGACCCTTTGTGGAAGAGGATGTTGCCCTAACTATTTATAAGACCATGGTGCTACCATCATTTGACTATGTAGATTATGTATGGGATAGACTAAACCAAGGGGAAAACCGTGCCTTACAATTGTTACAGAACAAGTGTCTGAGGATTGTTTATAAAGTTCCACTGGAGGAACATCCATTATATACTACAGCACAGTTGCATGCCAAAAGTGGATGTCAGGAACTCATAATTAGAAGAAATACCCATTTAATTTTCTATGCATATGCTGTTTCTAGATTAGATAGATATGTAGATAGAAGAGTGTTACCAACAAGGAGACACGTTGGCAGGAGATTATGTGTTCCAAGATCATTAAAACCAATAGTCATCAGAAGTTGTCTCTGGAGGGCAATCAATGTGTGGAATAGCCTGAAGGCTGAATACACATTGATTGAAGACCTTAGGACCTTTAAAATTAAGATAAAGGAGAACTATGAAAATTGCTTCATGTGAATAGCATCTTTATTAGACCTACTCATTTTATATATGGACATGTACTTGAACACATCATCCCCTCGCCTCATCTCATCAATTTATTCACCGGTAGTATGTGATGTATGTGATATATGTTTGATTTCTTTCTCTGTGACGGTTTACAAGTATTATGACCGGCATGACTGTGAGTTGTTTCTGTACCCAGGTCCCTACAAAAGATAAAGGGGTCTTGGAGGCAGAACGGCAATGCGCCGAATCCAATGTATAACACATGTTATAACTTATACCCAATAAAACACTTTAAAAAAAAAATACATTTTAGCCTATGAGTAATATTTTTTGTAAAGGCGCCCTCATCAGATTTCTCAGACCTTGATGATGAGAAACCACTTTTTTTGAGTGGTCTAATGACATCGATTTTAGGGCAGCGGCCAGCAGAAAGGATGATCAGTGTATAAATACTGTAAATGTAGACATCTTCACACTGTACATATTTTCACGATTTTCACGGAATTTAAAAATTCGCGAAAATATGTACAGAGCAAATACTTTACAGCATTGAATTAAAGAGCTATATTTCTGAAATCCGGGAATTTAAATACACGCAAAATTGTTAATTCTAGCAAATTCGTAAATTTGTACGCGCAAAAATATCTTCATTTACAGTACCCCATGGATTGTAGTCTACAAACAAGAAATGGAATGTAACTGGAAATAGGCAGGAAGTCATTTCAAATGTTTATTTTCATATTCCTCATATACAACAATTGCAGGCAAAGTTAAGAGTGTTATGTTTCTCCATATGAAAGATACCCCCTACAAAAGGATTAGTATGTCTCACTGTGAATCACTCACATGTTTACCGGTACAGTTGGTATCCTCTCTATTTGAGATTTTATCCGGATTGTTCTACCAAGTTTACACGTAGAGTAGTGGGAATCTTCACAATTATAATTGCTCATATAAGTGAATATCAAAAGCATGCATATACATGTGAGTGAATCCCCTAAATAGATGTACTAAGTACGATATAAGTTCTAGATTCACTACAACAGTTCTATGAACATGTGGTTAAGCCTGCTGTGATCTGTTGGCAACTCCACTGTCTATTACTTGTGACTCTGTGAATCTCATCTGGGATATATTGGATGCAAAAAGCTACATGTTTAAAACAGTATATCATTGGTTATTATGTTTGCAAAATAGTAAGGACACAATGTAACAGTTGACAATCTGTCATGTGTTTTTACATATTATTCTATTCGCGATTGGAAGTGGAATATGCTACTTTGATAGTCTGCTGTGAACATGAAGCGCAACCCAATACACCCATTATTGAAACTGTATCAATTGTATACATACATGTTTATGGCTTAACATAGTTCTACCAATAGACAAGTATAGTTCTAAATAAGTGACAGCGCACAATAAAATCGGAATATAATTAACATCACAATGCCAGCCAATATCTAGGCATTTGCACATAATAAAATGATACCCTCTGGATCCCTCAGGATATAGCCTTACAGTCTCACTTCATTCTCTCTAAGGGCTCTTCTGCTTCAGTTATAATCCCTTATTCACCCTGCTGTTGTGAACTTCTTCTATACATACCCGTGCACAGAAAAGATTAATAAATACAATGCTCACGACACATATTGCTACTCATCAAGAATCAAATACGTTGCAAACAGCGCAAAACAGTAATCGACTAAAAACAAAGCGAATCACAACAATACTTGGTAGGCGCTTTATCACAGATAGTGTAGTGTCAGCTCTATACAGACTTAAAACATGAATGTAATTCTGAAACACGTAATACAATATTACTGAAAGATAAGATGTACATAAGCATGATCTATGGCACAGTGTCGACCCACCAGTCTCAGGCGTATACTCGCACGTATACTTAAAGTACAAGCCGTTTCTGTAATATAGTATTAGTAGCACAGAGTAATGTTGTTCTTCATAGCTAGACTTTCTTAAAATTGGGCAAGGCCTACTTACCAGCAATCTAGATATTGAATTATGGAGCCAAATCATTATAGTCTTTTCTCCCGTATATTTGCTAAAAAGACATTGCATTATCACTCTTATCCTCAGTTTATGGTTCTGAGCAAGAAAGTCTTGCTTTTACTATGTATTAACTGAATTGCCACTGATTTATATTTAGCTATACATCGTGTACTAAAAACATGTTTCGTCAGATGAACTTAACCATGATATCTCGCAGGACAACTATGATGTAAGGTATTTTAGTTCATCTTACATGGATCAGTATAGGGATTAGAACAAAACATAATTGATATGTCACTGAACTTATATGGATCTAGATTTTGACTTGGCCTACGATAGCGCCACACCTGATTTTGCTACACATGTGTAAACTGTTAAGAAGTATAAATTCAGTGATGCATAAAGAGCGGCCTTATCATACAGACATTGCATATAGTTATGGAGGAGATATTGCGCCTTTATATCAGGTCTATGGAGTCTAGTAATACCCATAAAAATGGGATTTATACAACAGAGAGGACAGATTCAGTCTATGATATCAATATTATGGCAGACTTGGATAATAATTATGTTATTCTTTGTACGTTTTCTCGCATTGCATGAATTTGTGTAAGGATATCCTGTTTTACATTGTGGAGAAAGTATTGAAGTAGATTCTGGTATAATTTATGGCAGGATGACATTGCACGATTATAGTTCCTCTCTCCGCCACATGTATACATATCGTTGTGGGCATCTGTACATGGATAAAGACGTGCTGAAACAAAGTTTATGGAGGTAGTGTGGTGGGAGGAGGGAACCTTATGTATACTTAGAGCTCCAATAGCTAATAGCCACCGTCCACTGGGATCTAATCGGCCGAACTTACGTAGGAAATGTATGGGCTTCATCGGCCGAAGTTCCCCAGTGGACCGTGGCCATAAGTAATGTATTTTGATATGAGGTGCAGCCTGAGACGAGTCCTAAGGCATGTGTATGATTTCTATAAGTGAGCTTTGCCATTATACATCCATGCCAAATTCCCCTTTTACACACACACATATATATATATATATATATATATATATATATATATATATATATATATATATATATATATATATATATATAGTGGAATCTTAAAATTGTCTTGACCCTAGGGATGTTTTACTGTGCATATAGTAGTCTTATGTGGTTTAGCATTATGGGTAGTAAAGCAGAAATGACACTTCATTAACTCCTGTGTGGAGGATCATTTCTGCGTGGCGGTTCACAATCATGACACTATGACAATGACAAACTAGTGATTCATACGGATGCCTGTCTTTTCAATACAAAATTGTTGCCTGTTAGTATCCATTATTAGGTATACGTGAGTAATGTACTCACCTCGTCCATATTCAAAATGGAATATGTATGGACATCCTCAGCATACCTTATTTCATAGCGATGACTTTTAATGGAACTTCAAAACGAAGGGCAGCCATTTCTAGGGTAATATATCTACAAACCATTTGCCTAAATCCGTTTCCTGACTGAAGCGAGTATCCTTTAAATAGTAGTCTTCCAAGTGTCTATTATGCATAACATTATCATGTTACCTTATCATCATAAATTCCAGATGACATAGTGCTTACAAAGACAGAACCAACTTAGTTTGTAGAGCAATATCACTCCCCAGCCCCTCATCTAGCCTTTACTGTTGACTTTTCACTATTTATCCCCATAGTATACTTTACAGCATAGAAATTAGCATATATTTACATTTAAGTTTGACTTTCTATTCCATATTGGATTCCGTGATTCATTGTGAAAATATCTAAGTGCCAATCCACACTTGACACTAGGAATGTAGGGAGAATTGCCACAGGGTAATTCTGAGTTATTCATAAATCAATGATTTCAATTTCAATATCTAAATCAGGTCGGAACCTGAATTCATTACATCCTACTCCATGGTCTATAGTCCTAACGTTGATGCGGCCTACTCCACATGCTCCTTACGGTGTATACTGTTAAGCACCAGGCGGATCTCACGGTGCAGTTCCTCCACGCGGTCCTCGAAGTCGTTGGACCCAGGAGGAGACCTGGAGAAGTCTACATACACCCTACCGGCCACTAGTCGTGACAGCCATCCGGACGCTTTGAAGGGACGCTCCAGGCGAATAGGCACCACCGGCTTCAGCAGATCACGCGCATACTCCGCTTCTGTGGAGGAAAGGGGTTTTAGGAATTAAGGAATCATGATTTATCATGGACTCTAAGGTCTCTAGTCTGTGAGATGGACACTCATAATCATGTTGTTGCTAAGTACTACAGTCAGCCTCATGGTGGCAGGACAGCTCAGTGTCATAGAACATTTCTAAAAACTTATGTTTAACATATAGCATTATCATATTTAATGTTAAAAGACACTTAAACTCGGGATTTGAATAAGGCGGAAAATGTATATCAATCATACGCCCTATGGGTAATTTGTCGTGGAATATTGTGTCGAGATGAAATGCTGAATAAGTGAATCTTGAATGATATTGGTTGCTATAGTGAACATTGCATTAAACCCATACACAGAGAGAAGAAACCGAGTCAAAAGGGAGTCCAGGCTTGCCTCCAGAATGACTCCCTTTTATGACTCTCTTTCTGACTCTCTTGATGAACCTGACTCCCTTAAAAGGGAGTTATGTGACTCCCCTAAGAGAGCCCAGGTTTTGCCTCCAACTCCCTGTAGAAAGGTAGTCTAGGCACAGGATGGCTCCTTTGGAATAAAGAGTCATAATTTATAGGTAATTCCTATCCCCTGATCCTCTATATAACTATTTCAATAGCTGTCTCCCTAGCTGATGTTTCTACATTATGTTGGTACAATGCCTCACAAGGAGGAGGGATCCCAATAAGATCCCTCAGAGCACATTAGTTAATATACAAAGGAACATATGAGCTTTTGGGATTTAACTTTCTCATGTTGCTACAAATTGGGTGTCTATACCTTATACTTCATGCTTATGCTACAGTTTTAAATTAACTGTAATTATTTTATAAAATGTAATTCCAACATTACATGTTGATGCTACAATGATATACACGTATCACCATAATTATCAATGTCACAAATAACATGGATCTAGAGATCTGAGCATGCAGAATATTACCATTTTAGGTATAGTGCTACCACCTAGCAGGCTTAACTGTAACCAACTGTTTGACTCCCTTGGTGGAAAAGGGAGGAGGGACCCTTGACTCTGATTAGAAACAGAGTCAGATGGCTTCTTAACATATATATGCTAGATGGCATTACAGTCATTGTACAGTAGTGTCACCTAGTGGGTTTCCTATTTCCGTTTAGTATGCTCACCTCTGTGACTCTCTTAGGGAGTCCAGGTAACCATTGACTCACCTCAGCTGACATGGACTCTGTTTGATCTAATTGAAAAGGAGTCAAGGCCGTTAGAAGGGGGAGTCAGACAGTGTGAAAAGTGAGCCAAAGAGACCCTGGCTCTCTTTTTATACCCTGGACTCCCCTTGTGACTCGGTTTCTTCTCTCTGTGTACTTGTAGAAACTAATGCCGCCTATGGTCAGTTGCAAAGCAACATTAAACGATATCGTGAAAAAATAATTACAAAATTAAAGATCATAATGCTCTCTTTAAAAGCAATCGTTATTAAAGTATACCCTGTACTGAGAAATACACTTGTAACGATTACCAAAAGGTGATCATCATCATAGCATTTCTAAATGATAATGATATCATTATTTGCTGTGCAAAACACCACAGGTGCTATGTAGGGGAGCAGGTACTCACCACTCCTACACAGCTCGCTGTGCTGGTAGCCGTGAGACAACTCTATCAGGAAGATACGCGACCTCTCCATGTTCTCAGCCATGGAGGCTACCGGGTTAGTTCCGTGATAGCCCGCGGAGGTCGCCACCCGCAGACCCTCCTGCTGCAGAGCTACTCGGAGCTGCTCGAAGAACTCGCTGCGCTCCACCTGGTGACTCATGTAGATGTCCACCTTGTTCTGGTGCTCTGAGATGTAATTTAAATGAGATGTATTTAAATGTGATGTTCTGATGCATTTATAACATGTTGCAGCAAGTAGTAGTTGTTATAACATGTTGCAGCATGTAGTAGTTATTATAGCATGTTGCAACATGTAGTAGTTATTATAACATGTTGCAGCAAGTAGTAGTTATTATAACATGTTGCAGCATGTAGTAGTTATTACAACATGTTGCAGCATGTAGTAGTTATTATAATATGTTGCAGCATGTAGTAGTTATTATAACATGTTGCAGCATGTAGTAGTTATTATAACATGTTGCAGCATGTAGTAGTTATTATAACATGTGGCAGCATGTAGTAGTTATTACAACATGTTGCAGCATGTAGTAGTTATTATAACATGTTGCAGCATGTGGTAGTTATTATAACATGTTGCAGCATGTAGTACTTATAAAATCTCACTATCTCATTTTATGTAATTTAAAGAAGTCAGCTATGAGTTGTGAGAACAAAATTGTACTGGTCGTTATTGCCCATTTAAGTGCAGGGGTCGTGAAAAGGATGCAGGTTATCTGAACGAAGGTGTAGGACCCTTTTAAAACACATTGTCGCTCTTTAAATTCTCATATAAGTGCAGGTCCTTGTATTTATAAGCGTTTTTCTCTTACAACGTTTGTACCACCACTTCCGATTGACACTGTAGTTGAACTAATCCGATTGTATTGGAACTAATCCGATTGGAACTAATTGAAATACATCGGTAGAAATTACAAATGAGTAATTAATCCACTCACCGCGCGGCACCCGTTTGGCCGGACTGCGGACCTGCCTCTCCAGGGCCCGGTTAATGCGGTCCTGAGACTTCTCCAGCTCAAAGAGCGCCCCGTGCGCCAGGGCGGTGAGCTGCTCGTTGTCACTGCTCCGGGCCTGCCCCAGCGCCACCATAAGGCGCTCCTCGTCCCTGAGGTACAGAGGGACAGCAATGTGGTAATGGCAAAGCTTTTATTTAGGAAATACAGCAGTTCTATTGACCAAAAAATGTCGTATTTAACACTCCGGGAAATAAACCTCGCTTTTATTTTTTGGAAATACAAGATCTCCTATTCTTAAGCACTGGAAGGCCGTATTCAATGCCCCCATTGAATACAATGTTGATGTATTCAATGGGCCAATAAAAAGTTGTTTTTCCTTTATTAAATGGCTTAATTGGGGCTGGGGCAGTATCCCACTCAGCCTGCGGCTTCGTGGGATACTGGCCCAGCCCCCACTCGTGAAATACAACAGAGACTGTATCAATGGGCGTTGACATTTTTTTATGTATTTCACGGCCCTGTGACGTCATGGAAATGTGTTTACATTTAAACAGTGTAGAAAGAAACTACTATGCGCCCCCCCATTATAATTTTGGTATTTTGAATCAGAAAATAATAAACACAAAGGCATAACTATAGTTTAAGTCTATGGACTGAGTTATTTCACTTGTTGACCCTTGGGCCACATTTCACAACCATTAAAATATTTCTTTTAAATGTATTTTAACGGAAGAGGGGAATGGTTTGAGCTGTCCACAGGTAAGGAAGTATGTCTAAGTAATTTGACGTTTACTTGCTTCCTAAGGTCATTTCATTGTTGATTATTTTACCTGTATTAGCACGTTATTCATTTAAAAGAAAAAAACGTACATTAAAATATTTCGAATGTGTGCAGTTAGAAGAAACTTCTTTTCTGAGCCTTATAATAAAAAGGGATTTGGAAAATGGTTGAAGACGAATAAAGGCAATATAGGCCCTACTGCAACCAATATGCTGTGATACAACTATATAGGCCTTTACTATATGGGCCATGGCCTAGTTAGTGAGATTGTAGTTATAAAGCTGTGATGTATACTGGGTTTAAATACCATGATGTTCTAACTGCATTACTGTAGAAATGAACATCTCCTGGAAACACCAACATTTTACACCTTGACAAAGCATTGCCTTGACACGGATCACAACATGGTGTTAAGCCCGACTGGTGGTGACATCTGGTGGAGGTAGATGAAACTAAAGCTGGACATCTACGATGCAATTTCGTCATTGAATCATAACTACCGGTTTTCTCATCAAAAGGAACTGATACAAACAATATCTTAATCTGGACTGCGCTACACAATTTAAATGTTGTTTGTATCGGATTGTGATGGAAAAGCTCCCATTTTGTGGCTAATTATGGGATCAAATTCCCTTCTGGGGTCGGTTAATGCCGTCCTGAGCCAGCACAATTAATTCCAGTTTATTATATTAAATCAGATACAGTGTATGGTAGCAAGGAAAAGGGTAGAGTAAAACTTATCATATCCTACCTGATAGCTCGTTTATTATCCTCCACGAAGGCCAACATCCAGAGTATCTTACAGCACCATTGTTTCTCCTCACTGGTGCCCCCCTCCAGCAGGGGCGCTAACAGAGTCAGAATACCATCATACACCAGGATGATCTTATTTGCGTCATTCATCGCCACGCGACACAAGCTCTTGAGCAGTTCTTGTGCCGAGAACCCACCGCTGCGATGCATCTTGGAGAAAAGCGTGTCCTCGAGCTTCTCCAGTATAAAGCGGATGACGCCACTCTTGGAGTTGGCGCGGATAAGGTGAGCGTTGTCCTCGTTGACGAGGAAGGCGGTGGTGAGGATGGCGCTGGTTTTGATGTGTTGGTTCTCGGTGTCGGCTTTACTGAACTGTAGCAAGTCGTTGACGAGCCGCAGCGAGGTGAGTGCCACGCGGTTAGAGTCATACTGGGAGCAGTTAAACAGGATGTTGATGGAGGCCCGCAGCACGTCTAGACATTTCTAAAACAGAGAGAATCTACTTTAAACCTTGCACTATTTCAGTTTTTTGTACTGTCATGTTCGCTCAACTGTTCACAACTCCAGAATTGAAACTGGTGGTGGTATTATTGCACAAACTTCCTTAATCCTGCTTGTCTGAAAGGCCAAACTACATCCATCCATGTTACATTCTTTGCTCCACCCTGATGTGTCTATGGCACCTCACAAATTCCATCCTTGCTCAGTAGTCTCTCTATAAAAGGTGTCATACAAGCGCAGGCTTGAATTTATCAGCGCAAGTATAGCCTAAAACTGGCAGTTATGTTATGGTACCGAAGCTATCTTTATTCTATAGATTGCAGCTGAAACTTGGTGGATCATTTATAAGGTCTGGTGGATATATAAGGGCAGACTTAGGATTTTCCAAAGATTTGGGCCAGGAATAAAGATAGAGATATTCACACAAAACAAAGTATACCTCATCAGTATCAATGGCTGCCCGGGTGGTAGGGTCGCGGAGGATGTCCTGGAGTGTCTCGAAGACACCCGCGTCCCTGAAGTGGTTGGTGAAGGCTTCACTGACGTCCGAGTAGTTCCACATGTTGTGCAGCAGGTGTTTGGACAGCTCCCAGTCCGTCAGCAGCGTCTTGTCTCCCACCAGCTCCTTGAGCCGCGCCGCCATCGTCTCCGGCGCCTGGATGGTATGGACAGGTCGTAATGTTCAGTGGTTCTTTTGGGTAATAGTATGAGTACATAGGTTATATAGCACACAGATCTACACTTATGGCTGTGTCTCAAAAATATAGAATGATTAAGCAGGTGCTATATTTTATTATATCACGACCTGCTGCACATAGTATGGTAAGTATACAAATATAACAATGTTGATATAAATTTGATATTATGCTGTGTAAAAATATCCTTTCACTTTTTCCCCTCATTTCTTACTACATAGGCCTCATTTATCCGATCTAAACTTTTCCCGGTCAAAGACTACACCTAGTCAAAGACTACACCCTGTCAAAGACTACACCCTATCAAAGACGTTTCATTTGTATCAATTTCATGAGACACAGCTTTATATATACATTTCAAGCTGTGTTACCCTTGTGTTTAACCCTTTAAGGGTGGCCTGCCGCTAAAAGATGAGATGCCTCACTGCAGCCCAGGTGAGTAACTCGCCGGTTCTGGATTGGTGCATCACACTGACCCTTTGCACTCGCAACCTTGTTGTACATGAACAGGCAATTACGGTAGTAAAATTTTACATCTTGTTTGGATCCGTTATAGATATCACAGCATTATCTGCATGTAAGATGATAGCACTGTCATGGCCAAAATGTGGGAAAGATGGATGTGATTACCTTATATGATATTTGTTGTACTGTTTTATTGTTTATCATGAATGGATGAGCCATTAGGGGAAGGAAATTGAGGGTAAATTTGAGTTAGAGCAAAAAAGGTTTGTTTCAGGTCACCCAACCGAGCCTATCAAAACAGGGCCGACCCTACTTTTTTATGAAATTTTGAAGACATTTTACACCTTTTTTTGGTTAATTTTAGATTTACAAAAATGTTGGGAAATCTTCCCATTTTTACTGTTTTGGTCAATTTTCGGGTTTGTGGAGGGGCTTAAAAAGGTTTTAAAACGTTTTAAAAAATCCTACCTACCCACCCAAAACTTTCATTTGATGTTACCTGAAACAAACCTTTTTTTTTTAATTTGGTTTTACCTGGAGGTCGATGAGGAAGTCAGCTATCATGTTCTGTACGCGGTCTGCACGGCCGGTCTGGTACAGCTTATAGTAGAACTTCTGTTCTCGTGCGTCAGTCGTCCTTAGTGTTAGACCACCAAGGTGGTTAGCCATGGCCGACCTACAGGTAGCAATATCATGAGTGAAATCAGAGATTCTTTACATTGAAACCAAGATATATGCTCACTGCACTGCTGGACACACATGCTTTATGCATGCAATAGAACCTGCTGCATAGCAACATTGGAGATGCACAAAATTATCAAGTATGTCATATTCAGCATCCATTGGATAACATTGACAAAGGAATAAGGTATGAATGTATAGTATAACATAAGATAAGATCTTTGTGGCTATACATGGGTCTCCAAATATCTGACTGTGTCGCAGTGTCGAATTTAAGGAAGTACCGTGTCGCCATGTCAATTTTTATCCTATACATTATATATTTCCTGTGTCCATCGATTTATAAAAGGGCTGCATTGCCCGTGTCGATTTTTTAAATGGCCATGTCACCGTGTCGATTTTTAAACCATGTATAGTCACATTTTTACTAAATCTCAAATTCCCCAGATGCTTCACCTGTCGTGGTGGTGCAGGTGTATCAAAGTGCTCCAGGCACGTCTGCGCAGGGAGTCGTCCACGTTCTTGGAGTCCAGGAAGTGGCAGATGGCGTCAGATGCGCGCGCCTCCCGGAAGCTGCACAGGTTGGCCTTGTACTTGGAGCAGGCTGAGATGGCGGAGAGCGTGTGGTCCAGAACCACCTCCTCCTGTAGGGGACAGGCAATATAGGACGGTAAGGCCAAATTAAAAAAAGGTTTGTTTCAGGTAACATGGGAAGAACGTCTAGGGTCGGTAGGTCGAATTTCTTTTTTATAGCCCCTCTATGATACTTTCAAATTGAACAAAAAAGTGTAAAAATGGGGAGGTTTTTTCAAAATGTTTGTAAACCTGAATTCGACCCCAAATAAGTGAAAAAATATTTTAAAAATCTTCAAAATCGCATTAAAAAAAACTAGGATCGGGTGACCTTATGCATGTGGTACACTGTACGAACAAGCCATCAGATGTCACTACTGTAGGTGCATAACCAGGCATTGTCACCATGGCAGTGATGTAAGACCTATGGCTCACTCTCACCAGATCGATGCAACTATTATTTGGACGTACATGATCGGCGGACGTACATGATCGGCGGACGTACATGATCGGTGACGTACATGATCGGTGACGTACATGATCGGTGACGTACATGATCGGGAGTTATTGACTGCCCTACCCTTTCTGACCATGTTAAAACATAAATATATCTTACCAAGGTGTGCATATGGTGTGTGTCTTGACATGTTCTATGTTAGACATGTGTATATTCGACTAGGAAGAGAATTTTACTTGACATTTCAATACCGATCATGTACGTCATGTGACGTACATGATCGGTGACGTACATGATCGGTGATTATTGACTGCCCTACCCTTTCTGAACAAGGAAAAACATTAATAAACCTTACCTAGGTGTACATATGATGTGTGTCTTGACATGTAAGATGTTAGACATGTGTAGATGCGACTAGTAAGAGTATTTTACATGACATTTGAAATACCGATCATGTACGTCATGTGACGTACATGATCGGCCATTATTTATTGACTGTCTTAATTACCCTTTCTGACCATATATAAAACATAAATCAATCATAGCAAGGTGTACATATGATGTAGGTCTAAATATGTATAATCATAGACATGTGAAGCAGTGGGTAATGAGGACATGTTACATGACATTCCAAGCCGATCATGTACGTCATGTGACGTACATGATCGGTTACACATTGAGCCCCCCCCTCCGGCCCCTATACATATTTTGGGAGTTGTTTTTTTCTAATAAACTCCCCAAAGATACATTACAGCCTGTAGGTATGGTTGGGAGAGTTAAACATCGTAGTGCAGGGGGTAAAAGATGGGTTTTGTACTCTGCCGATCATGTACGTCTGCCGATCATGTACGTCCGCCGATCATGTACGTCACTTTTTTTAGTTGCACTGATTTGGTGAGAGTGAGCCATATGTGTTACAGCTGTTATACATTTTTTTGGACTTCATCAGGTTATGATGATAACTATTTTGTTGTGATTATTTTGTTTGATCTGATAGTGAATAATCTTAAAATTACATCGAACTTCCATGGTTTTAAATTTAAATTTGCAATAACCAATGTGGTATCTGGGACTTCTGTCAGTGTTATATCAGACAACTATTATTTACTTCAGTTTCCCTCTGTTCATAGTACGAGATAAATCATAAAGTGACAAATTATAAATAGAAAATGAAATACTAGCATATTAATTCAATAAATTTCCTCGAAATTAATTTGATAACAGAGTGATCTTGACTACATTATGAAGAGCATCAATGCAATGATTTATAGTCAGTAAAAACATTTCAACTCAACTCAAACTCCTTCCTTGATCGCAGTAGACACATCAAATATCTAAAAAAAAGTAATGTTGAGGGCCCCGGGTGTGCACTGTAAAAAGTTAGTTGCCATTTTTGTAGGTGTACACTAGATTCAAATGCAGGTGTACAGTTCATTGTAGGTGAACAGTAGAATCTACTGTAAATCTACAGTAGATTCTACTGTAAATCCATTCCACTGTAGATTTTTAAGTAGATCTACAGAGATTTTACTATGTACCTACATTAACTATTTACAGTGTGTTTAGGGTGACCTACCTGAGAGTTGAGGGCTGCCAGGTCTATGTACGGGCTGAGTACGATGGCCACCAGACTCTTGAGCACCGAGCGCTCCGGGGCACACAGCCGGGTGGAGAAGGACTCGGACTCTATGGCCAGATTGTTCATGTTGGCCAATAACATCTTCACCTGGCAAGAAGGAAGTGACCAAAGCTTTAAATATTAAATCATATCACTAGATTAATTACTATAGGCCATTCTAATGTTCTATGACAAGTTGGGATGGGTATCAGAGGTTCGTGTACATGTATTTAAAATTTTAGTTTCAATCTTTAACATTGCACATCGCATACAATGAATTGCCTTCGGCCTGGCTGTGAGAAGTAATCAATTATAACATTTTATTTCTGGGGCAGTGGCACCCACACCTAGGACCGAGCAGGCATGTGCCTATACTATTACCACAAATAATCATCATTTGTTAATTGTATTATAGAATACTGATTGATTACTTTTATAAAGTATTCCAACATCCCTGGAGATTTTCATTTAAGATTAAACAATTGTACAACAAGTAATGTCATATTAAAGCTGGGCTGTCAGGGAATAAGTTCAGCATTTTCATACATAGACTAAAATAACAGTTCTACCAGAGGGCAGCAGTGCTTGGACAGGGGACCATGAGCATTGTCTAGCTACAACATATTGACCCTATCTTGTGCCTGTAAGAGCTGAGCTCCCAGCCCTTAAGAGCCCTCTTTTGAATGAAAACTGAACTATATTAAAAAAATGCTTTTGACCTCACTTCAACCATGATGGTCAAGTTAATCAGCGCCCAGGGGGGGGGAGTAAAAAACATGCTATTTCAGTAGCCTGGGTGGTTGAAGGGGGAGGGCGATGATTACATCTGGTTTGGTTTGGATTTCTTTTTTTTTTAATCCTGGCAGGAATGTGTGGTCTAGTAGACCGTATTATACAAACACCAGCACTTTTCCGATGAGCGTAGTAATAAAACGGCAATTAAGCCCTTATATGAGTTTTGATAACAGGAAAATGCGCATTTAGGAGCATGTTCCTGCTACGTATAACTTACTTATGTATTTTTTAAAGTGAGCCTAGGCGAAGCCTAGCATGAAGCTCACGAAGTGAGCTTCTTGCTAGGCTTCGCCCAGCACTTTATGCAGTGGTCAGAATTCATGGGGGATTTGCAGCATTCAATTGGCAGATTCAATGGTCGATTCACAGGAAGATGATTCATATCAAACTGTAAAAACATAGAAGATGATCTTAGATTATGATCATCTATCACTCACCTAAAGATGAGTCAACAATTAATCAGATCAATCACCGTGACCCACACCAGATGTCTACACAATGCAGTAAAAACTTTGAGAGGAAACAAAATGGCCGAAATTGTGTGTATTTTCACATTCTCCCAACATATTCCAATACACCAGTTTGTTCAATGCAACTCGACTAAACCTCTGCATGGAGAGTGCCTGATTCGTGACGTCATACTATCAGTGACGTCACAGTCGTAGTGAAGTTGCTACGTCACCAAGCAGCGTTGCTATGTTACCTAGCGACGTTACCACGTACCTAGCAATGAGGTCACTTCCTGTCATGTTATATTGTTTAATTTTACCGTCAACAATGGCGATAATTTGCCGTCAGAATCGCCAATAGTTTACCGTCAGAATCGCCGATAGTTTGCTGTCAGAATCGCCGATAGTTTGCTGTCAGAATCGCCGATAGTTTGCTGTCAGAATCGCCGATGGTTTGCTGTCAGAATCGCCGATGGTTTGCTGTCAGAATCGCCGATAGTTTGCTGTCAGAATCGTCGATAGTTTGTTGTCAGAATCGCCGATACTGGCGATAGTTTGTCGTCAGAATCACTGATAGTTTGTTGTCAAAACCACTGATAGTTGGCCCCGAGTTTGCCGTCAGAACTACTGATACTTATGCAGTGATAGTTTGCCATCAGATTCACTAATAGTTTGTCGTCAGAATCACTGATAGTTTGCCGTCAGAATCACTGATAGTTTGTCGTCAGAATCACTGATAGTTTGTCGGCAGAATCACTGATAGTTTGTCGTCAGAATCACTGATAGTTTGTCGTCAGATGGTGCACGGTTTGTCTCAGAGATGACACAATGAAAGAAGGCCTAGCCCTGGCATAGGCTAGTACGAATGGGGGGGGGGGCTCACTTTTTTCCAGGGACGCTTCCAATTTTAATTACAAAGTTCATGTTAAAATCTTATACTACGTCTAATGGCCAATAGACCAAGTGTAAGTTAGTATACATATGATGACAGTTCTAATATTCTCTTCTGTATGAAGAAAGAAGTGGAAAGGATAGAACCCATGCTATTAGCAATAGGGGGGGGGTGGAAGAAGATCTAATGCACTAATGATGGTACCTTCTCCACGTTGGCAGCACTGGTGATGACGGGGAGGTGTGTGACCATCTGTTCCATCAGCTGGGCGTGGATCTCCGCTCCTCCAGTAGCCGCGATGAAGTCCCCGAGCACCGGCTCCTCCTGCTCGTTGGTCGTGTGCCACAGCTTATTCAGGAACTTCACGTCCTCGTGGGACTCCCTCAAATGAGGGAACTTGTTCACATTGAATTTTTTAACTTTAGTCCGGTCTACTGAATTGGTAGTGATTTGTTGTTGACTAACAATTTCAGCGTTCCTCGCCTCGGCTGATTGCGCTTGGCAAGACCCGTGGTGACTGAGCGTATCTGAACTGGTGCTTGGACCAATCGCGGCGCTCGGTCGTAGTGACGCCATTGAACGGGCGGAGTCTGATTGGTCACATGAGTTAGAACTGGTGATGCTATTGGTTGATTGTTTGTTAATGTATGCATGGATGTGGGAGAAGGCGAGGAAGGCTGCCCAGCGGAGAGGGTTCTCCGGGTCGGAGAGGGTGGCGTAGAAGAGCATGTTGTCCCAGAGACTGGAGATTAGGAACTTCTCTTTGAAGTCCAGCCGCACGCAGTGGTGAACTAGACTGAGACATACGTGAAGCATGCGGCGCGAGTTCTGAAAAAAAGTGGAGAATATTTATGTATTAGTCGTTGTCACACTCTGATAGTACGGTCATGGTATAACAGTGACAAGTCTCAATAACAGACTTATGAAATTAAAATTGTTGTCTGTTATGGACTCTTAGACTCTATTTAAAAGTAATCACCAATTGAAGCATGGACACATGCAATAATTATAACATACGCACTTAGATAAAATGTCCTTACTTCGAGGTATTGAAAACATTTCCGACTTCACAGTTATTCTAATTCTAATCTGAATAGGCTCACGGTACTTTCGCACCAGGCAGTGTTACAAAATGTTCCTGTAGGTCTCGGTAAGGGTTGGAGGCCACGGTAGTTAGTAGTACATGTAGAGTGGGGATTGCAGAGGGTAAACTGGCCAAGTAGTATACATGATTGGGGAACTGCATCAGGGCAAATAACGTGCCAACCAATGTTAACAACATTTCCTCGATTCTGATTAAAGAAGGAAGTCCCTCGTTCTTTTCTCTGTAGACTTGATATGACTAACTTAAAGGGGGTTGTGAGTTAATCCTCTTGGTATAGTGAAGCCCTAACGCACACTTACGTATATAAACTCCTGACTTATGTTGTTTTAGGATAGAGGAAGGACAAATCAGAAAGTTCTTAATATGTTTAAACAAGTTTAGTATATTGAAAGGTATATATCTTGGCTCCTTGGAACACTTTTTGATACATTTCTAACCCTAGCGGTTCAGTTTTTATCGCCTCATTAAGTTTATTGTCCTTTTTTCAGGTGACTCCGTGACCAAAAATCCATTATCATGAACATTATGTTTTAAATACATCACAGCAACTGATAATCTTGTTTACAAGCTGGGCCAACATATATCTTGAAGCTTACCAAGAATGGAAATCCTCTGAGTAATAGTTTTTGAGATACAGCCCGATGAATTTTGAACATTTATCAGAAATATGAACTTTTCAACTACATACTCTCAACTTTACCCTAGTTTCCTCAAAATGGTCCCATTATTGGTTAGATTCACTCTACAGTGTCCTGATCATGTGTACTTTAAGAAATATGAAGCATCATGATATCTGGCTGGACCAAATTTGCACAGTATAGGCCTAAAGTACCCCTATTAACCTATTTTACGTCACGGAGTCACCCGGGTGACTCCGTTACGGAAATAATTTCTTGTATAAATGAGCATAAAAATGGTGGATTTTTGCATTAGAACATTAGAGGGAGTGGGTAGGACACAGGAAAACCAGAGATCACTTAAATATATTGAGTATTAGCAATTCTATGAAGGTTTAAATTTTCATCAGGGTGGCTGGTGACTCCGTGACCAATATTTCGGGTGACTCTGTGACAGAAAATATGTATCCCAATAGACATACGCTCCTGGAGGCAAGATTATTGGATATTTTTCAAAATTTCTTTTTCCCAGCAGAAGACACAAGAGTTACCTCACAATCTGGGATACAATAGAGACTGTGTGGATCTTCTTAATTTTCTATATAGAGGTATCAACCTGAAATGACATTTGAATATTTTGCTGACAAAACACACTTAAATGACTGTGGAGAAAAAAATACGGAACATATCTAGTGAAATCCTCATGAATCAATTGACTATACCATAGACCCAATAGAAAATGGTATTAGGAATGAGCTGTTACTGCCTCAGTACACATGGGAGACATGTAAAACATGACATTTTTAGCGTTTTTGACGTTTTTAGGGGTTTTTGGGCCTTTGGAGGGCCAGAAAATGGAAAATATTGGGCCAATATACAAAAAATAGAGATTTCCCGAATTATTAGCATGTTTTTTCACATATACCAAAAATTTGAATAAATTGGTGCAAAACTGGTTATTCTGTTGGGGTATAAGCCTGAAAAGGGCCAGAAATAGCCAAAACAACATAAGTGGGGAGTTTAAGCCATATATATGTGTATAGCTAGGGTATATTTACCATGAGTCGAACACATACCCTGAGATGGAAAACGATGTTTCTAATTACTCATGTGTGATAGGAGTGTAAAAAGACGTCACTTAGGGAGTGTTCATATATTAGTTACCGGTGGGCGTGGTGGGTTTGGGGGGGGGGGGGCGTAAAAATTTACGACCCCTCCTGAGGGGGGGCGTAAAAATGTAAGCCCCTTTTTAGCAAAAAAGCCAGCGCATAACTATAGTTCAAAGGGGGGGGTTTCGGGCGCCTTCGGCGAGGGGGGTGCAAAACGTTCCATACGCTCTCGAGGGGGGGGGGGCGTAAAAAGATTTCGCCCCTCTGCGCGAAATCTCACCACCCCCCTGTAATTAATGAATGAACACTCCCTTAGAGTTAACCATTATTCACAAATTAATAGGTTAGAATGGTTGAATAAGTCCAGATTCAAGCGTCCCTCTAAAGTTATATACACGTGTCCGACTAAAGGTGAATCTACCCTACATGCCCCCTCCAATTGTGAAGGAAAATAATCACCCACATGAGGCACAGATAAGGCCAATAAAACGTTGGTTTAAAGTCACCCGACCGAGCCTATCAGAACCCTACGTTTTTTATGCAGTTTTGAGGAATTCTTTAAATTTTTACTTTTTTATGGGGTCAATGTTAGTGTTTTCGAAGAGGCCGGCTAATACTTTCAAGTTTAAAAAAAGTTTAAAAAAAAAGAAAAGAAATCCCACCTACCGACCCTACATTTTCTTTCCGTTTTACCTGAAACATGCCTTTTTCTCTTGCCTAAAGTTCAATATAGTCTCACCTCGTCATCGATGCCCGCCCTGAGTCGCGGTGAGGCTATGGCGGCCCTGAGGGGTGTCACGATGTCCTCCTGACACAGGGAGGCGGCAAACTCGGCACTCTTGTTGGAGAAGAGGTGCATGGCGGCCAGCAGGCGGTGTACCCGCTCCCACGTCTCGTCCTTTTAAAAAAAAAGATTTTTGATGAAAAACATGTTAAAAGGTGGACAAACAATCGCATATATGGTATCAGCTTAAAGCTCATAACTTCAGTAATGCGGTGAGCTAGGGATAATGTACAATATGACAAATTTCGTCAGCTTGATATCTCAGGATCTTGAGGACCCTCACCTTTACAGGGAATGTCCATACTATAGAAACATATAGACAGAGGTCCACGATGATCTGTCTGAATGACAGGTTTCTCAACCAGTTGTACCCTGGATCATATCACACAAAGTGGAGAAACCAGGAATTCAGACTGATATTTATACTCATATTTATTTCATGTAATTGTAATTATGATCAATTATATCTAGAAAAAACATTTAAAGATTGGTTTTATAGCTATTATAGTGACATCATTATAGAAAAACACCCCATGGAGAATGAGCATCAGTTTCTCGATGGGGGTGTGAAGAACAGTCATTCTAGTACTTACGCATAGTAAATTTGTTTCTCCACATGGCATAAGGGAATGTTACCTGGAAGACTTCATTGTTTGAGATATGGTGCCTGAGCTCCTGTACACAGAGCTCAGGGAAGTTGGTCCTGGCCAGGAAGGATCCCATGGCCTCCCCCTCCGTCTTGTAGGCCAGGTAGGTGGCCAGTAACAGGTCGATGTCCTCTGTGGTGAACTCCAGCCCCACGTTACTGTCATCGTCATCTATCTTGTCGACTAACATGGTGACCGCGTCCAGGTTAGCTAGCACCAGGACGGCCAGGCCTTTGATGTTGATGTCCTTACTTAGTGCATACCGCTTTACTGAATCTAGGAAATGAAGAAGATTTGAAAATTTTGAAAATACACTGTAATTTGTGAAACAAAAAATACGTCCTTTTATTCTGTAAACCATCAGTATAAACTACTAGTGCCGTAGTATGTATTGTAAAACTACAGTCGAGTCTACCGCTTAGCTACATTTACTTCTAACAGTGTGCAACTCGTGTTTTGTATATTAGAAAGTTAGCATAACTGCTTGTAAATTCTCATGAACGTTATACATGTGTATTGACAATATATTGTTATGGGTTATGATAATATCAGTGTTCTGTTTATGGGTTATAATAATAATTAGTGTTATGTTTACGGTTGATAATGCCATTTTTCTGTTCATGGGTAATAATATTATCATTGTTCTGTGTATGGTTAATAATAGTAATATCAGTGTTCTGTGTTTGGGTTATGATAATATCAGCACTCTGTTGCTTACCTTTGACTTTGAGCCCTCGGAGCCACTTGGATGCCGCACGGAGTTTAGTTACACTGAGTAGAATGGCCAGAGCACTAGCAATCACCTCTTTTACTTTCTGCAAACGAAGAAAACCATGTTATTGTATTGACCTGTATGAGTGCCAAGTCGCTTAGATATCAGAAAGGCGCTTATTCAAGAAATGTTGTAGTGATGTATCAATTCAAGACCAGCTGTTATTCAAATACCCTGTGCTTATGCAGACCATTACTGTTTATTGACTGAGTCAGACTTTTACATTTTGTACAACTAATTTACTGGAGGACATATATGGCAATTATTATTGATTTAAATACTTAACATCACATGCAAAACGGATACAGATACAAAGACAGCATACCCCTTTATATTCCATAATATTCCTCACGCCTATACAGAACATATATATACAACAGCTGGGGATCCTTTACTAAGTTCTGTGTACAGTAGCTGCTATATGCTGAGAGTTCATCTGTAATGTTAATGACTGGTGGTGAATGACTCACATTGTTGCGTGCGTGTGCCTCATGAATCTGCTCGGTGGTAAGTATCTCAGCTAGTAACGGTACCATGCCCGCCTCACACACACAGCCACAGAACTTGTCAGACGCACGGCTCAGCAGCGACACCCGCGAGAACCACTCATGGACGCACCCCCACATCTTACCGTCTTCATTGAAGGCCAGCCAGCGAGATGGGTCCTTCAGCCTACCAGGCAGAAAGAACACATTTAAGATTTGAATTATTGATTAGATCTTATCAATGCATGATACATTAGAAACAAAATGTACAAGTGTAGTGTTATATATAAAGTTCAGAATGGTAATGGTGGGCTATAGACAAAGGATCTCGTAAAATGCATTATGCCAATACAGTTAATATCAGTATGATTTAAGGCCATTTAGTCAAATTTTCTTTTGACTGTGACGCAAAGAAGCGAAAGCCCTAATTATATTCCAGGATGAATAAAACTGAATTAAAGAAACCAACTACATGCCTATTTTGATGCAGTCTCAAAGAATAATCAGACTTACCATCTTCGTATATTTTGTACATAGACTGTGTGCATGCCTATTTCAGCCATGTGCTCGGCCTCGCGCACCTTGCGTTTCTCGGGGGACATGGCGTCCATGAAGTCATCTAGGACATCGTCTGCCGTACTCCCAGCCCCAGGACCTCCACCCAGCATGCGCCGTATCAGCTCCTGAGCCAAGGCCTCGGCCACATCTTCACTCCCTGAATAAGACAGTGTTATATATATGGGGGATCTATATCTGTATGTAAGCAGTAGTTAAGGTTTATAGTATCCTTCATTCTGACTGACAATTTCAACTGATTTCAATGATTACTCTCTGTATTACATGAGAACTAAACTAACATATCTATTTCCCTTTATGACTAGGTGGTAATTCCTATTAGTTTGACTGTTTGACTACAAAAGATATAACAGACTCAACCGGGTTATCAAACCCATGCAATATGGAAAAATTCACAAGAATTAGTACCTCAAGGATCAACATTAGGTACCATTTCTGTTTTTATCGTTCTCCTACGTCTTGCTATCTAGAAGGTCAATTACTTTAGGAAGAACCTTATTAACACAATATACATAATTGTATGGCATTATATTTAATATAAATACCTGAGAGTCCTGTAGTAGTATCATCTGTAGTAGTGGTGTTGTAGGGTGAGAAGGTTGTATCCAGCAGGTCGGGGCCGCACGTGGCCGCATCGGCCGCCGCCCCAACCCCAGCCACCGCGTCAGCCATCACCCGGAGCCGGTCCTCCACGCGGTCTTTAAGGAGCATCATCAGCATGGTCTGTCCTGCCTTCAGTCTCAGCGACTCGTTGCCACACTCAAGGTACCTAAGGAGGAAGGGGTGGTCGGAGCAGGGTTTAAGGCCAAACAAAATATAGGCTCTGTTCCAGTGAGATGTCAGAAAAATAACTAGGCCAGGTTGGTCGATTTTTCTTTCTTTTTAAGGATTAACTTTTTTCAGAATCATAAGATTATTTTTCTCTAATCTTTCGAAGGATGAAGAGCTGAAGGCTATACGTCCTATCCCCTTTGGTGATAACCTTTACTTAGGAGAATCATTAATAATATCAAATGAGAAGATTAGGGTTTGGCCAAGATTATAGGGTCAGTCCGATAACTTGAACACACTTTTTTTTGGTTTGTTAGGCCTAAATGTTTATTTTTTATATGCGCATATTGTATCATTCTCATCAAGAACAGTGACTTGAATTTAATTCGGCACATATATGTACAGCTCAGCTGATATATCCAAATTATGATACTGGTAAAGTAATGACCATAACCCTTCCTTACCATTCTACAGTGCGTTTACAGGTACTCCTCAGGTCGTCATCTCTGGCAATGTCGTCGTAGCAGTTACCGACCAGCTCCAGCATCCACGATGTCGTATCACAGTAGAGCTGGGGACACATAATATTAATAAATTCCTCATGAGTACGAAGAGTTGTTGGCAGCTAGTTTCATATGTCATGCTTATCAGCTAAATCTATATCGAAGTTGGTAGATGTGACCCAATGTATCTTACAAGTTGGTTAGAAGTAGGCTATGTGAATGGCCAATAAACATGGTATTTGATCTACTATACAAGGTTGTATGTATGGCGTTGTGACAAAAATCGTGTACACACATTAATTGACCATAAAATAACTGATCTAGATTTGAAACTGAGCAATAACAATAAAATCATGTTCTAATTAAAAGACAATGTAAAGACTAGACAATTCATGTTGACATTAGGTGTGATGCTGCATGCCTCTGTGGCGGGAGAAAGGCGACTGTTGCTATTCACACTTTAATGTCAAACTGTGGGACCAGAACCTGTATGGGGATTATTTTAACCACTGCGGCTCGTGTCTGGCATTTAGTCTGGTAACCAGGCGGCGCCCACACACATTGACAGCATTGAGATATGCACAGATTATGAGGTGTTATAACATATTTGTAGGCTCACATCAACCAGATTGATTTACATCTAAGTGGTCCACTGAAGCCACTTTTCGGCTTTTTTGTGCTGCTCGGATGATTCAATGCCTACTCAAGTGCTTTGATAAAAATAATTTCATTGAAGAATCGTGTCTATCATGACTTAAGCTTATTGCTTTTTATCTTCGTTATCCTCTACATACGAGTAGGATAGAAGGAGCTGAGGGGAAGTGTGGGGAGCAATAATATATTTTATTTTTACCACTAGAATCTAGAATGTTTTGGGTGAGTGCCAATTTAACTGCAATAAAGGTCCAAGGTCAACCAAGATCATTTGACAAAGAATTACGTTAAATTCGAAATATGTGTCTTTTTATATCATTTGCAATATAAATATGATACCAAGTGTTGATAGCAACAGCGCTGTTATCATGGGTACTAGCCAAAAAGATCTCCCACTGTTTCAGAGATAAGTCTCTAGACTTGGGGTTTGCAAATGCAGATATCACTGACTAGATATAACTAAGAGTAGCATGACAGATTCCCCATCCACAAAGCTGTACTTTGTTGAAAACGAATGGTTGGAGTGAGTACACAATAGATATTGGCGGATCTACAATAATGATCGCATGACAACGAGGTTTTCATTACAATTATATCGCTAGTTCATGTTTTACTAGATTGCTCCACGAGCTGGCTTCAAATGTGTTCACATTACAGCTTCGTAGTTTTGCAAAAGCTAATACATCCCAGTCAGCATTGGTCCCTAGGGCGCATATGTGTTTTACTTGGACCAGCTTGGCTTGCCCATATCTGGGTTATGTTCCTTTTTTGTCCAGGGCTACCAGTGGGAACCCAGATGTGTCAGCCCATGAACAACTTTTTTTCATGAATACATTGTAAATATTTCGAACATACTGACATCTGATTTCCCTCCAGAAAGGACCAAATCGCAGGGTGGGCAAATCAGCTTGCCCAGGTAAAAACACAAGTCATATGAGCCCCATTAAGCAATGTTGACTGGGATGTACCATGCAATAGTAGGCCCATGACAGCTAATACAGCTATCCATTCCCAGATAGCCCAGAGCGCACAACAGTTACAAATGGCCCACACAGTCGAACAGTCCAGACAAGCACTAGATCTAGAATAGGCCTTTTCCCAGTGTTTCTAGCTGCATAGCATGGAATCAATGGGGAAATCAATACAGGCCAGTCGTCATGTGTAGCAGCCAAAAAACACTCTGCTAACAGAGACCTTCGCCCAATGGTGTTCGCTTGCATCTCTTCCCCAAACAACCTAATCAAATCGGAAATGGACACTTTTTGCCTGTTATGAGTTCGATTCAAATATCAGATTTTGCTTCAATTCAACTATTGAGCTTTACAAATGAAATGTCAAATTTACTCTGATTGATTGAGAAACATAATATTCTCAAAGGTTGCCCACAAGTCATCTAATCTGTCAGAGTGACAGTTTATCCATCCAAGTTCATCCAAACAGCATAAGTGAAGGATTGTTCGTGCACCTATATATCCTTGTGAAATTAACATACTTGTTGTCAAATTAGATCTAACAGTGAAATTCACTCTTGAAAACCCTGGAACTTATTGTAAGTGTGGAAACACGTCATGGCTCACCTCTCCGGTACACTTGTTCTTGTAGTCCTCCCTGTTTAAGGTATCTGTGGTCGTCTTCAGCAACCCGGCATCTGTCAGAGCCTTACCGAAGGCTGCACTCTTGTCTGAGATCTTGACACAAGTCAGATAGATTACCTCAAGGATTTTCCATCTTGTTTTTAGAGGGGATTCCTCTGCAGTGGCGCCATCTGTTGAGTCAATGACGTCATCAGACGCTGGTGTGTCAGTGGTTCCCTCCTCAACATACCTGCGACCGAATGCAAATACAGCATCAGTATTAATATCAGATTCAACTATGTCTGCTACCATCAAAAGAAAGGACACATCTAAGGGCTATGTTACTGAGCTGATATGCAACCTACAAAGTCAATGAATACAGTAAAACAATGCAAAGCAATGAAAAGAAAGACAACTTTCAGTCAGTTTGATATTATCATGCTGATGGCAATGACATACACCAATGCCAAAGTTGTCGTCAAATAGATTTAACATTGCTACTGTGGAGGATAACGCTTACTTTGCCACCATACTGCTGTAGACCTCAGGGTATCCCAACGCCATCATGACGTCAGAGATTTTCTCTCTCTGCTCTTCTTTATCCACTACAAGCTCTTTTATCTTCTGCAGTGTACAGAGTTTCTCCTCTCTACAGTCTCCCTCCTTCTTTAGTGTCTTTATAGCACTCTTCAGTAAGACGGATAAGTTCGTGGGGAGGCTGCCACCTTCCCCTTCCCCACCGCCCTCAGCCCCATCATGCCTCAGGAGGAACTCGGTACAACATGTCTCCAGGCGCAGAGACTCTAGTGAGGAACTGGAGGAGCCCTCGCCAGAGTCGATTAGCGGGGAGTCTGCGGGGTTGAAAACATCGTCCGGGACAATGCGAGTTAACCGGAGGAGATCTGGGTTCGGGAAGGCAGGTCTGGTGGATGATAACAGAGAGTTGTTATCCTGCTGGTCTGGTATGTCTGCTATCTCAGCTAGCAGGGCTGGCGGCAGGAAGCCTGTGAAGCCCTGGTTGGTGCTTCCTCCTGTACACAAGGGCATGGGCAGCATGAAGCTATTGTCCACCCCTGAGTCCCCTAACCCTGCACCCCCTAGTAGGGCCTCCTCTAGTGTGGGACCAGTGGCAGTGGGAGTCCGGATGCGGTTAGTGTGTGAGTTGTTCCTGTCTCGGCCGTTCACGTTGTGACTGGTGGCGTTCTGGTAGCACTGTGCTATCGTATTACTCACACGCTCACCAAAATCAGGAGGAACACTCACGGGTGTTTGTACACCAGTATCAGTCGTTGGCGATGTCGGTGCCGAACCATCTGGAGGCGATCCGCCAGACCGTGACCGGCGCAGTGCTGCCATGGTCCAGTTGGTGCGTATCCAAGATGGCCGCCGGATGTTAGAGAGACCAATGTTGAAGGCACCAGGCCCTGTCTCTGGGGTAGAAGCTGAAGTATTAATACTGTCCTCACCCCGTCCAGGGCCCCCTGGCTCGCCCTCCATCTGAACATTACCCATTGTTAATTTGTAGCTGTTTAGTTATCACAAATGGAAAAACAGGTTTAACAGTTCTTCGGAATATGTACCAATGTCTTGTACTTCATGGTGTTGCTGACGTTCTCCTTGAGACTTTAAGTCTAGTCAGATGTTGTTTAACACAAAAAGGGAGGATACAAATTGATTTTCTCTTAGACATACATGTCAGAGTACAGTGAATGATTTTTTTCAGAATGAGTTAGCAATCACCATGGACCAACAAGGTTCTCCACCAGTCTGACTAATGAGACAATTCAATGATTGGGATACTAAGCCAATGCCCTTTTTTGTAGAGTGAATCCTGACAGTGATCTTAATCCAGTCTACCTCCCATAGAACAGTGGTGCCACTAGCAGGTTATGAGCTGTAAAGGGCTTTCCATTACTTCATCAATATTTGTTACTGACTCCATGATCTGCTGTCATTGACAATCAAACAATGTGACATTGACACTTGCTGTCAGGTTAGGTGGGTTCGTGTGACAGTGCAGAAATATGTGTTTGTATAGGAGGGACACCTTGGCAATGCAAGCCTCGATTGAACCCACAACCAAATCCCTATCACTGCTTCTAGTATAGCTGCCAAGATCTGACTACTGCCTTCAATATTGACAGTGACAGTCCACACCGACTGTCAGTGATGTGCTAGAGGTGTTGCTGTCAGTCAGTCCTCCAGCTGGCCTCTGGAGCAGTATTCACTAGACAGCACAGGATTGCCACTTGCTTGCTGTCACTGCCTACTGTGTATAGGTGTCATTATGTAATCAGAGCTATTAGTGTGACACTGGCACTACTGTCAGATTACCATCTGTCCTCTGCAGTGGCAGGCGGAACCAGTGGACACTACAGGCTACTAGACATCATTCACTGCTGTCCCTTTCCTCCAGTGGGTGATGCAGTATCATGGCTATATAGCGTGACTCAGGGTCTAGCTGGCAGCAGGGGGTCAGCCAGTCTCCTCCACACCAGACTGCAACCTTACAGGCAGGGCTCTCCAGGGTTCCGCTGCAGTAAACCACAGCAGTGCTCTACACATACTGCCCTATTCATCCTCCTGGCTGTCTCCTCCTGTGTCCTTGTGTGGCTGGGTGGACGGTCCAGCACTGACACACACTGAGCTGCTCCCAGTCACAGTGCTGCTGCTGCTCGGAGCTGCTCATACCAGGACTCCTTAATCATAATCCCAGCATTGAGCCACCCTGGAGGAGCAGTGCAATGTTGTCTGCAGCCTTGTCTGGTGCCCTGGTCAGTCCAGGCCCTAACCCCTGGATGCCTGCCTGCTGGTGTCTTAGAGCCAGACCTGCCGGTAGAGGTGGGGGTTATTATGGGACTGGTGGCACTGCTGGTGCCCTAGAGCTGTCCTGTAGGGCTGGATGTCCCTGCTGCTGCTTGGTCCCCTCGTCCTCCTCCAGCGTGCAGACCAGGCATGCAGCAGCACCCCCTGCCTCCTCCAGCCTCCTCCAGCCTCCCCCAGCTGCTGCTGCAGCTGCTGAGTCTAGGGGTCTTTATTCATGAGCCAGGTGATGCTACTGTAGTGTGTATGGTCTAGCCTGTACCAGGGCCATTTTGCTTGGGTTCCCATTTGAAGTTGTCGAGGAGTATGCTTTTCATGGTGCATGTGTGTCTTTCTCTCTCTCTCTTAAAGCGGCAGTCCCACCACTCGCGTGGCTACCACTTAGTAGACAAGAACAGTACTAAAATTGTGAGGGGGATACGCTCGGTGGTTATGCCGCTTTAATGCTTTCTCATTGAAGGGCATCAGGCGAAGTGGTACTGTGGTGGGCTGGTGTCAGCGGTAGGCCTGGAGGCTCATTCAAAACAACTGACGTCGTCATAGGGAACTGGTGACGTCCCGAAAAGTGTTTGGCGATGATTAGTAACAAGAATTTCACGAGAATTTCTGTTGAAATCTATAGTAAACACCACATTTTGCCGGATACAAATAGTCTCGTCAATTACAAAAATTGCAATATTGACGAAAATCGCATTATGACGACTAACGAGTCTGTTCTGAAAGAGCCTCCAGGAGGGTCTTCCAGAATGAACTCAGTCAGTCGTCAGAATCGGATTTCCATCAACAGGGCAATATTTGCAATTGACGAGGGTATTTGTAGCTGGCAAAATGTGATATGTACATTAATTCTCTATAGATTTCAACGGGAAATCTTGTGATAGAAATTTTACTAGTGGTCGTCAAACAGGTTTCGTCATGTCATCATTTGCCTACGATCATGACAGTTGTTCTGAAAGCGCCTCCTGCACTGGTGCTATCTTGTCCCCTCCCGGTTTGTGGTCGGTGACAGAGGACATTGGTCTCTGCACTCTGAGCAAAACATGCACACACCTGTGTTCCCATCGATGGTAATTTAGAAAAGGGAATGTTTGTGCGGTAGTTAAAAGGTTGGGTCCTTTTCTCATGGACTATGCTGAGAAAACAGTATTACAACTACACACACAGAAAAGTGAGAGTCATTGTCGCTAAAACTACCCTCACCTGAAGGTCAGACACTGCCTGACTCTCAGGTGAGGGTAGTTTTAGCGACAATGACTCTCACTTTTCTGAGGGTGTAGTCAGTGGGGAAAGCATGTCTGACATTAATAAGGGCGATTATCAAAATAATAAAATCAGTGTTTGGTGAATAGAACTGTGCTTATGGTAAATAAAACTGGCACTTTTTGGCAAAAGGTTTTCTGTGTGTGTTACCTACTGAGTGTAGAGAGCATGCCAAGGACTAGACTGCTGCTGCTGCTGCTGCTGATGCTGCTACTACTGCTGCTGCTGCTGCTGCTGCTGCTGATGCTGCTACTACTGCTGCTGCTGCTGCTGCTGCTGCTGATGCTGCTGCTGCTGCTGCTGCTGCTGCCGCCGCACGTACCCCCTCATAACAGGGAGGTAGGCAGCAGGGACAGGGATCGATATTGCCGGGCTATCCCCCCTAGAGCAGGATGATACCACTAGGCAGGGACCATGGCATCCCGTGCTACACTATAGCCGCACCCCCTACACACGGTATACACACAGAGGACAGCTCTATATGCCGTGGTGGCTATATAATACTGGGCCAATGATTGGGTCAACAAGAAGTGTCCTCCCTGGTTCCCTAATACTTATATATAGTATTATAGTATTTAATGTTCCACTTCCTGGTTTCTATTTCAATTGTGTTACTTGCCTGGTTTTCGACAGAAGGTCATGCGTTGTTGCCCTCTCTGTGTGTCCATATATGACTATGTGACATGCACATATTATGTTGTACATGTACAGGGGATACCCTGCACCTTATCTGAATTGGAGACTTATAGATCTAGTATAGGCCTAGAAATGTATAGTGTGTCACGTGTGTGTACTATAAGCATGACCCATTTTTCTTAGTGTTATCGGGTTGGTCTGGGAATACCACAGGAGTAGACACTGGAGGCATGATGCCCACCCCCCCCCCCCTGCTGCTAGCGCCACCTAGTGTGTGTTAAACAACAACAAGAGGACATCTCGTGGTGCCTTACAGCACCTACCAATGACCTACACCCTCAGAAAAGTCAGCGTCATTGTCGCTAAAACCACTCTCACCCGAAAGTCGGGTAGTGGCTGACTTTCAGGTGAGGGTGGTTTTAGCGACAGTGATGCTGACTGTTCTAAGTATGTAGTGGTTGACTATTTCATCCCTAACCTTCTTCCCACTGGCACACGTTCCAGGGTATATCACCCCCCTCCCAAGCCTGAGGTATCACCAGGTTTGTGATAAATGTGAAGCTTATAATTATCATCAATTTAAAAAAAAGGATCTTTATATCGCTGGAATAACCAAATAATTTGGTCATTTTCATAATTTTCATACTTTCTGATATTTTTAGAACGAGATTTTCTTTATTTACCATATAGTTTGACAGTTTTCATGAATTGATATGAGTTGCTCGACAATGCGTACACTCAGCTGTAGCGTACCGGTACGCAAAAATGAATATGCAATGAGTAGTTACATTCAGAGTCGATAGGGTGTGTACCCATTTTGACAAGAAAACAAGCAATTAAATCACAGGAATTATCAAGTGGTATATAAAGAAATGGTGGGACCATCAGTAAACTGTTGTTTAGGTCCTACCATATGAAATGCAGTTATATGATCAGACGTTTTAAACAATAACATTTCTTGTTGTGAGAGGCGCTGAGGGAAAAATAAAGGCAAGTATTTAATGTCTTGTTTCTAAAAAAACCTTTTTAAATAAAAACTAATTCTTCAAACCATTTTTTAGACTTCACACATTTTCTACACAAGTAAATCTCCTATAATTTCAGGAATTGACTCAAGAAGAGATTTTTTAACCAGGGTTTTAAAATCACTCAATGTTTCGTACATGAGGTAAAAGGGCACACGTAACCACAGGACTTTTTTCATAAGAGGCACAATGAATCGTCAAATATATTTAAGCATAGGAAAAATATTTGGTCTGGTTGAATGGACTGGTTTAGTAACAAATTCTTCACATCTAGATCTCTTGAAGGCATATATTTTAACGTGAGCATTCCTTCTTTCATCTAACATAGGAAGTTTGGCTAAGGCATGTACATAATTTGTTGGTGTGAGGATGTGTTTGTCTAGGCAAGTCTTCAACGCTCTATTTTGCTGAAGCTGCAGTTTGTCAAGGCAATCATTACTTGCATTAGTATATAAAATATCAGCATAATCAATAACTGACAGGGCATGACTAATATAGACTTTTAAGAGTGCTTCAGAGGTCATCTTTTTCTTAGCTCTATACAAAAGCATATTTTTGAAGCGAATATTTTTTATCAAATTATTTACATGCGGGTTAAAATGTAATTCCTGATCAAGGATAACTCCCAAGTACTTGCCTTATGTATCAAGCAAGACCTGAGTAGAGAAATCTGTTTAAATGATAAATTTTCCCTCTGAACATCTCACTATCAAAATAAAAGTGTCCAAGCTCCATGTGTCATCACTTTTAAACTGAATTATATTGAAAATGATTTAGTTTTAATTGAAATTGATAGTGATACGTTTGTAAAACATTTATTGTTAAAGTGACCACTTCCCCATCTGCACCCATCCTGAATCCATCATAAAGTTTGGTTAATTTAAGAGTATACAGAATGCTTTTGATCCTATTATATTCACACTATTCATAAAATTGTTGCCACTAGTAGCTACTGTGACTCTGGGATTCCATGCCAGCTACAAACTATAATTGCTAATATCCTGTGATAAAAGAACTATGGTACGATGTGGAAGGAGCAGACGACTCTGGTCTTGGATGATTCAACACTGTTTATTAATAGGCTCACACCCAGGCCTCTCATCTGGGAATCCGCAATGCGTATCTGGTACTTGGTCCCTCAATGCTTAGGCGTATATTAACTATTCATTCGACAATCCGATCTTCTCTTAGGCCAACCTCAGTGATGGCTCGCTGTTACTTCTGGTCTCTTCTCTTGCTTAGCACCGACTGCCCACCGGTGGGTTCCACCGGTGGTTTTATAGCTGCGCCGGCGGGGTGTGACGTCACACCCTACCGCCTCCCCTCCTTGCGGCCGACCAGGGTACCAGTGGCCCACCACCCGGTGGAGCCAGTGGAAATCCCCCTGCCCCTTAGTCGTTACAATCCTTAATATTATTTTAACAGGCATGGTTGTTCTAAAAAGTGTTAGGATATGATGTTCGGTTGAATCACCTATTGACAGCAAATATAGTGCATTTATGCCCCTTTTTGGATCATGCGCTTGGTCGTCATTATGCATAATTAACTTCAGCCCTCACCAGTGCTACATTCAATCGTCATGCCGACCCTACAGCATTGATACACTCCTAAAGGTTGGGCATGGTGCGTCAATGCAGTGCGGGCTAAACCAAAACTCATTATTGTTACCTAATTTTACACATAGTTATGATACTGCTGTTCTGCTGCTACATACTATATCTTACTTTGAAATCCAAGCCTTTTGTCTGTATGTTAAAGTGACATGGTCCGATTTTTTTCATATTCTGAATCCTGCTTTAATGTGTTTCACATGTTAGTACAATATCATATTTGGAGAATAGGGCCCAATAAAATTTTATCTATGGGCAACAAGAGCCCAATTAGAGGGTCCGACATGGCCCAGGTGTAGTATTTTACAGTGTTTTCTCAATGGGGAAATTATAGCGTGCACTCCAAAATTAGTAAATTGAGCCATAATCTGATAATTAGTCAGATTTTAAGCTGAATTATAGGGGATGAGATTAAATAAAGTAGCTAGCACGTGAAGTTCGGCCATAGGGAACATTCTGATTCATCTTTAACAAAATTGATTTTTGAACCCTAATCATCAGACCATGTCACTTTAATTATTATGATCTCGTAACTCAGTGAGGGCATGCTTTGCAACAAACACATTTTTATTTAAGCAATAAGGTGGTGCATGATTTCGGAATTGTGATCTTCTTGACCAACAACACGATAACTACAACAACGGTAATAACATTTCAGCTTGTATTAATTTGATAACATTAGCTTATATCATAACCTATGCGCATAAAAGGAAAATCATTTTCCAATCAAAAAGCATGCAATTATTCTTGTAGCAACACTGGCACTAAATATGCAAGGCTGCTGTAAACATACATATATTTGTGCATATATATTTTCACGAATTGACTTCAAAGTGCAAGTTCAGGTGTTTTTGAATTCGCATATTTTGAAATACGGTGTTATATAGCAAAACTGGATTGATATTCACTTTGTACATATTTTAGCGGATTTTCATTTACGCGAATATCACGGAAATATGTACAGTGCGAAATAAAGTGTGTTTAAAGTACCTATATTGTAGCCTCAATAAAATTGTCCCTTACTTATCAACGTATTGCACATGCAATACATCCCTTTAATTTATTATCGGTGCACATCTTGCCAGAATGCAATATCATATAATCATTTCAGCAGCTTGATAGTTTTGGTCTTTGTGATAGCTAATCAGTCTAGGGTAGATTCACCACTTTCGGACGCTCGTTGGCAGTGCAAACGTGACCCCTTTTCGATAAGCTACAGCTCTGTTAGTTTTCCTCACAGATATAGTCTGAGGGTATATATGGAAAGAGGGGTATTCAAACATTATAGCCAACTAGTAATCCTTGCAATAGGTTAAGTATTAAATGATTTATTCCTCTTCAAAGTTAAGAAATTAAATACCCCAATTTCACCTGATGTCGGACACCTTGATTTTTATTTATTTTTCACTAGTAATATTGACTGCTTTGTCTAAATAGTATATCAGTTATGACATACCTCATTCAGGCTATGGATACTATTAAAGATAATAAATATATCTGCATCAGAAATATATGTTTAAGACCATTGAACCTGCTCGATATAGAAAATCTGTACATTCTTCCTTTATACCGAACTAAATTGATATATTCTAGCCAATGCCATTTGATACAGCATTTTAAGTAATATGCACATTATAATATTTACTGGAAGAATCTTAGCATTGCTTCCTTTATATTTGGGGGCAGAGGGAAAGATACAGTGCACAGTGCTGTCTGACTCTTGGAGTACCTATATCATATATTTGAAAGGTCTTCAAACATTATTTCCTGGTAATAACTATGCACTTCTTTGTTCAAAACTACTTTGAAATACATGTATGTTATTGTCCATGTACATCTATGTTGTCTGGGTGTAGATAGAACAGCAGTATTCTGGATGACACTACCCTGTCCGACTTATGGTACAATATAATGAGCCACACTCTACATCAGCTCCTCACCCTGAAACAGGCCTACTTCAGGGCATGTTTAGACACAGATAAGACTGATATACATGTCCATCCTTTACTTTATGGGCAAGATGGACACTTCATATTCGTCATGGTAATCACAGACAGGGCAAATCGTGTAGGTTATATTACTATTTTTACTGTTTAAAGTGTCCGACTTAAGGTGTGTGTCCGTCTTTGGGTGAATCTACCCTATAGTTTTCGTGTGGGTACACAGAATAATCTACTCTGCTTATAAATACAGTGTAAACCTATGATAGATTATACTGTGTACCTTCACTCAAATGTTACAGTGTATTATAGTAGGTTCTGACAAACAGTTACCCAACATGTCTCATTAATCTGAAGTCAACAAAAATATATTCACTAGTTCACTGCCTGCTCTGGCCAAAACAGCAAAAATAATGTGTACTTCATTTGAAGCGGCTGCTCTCCCGAAACCAGTATATTTGATTATCAATTGCAACCAAACTCAGAAAATCATGTACATATTCCAAGTTGACGACTTCTTCTCTGCAGTAGAGATGTTACATGTTTATGGAAAAATTGTATTATGATAAACAAAATGTATTTCTCCCTCCATTCTTATAGTCCAATAATAGCTTCTTAGCAAGCAAGGGGCAAGAAAATAACAGTGCGCGTCAATGATCGATAATGAAAATAGACATTTTTATGTGATGGAAATACCACCTTGGAGCTTTAGTATTTGCTGTAGAACCTCCGACGCCTAGCTTTTCTAGCTATAAACAGCAAATAAAGACAAAAGAGGTTTTCTAGCCTATACTCCATCCCCTAAACTATTGTTGTTAATTTGCTGGGTAAAAATGGGTGAATTTGTGAAATTTTGGTAGATTAGTGGGATTCGAACCTGCAAAGGGTATAGAACTCTACATGGTGATCTTATAACTGAGGCATGAACCTATCAATTCTCGTGGTCCTCCATGGCTCAATGGATAGCATTGGGAGATAGGAAATGGGATGACATAGGTTCGAATTACATTTGGCCTGGTAAGAAAATGTAATAAAACATTATATAAGAGAAACGAATGTGATATATATATATATATGTGTAGTTTTTTCGACCATCGTACCCAGAACATACAGAATAAGAGCCCACCACACTACCACTACACCCCAACGAATCAGATAATTCACAACTGTTTATACAACCCTTTAAGGCCGACCAAAAAAAAATTCTGGTGATGGGGGCCAGACATTTTCATAGGAACTTCTCCTAGGGCCGAGCCTTTGCTGATTCCCATAGAGTTATGTCAACTATAGTCGATGCTCGGCCAGCCATGGTGTCAACTATAGTCGATGCTCGGCCAGCCATGGCATCGACTATAGTCGATGCTCGGCCCTAAAGGGTTAACATGTATACCTATAAGACGCTTTGATTTGTTGTCTGTTTGAATCTTTTTCCAAACTATTTTTCCAATAGTACAAACTGAATTACGGTTATACCAATGAAAGTTTCTCATGCCTCCCACATTAAAATCACAGGATATAGCAGCTAACATAGTTACCCTATAGCTAGACCTGCTTCCTGTAAAGATGTGGATGCAATGGCATCTCTCACAGCCACTTCTATATAGCGTAGATCAGGCCGAATAAAAAAAAGGTTGGTTTCCGGTAACATGGTCAGACAACCCAGACGCGGCCGGTCGGATTTCGTTCTTTTTTTCTTTTTTTTTCGATTTTCGATTTTCTTATTTTAGGCCTATTTTAGCGTTTTTCCTCTAAATTCCTTGAAAATTATCCGATTTACAAACCGTAAAAATTGGTATGTGGGGAAAAATTTGAAAAAGAGAAAAAAAGAGGGGGACCTGGACCTATTTTGCTAGACCCGGTCAGGTTACTGGAAACAAACCTTTTTTTTTTTGGCCTCACCAACCTTCACTTTGTACACAAACACCCCTCCCACCATCTTGTATGACCGTAATTGGAATTACGGTCATAGTGTCGCCACAGTGAGTTGACACTACAGGCCTCTGGTGGTGACAGTGCGCCGTAAACCACCTACCTTACAACCATTCAGCAAGTTTTTATTTGAAAGAATGTAGGCGAAAGGGTTAATGATAAAGCATAGAAAGGCAAGGGCTTGAAAAACATTTCTCGGGAAATTTCTCCCTTGTGAGCAGTCCTGATGGAGAGGTAGAACTCCCCTGCAGATAGCAAATGGGACAATGGTCATGAAATAGTAGGTCATAAGCCAAGCCACCTTCTTTCCTGCATGATACGCGCCATTGTGTTTGGTCGTTAAGCGGGTATGGCGATGTCGGCGACCTTCTCTTACCTTGGGGAAGAATTGTGACCGATCTTCAACATTAGTGTGCATCCTCACTGGTAGAGAAAAGCGAGCGTGTGGTAGGGGCATGGCGGGGAGGGCTTTGATCGTTGTGGGGTCGCTGTGGTATGAGCGTCTCTTCTGAACCTGGGTGCTGCTACTGATACTGCTCTGCAACATCAACTGGGACTTGGAGTCTTCGTTCTCAGCCAGGAACTGGAAGATATCCACTTGAGAAGGTTGACTTGTATTAAAAGGCCTCGCGCTTTGATGTTCGGTCAAGTCTACAATGCTCCCAAGGATTACCTGACTCATGGTCTGGGTCGAAAGCTTCTTTGATGATTTTTTTCTATTCGCTGACACAATGGATCCCGCTGACTGTTGAACATTGCTCTCCACTCCGGAGATCTTGCCCAAGCAGCCAGTGGATTCACTGACCGAGCCCTGATCCAGTGTAAATGGCATGCCACTGGCGTTCAGTCGTTCGTGCCTTAATGGAGGTAGGTTGAAGCCCATCGAGGATTCTGTTTTCCAACCAGGTGATAGGCATTCCAGTTCCTTATTAGGTTTTTGCTTTTGACGTGACCTATGTGATGCAGTTCTCTTTCTTCCTGGCTCTCTCTTAGAGGATACAACGTCTCTGGGCCTTTTCTTTTTAGGTTCCTCCAAAGTGAAGATGTCTTGACCTGCAGTCAGCTTGTCAACAGCACTGGAGACTTCCTGCTCATTTTCCTGTCTGCTCTCCTGGCCTTGAATCGGGCAGGTCTGCACAGCCATGTTGACCATATTAGCAGAGCGTGTATCGTAATAGATCTCCTCAGATGAAGTGACAGTCGACATGCACATCTTCTTCAGGGTCTTGACGATTTTGTCCTGTGGCTTCGAGCGTCTTCTTCTCTGACTCCTGCGGGAATTGACACTGACGAGACTTAAGTCACCAACTGACTCACCATCAGATGACAAGCTACTCAAGCTGAACACAGTAGTATCTGTTAAAAATGAAAAAAGGAAAACATTCATGAATAATGGAGGTAAAATGCAACCTGTACTAATAATATTATAACTTGAACATGTTGAACATGATATGGAACAACTATCAAACTAGCAGGATATAACCTTTGGACAACAGGGGGAACTACTGCAGCCACTACCCTGCTGTTTCTCCCCCTTTGGCTTTGGTTAGCATATAAGGGCATAAATACAATCCCTCAGGCCCCCTGTCCTTAGACTAAGGTCAATTGTATGTAAGGAGCTACAGTTGACTACCTAGACGGCATGGTTCATTGGCCATCAGGGGGAGATGAGGAAACAACGACTTGTGGCGGCCTTGACTGGAATTAGACTCTTCCAAACACAATGGCTAATTGTCCATACATGCCAGCTAGGGGGGGGGGGGCTAGGTGGACATGACGAGGGGGTGGACTCATAACGAAAAACAGGCCCTCCAAGCGGGGGAGGGGGGGGGGGTTAAAACTAAATACAGTCTATTTATATATCTGGGGCCATGCATGATTTCACAGGAACATGCGGTTGTTCTGCGTGTTTTTTGGTGTGTTTTTTGGGTGGGGGCATTTCTCAAAATCTGAATATAGGGTAGTGGTAAAAAAAAAAAATAGGCTAATTGGTGGGGGTTCAGAAAAAAAATTCTTGCTCCGAGAAAATCCCCCCTCCCTCCCGCCTAGTAATAAATGACTCAGACATAGGTGAGGCTGGTCAGGGGTTGTAAAGGTAAGGATCTTTGTGGGCGGGAGGTGCAAAACGTGGTCGGGTTCCGGTATGTGTCAATCATAACGTAGGGCACAAGAAGGATGCACTCTGACAGGGATAGTACCCCTTTAAATTATAGATATTTCCTTCTCTTCCTTCCTTTCCTTTCACATTGAACAATATTCCATATGTTATAAGTGTTCAATTATAGTGTCTTATTATGGGTTATATGAAATGTATCAAACATAAAATTAACGTGTGAGTGAACAACATTTTAATCAGATTTGCTTCACAGATTGAGGACTGATACCTACGACCAGATCTACCTAATTGGCAGGCTCTTTTAAATGTGCCATATTCGTCTTTATCAACAAATTCAGTAAACATGCATTTCACACATTACTATCTGATATAACAATGAGTAAGAATTAAACATACCTAAATAGGGAGACAGTCTGTTGGATTTCTCAGAGTAACCCTTGCCAGCATCATTGAAGGGGTCGGATGAAGTCGAGTAGGTGAAGGGCAGGTTAATCTTATCTGCCCAAGGACTCCCAGGGTGATTCGATGACTCTTCAGATATACGACCCACGGCTAAGTTGTCGTTATCGCCCAGGAAGCCCTTCCTGTGGGTCCTGTAGCTGTGCTGGACCCTCCACTGGTGGTGCTTGACTGACTCGGTGAGCGGCTCATCACGAAAGTCCTCTGCTTCAGGAGAGATGCAGCCGGGCAGGCTGAACCTGCCTATTGTATTGTTCTCATTGGACGGTCCCGTTACGTCACTCTGACGGAGAGAGTAGATGGTGGACACGTCAAGGCTGCTGCGGCGTCTCGGGTTGGAGATCCCACACTGATCCCATTCATGGTGTAGGGCATCAGGGATGACCTTCTCCTCAGATGTAGCAGGCACTTCTGTAGATGTCTCCTGGGTGGCAGAACGGCCAGACTTGCCCCATCCATGCAGCAGGAGAGCCTGTTTTGCTAACATGTAAGACACTGTGGTCTCCTCGACTGTGGATTCCTGGACGACTGAGCAGCCTTGAGTGCGATAGCCTGTTCCGGAGCATCTACGAGACCTGGAGAATGTGTCGAGGTGGATGATGGACGGCCTGTGTGTGGTGGGCTGGCGGTAGGCCTTGTACTTGAGGAACCACAGACTACATGCATAGGCCGTCAGCATTAGGCCTGCTGTAACCAGAACTAGCACTAGGGACGTGTACTCTGGGAGCCAACCTATGGTCAGTGTGTCACTACTGGGCTGGGCTTCTGGGCTCTGGGTTATCTCCTCCAATTCCTGCACACTGTGCATGCACCAATGGGGAGTACTCTCCATACCCTCATCACCCCCTGAGCTACCACTACCATCAGCAAACGCACTTTGCAACAAGAAAAACTGTGGAATCGCCGAAACCCAACCAACACCAATCGCGACAAACTCAAACGTTGCCAAAGGTTTCGTCCCAAAAGTGGCAAACACTGTTCTTGTTCGCTGGATGCTGATGGTGACCAGGCTGATACAGAGTGGAAACTCTACGGCCGTCCAGAGGTACTCTGTCAACTGACAGAGAGTGCAGGACTCTGTGCCGAGAAGGTGGATACTCAGCATGTTGATGATCTGTAGTGGTGCGGAGACCAGACAGGCAAGGATACCCACCACCGACAGGTTACACAGCATGGGGTTCAGTCTCCAGCACGAGCGGATCTTGAGCAGCGCATACACGTTGGCACCGCCCCCTATAGTGAAGGTAAGGAACGTACTGATGAAGCTGGCTATGAACAAGACATGTTCAGCTGCATTAGCACCTGTGCTGGCCACCGCAGGCTGGATGGCGCTGCTGCTGTTGTTAGTCGACATTATGACGGTCGAGAGAATTGCGGCCGTCTTTGTTGTGTTGAGAGAAGTGGCACTAAGTAAGCATCTGAAACGATAGATAAGAATTTAAGAAATTCGCTTTACTCAACTTTCAATGTTAACGTTGGTACAGTGAAGAGATTCATTTTTTATTGCAAAAACTATGATAAACAAGAAAAGAAGAGAGATGGATATGAATTACGAGTGAAGCGGAAGAGTGGAGAGAAAGAGAGGTGGAGAAGGAAAGGGAGACAAACATACAGGCAACAGACAGGTAGGCATGCAGACAGGTAGGGACAGACAGAGACCGACAAAACATAACATTTCTTCTCAGTATCACACAGTTTAAGCAAAAGTACAAAACAGGTATAGACATTGTGCGTATAGGGTAGATTCACTTAGAGTAGGACACATACCTTGAGACGGACACTTGATTTGTGGTTATTCAAGCGTTTTAAGCCCTTTATTTGTGAATAAAAGTACAGTTTAAGTGTCATTCTTTCCAAAAGAATGAACACTAAAAGTTGGATGGTACACAAATAAGCTCAAATGTCTCTGTCCGTCTGAGGGTGGGTGTCCGACTCGTGGCGAATCTACCCTATTCCAATGCAGCCCATATCAGAAAACAAAGCACTTAACGGAGGCAACAATCAGTAGTGACCCTGAATGCTGAATTCATACCCAATTACTCTTCTCAGATATTGATACCAATTAAAGTGGATATGTGTTCTTAAAGCATGTGTTCTTAAAGCAGGAACTTGACCTCCTCGGACCTCCTCAAAGTATATCATAAAGTTAACATTCATTTGTGTTTTTTAAGACAGAGGTAAACAATGTAGCATAGCAGGCTCCTTTATAGTATACTGGAAGAGTTTAAAAAACAGATATTGATCTTTCTGTGGTGGGGAGAAAAGGTAACATTGCAGGGACCAATGCCAATATGACCTCTTGTGTTAGAGTAAGGAACTAAAATAGGTTAGTCTTCTGCAGTTTTTATACTTTGCAGCTGAGAGCAGTCTGCACACACTCATATATTGAAGGTCTACACACTGCCAATATACAGGCCAGCATATATTGGTATAATTTGCATGAATATACATGGAAACCTTTATGATTGTGGGTAGGAATAGTACTTCAATGATTAATATATATAGAACCACAGTGAGAGGTAGTTCACTTCATATCTACCAGGAGGCAGCATTGGGTAGGCAAGAGTAGGCAATTAACAGCTTGTTATTGTTATCCGGCATACAGTTGGTTGACCTTTATTCTCAGAAGAGGTATTGCACCTATTTCTACATGGAAGGAAGGACTTATGATATTCATGAATTAACATGTCAACATAATAAGCCTGTAAAGATTTATCACTGCCCTGGAAACAAATTCCCTTGAATTCCCTTCGAAGATTACGAGTTCAACTGGGGTCTGTCCCGGGATTAACCTAGATTGTATTCCCGTGATATCACATGATTCTGTGAGCTAAACTTCCAGTGATCACAGGATTCAGACAGAGGAGGTAAACGACATGCTTTGGGCCTATTGGAAATTGGAGGAACTTATGGCTCCCTGTGCCTTCTGTGGCATGGCACAGATGAGCAAAGATCTTTGCTAACAGCCCTGTGATGCCACCCTGTGCAGATAATAGAAACTAGTTTGTTATATGAATGTACTGGAATTCACACATCACACTAGTAGTTATAGTATCATAATATTCACCTATAAACCTTCTGTCTCACTCGAGTCTCCCTCACTTTTATATGACATAATATATCAGTCTGTCGATTGCTAATATTAGATCTGATAGACATCCACTGAATAGTGTCTATAGGACCTTCTCAAAGTTAGCTAACTGTGGGCTTTCAGAAGAAAATTTCCAAAAGTGACTCCTGTATCAGACACATAGAGGATAGTTAACTCAATATCTCTCAAAACAAAGGTTCTACAGAGATTCCACCTTCAGATCTATAGTTCTGGGCTCTACAGACTGGTTTATCATGCACTATCCCTCTCTCTCTAATGATAATGTTACTGTTCCTATATAGAAACCCACAGACATACACATGCATTCTACCATTGACTCCAACCAGGACGAGGTATAATGATGATTGGACTTTACCAGAATTCAGAACAGGTGCCGCCATCTTTGATTAGGGTGTCACAACCCTATACTTATGCTATATGATAACAATAATATTAGGGGTTGATTATAATCATACCTACACCCCCCCCCAGGACCCAAGGAATTCAAGGGTTCTATTGTTTTGTTGCTAATACAGCTAGTTGCCTAGCAACAGCTATTCTAAATGTGTATATGCCTAGCATAGTGACAGGTTAATCAATTTAAACAGAATGTCAGAGTTGTGATCTCCCACTTCGTTGTACTGACGTCACGCAGTGCCTGAGGATTTTTTTATAGATGGCAACAACCACAATTCTTGTTAACATTTAGAATATGTCTGAGTTTAATAAGCTACGTAAAGGTCCCTTTTGGTAGGAGCTGTTGTTTTCTCATGAGAGAGAGAGAGATGGGGGAGGACCAACCATTACCACCTTACCACAATATGGACTACTTTAACCCCTGTGGAACCTTTGTTTTATATAAGCCGTCTGGAACACCTTTTTCATGAGTTCAATTAGGGATTTGAAACCCTCATCCGTCTGACTGACTGAGGTAAATCCTGAGATTATACAGGATTGTAAAGGTGGAATCACATATTCTAGTCATTTGTAAAATTTATGCTTGGGTCTAATTATTGGGTTTAATTAGAATTATATCTTTGAAGATAACTAATTAATACAATTGTCAGTGGAATGGTGTCTATGTACTTGATTTGTATTTAGATACTTTACTGTGTAGACTGATATGGGTCGAGTCTAGAAGTGATTTGTCATTAAGATAATGCCCCTTAGAAAAATATTCTCAAACTGTTTAAGTCCTGTGATGTTCATGTAGATTTCAATATTTATACACTATAGCTACTATATTAACAATCATGTTATTAGTATTGAAAATGTATTAGAATTATGGGATTCGTCTCAAATTGTAGCATAAATAATACTCCAGAATTACCCTAGGGTATTCCGGGATTAATGACGACTGGGTACATGCTATTGTATCATTATTATAAAATACAACTATACTGATACTTTATTCATGATTATCAAATTAATGAATGGTATTGGTCATATACCTCTGTACATACATTACATAATAATTATGAATTAAAGTGTGGCTGACATAAACTAGTTTATCAGCAGAAGAAGCAGCCTTTTTGCCATGTAAGTCATATTGGAAAAAGAATGTGTCTAGGGAAATATTATTAACTTATTAATATCTATAAATTGTTATTAAGTGTATAAAGTGTATAAATGGATTTAAAGTTTTACAAGGAATAATTGTAACTATGATTACAACTGTTGACTGATGACAAATAAATGAAACTTGAAACTTGAAAATCAACCGGCGAGGGCTTGGCCAACCGGTCATTGCAGGCCTGATATCTGTATGTTATAAGTGATAGATTCTACACAAAACTAGTTCTATGGCCTCTTTAATGAATATTCTGTTATAGAATTGTCAAACTTAATTTCGAACATAAACGAACAAGTAAACACAGAACGGTGGTAGCTGTAGGAAATTCACAAAGTTGACAATACAAAGTATTGTCAGAAAGATCAAATAATAGAAACTCAACAGATACAAATTCTCATAAAACAAAGTGGGGACAATGACTAGGTACAAGAGTTGCTCACCTGCTGAGTGGTCCGTGAACGCCCGGAGACTGTGGGAGACTAGAGCTGCTCTGTGAACCATCCACCATGGTTACCAGGGAAACTCACAAACAACACCTACCTGAGAAACTTAACACATATTGGACCTTTCATAGGTTTGAATAGACAAGGAACTGTAACCCATTGGCCACTATGCTCAATTCTGACAAGATAAATTCAGAATGAATGTATTATAAACCACACAGTAAAAATAAATAGTATGGTAAAAGTCAAGCACATTCAACGCTTTTATTTAGTCCTCATACCGTACAACATGGTCTTTCTGACTAATTTTTCTGGCTCACCTGTATAATGTATGCTAAGTTAATGTTATATATCAAATCACATACTATTGACGTCAGCAGGACAGGTGAAAGATTTTGGCTGTCAAAAGACAGACTGTTAACAGGAAAAGGGAGTTTAACTAGTGTTGTACAGTGTGTAATGAGTATTTATAATGAAGATGGCTGATGGGTTATCTTGGTGGTGGGGGGGGGGAATTGTGGAGGAGTATTTTCCTTTTACCTTTCAGGTTTGTGCCAAGATGAGTTGTCAGGTCATGTGTGAATTTTCGTTTGTTGATAGAGGTTTGCACGTGGAGGAAGGGTTTGCCCATAGTAAGACTCATCTTTTGTATGGCGTTTTATGGTATCCACCTTTTTTTGGCCTTCTTCTGGGGAATTTTATTTTGTCATTTCTGGTTCTTCTATTTCTGACAGGTGGAGGAGGGACAGGGAGAAAAAGAGTGATGTCAACAATTCTTCTCTTCTTTTACTGAGCAATGGTGTTTCACAAAGAATCCTGAGATCGTTTGTAGTCTAATCAAATTTTTGTGCTTTCAGGCATATTATGAAGTTTTTCTGGAGTATCTCTATGTAGGACGGAGCAGAGTCTACAAGTATATAGCAATAGTCGAAGCAAGGTAATATGACTTGTTTATATTATCGTGATGGCAGTTTCTACATTTGATAAGTATCTGATCCTGCCGAACTTGAAAGCTGCCACAATTAAATGTCTATGTGTCAGTTTAGCATGAACTTCCATCATGAGGTTTTCATCTATGGCCGCACCTAGGTAGATGTAGCTATGCACCAATTAAATACTCTTCCTTTCATGTTCAGGCTGGTTCTAGGGGAAGCTCGCAATATATACGGGGTTCTGTACCACACCCACTTAGACTTTTGGGTGCTAATGGTGAGTCCTATTGAGTCACAGAAAGTGACAACCATGTTGAGCTCCTGTTGCAGTATGTTTTTGGCTGTGAGGGATCCTTCCTGCTGACATAGAGAACCACATCGTCAGCATACATTTTGACTCCACATCTTGAGACAACTGAGGGGAGGGCATGTACCGTACCGTCGCGATTAAGCACCGGGGTGCTCTTCAATTTGAAGGGGCTCTTACCCAGGTGCTTATACAAGACAGGCGCTTATTCAAGATCACGATTTTAGTGCTTTAGAAGTATTTGGAAGCCCCTACACCCCAGCGCTTATTCAAGACCGGCGCTTATTCAAGACCAGGCGCTTTATCGCGATGGTACGGTATGTATTTAGATGATGAGAAGGAGTCCGGGGATTGAGCCTTGGGGTACTAAGTAGGTCAGGGGTAGGGGGTTGGATACTTTTCCATTTGTTTTAGTACTTTGTTTTCTATTGGCAAGGTAGGATTTGAGCCATGTGAAAAGGCTACACTGAAAAAATAAACTCGTCTCCGGACTCGTCAAAGTGACTATCATAAAATAAACGAGTCAAAAGTTGTCTAATCTATCAGGTTACCATCCCACAAATAGAATCTGGAGCTGGCAAATGTCGGGTTTTGGGCTGGCACATGCCAAGCAGGTCTTCTGTCTCCAGCTAGAAGACCCGCTTTCTTGTCACTTAGTCAAGTTTTTGACTAGCTTATTTTATGATAGTCACTTTGACAAGTCTGGAGACAAGTTTATTTTTTGAGTGTAGGGGGGGGATTTAGGTGAGGAGGTAGGAGTGCCTTTTATCTAGGTAACAGGAGGTACGAATGTGCACCCTGTGCATGTGTTCCAATACGAATGTGCACCATGTGCATGTGTTACGATACGAATGTGCACCCTGTGCATGTGTTCCAATACGAATGTGCACCATGTGCATGTGTTATAATACGAATGTGCACCCTGTGCATGTGTTCCAATACGAATGTGCACCATGTGCATGTGTTACAATACGAATTTCTGGAACAATGCAAGTTGAGCAAGTTGTTTCATTACAAATTTGAGTATTTGTATTGGAACATACAAGATGTTCCATTACGTATTTGAACCTGATGTGCACGTGCTTGTGCTAACTTTTAGGTAAATTGAACTCCATACTCTGGCAATAAATAAATCATCTGTGTGGTGTACGACCGCTTCCTCCAGGCTTTTTTGTTTCCTACACTGTAAAAGAATTTCCTTGAATTCACGGAGAATGTTAGTTAATTTCGTCAGTGCATCACCGTTTTTTGGTTTACAGTGAATCACTGCAAATCTCATCTATTTTACAGTGAAATTCCGTAATATTCACGATCAATAAAAGATTCAATTGTGTGGGGCACAGAGCAGTAATTGTTATACCATAGACACGCATCTTGTGATAATAAGAAAAACATATATGCTCAGCACTGCAGTTGGCGTTCTATAACAATGCTAAAGTAATGTTTGCTCATGAATTATGATTATAAAGTGTTGTGTATGTGGTTCATAATAATTATGAAGACCCGGCACAAGATGCATAGGAAAAAATGGATATGGTTGATAATTATAATGAACTGTGCATTGATATAAACACTGAATAAAACAGTGAAATTCCGTAAAATCATGGTGACTTCCAAAAACGGAATTCCCTAAAAAAATGTGGGTTTCCCGGCTGCTATTGATGCCAGTGCTTTCCCGTTTTTTCTACGGAATATTTTTTACAGTGTTTAGCCGTATTGTTTGTCTTAGAGTATTTCATGTGTGTCAAAGTGGTCAGTGAGGTATCTGTGTATTAACTGCTGTAGACTATTTTCCAGGTATTGAAAGGATGTATAGCGGTCGCCAGTGGTGATGATTCCTTATAGGATGCAGCTTAATGATGAGGTGGTGATGATAATAATAATGTTTCTCGGAAGTTCAGGTAACTCGTGTCTCACTTATTTGAGGCATTTCCTTATAGGCGTCTCTAAACGAGACTTACCCTACGAAATTCTTTGGGTAGGTTTCGTCTGTAATAAGATTAAAATTGGTGAACACTTTGTAGTTCCACAACTTGCACCTTTTATCCTTTGAAGTTTTTCAATAAACGTATATTTTAAAACATTGTATGAATATAAGCATGCTAAGCAGGCCATATGAATATGTATTTAACCAATAATGTATGAATATCACCGAACGCAGGGTGTGTATTCTTGAATAATGACCGAGGTGCGTAGCACCGAGGTCGTTATTCATGAATACACACCCTAAGTTCGGTGATATTCATATATTATTAGGTTTATTATACGATATTCCGATTAATATGTCCTTATTTACCTTTAAAACGTCCTAATTTCGCCATTTTGAAGGATTATTGACTGAATATCACTCGTACAGCAGTAGCGCCATGTTGTGGAACTCTTCAGTAGGGGAGGTGAGGGGATCTGTCATTATTTCAAATCCAACATACTCTCAGTGCTAACGTATAGGAGTGTACTTACGCCGCGCGACCTGCTGCTTTAAAAACTAACTGCTCCCTGATACACTGCAATATACACAGCGTGTCCCTCCACAACCACCACAGCCGGATAGGCATGGCAGCTAGCGTCGCCGCCTCACACACCAAGGGTACCAGGATCGATCCTGGGTGGAAACGAACCTTTTTCAAAATGCCTATTTCTATGTGAAAAAAGTCCCTAGAATTATTTTAACGAAAGGCTAAGTAAAGTCCAACTTCTACCTTTATAGTAAAAAAGAAATTAGAAAAAAATTTGGATTTTCAAAGAAACTAGACCAAAAAATGCCTTTTCTTCTGTAACTCGGTAAATAATGGTCCTACAGGGCTGGAAATCCGCCTGTAGACTCCTTGTTTCGCCACCTACCTCTACCAGCGCCTTCACGGCGTGGTGGTTAGCACATCGGACTTCAAGTCTTGATGTAGCGTGTTCGAGTCTCCATGAAACCTCGGATTTTATGGCTGACGATATTCCAAATCGTTCTGATATCTACGGTGGCCGACAAGGCTCACGCCCAAAAAAACACTGTTATGAAAAAAAAAAAAAATTTCACCTGAAAAAACAGGCGAAAAAAAAAAATTTAATTTTTTTTCACAAATATTTTTTTTTTCATTTTTGAAAAACATGAAAAAAAGTTGCTGTCAACTGTCAACTACGAAAATTGGCGCTGTCAACTGTCAATTTCCGCCATACCGCCCTGCGGCAGAACAGCATGCCGCTGTGTCAAGAGAGCCGGCATTTCATTGGTTGTCGGCGGGGCGTAATGATATGATATACGCAGAACGTAGTTCGCAATTTCCTGCTGTTCGGATGCCCCTTCCCCCTTATTACCTTACTGCAACCTCGATTCATATGTCTTATAATACCGTGCACTTGATCTTACAATACAACTAATACACTTTCTCCAGCTATTTTTCAATTTATTTTGCCCGTGGGATGAAAGCGATGCGGGGCGTCCTGTTTATTATCAGCAGCGGCTGCACGGTCTCAGCTTAAACAAAGTATTCACTTCCGGCGTGAGTGGTGCGATTCCGCGTGGCGTGTACGAGGGACAAGCTTTTGGATCATAACTGCAATCCTTTTCTTGCTGTTCTACCAGCACCTGCAAGACTTTAAAGTAAGTTTCATACACTGTGTTTCACGTAACGTGTGCAGTACTTTATTTTGTATTGAACTATGTGGTAGCCTGTAGCATTTCATGCTAATCCACCCATTATCGCCCGTTATGAAATGAACACGCCTGCTGTTTTCACGCACGTGGTAGTAGTATACACAACTAACACACTGGCACCCCCGTCAGTATTTTCAACACACAGCTTTGTATGGTAATGTGTATTGTTTATTTTTTCTCGGTATATAGACATCATACATCCTGTTTATTTTTCCCATTTCATATACACGGCACATCCCTTTCACTCGCCAGCACATGGCGCATCCTGTTTATTATCGGCAGAATGTACCCGCGATAAAAAATATATCTTTTTGCCTTTCCAGTGGACCACGAGGGAGTGACACGGGGGAAGTGTGTGGAAAGTGGGTGCTTCTGTACTCAATTCTCCTCGCAAAAAGGCACACATTACTGCAACAACTGCGCCCCTCACATGGCCCGTCGCCATGTAAGTATCATACATCTTTCCTATGTTACAAACAGAATAAAGTTTCAGTAATGCAAGTTCATACTGTCATACAGCTACTGTAACCATAAGCATTCTATTCATATAAAATTTCTTAAGATTTGGCAAACTTTATGAGGCCAAAAACTTATCAAATTTTAAATTTCATCTAAGTTCACCTACCTAGGGATGTAGTTCATTATCATAAGATTATGCACTGTTGATTTCAATTCCCTATGTGGATGCCTTCTATTTGCCCCAAGCCCTCCCGTGACCCTTGTTTATGAGTCTTCAGTGAAGGCAGCCAGCCTACTCAGCCCACAGGCACAGTGACCATCACATGATATGTATGCTCATAGTAATTTTCATGAAAACCTCATGAAAGACAGGCCATGTACAATTGTTAGTTTAATTAGAGAAAATAAGTGAATTTTTTTTTATTGAATTTTTTTTTATTTTTTTAAATTTTTAATATCTTTTAATATTTTTTTTCTTATAATTTAAAAAAAAAGTTATCAAAAGTCTGGTTGATGTTAGACATCGTTCACGAAGAATATCCTGAAAATCTCATCCAAAAAGAACCAATAATGGCTGATATATCCTAAAAAAGACCTTTCTTATGACCTTTTGACCCAGTTAATTAGGTCAAAGGTCAGCTTATGTAGGTCAAAGGTCATCTGGAACAACGTCATATTATCTGATCCATGACATACAATGTATGCTGAAAGTTTCATCATAAAAGATTAAATACTGGCTGATTTATCCTAAAATGACCTTTCTTATGACCTTTTGACCTAGTTACTTAGGGAAAAGGTCAATCTATCTAGGTCAAAGATCATCTGGAACAATGTCATATTATCTGGTCCGTGGTGCTTAATGTGTGCTGAAAATTTCATCCTAAAAGATTAAATAATAGCTGATTCATCTTAAAATAACCTGTTTCCTTTGTCTGTTCAGGGTATCTTTCTAATCTGCTCTGATCACAGTTTTGGATCCAGCTTAAACAGTGTTTGAATGGGGATGAAGTACCCATCAATTCTGGATCTTCGATCCTGATTGCTCAGCAACTAGCAACAGTAGGAAGATGATTTAAACAGTTCTGAAAAGCTCTCAACAAGCTCTACATGACTGGGCCAATACTCATATATTTCAATCAATTCACAAAATTTATGCAAGTCCCTAACAGGAATATAGTCCATGTCATAGTACTGTATATCCCCTTCACCTACTTATACCATCTTATTTTGTAATATTTTTCGTATGTTGTTCTACTGTATTATTTGCCAGACATAATACGTGTATTTTTTTCTGCAGGAGAAAATGGGCCAGTGCAGTATGCCTGAATGTGAGTGCGGACTATTTACAGTTGTGGAAGGCTGTCACGACTGCATAGATTGTGGCCATGGTGCAGGTTTGCACAAGGTGCCCGATGTACCCAGTAAGTATACCGTATAACACATTATGACCTACATTATTTTCAGGCCTTTTGTCACCCCTCCTTTCCCCTTCTAACATGCCATTTGAAAATTTATTGTCCCATTCCTCTCCTTTTACCATCTGTTTGACACACGCAGTACAACAAAGTGAATCACATGTTACAGGAGCAAAATTGCTGAACGAGATGGAAAAGGTGGGGAAAAAAAGGAAAGTCCTATTGCGGAACATCCCTGCCACGCCTGTAGAGAAGAAGGTTCCGGTGCGCCGGGTTAGTATGAAGCCTACTTTGATACTATATAGGGCTATACAGTACCGTATATACATGCTTTTCATTTTTTCTGTATGTTATATGCCACTTCTATTTTCATGTTAGCATTCTGATACATGTAGACTATTTATAACCCATTTTTCGTATGTACTGTAACCAGGTCCTTTCTCTCATACTGCATTCTTCCATTCTTTCTTTCTCATTCTCTGACAGCTTTTCGAAATAACGCGGGGGGAAAGAGTCAAGGTCCGGGGTGTCTGGGGTAACCGTGCCAAAAAGGACAGGCGTGGAATCCAGACTGTCAGTGTAAGTGTAGCAAACATATTATGACTATTCCCTTTACCATATTTCACATAAACTCATTATAAATAATAAGCTGATGAAATAAACACAACCAGCAACGAACAAAAGTTTTGTAGAATGAACAGAACTGTTCACTCGACCTTTAGCCCGCATCACTTTTTTTCCATGTTCATCCTTGTGACGCCCGTCGCCAGTGCTGTATATGGGGACAGCAGTCCTGTTGGTCGTCAGCATTTCATACACACATGGCGCGTCCTGTTTATTATTTCTCTTTATTTAGACATTATACATCCTGTTTATTATTGGCATGTGATAGACACGGCACATCCTTTAGCCTGCCCAGCGCATGGCGCGTCCTGTTTATTATTTCTCGGTATATAGACATGATACATCCTGTTTATTATTGGCATGTGGTAGACACGGCACATCCTTTATCCTGCCCAGCGCATGGCGCGTCCTGTTTATTATTTCTAGGTATATAGACATGATACATCCTGTTTATTATTGGCATGTGGTAGACACGGCACATCCTTTATCCTGCCCAGCGCATGGCGCGTCCTGTTTATTATTTCTAGGTATATAGACATGATACATCCTGTTTATTATTGGCATGTGGTAGACACGGCACATCCTTTATCCTGCCCAGCGCATGGCGCGTCCTGTTTATTATTTCTAGGTATATAGACATGATACATCCTGTTTATTATTGGCATGTGGTAGACACGGCACATCCGTTATCCTGCCCAGCACATGGCGCGTCCTGTTTATTATCGGCCGAATGTACACGCGATACATCCCCTAATTAGCCGACTCAACGTAGCACAACAAGTTATGTCATGTAACATAATGCAATGCCTGGTGTAATGTAGTACCATCTCACGTTCTTTCTGTGTTTATATTGTACCTGATGGTCACACCGGTGTTCTTCCAGATCGAATTCCAACCGGACGAAGAAGTCACGTTCAAGGGACTTCGTGACCGCTGTGCCCGCGTCTTCGCTATGGTGTCCTACGACACGCTGAGCAAATCTCACTCGGCCTTGCTCCTGGGCGGACTAAAAGGGCCGGAGGTCAACAACGATCGGGAGGTCCAAACGTTATTAAAGAACGGAAAGGGGTACTTTGTCCCCACCAAGAAGAACGAGGTGTCCTCTGTAAGCCACTTCTCCCTTCTTCTAATACATACAGCGTACATGAACTGTTCTCTTCGGCCTTAGCACATAGTACATAGTGGAAATATAATACATTACATCCTTCAATTTTTTGGGTGCTTTTACCATCCAGTCTTCTTACTTTCATCAAAAGTACTACCTGTGCTTTTAATGTAGTAGGAACTGCATTTTAATTGAACTACCCAAAAAATTTTACAGGAGGAGGAGGACTCTCTGTTGAGTGAGGTAAGCAGGACACACGAGTCGGACACCGAGCGTAGCTTTGATTTACCCCCAGTCAACATTCCGTCTCGCCGAAAGAAAACTGCCACAACGGGAAGTGCTGGAAAAGAAGACACAGAACGCTCTGCCAAGAGAAACACCAAAGTCCCTTCTTCCGCAGCAGGAAGTTCCTCCACCCCACCTCCACCTGATCCCACTCACTCGTCTGAAGGGAAAAAAAGGCCAGCAGGAAGTTCCTCCCCACCACCTCCACCTGATTCCACTCACTCGTATGAAGGGAAAAAAAGGCCCAGAACACAGGAGGAGGAGAAGGTGAGTACCGGCAAAAATCCTGTTTCTTTGTACCCTGTAAAATAAAAACAAAACAAAAAATATGTCCTCTTTCCTCATTCTGTATGAAACATATGACGTACTTGGACAGCAAAAATGAGTGTTTTTTCTGTTCCCAATCTGTGCAGGATTTACCCCAAGCGCCAGAAGGTGAGGTGATATAATATTTGGTTGTGTTCATGTTTTGTCACGTTCAACTGATTTTCCCTGTTATTTGTTGCAAGTTCCTTTCTCATTCTTCTTTTAATTTGGTAAAGAAACCCGAAAAATATTACAAAGAGACACATGAAATAAATTGCTATGTGATAAACTTTACGTCCTTTTTTCTTGTTCAGGCAGAGATATTATAGTACTACATAGCTTTGACTTCCTTTCACGTACATTCCTTACAATGTTACATGAGACAATTTTTCCTGTGTATATTTTGTTCACCTTTCACTTTGTAGCGAGAAGGAAGATTAGCACGATGGCCCCTCCAGACAACTATGCACAGGAAGAGATCGGGACTGCCGTCACCGCCTTTGCTCTACAATATTTCACAGACACAGACGAAGTGGTCGGGCCCTACATCCCGTGGAAGTCGAGAAACCCGGATCACAACTACCTGCTGGCCAAGCTGGTGAAAGGTACCATAACTTTTATGTCTTTTTTTACCTTTTCCATGACATATCAAGGCCACTCCAAAAAAAAAGTCTGGTTTCTCATCCCAAAGCAGAGAAAAATTTCAGTAGGGCGTTTTTTTTTAAATTTTTAATTTTCTCAACGCAGGAGCCAAAATGTATAGGAAAAAAGTAGATTTTCTGCAACAAAATTTCACACTTAATTATTCAAGTGTCTATTTATTTGAAGCTGTTGGAAAATGTAAGATATTCCTGCTGTCATACAGCATAACAGAAGTTTTATTTTGTATCAGGGGAAACGGACATATATAAAATCGAGATGCACTTGGAAGATGGTGTTAGAGTCCCCCGGTCCGTCGCACAGGATAACGCGTGGCCGGATATGGCTGAGGACGAAGGTAGGAAGATTTACACCTCTACAGTGAAATCTCGATATGAGGAGGATGGTAATAAGGAGCAGACTGTTTTAAAGAGCAGATTTGCTATGCCAAGATTTTTTCTCTACATTTCTATAGTAATAATACCTGATTAGAAGGTGCTTTTTTACACAAAAATGGTTTAGAAGGAGCAGAATTTTTCGTACATGAATAACTTGTTCGGCTGTTCATTCATTTGATTGAGAAAAAAGTTCCCATTCCGATGAACTAGGTGATGGTGTGTGTGTAGAGGACCCCCACCCCCTGTATACACAGATGCAACCGGCATTGCTATCCTATGTTAAATACTTTATTTTACCCACAGCAACATGTGGGAATTCTCCCTTCTGTATGATGCCCTGTAACCCAGTGGGCACAGGAGGTTGAACAAAGATGGATAAATGTTTACCAATCTTTATTCGATGTTGATTCAACAATTATTCAAACTTGCTAATATTTTTAAATGGCCCCTCTTTCTGTTGTTGTAGCACAATTTCTATTATTTTATTGTAACAGGTATGACCCTGTTATGGCAGTCGCCATATCAGGTATACACAACATTAGAGACGACCTACATAGGGGTGGTGGCGTATCCCTTCCTGAGCAAGGACCTGGTATACGAATGGTTTGCGTTGGAGGAGGGGGAGGAGCGCTTCCTGGGTTTGACGGACCCGTTCATATTGGTCCCCCCCGGACGCTACACGTGTAAGCTCAGCTATATGGGGGAGGATGAAGTTGTGTTGCAGGGGTACATCAGCCGGGTGAACGTGCTGAAGTGCTCAAATCTCTTCCAAGGTGAGACGCTGTAAGGTGTTTACAATGTAGCATAGTACTGTGTTATATGATATACATTTTATTTTTACTTGATACTAGAAGGGTAAAGTTAATCTTTTCCTTCTTTCTTTTAGTGGCCAAAATTAAAATAATGAAACCAACATGGAGAGACAGTACACTTTATACCTATCATACAAGCTGTCTTCACTTTTTTTATTTTTCAGAGTCCGGACTCCAGTTCATAGAACCAAAAGACTACACGGTCCACTACGCGAGCAAAATTGGCGGAGGCAACTTTGGAGCGGTGTACCGAGGTGATTTTTTTGGACCAGTTGCTGTAAAAACCATTAAGACGAGTCACTCGGTCGACATATTCTTGGCAGAGATAAACATTGCAGGGTGAGTACGATAATAAACCACTTTGTTCACTGTTCTTTTCTCCCCGCTGTGTCATAGTAAACAAACTGAATAACAAATATATGCCCGTGCTTTCCATTGTGTTCCACCTTTAATACCATATGCATGTTACTAGTCCTTTAGAAAAATAACCCCTTTTCTTTACCATACAGAAAGATGCGTCACCGCAATCTTATTCGATTGCTGGCCGTATGCCAACTGGAAGATGAGATACATATCGTCATGGAATTGTGCAACGGCAGAAATCTGGCGCGCATCTACGAGAAAATGCGGAAAATGAAGACCATCAAGGCCAAAGTGAGTACCATATTTCAAGTGACACTGCACTTTCCGCACTGTCGCCATGATATGGGTTGTCCCGCGTTATATGGTTCATTGCGCGTCCTGTTTATTATTTGTCGGCAACATGTAGTCACGATACATCCCTGTACGTACTAAGTACATGGGTCGTCCTGTTTATTATTTGTCGGCAACATGTAGTCACGATACATCCCTGTACGTACTAAGTACATGGGTCGTCCTGTTTATTATTTGTCGGCAACATGTAGTCACGATACATCCCTGTACGTACTAAGTACATGGGTCGTCCTGTTTATTATTTGTCGGCAGCATGTAGTCACGATACATCCTTAGACGTACCAAGTACATGGCTCGTCCTGTTTATTATTTGTCGGCAGCATGTAGTCACGATACATCCTTTGACGTACCAAGTACATGGCTCGTCCTGTTTTTTATTTGTCGGCAGCATGTGGAGACCGAATCAGCGGTGTGCCAATTACATTACAACTCGTCTTGATTTGCGGCTGGATGTAGTACTCTGTGTAACCCTTATGACAGGAGCTGATTGTCTCTCATTCTGACAGGAGGAAGTGCTGAAATTAGACGACAGCATGTTCGTAATGCAGCAGCTGTGCCTGGCTCTGAACTACCTGCACAGCATCCCCGTCGTTCACTCAGACGTCAAACCAGGGAATATTATGATATCGCCAAACTACGAGGTGAAGCTGCTAGATTTCAGTATCGCCCGCATAAAGGAGAGCGCTCGTGAGGAGCGCACCTATGCCACAAACTTCGGGGGCGGCCCGGGAGCGGGTACCTTCGCGTACATGGCCCCCGAAGTGTACAACGGGTCGAAACTGAAGAGGCAAACCTCTGTAGATGTGTACGCAACCGCCTTAATAATTGTAGAAAATGCGAACAACGGAGCACTGAACTATCCCATGAGGCAAGACGTGAAGAATGCCATGGCTGCTGAAGGCTTTCCGAAAGGAATTAAGAAGGTGGCCCCTGCCCTCCTACCCGTCACACAGATGGCTCTCAGCTGGAAGCCAGAGGAGCGGCCGGAAGCCAAGGAATTGGGGAAAGTAATAGGTTCTCTCTTCGACGAGGAGGCCTACTACGGGCAGAAGCCAGCGTGGTGAAGCGTAAGATAGACTAGTGTATTCAGTGAGGGCAGGAAAAATTATGTGCATTTGTCTACTGTTCCATGACACTTTATTAGTTACACACAGAAGTGAACCATTTCATAAAAATAATATAGTCAAATCATGATACAATTGGGAAATTTTTTTTGTACAATATCACATGCTCGGTCTACTTTTATTTACATTGCATCGACATGTGCTACACGTTATATGATTATACCATCTGAAACTTTTTTTTTCTATTTCACATGCTCTCTGTACTTTTATTTACATTGCATCGACATGTTCTACACATTATATTTAACGATCACACAAAGCTAGAAAAATAGCTTGGGCATTCTGCATGCACAACACCATGTTGTTCTGGTTCAGGAATTCGTCTGCCTCTGCCCTAAACTGTGCCGGTACAATGTCTTCAAAGTGGTCTGCTATCTCATGGTACTCTGCCGCGAATTCCATGTCATCTGCCGCCTCAACACCGTAATGATACCCACACTGCTCGCCCCCTGTCAAATTTTAAATAAGAAAAAAAATTACATATATCACATGTCCAATTATTTGGTGACAAACAGTTCAACGGCCGAGCACATACAGAGGTCAAATAGCTTAACAACATGGGAAGGGAAACAGAGAAATTCATGTATACGGGCTTACCGAAAAGATCAGGATGGTTATACATGTCGTCTGGACATCCTCCACATGGCAGACTCACGCCTTTCTGTTGGCGAATCTTGTGAAGGTTCCAGTCACGAATGTAGTCGTCCACCTGCCGCTTTACCAATGGGAGGTAGACGTAAATGAACGCGTCTCTGTGCAGGTGAAACAAAGCATGGGTGCGTTACACAAAATGAAATACATACACAAAGACACACTCATTTAAGTCTGTTGGCCGGGTTGTTTCACCATTTGACCTTGGGCCGTATTTCACGAGGCCATACGCCGAGCGAAATGTGGCACACCGGTCAACAGACTTGAAATGAGTGTGCCTTTGTGTTAATTTTTTATCATTTTCGATTTAAAATACGAAAATTGTGATGGGGGGAGGGCCTATGATAGCCTAATTATATCCCCTTCAAATGTAAATTAAGCACCATTTTGATGACGTCACAGGGCCGTATTACGGCCATTGGTTTTTTCACGGGTTCACGGGTGGGTGAAATACGGCGTTGTTTGGTTTAGTCAATGGGACTGCTGTTTTTCATTAAAAAATTAAACTCTTTTCTTTGATACATAAAAAACATGCTGTTTCATATTTTTTCGTGGTAATATACAAGTTTCATACCGGTTTTCTTGTACGTCGACAGGCAGCCCATCTCGCAACATTTGTGTGAACTGCTGGTGTAGGCCATACGTGACATGCCTGTACATGCCGGACCAAAAGCACTCGATTTTCTGTAGAAATAACACAAAAGAGGCACAGTATAATAGTTAGGAAGGAACATGTTGTAGACATTGATATTATTTTTTTTTCTGCCCTTACGCTATATAAAGTGGGAAAAACAATTTACTTGGTTCAATTTGGACTTGTCCACGACTGCCGGTCGCTCCGACGCTACGTCCGTCCCATTACGCCTCAGGAACATCTGCAATTCTATGCTGAGCGTGTTCTCCGTACCCGGGTCGAACCTTGCTCTGTTCGGCACAACTGTTTAAAAGAAGAAAAATAAAACCTTGCATTAGGTTTCATCCGGTTTCCCATGTTTCCCTGTGTTACAGTATAACATGTATTTTGTGTGTACGGGTCAAGTGTTATGGCGGACACACAGTGAACATAATATTGTAAGGAAAAGTATACATACCTTCCAACTTCTGTATGGTGTCCGCAAATAGTTTGACCACGAAGTTTGGATTTTTGTTAGTGGTATATGTTGTGCACCAGAGCACCCTCCGTGAAAAGCAGTCTATCGCTCCGTGTATATAAATCCCATACGTAGCCAGTTTGTCATGGCCATCGATTGACCAGCAGTCATTGGGCCCCTGTATAAAAGGGATGGAACTTTGTATTATAACGTACATTTACATGTCGTAGCAAATAATGGAACGTTCTATGTTATTCCCATGTCATATTATGTTAGCTATACTGTACATACCGGTGACTGAAAGATGCGCCGTACAAACTTCTTTCCCTTCCTCCTCTCCCCGGCTTCCGGGTCCAGCACCCTGGCCGCTGCCATGACATCGTCCCTATTTGGAAAGAATTTATTTTTTCACTCACTCTGTTATTTAGTATTCTGCGGTGTACAGTACACAGTATTGCACCAAGCATCCCGCGGTAGACACGATACAGTCCACCGATTTTATGATTCATACGGTATAACAAAGGGTTCTGGAGATGTAGGTTGGTATATGGACGAAAATAATATTTCGAAGCAGCACGCCAAAGTTGGGAGAAATACCTTTTTATTGCCACGTTGAATTTGTCTCTGATAATCCTTGTCACGCGTCTGTAGCCTGCTGTCTCCTGACACTTCTCCTGAGCATTCTATGGTTATACCGGAAACAATATTCATATACTTGGTTTAGTGTTAACAGTATTAATAAAACAGCATGACATAGTACTACATGACGTCATGACAAATTAATTTTGTGATATAAGTTTGCTCTGTTTATTTGTGCTATGCTCAGGTAGGAAAAGGATATGGATGAAAAGGAATACAGTTGACTGTAATGTTACACACCTGCACTAGATTTAGGACGGTTTCCGGCTCCAGCGGTACTGTCCTGGTGATGCCAAACTGTTTTAGCCGCCTTTTCAAAGTACTGAGGCTGGCAATTGGGAAAAAAAGAAATAAAGATTGACTGCTTGCCACTTGACTATTTTTCCTTCAATTTTTAAGAGAAATAAAGCTTGAATTGGTCACCAAATTGTTGAAAATATTGCCATCAATATGTCGTAATAGTAGATAATTCTGGAAATTATGTAAAGGCATAAGAGCATTTCTTTAGGTATAGGAGTATAAGCCTGCCCCGAGTATAAGCCTGCCCCGTGTATAAGCCGGGTCAGTTTGCCACTTAGTACTTGTAGAAGCCCGGGCTTATACACGGGGAAATACGGTACTTGGAAAAGTGTAGAGGTGTGCAGAAGCCAGCTGTACATTTAATGAAAATGAATGGAGCAGTGTTCTCCTAATGCTATACCTGAAGGACAGCCCAAACTGTCTGAGGTATCGTAGGATCATCTCGTTGCTTTTCCCCAGCAGCACCAATTTGGACAGTATGTCTGGCAGTAGCTCTGTGCAATAATGGAAGGAGAAACAGTTGTATTATTGCACAGTAATGTAGGAAGTATATTTCAGGAAGTCATATGATGAAAAGGCAGGATAGTAGGCGGTGTAACTGTGATATACTACCTTGTGTCGTGTTGTGCTCTGTGTCAAGGTGGCCACACTCTACGCACTGCATTATCCCCACCACTATCTCCAGCCTTTTACACGGGCATCTTTTGCAACTTCTGTGGAACAATTCCTCGTACTCCATTTTGCTGGTAGTTCTGAAAAGGGAAACAAAAGATATTTGATTGCACCCGATATATCGATACATATGCAGCACACGATAATAAACAGGATCCTGTTTATTATCGTCCAAGCGTATATGAAATCCCGTTTATTATCATCCGGACATACAATTGAACGGGACGATAATAAACAGGATTCGGTCTGGTTATGTTGCCGGAAAGACGAGCGCGGCGGTGGAAACTACACACTGTGACATAGCAATCGCTGTAGACACGACATAACCTCATCGAACAGTGTGCCCGGTAGACACGAGACATACTGCAAAGTGCTGCCATCTAGCGGAGTGCTTCCGAACGAAGGGATGGGAGCGACCTCTACATCGTATAGCAATAACTACGCAGGAGCGCCATTCGGTCAACAATACGTTTCACGGTAACATTATGCCTTTCTTACACTTATTACCGAAAACATGAATGAATCAGGTAGGAAAGATGCTGTACAATGTGTATACATATGTCAGGAAGCAGAAATCCGGCATGCCATGCTGTGTTGAACGTATAGGGGGCTGGGTATGAGGTATGTCGACGGGATTAGCCTAATGTGCTGGTGCTTCTCGTGTCTACATTATACGGCTGTCTCGTATCTAAAAAAGGTGGGATGTTTCTTGTCTACAGTGGGGGTCTCTCTTGTCTACCGCATCAGACCTATAATGTTATAAGGCTGTCTCGTATCTAAAAAAGGTGGGATGTTTCTTGTCTACTGTGGGGTCTCTCTTGTCTACCGCATCAGACCTATAATGTTATAAGGCTGTCTCGTATCTAAAAAAGGTGGGATGTTTCTTGTCTACTGTGGGGGTCTCTCTTGTCTACCGCATCAGACCTAGAAAGTAAACTATTATAAAACTGTCTGTCAGGGAGTGCTCATTTGGTATGGCCGGGGGGGGGGGGGAGCATGTGAGGGGGGGCATTTTTTTTAGGGGTATTGACAGGGGAGGGCCTTTTCTTTTTTACCCATTTTTTTTTGGGGGGGGGGCCTTTTTTGCGGGGGTATTCCTACACACCAATATTGTTTCTCATGCACTACTTGGGGGGGGGGGGGGGTGCACCGTATTTCATACAGGAAGGATAACATGGTGTCTTTTTTTCTGTTTAACACAGATGCCCAGGAAAAACCCTCAGTTGGAAGAGGTGAAGCAGGCCAACCGGGCGGACCACAGGAAGTGGTTAGAAAAGAACAAGCAGGAGTGGCCAGAGTTGCACAAGGCCAACAGGGCGGCTGCAAATGCTGTGAGTATAAAGGGGCCGTGGAGGCGGATGGGGGGGGGGGGAGTGAGGGTGGAAATGGCAAGACAAGTATGGAATGTAGGGTAAATGTGGGTGACGTGCTGAATGTTGAAAAATCCCCCCCCCCCCGCGAAGGCACAACGTTTTCCTTGTTACACATTTTTCATTGGGTGTGCTGTATATATTTTTTTTTCTCTGATTATTTTTTAAACTTTTTTTTTTCAAACGCACACTAAGTAGTGGTAAAGGACAGAGCACTTGACATGTGAGGAACCTTTGGGTAACATGGTCGGTATGTCACCGATGTTACCCACGTTTACCATACTGGAAAGGGGGTGGGGGGAAAGTATGTTCAAAAAAAATAAACAGATGAGTGTATTGTATGATTTGTCTTTCTTTCTTAAGAAATACGAGGCTACACGCCCCTACTCAGAACTGAAGGGAGAGAAGAAAGCACGCGTGCTGCTCTCCAAAAAGCTGAGTGCGGCCAACGCAAGGGGGAAGCTCACCGAAGAAAAAGGTAAATTTCTTTGTTTTTCTCTATATATTTAGGGGCCGTGTACCCCTACACTGCATGTAAGGAGTGTGGTGTGCCCAAAAAAAAAGGATTTGTCCCATATGTGGGTTACACTGCCTTACGTCAGGATGAATGTTGTCTACAGTATGGGGTGGAGAAAGCATGTATCATGTGCTCCACTCACCGGGGAGTAAATGGCAGGAGTGGGGGACTGTATTAAATGAAGCCTCAAAAAAAAGTATCTGTGTCCTGTGGCGCAGGGCCAGTGTGATGTGAAGTTGGCATACAAAATTACACTGACTGGGTAAATGGGAAGATATATGTTGTTTCAGCTCGGGAGATGAAGGAACAGTTCCTGCGCGATTTCCCAGGGGCGGTGCTGAAAGGCTACAACGATGCAACGGAGGAACAGTCCGAGCAATCAACGGAACAGGAAGTCCAAGCAGAAGAGCTGACAGGAGAGGAACAGTCTGAGGAATCTACGGAAGTGGAAGTGCAAGCAGGAAACGTGACAGGACAGGAGGCTGTACCGGGTGCCACTGAGGCACAGAACACAGAGGGAGAGGAAGCAGAACAGCAGACAGGAGAGGGTTTGGGTCAGCGACACACCGAACAGGCCGTGAACTCTCCTCCCACTGTACCTCAGCCCGAGGAAGAGGATGCCCCAGCTTACCGTATGGGAAGCCAGGTCTCTAGTCGGTGAGTAATTGAACATTTAGCATACGCCTATTGAAAAGTTTTAAAATTATTTTTTGGGCAAATCAATTTTCACACTACACACCGCTGAGCGCTGGTCTTTTATAATTGATACATAGTAATATGCGCCATACTATATACATGATATTCCCACCTAATGGCATTCCTTTTTTTGTTTTAAAACCCTATGTCAGGTACCAAAACTGTATAGGAAAGATATGTACGAAATGGCCCGTCTCGTGTCTACATGTATATATTAAAAGGAAATTTAACCTGAGCCAAAATGTGCTGTCTCATTCCCTGTACTTATGCTACAACTACAAAAAATATTTTTACACTATAGCAAATAAGTACCATCAGCCAGTTTCCTGGATTAAAATGGAGAATACATGAAATTTATTTCCCACAGAACCCGCAGCAACAAGAAAGAGAACAGCACTGGGTCCGCCTTCTGCACCCCCCCCCCCGCACAGAAGATCAGACAGACTACAGAAGAAAAAATGTGTCAAATCCTTCCCCCTACCACTTAGTACAATGGCCCAAGTAGAGGAAAGAAATGCTGCAACACTGAAGAAGGCACCACGTTCACCCTCGCCCACTAAAAGCCCTGCCGCACGGTTCGCAAAAGGTCTCAAACTGTCCAAAATTTGAAGAAAGGGATTTTTTTTTTCTCTACCTTATGTAGATAAATACATAAAAGAGAGAGAGAGACAAGTTAAGAAATAAAACGCCTTACTTTTTTATTTGACAGCATTGTGATGATAAACAATCCGTTCAAGTCATGCGGCCTTATTTCAACGTTATACGGGTTAGGTATAAAATAATATACCGTGATGCCAAATTAAAAGACCAACTATGTCATAGCGTGAAGAATATGTTACTGTCCAAAACATTACCATGGTATCATACATTTGTTATAGCATAAAAACTAAGTACCGGTATCCTGTGTCCTGTTTATTACCCCTGTTCATTAAACTCGTATATGATGAAAACTAAGATCTTTCCTACTGTATGAAAACATACATGAACACACAATGATGTAAATACCATGCAAAAAGATAATACAAATAACAAGAATACACTTAACATCTAGGAAACTATATAGTACTCATTGCCAGTATACATATATGAGTGCATTTTTATGTAAAAGGGGGACCTAATGTGAAGACATTCGTACCATTCTTGGCGGGCTGACACTCAAGCGAAAAGGCTTTGTAGATAGGTCACTTTAGCATTTTTATGTATAATATTATACTCACAGCTATAGTACCAGATGTCCTAACTTTAAATAGTCACAGCGAGTGAAATACCCAGTAGAACACTACATGAGAATGGGAATGCATCACCCAAATACTGATGATATCATAGAAAATCACAAACATGCTGTATATATTACCGCATTCAGACGCACAACATTAAAAAATATGACATATAGCCTCAAAGAGACCGCCTGTGTAGTGGTTACCCAAGCCCGTTGCTGCAGCTCCCGGTGGGTGAGGGTCAGTGAGGCCCCCCCCCCCCTGTGTTCTCTGCACCCCTGCGCCTTTTTGTACATGACACACCTGGGATAAAACCAAACCCCTCTGAAATACCACATAAAGTTCCCAATCGTATCTGAATTGTCATTGTCATTACTGTATATGCATGTCTGAATGATATTCTTTCATCAAAATCAATAATATATGGATATACAAAATGTTAGGTTTTTGGGCCGAGCTACTTAATAAAAGCGAACGCAATAAATTAACAAATTCTTCTATTTCCCCTCATTCTGCCTCTGTATCTTCATCATGACCGTCAGTGCTGCTGTGCGCAGCATTTCCTCCTGCGCGTTCCGCGTTCTGTAAAGAAAATACACAAACGGTTTGCACTAAAAATAAATAGAAATGAAAGGACAGGAAGATACTAAAGGAAAAGGATGACATTACATGGAAACAGGACTTGGTACAGGACACCACTTGACATGTGCATCACGAATTACACTACATGTCTGCTACATTACATACTACATTTTCGGTATAGCAAAGCGTTAAAACAATACATACCGTGTGCCCACTGCCCCCTCCTCCTCAGAGCTGGTTGAGTCCTGTTGACTTGGCACAAAGTCAGGGTCCGGGGTCCCCGGCTCTGAAACACAGGAAGAGGAGGACCCAGGACTGCTGGCTGTCATGGGGGTGTCGCGTTCCTCCTGCTCCGTGTCCCCCTCTTGCTGGTCGGTGTGACCCTGGCTCACAGGGCTGGTGGCAGTGGCCTGGGACCCGCCCCCCTCCTGCTCGCTGTCCTCCTGTTCCTCCTGACTGTCACCCTCCGTGACAGGGCTGGTGGCAGTGACCGGGGACCCGCCCACCTCCTGCTCGCTCTGCTCCTCGTCCTCCTGACAGTCACGCTGGGTGACAGGGCTGGTGGCAGTTGCCGGGGACCCGACCCCCTCCTGCTCGCTGTCCGGCTCTCCCTCTGTTTTGAAAAAGGAAAGATCAAAAGTGTTTAGCGGATAATAAACAGGACACTGGATACCGGTACTGAAGGATGTCTCCTGTCTACATTAAGCCCATTATATACCGTACTACTTGTACAGTTTGTGATGGGAGGCATCTGTTGTGTGTAACTAGCATCAATAATAAACAGGACGGGCCATGCTCCTGGTATATTGAAGGATTACTCTGGTCTACATACTACCGACAATAAACAGGACTACTGCTATACTGGGTGGAAAGAGGAATATATCGTGTCTATGCTTCCCCGAAAATAAACAGGACACGCCATGCCGACGGTACAGGGAAGGATACCTGCTGTATTATTCCCGCCAAAAATTAACAGGACTACGCTAAACAGCATGGCCAACAGTGATATGGTAGTACTAGTGAGTAGTGTACGTACCTTCAGCGCACTCCTGGCTAAAGAAGGTAGACAGGTCGGGACAGGGCCCGGGAAGAGGGGTGGAGTGAACAGCGGGGGAGTGCTGTTGTGCCACGTGTACCTCGGCTATAGATAAAATAAATTACATTGTAATGAGGGAAAGAAAATTTTTTTTGCTTTGTGAACAGGATGTGGGAGGTAGGGATTATATGTCATACACCATTCCTTTATCCAAAGCTGTTTCCCACCCCGTATGTAGAGCGTGCAGAGAATTTTTTATATGATACTGATATATATAGGGAATTTTGATTTTGTTCTGCCGTACTTACAGTGCAATGTCTAGAAAACCCCACCGTGTGAAGCTGATGGGATATCGTTGAAGGTGGGAGGGTTCTCCAGTGACCACCGAGTGACAGGGCTGGTGGCAGTGGCCGGGGACCCGCCCCCCTCCTGCTCGCTCTGCTGCTCGTCCTCCTGACAGTCACGCTGGGTGACAGGGCTGGTGGCAGTTGCCGTCGACCCGCCCCCCTCCTGCTCGCTGTCCGGCTCTCCCTCTGTTTTGAAAAAGGAAAGATAAAAAGTGTTACATATGTGGTGTACATTTAGCCGATAATAAACAGGACACTGGATACCGGTACTGAAGGATGTCTCCTGTCTACATTAAGCCCATTATATACCGTAATACTTGTACAGTTTGTGATGGGAGGCATCTGTTGGGGGGAAAACTGAACCATGTGATAAAGGTATAGCCCACCCGTGTTTAAATATGTATGCCTCCCTTGTTTACTCCTACCGTAAATCTACCGGTATGTCTCCTGTGTACAACGAAGTACATGGGTAAAGGATGCGTTACATGTGTACTGTATGATTTACTTTTCCCAACGTAGCGTGCACAGCGTAATGACTGGAATATAGTAGAAACAATAAGGCTTACCTTGCTCAAGATCTGACGGGGTGGAGGGTCCTGCAATGCTCTGGACTTGCTGCGCCGCAGCCTCTGCCCGGTACTGCGTATGAAGCCTGTTGTTCAGATCCTGGGTGTGAGCCCACTCATCGGTCCCTGGTAGCGGCCGGTATTTCTGTGGATAAATAATGTACCAAAAAATAGGGTTAAATTGAATATATTGTAAAGGGAGTTAATTTCTTCCACTGGCATGAAACAAAAAATTATATGTATGCATTTGAAGTTGTTTCTTTCCCAGTTTAAACGTCACCTAAAGTCACCCAGGATATTGGCTCATTTGGGTTTAAAAAATATTTGGATGGGGGGACAGCCCTACTGTGTGGGTATGAGGGATAGGATGCATAATTTACATATGAAAAAGCTTTGGTGAAAAAATGCTATAGCTTAAAAGGTTCCCCAAAGCGGGGTGTGTTTGGCACGTTTTAAACCTTTTGAATTTCTTCGTTGGCACACATTTTTTCATTTAATATCCCTCCATTCTCAAAATATGTTAAAAAATCATTATGATAAAGGATTGATATTAATAAAATTTGATTATAACAATCTGTGTTATTCAAGTGTAATAGAAAGTTGCAGGGTATGTTGCAGCACATTTTTATATATCAGATAAAGTTGTCCACATTTTAAAACGAAAAGCCCCAAATAACAGATACAAACGCATTATAATAAGCATATATTTTTTTCTTCTTTCTTTAATATATTCCAAAAAGGAGTGTAAATATCTTTAATTTTGTCGGAACATATTTTCCTCATATATTATGTTACTGAAATGCCCACATGGAAATTGCCATAATGGTTGTACGTACTGCTGCCTGCTTTCTGTGGTATTCTCTGGCTTCTGCCGCTGCCGCCGGACCCTTTTTGAACTTCTTTGAGTAATATCTTTTTGAATTGGCCCTGTGCCTTGTATCATCATATATGATGCGGTCTGCGGGCAGAAGGTGCTGTGAGTGAGGTTTGACTCTGGCAACCCAGTCGTCCAGCTCTTGCTGGGTGCAGCCAGACTGCGGGGCAATCAACGGGGTTTCATATGGAAGAGACATCTGCAATATGAAAATATTTGCGTCACATTGTGGAATATTCACATGATTCGTATGAGTGTCCTGTTTAATATTGCCATCCTGTTTATTATCACCATCCTGTTTATTGTCGACGTCCTGTTTATTATCCACCAAGGCGTGCGCTCGGAAAGTGGCCACACGATTAATTTAGAGCTAAGACATGCTTTGTACTTAATACAGTAGATAGTAACGATGTAGTTGAGCCATATTCTACACTTTATCCGTTTTATTCTAGCTTATTTCATCTGTAATACAATAAAACAATGCAGAAAGACCGTACGTGAAGACTTACCTTGTTTTGACCGGAAGTAGAATAGGGATGTGTCGCCGCCTAGCGTGAAACGTTATGGTACGGAAATATACCGCCAGATGGCAGCAGGTCGGCGCGGTATCGGGCGGTATGCGTTATTGCACGTATAATGCCTGCTCACTATACCGTCATGTATATTCAACGTGACAGAACACCGTACAATACAGTAAACATGAGACATTTCACATAGTATTGTATTACATAGCGTACAGTACAAGAAGGAGTATGAACAAATTGTGACTTACCGCGTGCTCTACTGCAGAAGGAATGGCATACCCTGGGTATTGTTTAACTTGAGGACAGTGCGTTCGTTTAATATGAAGAAAAAGTAGTACCGCCCCCGGACCAATGGGAGGCTGTATAACAAAGTATACATGGCGCAGGGCGGTATGGCGGAAATTGACAGTTGACAGCGCCAATTTTCGTAGTTGACAGTTGACAGCAACTTTTTTTCATGTTTTTCAAAAATGAAAAAAAAAATATTTGTGAAAAAAAATTAAATTTTTTTTTTTCGCCTGTTTTTTCAGGTGAAATTTTTTTTTTTTTCCATAACAGTGTTTTTTTGGGCGTGAGCCTTGTCGGCCACCGTAGATATCCACTCCCATTCAGAATCGTTCTGATATTCAGGATATCAGAACGATTCAGAAATCCCCATTCAAAATCGTTCTGATATTCGAAAATGCACGCCTCTAAGTCTCCTGTATGCACCAATATCAGCACGCGAATATCACGTAAAAAGCACGCTGTACGCCCATATCGTATAATAAATATACATATGTCCAATCCTGTGGCATTAAAGTGATTTATATGAAAACATAAATGTCTGATGTAAGGGTGTCATTGATAACCAAAATTTGATATATACTCAAGCAGAGTTTTAAGGCGTGAGAGTCACTGTATATACTGGGTGGGAAAATAAATGGGGGGTCAGGCCATTATGCATTTTCATCATGAGGTGCATCCCAGTGGGCACAGAACATTGAATCAACATTGATAAACGGTTGTCAATGTTGATTCAATGGTGAATTAATGTTGATTCAACATTGGACTGAATTATGTGCCCACTGGGATGTGAATATGCATTTTCAGAGTCAGAACTGTGTGAATCTGTTCCATGGAACACAGTGTCAGTCTGTTACATAGTGAACTATTGTGACACAAGGTACACGCTTCTAACACACAGCTCCAATATAGGCTCACAAGTTGGCACAACCTGCAAGTGATTTGCTGGGTACAAATTTTTAGAAGCAATGTGACACCAATGAAATGTAAGAAAGTTGTTAATCACCAAATGAAATTATGTTGCCTTAACTATAGGGTCCTATGGGTGTCCCGGATGCTTATTTAAAAGTGAAAATATTGCTTTGTTGGCCAGATTGTAGTAGCTAGTTTGTGTAGTTTAACGTCCCACTGACAATGCAGATGAGACTTAAATAGCATACATATTCTAATATAAGACCATAAAGGAAGTACACTTCAGAGATCTTTAAAAAATCTTTTTTGTAAATTTTACTTTTGCCACCATTTGGATTCTGTGTAGAAATCTGCATTTACCTAATTTGCGGCGGGTCTCTTACATATTTACTTGGTATAGTAGGCTTATATCCTTTAAGGGCCTGTCATCTCAGATCATTGTCAGGGTAGCGTTCGCCGTTAATGCAGAAAGTTGTAGCATGTATCAGGTTCTAAAGGTAACGTTATCCAGAGGCTGCTTATAAATATGACAAGCAGATTGATGGTAGAAAGGACAATGTAGCATTATAATGGATGCTTTTGAGGGAAAACAGAGTCGCCCAAACAGGAAGGTAGAATAAATTTGCACATGTAGAAGTATGAGAAAGATTAACTAATGATGAATAAATTCTATATGCTCCAAATTAAGGGGCTTTAGGCTATTGTGACCTCTTTCCCTAAAGGCCGAATTCAACAGTACTAGGTAATATTGGAACAACATAAAGAAGAGGGAGAATGACTTGGGGCTGATTGTCAAGTACAGTCTGTATGGCACATGATGGCCATGGCTATAGGTACATAGCATAGCCTTATGTTAGTTAGTTAGTTAGTATAATAACGAACACCATAAGTCAATGTCTAGACTGAATGAGTTGTTATGTAATGCAATTTGTAGGTCGTTACACAATTTGTTCTTCTCTGTCTGCTAACGGAAAGTCAACACTGCAACACGGATACTGTAAATACCCCTCAACACAGTCTGCCATCAGTGCTCATCTATGCATTTATATTTGGACTATAAGAAAGCATTTGACACGGTTTCACATTCCATCCTAATTTAAAGAATTTCAGATTTTGGACTTAGCGCGAACACATGTCAGTGACTTAGGAGTTACAAAACAAGCCTGTCCCCATCCCATCTATCCTTCCATGAATATCATATTTGTCTGTTTTGCAGTTAGCTGTTATCCTTGTGACAATCGTCGGGATACTAATTTAGTGTGTGATGTAATTGATATTTCAAATCTAAAGACGTCATGGGTTAATTTGGTTGACGTGTGAATGACGCACGACTTCACGGCAATCCTTTAAGGGCAGCAGTGTATTTTAATGGCCAATGCAAAGTTGTCGTCATCATCCATGGATGCAGCCATGGCGAGTGACTCACCGATAATTCCATGGGGTAAGTGATGCATCACAACAGTACAAGCGAGTTACTCACTGGGGCTGGTGCAAAAATCAATATGAGGTCTTGAGGAATCAAACGGCCCCTAAAGGGTTAGCTCTAAGGTACTTAGTGTTGCTGTCAAGCAGTTGCTTTGACCTTTAATCTCAATGCAACTAATATATAAGGACGTCAAGTTGCTAATGCACTTTAGACATTGGTGTATAATTTAATGTATATATAGATGGAAACCCCTTGTGGTATCGGAGTAAGATATCACAATGGTCTTTGTCAACAGGCCATGGTGTCACTTCACACAAAAAAACACCCTGTTATCATTAAATACATTGATTCTGTTATTTACCCCCACATAAAAGGACATGTAGTATGGTCTGTAGGCTGTTGTAGGAGGCGGGTACGGTTAGAAAAGAGGGATATTGATACAAAGGGTAAATAGCCATGTCAAGTCACAAAGGTGCCATCAGCTATCACCTTCTGATAATGCAAGTCCCTTTCGGTAGCAAACACTGATCATAAGGCCCACAATGTCACTTTACCCTCTCCCTTGTAGTAAAGCACTCCTATCTGTCAGCGAACCAGCTGAGTTATCGTTTATGGTCGTGCATATATTGCAACTACATAAGGAATATATGGGATATAATATCTTTCATGGTCCTGAACAAAGACCGCTTAAACATAATGCTAGACATTCTGTTAATTGATGTAGACAAATAGCAGATGGAGCATTTTAGATCGATTGCACCTTGATCCCCCAACTCTCTTTTGACCCTTTCAAGAAAAAGTCCGTTTGAATTGGGAGTTTGTAATTAGTGCGATGTTTAACCCTTTAAGGACGGCATAGTGCATTAATGCATCATGCTGTGGTCGAATGCAGCCCTGGCGAGTAACTTGCCATTGCTGCATTCAAGCATCATGCCGACCCTAAGCAGTCAAGACACCCCCGAAGCCCCCCGAGGGGTCGGCCTGATGCAGAACCAGCGAGTTACTCACCGATGCTGCATTGGCACTATTTGCAACATAATTATGGTGTCAAACTCTTACATCACATCCCAGTTACAGCCCAACCAACCACTTACAATCTTCACCCACCTTCCATTGGTAACCTTCCTCAGTATCCCTCATACTGATTCTCACTAATATCGTACAAACAAATTAGATTAACCCACCCACCCACACCTTGTGTTAATTAATCACATAACTAGGTATCATCAATTGTAGTCGTTTCATTCAATATATGAAATCTCTTAGCACTCATCATAATTTCATGAGAGGAATTCAGTAATTGTTTTTCTCACTGCATTTACTGTACCAATTCTTGTCTGCATAGTCTGGCTCCGTGTAATATGTAGAGTATAGCATACCTGCAGATATGAGTTTGAGTTTTATCATTTTTTATTTGGCAAGAGATATGAGTAGCATGAACGTTCCCAATGATACAAGCGCCACGGTGACGATTTGATGTGATTATACTCAGAATAATTCACAGCCAAGCTATGTAAAGATCCTATGAACTTGTGATTTGTCTTCATAGATTGTAATTGATGATTAGCTTATTGGTGGTATACCAAGGAATTTGAAAAGAGGGGTCCATCAAGTACAAAAGTACAGAAAAGTTTTGTGCCATTAGTTTCAACGGATCAAAAAAATATCATTGAGAAAACAAACTATTGACATATCCAAAAGTTGGGGGCGGGGGGGGGGGGGGGGTCCGGACCCCAAAGACCCTGGATTCACTCCTACTCTTAGTCCAGAGAGTGGAACTACAGAGACCATACATGGGGTGTGTTGGGGTGGTACTGCCCAGTCAGCATTGGTCTCTGGGGCCCATATATGTGTTTTACTTGGGCCAGCAGGGCTTGCCGATATCTGGATTATGGTCCTCTTCACCCAGGGCTACCAGTGGGAGCCCACAAGAACCTTTTCTTTTTATAAATATTGTAAATATTTCGAAAACATACTGGCATCTGATTTCCCTCGAGAAATAAGCATTTATTGTACATTCTTATAGTATGTGCTAAATCTGGGCTTGGGCTGGGTACTTTGAATCTAGGCTGACCCATCTGGGCTCCCACTGGTAGCCCTGGACAAAAAGGACCAAAACCCAGATATGGGCAAATCAGCTTGGCCAGGTAAAAACACATATGGGCCCCATTAAAGTGACATGGTCCATTTTTTTCCATATTTTAAATTCTACTTTAATGAGTTCAAAATGTCATTATGATATCATATTTGGAGGATGAGGCACAATAAAATATCATTGGCGGGCAATAAGAGGCCATTAGGAGGGTCCTGTGAACACAGGTATAGCCTTTTACAGCGCATTTTTCAATGGGTGGACATATAGCGTGCACTCCAAAAGTCTCAAATTGAGCATAAAACCGATATATGGCCGAAATCTAAGCTCAATTGTGGGGAATAATGTTTATGAAATTAGGTAGGACGCTTGCCATACAAAGACTTCATCAAAAAACTCAAATCCTGACATTTAGTGGTGTGCTAAGGCACCCTGAACGGACTAATGTGATAAATAACTGTCAATCTGTAAATAACTGTGTCTGTTCATATCTCCTACCAGACATATTACTCTCATCTTTGGCTATTAAATGAAAAAGTTCCCATGTAACATTTTTAGTACGCCAATAAAAATATCAACAACAACAACAACATATTGAACAGTCTGGTTCATTTTCAGCAAAATTTATTTTGAGCCCTAATCATTGTACTAAGCCGCTTTAAGCAATGTTGACTGGGTGGGGGCAGGGTGGGGAGGCAGCACCCTCAGTGTGGCAGCTCTATACTAAGGTGGGTGCTGCAGGGGAGCAGCTCACTACGTCCTGGGGGAGTGAACACGTCACACGGGGAGCTGCTCTCTACACCCAACCCAGCACCAGCTTGTGGCCCACAGGGTAAGCCATGCACCTGATCACTGGGGTAACTCTCCTCAGGACTCTGCAGTGATTCTCTAACAGTAGCAGGACTCTATAATAACTCTAAATGACTTCTATTCTAAGACCCCCTAATGATTGGGAGTTACTTTAGAGTCCTGGGGAGAGTTACCTTAGTGATCGGGGCTGGACTCCCGTTTGAGAGTTACAGTGATCCTACTTCTTCTTCTCTCTGTGTGTCTTCTCATTAATATGGAAGCAATGCGGCCTGTGGGTCATCCCTTTCGTGTGACTGCTCATTTTTTGTTTTAGACATTTTTTTTACTTTGAATGCGTCTGGACTGAGCAACCAGGCAGAGGGGATGAGGTGCGTGGCGTGATAAGTGCACGCAGAGTTTCCTTCCTGTGTGACTTCTCAGAATTATAATGTGCTTGATTTATTTCATAATTGTGCAGATCGTTGAGTGCAGTTTAATTAGCACATACTTATGGGTGTAGTTCTTAGTATCTGTGAAAGTCGGTTTCAGGACAAGTACCCCCCGGACATCTACCCATTATGATTCACGTGGCCTGATACAGCTGGCCTAAGTAAAACACATATAGGCCGGTAGATGTCCGGGGGGTAGATGTCCAGGGGGTAGAAGTCCTAGTACCGTGAAAGTCAATTGAGCTCGAATTTATTTAACGTGAGTATCAGTGAGTAAAGGAAGTGCAGTTGATCCTTATTGGCTTCATTCATTGTGAGCATCGCAATTTACTTTTCTTCTATAGGCCTATGTTATGCTTATCTAGACATACCATACTAACCTGAGCGAAATATAAAGTCGCTAATAGTGTAATTATCTTCACCCTCTCTTTTCTTTTTTTCAAAATTATTCACATAAAATAATTCTTACCATTCTATTAAAAATGGTGTGCAATGATTATTTCATACCGAGTTGGAATCATTTCTACCAAATTCGTACCACTGTCTATCTAGACTCACTTTGCTTTTTATCTGTTTTATAACTGGAAAATACCATAATATGTTTACATGTTGTATACACATAGATAACGAAATGGGCACCGATGCAGCACATCTATTTTTACTCCATATTTACATTTAAAAAATTGCTTTGATCTGATGTATAGGAATATTTAGCAGGGATTGCTAGGTATGTATCTTGCTTGGTCATTTTATTTGCGTGGATTGCTATCTGTTGTTGCCTCCTTTCTTCCAGAAAGTTTATTTTGCCATTCTTATGTAATTTTCAATTAATGTTCTTGGGGGTGAATAAAGGGTTGTTTTCTAACCTCTATTTTGAAGTCTTTGCAATTCAGTTAGCAATTTATTTTTGGTATCATGCACAAGGATATCACCATACTCCATGTAGGGTAACATCTTGATTTTATATACACGGAGTGCTTAGTCATATGACATAGACCTACGCAGTCTCAATCTGATGGTGTTTTATAGGAAACGTAATATTCAAATGGATATCAATGGCTCTATGGATAATGTCACAGACTGTATGCGGACATTTATAGTGGCATGTAAAGCAGTCATAATTTATGAGAGCGTTTTGTAACGTGGCAGGGTTATACAATCTCCGTGAACTACCAATACATTTTTTGTTGACATATTCTATCTGAGTTTTATTTTTTGTGATCAAAATTGGACTATGGTCATAATTTAACACCCCAGCATCAGATATAAATCTGCAATCAGAATAGGCTAGGTCCAAAATAGCATCCTTTCTGGTGGGGGATGGGATATATTGATCAAGTCCAAGAAAAAGCAAATGTTATTATCAAAGAGCTTAGTCAAAATGTGTTACTTCATGTTAACATAGATCTATCAGGGGCTGAACGATCAGATAAACACAGGGGGTCATCTCAATTAGACTACCTAATCTTTGAGGTGCAGCTAATTTTATATACACGGAGTGCTTAGTCATATGACATAGACCTACGCAGTCTCCCAAAAATGTATAATTTGGCTGCTGCTTTATACCTCATTTGACTTATTTGTTTATCCGATTTAAGTGCTTGATCCAGTTGCACACCTAGATAATTATAATTTTCTACAAAATCTAACTCTGAGGTATTTAGTTTGAGAGCTGGTCTTCTAAAATTATTTATTTGTCCAGGAGTTCAGAATTTTATAGCTTGTTATTGTTTTGAATTATTGTCAATCCGTTCATATTACACTAATGGGAAAAGGGATCAATATCATCTTGTAACCTCCTATAAGCTGATATAGGATCATTTTCTGAAGCATAAATCACAGTAAAGGAAGTGCAGTTGATCCTTATTGGCTTCATTCATTGTGAGCATCGCAATTTACTTTTCTTCTATAGGCCTATGTTATGCTTATCTAGACATACCATACAAACCTGAGCGAAATATAAAGTCGCTAATAGTGTAATTATCTTCACCCTCTCTTTTCTTTTTTTCAAAATTATTCACATAAAATAATTCTTACCATTCTATTAAAAATGGTGTGCAATGATTATTTCATACCGAGTTGGAATCATTTCTACCAAATTCGTACCACTGTCTATCTAGACTCACTTTGCTTTTTATCTGTTTTATAACTGGAAAATACCATAATATGTTTACATGTTGTATACACATAGATAACGAAATGGGCACCGATGCAGCACATCTATTTTTACTCCATATTTACATTTAAAAAATTGCTTTGATCTGATGTATAGGAATATTTAGCAGGGATTGCTAGGTATGTATCTTGCTTGGTCATTTTATTTGCGTGGATTGCTATCTGTTGTTGCCTCCTTTCTTCCAGAAAGTTTATTTTGCCATTCTTATGTAATTTTCAATTAATGTTCTTGGGGGTGAATAAAGGGTTGTTTTCTAACCTCTATTTTGAAGTCTTTGCAATTCAGTTAGCAATTTATTTTTGGTATCATGCACAAGGATATCACCATACTCCATGTAGGGTAACATCTTGATTTTATATACACGGAGTGCTTAGTCATATGACATAGACCTACGCAGTCTCAATCTGATGGTGTTTTATAGGAAACATAATATTCAAATGGATATCAATGGCTCTATGGATAATGTCACAGGCTGTATGCGGACATTTATAGTGGCATGTAAAGCAGTCATAATTTATGAGAGCGTTTTGTAACGTGGCAGGGTTATACAATCTCCGTGAACTACCAATACATTTTTTGTTGACATATTCTATCTGAGTTTTATTTTTTGTGATCAAAATTGGACTATGGTCATAATTTAACACCCCAGCATCAGATATAAATCTGCAATCAGAATAGGCTAGGTCCAAAATAGCATCCTTTCTGGTGGGGGATGGGATATATTGATCAAGTCCAAGAAAAAGCAAATGTTATTATCAAAGAGCTTAGTCAAAATGTGTTACTTCATGTTAACATAGATCTATCAGGGGCTGAACGATCAGATAAACACAGGGGGTCATCTCAATTAGACTACCTAATCTTTGAGGTGCAGCTAATTTTATATACACGGAGTGCTTAGTCATATGACATAGACCTACGCAGTCTCCCAAAAATGTATAATTTGGCTGCTGCTTTATACCTCATTTGACTTATTTGTTTATCCGATTTAAGTGCTTGATCCAGTTGCACACCTAGATAATTATAATTTTCTACAAAATCTAACTCTGAGGTATTTAGTTTGAGAGCTGGTCTTCTAAAATTATTTATTTGTCCAGGAGTTCAGAATTTTATAGCTTGTTATTGTTTTGAATTATTGTCAATCCGTTCATATTACACTAATGGGAAAAGGGATCAATATCATCTTGTAACCTCCTATAAGCTGATATAGGATCATTTTCTGAAGCATAAATCACAGTATCGTCAGCATATGAACTGATTTTCGTGAATTCACAGAGACTGTCAATATCATTCACATATATAAGAAAGAGTAGTGGGCCTAGTATGGACCCTTGGGAGACACCACCAGATGTGATATCATTAGCTATTGTTCTTAATGATCTATGAAATAGGTAGTCTTTGATCCAGCCTAAAATATCATTTCTAATCCCTAGCTCCACACATTTCAACAGCAAAATTGCATGATTCACCACGTCAAATGCCTTGGACATATCAATGAAGCAAGCTAGGGTACTTTTATTGCCATCCATACTATGGAAAAGGTCATCTGTAAAATCAGCCACTGTCTGATGACTTTTTTCCTAAATAAGAGGTGATATGTGTATAAATATTACATTCTTACCAGGCAAAGGAAGTTCAGATAGGCCTGTAGTTGGTAAAATTGGCTTTATCACCTGGATTTGGATAAGGGGTAACCGGTGCTTGTTTCCATTTTGTAGGGAATTTTGCTTAGGTGATTGAACGATTAAAGAGGAAAGCAAATTTATCAGGTATGGCTAACATAGCATCTTTAATTATCCTGGCATCGATGTGTGGGATTGCCGATGCCTTCTTTGTGTTTATAAATTTGGAAGAATTAAACACCATTTCTTGGCTTATAATCAGGTTAGTGATAGTACCATAAAAAGTCCATGGAGTGTTAAAATCTGGGACCAATGCTAACAAAATGATTATGTTCGGCAGTTTCATCTGCTTTGGGTTGGCCTGAATTTTCATCTACTAAATATATTGTACATGTATTATTCTTACATTCATTAGGTAATAATTCCTCAAGCTTAGGCCAAAATGTTGTACCATCCTCTTTTTCACACTCCTTAATGTACCTTTATTTGCATTATCCACCAGATTTTTACGCTATTGCTTAATCTATTAGAAATATTATGGTCTTCAATTAAACCTGTTCTTTTAGCATGTCTCCAGGCAAGGTCTTTATCATGTATTTTCCTCTTTGATTTAGGGGTTAACCATAGCTCATCTTTTGTCTTAATCTGATGGTGTTTTATAGGACACGTAATATTCAAATGGATGTCAATGGCTGTAAGGATACAGTCACAGGCTGTATGCGGACATCTATAGTGGCATGTAAAGCATCTAAGTTTTCTTTTTTGTGATCAAAATTGGACTATGGTCATAATTTAACACTCCAGCATCAGATATAAATCGGCAATCAGAATAGGCTAGGTCCAAAATAGCATCCTTTCTGGTGGGGGGTGTGATATATTGAGTCCAAAAAAAAGCAAATGTTGTTATCAAAGAGCTTAGTCAAAATGTGTTACTTCATGTTAACATAGATCTATCAGGGGCTGAACAATCAGATAAACACAGGGGGTCATCTCAATTAGAATACCTAATCTTTATCTTTGAGGTGGAGCTAATTTTAGTGTGCGACCTGTGGGCTTTGAGGTCAGTCTGGTGTGTATTTAAAAATGCCCAATAAGTATGGTTTTTGTTAAAAGGATAAATAAAATTAGTCACCAAGGCCTAAAAGAAAGCTGCGTTCCTGTTTGGCACAGGAACACTTTTTGGTGGGAGCGTGGGTGGGGGGGGGGGGGGGGCGGGGTTACCCTGGAGTATCGTCATATACCTCCAGAATGACTCCCTTTTCTGACCTCCCCATTGGAGTTATGTGACTCCCTTAGTCAGCGGTCTCCCTTAATTGTGTCACATAACTCCCTGATTCCCCAAAGGGAATCAGATGACTCCAATAGTAGAGACAGAAAAAGGACCCATTCTGGTGACGGCCAGGACTCCCTTTTGACTCCGTTTCTAGAGTTCCGATTTTTTGGCAATAGTTTGAGCAGCCACGCAGAATAGATGCTCTGAGAGTCTTTTCATAAGTTTTATAGAATTAATGATAGGAGTAAAAAATAACGATAGCAGAATAACAATATCGTAAAAATGGAAAAGTGAGTGTATTTCATAATGCCACTTCTGTTTCAGCTCTCTTAACCTAAAGTCACGATAGAAGATGTCATTTTAACGATAGCAGCTTGTGAAATACTTTTTACCCAATTTGCTATCTTAATTCCATAATCTCGATTAAGGATATAATTTTAAATTACATATAATTAGGGACCATGTCAGCCTCCATGAAACGAAAGAATTTTGTCAATATTCCAAGGGGAGGTGCACTTTCATGACATTTTCATTTAGCACTATAACTCGGATTTTCTGATCCAAATATATTAGAAAATTAAATTGGGCAGACATATGATAACAAAATATAAAGTTATAAACCAATTTGGAATAAGTTTGTTGCAGATAAAAAGTATTTAAATCATCTTATTGGACATAATTTGGGAATTACCATAGCTAAAAAAAGACAGAGTCCAAAATCAGTGGTAAAGCTTGAATAAAATGTTTCCTTTTCGATTTCTTTCCACAATATTTGAGATAGAATATCATTGATACATGTATCACATGGCCCAATCATCTATGTTTAAGAAATCAAACATTTTCCCTTTAACAGCAGGGTCAAGGTCTAGATAAATATAGGTTATGAAAGACTAAAAACGCTCTCGTTAAATGTCAGTCCGCTCTCGTAGAACGCTCTCGTTCTTCCTCATTTTCACTCTTTAACTAGTTTAAACACTTCTAACGATAGCCCATTTAACGATGTGGTTAAATAGGCAAAAAATAACTACAGCACCTTATCAAATACACACATTTAACAACATCGTAACTGACTCTTATGAAAAGGCTGTCTAAATGGAGGCGCGTGGATTATCCTTTTTCCTCTTACATTTTCTGTTTGAATAGGAAATACATCTGTCAAATAAGGTGAGCCGTTAAGCAGAACGGTTTCCGCAAGCCCCCACGCCACGCAATTTTTCTGCATGCCTGTTCATAATGTAAATATTTATATGTAAAGTAAAGTATAATACTCAAAAATTGGTAGTATGGCATTTTCTATCATAAACATACATCATTTACCACTTGATTGTGGCCATGCACAATATTACAGGTGTGAGCTCAGCTGTGCGGGTTAGGTAGGAATTCATCAGACAAAGCTTGGTGTCTGTTCTATTTCCCACTGATGGTAAATATCAGCAGCAGATGAGGTGTCCACGAAAGAAGAAGGCTGGATCTATATATAGAGCTCTGCTCGGCTGACAAGAAATCTCACTTACTGAATAAATATGGCCGCTTGCAACTGTCCAGCTTTCACTGAGTCCAATATGGTCATCATCTGTATCCAGAAAAAGAATTATTCAAATCCTAGCTTTATCATCCATCAAGTCAAGGAGGAAACAAAATATACCAAACAGTTATTAGCTAATTACAACCCAATAAATCAAGGTAAACGGTAAGATCAAGAAAATATGAGACTATTCCTGAACCATACACCCTCAGAAAAGTGAGTGTTACTGTCGTCATAAGCACTCTCACCTGAAAGCAAGGCAGTACCTAACTTTCAGATGAGAGTGCTTTTGGTGAAGGTGACGCTCACTTTTCTAAGGGTGTAGGTAACATAAGACAGCAATCAGGCAGTGAGTGATGGAAACCGAAAATCTCAAATAAAAAGCAAAATTCAAAAAAAGTAAAAACCCTCCGTCCATCATGGTGTCACGTTTCCTGTGATGTGTCTCAATGTACACAGCTAGAAATGAGAAAAAACGCATCACCTGACTTTTGCATTTCATGAAAGGAAACCTGAGATTCATAACAGAAACAAAAACTCCAAAAGGCATACTTTGCACAGTGTAGTCGATTGAGATAACGGTTCTGCTGATAACAAGTCTATTCAAGTTATCCTGCTTACATTCAGCTCTTACGCGTGGTTCGGACCTATGTGATCGTGACAAGGTGACATATGTAATAGTGGCTTGATATTGATGGAGAATGAGCATCATTTTCTCCACGGGGGTGTGGAGAACGGCCGTTCTAGTACTTGAGCATAGCAACTCGTTTTTTTCACATGGAATAAATAGACAAATGCAAAAGCCCATTGATATCGTCTCTGTTGTATTTTACGAGTGGCCTTGTGGGGGCTGCACTGAAAAACAGCTCTGGAGTCTGTAAGGTGGTCTTACAGGACGACCCTAGGGTCTTCTAAGCGAACAGCATAGAATCAACTAGCTTCAACTCGTCAAATTGACAACCTGCCAGGTTACCATCCCACAAGACAACCCTAGACTTGTCAATGTTGTCAAACTAAGATAGTTGATACAGGCCTAGAATAGCCACAGCTGGGGCTCATCATTGCATAATGGTGGTAGGTCTTGGGTTTCAAATGTATGAGTTTGGTCTGGTTCCAGATGACAAGATTATTTTATCAATTTGTTTAAATACATAACCACATATAGAAGTGATATTTAATGCACTAGTGTCACCAAGGATTCACATAATGTATCACCAAGTCTTTACTGAGAATAGGCTACTCTCTAGCAATGGACTGTAGGCTTGTGTGTGTATAATGCCAATATAATGTGCATGCACCTACTTGTGCCCTCCTGAAAGACACAAAAGAGGTGTCTTCCTTCTACACATGTGCTCTATTTTTTAAATGTTATCAAAAGTATCCATTCTTTACATCATCTTACTTTTTCCCTAGATACTTCACATAATCCTCCATATTAACATATATATGTATTGTAATACTTAGTAGTATATCAACATAGGATTTAATCAATTTGTTTCCAAGGGTACATATTTATGCTAGGTAATGGCCACCTGCAGGGAGAATGGTGAATCACTTCTAGACAAGTTTAGGGCTGGCATATGCAAGGTAGCTCTAGATGGGTCTTCTTACTGAAGAGTTTTGCTTGCCAGCCCCTCTCCTTGTCAAATTGACAAGGCAGTGCCAGGTTTGCCGACTCTAGATTTTTTCTGTGTGGGGTGCATCTCACCCAGCCTGCGGCTTTGTGGGATACTGCCCTAGCCCCCACAAGTGATGTACATCGAAATACATCAGAACGGTGTCAATGTAGTTGGCATTTGTGTATTTGAAGCCATTTACTGAAGGAAAAATCACTTTTTCTTAACCCATTGAATACAGCCACATTGTGGGGCGCATTGAATACGGCCCTTCCAGTACTTAAGCATAGTAAATATTCTATTAAAAAAAATAAAGCTGTGTTGTGCATTGGCAGGTACAGCCCGCGGGGATGGATCTGCAGGAGGTGTTGTCCCTGGAGCTGGAGGCTAAACGGGAGCTGGCCGAGTCCCTCAACACGACCCTGGGGCCGGACGGGGAGGGGGCAGGAGGTCTACAGTACCTGGAGGAAAATGTGGGGGTAAGCTCCTCTTGTAAATACTTCAGATTGGTGTTGCTGTTGTTGCTGGGCATTTGGACACATTTATATGTACCATACACTGCATGAATGTTGGCATTTAAGCAAAAACTGGACTGCTTAAAGTCAAACTTTAAGCATCTTTATTTTCAGTAAATGTCACTTAAAGCCCCTTAAATGTCATTATGACTTTTCCGGGACATTTATATAGAATTTACCAAACTTAAAGCTGCTTGAATATAGTGACTTCAAGCAATAAATAGTTTGCTTAAATGCTTAAGTTCATGCAGTGATAGTACACAACCAAAAATAATTATCTCATTTCAAGAAAATAAGATTATTAAACTTGTCTGGCGGACAAACCACTTGTTTCAAGAAAATACTTTTTCTTAAAACGAGTGGTTTGTCCACTAGACTTCGCTCGGCAGAAGACACCACTGATATATACACTGCATCAAAATTCCGATTTAAGTATATTCAAGTGTACCAAGATATCAGGGAAATGTCCTTTCCGGTAAATTTGAGGTACATTTAAGATGTCCTAATTCATGGGAAATCTCATTTCCAGGAAATGTAAGGTAACCTTAAACATCCCGGAAATCATATTTGGCATATTTAGCAAGAAGCATATAGGGTTGGAGGTCCAACTTAGCGCCTCGCCTATGGGCATAGTGTGACAAGCCTCCCCCCTCAGTCCCCCTCTACCCCCCCCCCCCCATGAAAGTGGGCGATTTTGTATGCTCTGTATTGAAAACTATGAAGAATAGGGTGTTTTAGATGGCCCTCCTGTGTCCTTATCAAAGTGATACCATATGGAAAGAAGGGATTTTCTAGACCGAAAGATCCTGCTGAATCCAAATATTGTGGTCTTAATTTTCAAAACCTGACCAAAATCACTCAAAAATGAACTTTGATGATGCAAAGTATTTAAAAAATGTATAAAATGATGTTGAAAATGTTTAGAACATTATCTAGATATAAACTTGTCAATCAAAATCAGTACCTCAATCTACCTATTCAACATTGATCTATCCCTCAATCTGACAGGCACTCTTCCCATGTATCACACTACCTATCCTGCACACTGCCTATCCCTCAGCCTACCTATCCCTCAAGTTACCTATCCCTTGAATTAGAACCTTCTCTTAAATTGGCTTATCCCTTTAAAAGCTTAAAGGTTAAAGCTTACACCTCTCCTTGCTACTCTTGCCCACTTTCTATGCTTACCTATCCCTGAGTCCACCTATCCCCAATCTGCCTATCACCCAGCCTACCTATCCCTCATAATGACTATCCCTCACTCTGCCTATGTGTCATGTTTAATCAGCATTGTCCATCTTTTTAACTATGCACATCTGCTTAACATAACATTACTGACAATGTCCACCATAATTTGTACCTATCCTCAGTTTTCCTATCACCCAGCCTACATATCCCTCATTGTGACTATCCCTCACTTTGCCTACCCCTCATGTTCAATTTTATTCTTCTTCTGTTTCTACTATTCCACATGCCAATTATAACAGGCCTACTATTTCTATGGATAAGTTGATTAGCCTTAGCTTCAGTGTTCATTTAACGTTTATTCAACATTGAACTCAATTTTGTGCCCACTGGGAAGGAGGGTCACTTACAAAAAAAAATACAAAAACTAATTCTTTATAAGGCTCAAAGTCATTATCTCTTGCACATTGAAGCATGCATTCATGACAATTTATAAATAAAGAACCTATTTACATTGTGTAATATTATTTAAATCGACATCTATGATGTTATGAACAAAATTATTATTTTGCTGAGTATATCTAATTCCTCTCACTAACTTCACCCATGTGTGTGCACCCTATGTGCGTGCACCCCCATGAGCGTGCACCATACATCTCCTTGCACCCCATGTAATTCTACTTGTTAATCTATGACTATCTCTACTTCCTACAGAGATATTTAAATAATTATCTTATCTTGCGACCATGGCATTGCGAGCATGATTACTATCTACTACTTATGGGATAAATTAATGCATTATCTCTCAGTCTTTCTATGTCATTTTTGATAATACACAGAACTTACACTCTAAAGATAAATGGTAAGGAATAAATGAGAAAAAAAAATTAAAGTTAAGACACCTACATGGGCTGTCCTAACTTTGCACTGTGCAACACATCCTAAGTGGCTTTGCGAGCAACAAAAATAGACCAAAATGTACCTAAACACCCTGTTTTGCAACCATAGAAACACTATCTAAATTCATTATAAATGGCAGTTGCGACCACGGATTTCAAAGAGCATGACAATGCTGCGATTACAGTCAGATAGTATTGAGTAACAGTCTCAGGACTTAAATGTTATTTGCGAGCACGAAGGCACCTGGAGTAACACCCTCCAGGTGAGTAAGGGGACCTTGCTCCCGTTATTATAGATTATTTTGAGGTTTACTGGAGGGCTACAAGCCGTGGTACTAACTAGGGGAGTAAGGGGACCCTGGTCCCGTTATCATACACTATTTTGAAGGCTTCTGTCACTATCCCTTATATATTGGGTATCATTTTTTGGTGAAAACTTGTCACTCTCCCAAGCCTAATGTCTTACCTCTTACCATGGTCTCAAGTACCAAGGAGGCTATCTTGGAGAGGAGTGACCTTCCGCTAAAAATAGTTTGTCCCTTAAATATATTTGGTGGGGGTAGGAAGGGTAATCAGCAGTTGAAGATCACGTGATTCACCAATAAGGCAGTGGGCACCTGAGGAGAGGGCAGGCAGCAGCTCTCTCATTGTCTACGTAATTACCTAGTCACAACTGATGTAGGCGTTAATGGCCGCATCAGTCCATCAACTAAACACTTCAGTCTTGAATAAAACCTGTTAATATGTTAGGTATGATATGAAGGTCCCGTTACTAGGTGGGACAATGGACAAGAAAGACACAACAGGACTAGCAAGATTTAACATGAATCCCACATAGCGTGGGGGCGAAGGCCAAGGCCCTGTATAATGAGAAAAAATGGGAAGACCCAGATGTAGTGATAAAAGTGGGGTAGTAGGGATTTTCCCATTCGTGTATAAAACTACTAAGACTGATTAAGCTCACCATAAATACATAGTACCATACTCCTATGTATACAACTGTTTCTATCAGCAAAGTTTATGAATGGAGTATGATCAGCATATATTCTTCAGGTGAGGCTGATAATTCAACATTCATAAACTAAATCTGATAGAAATAGAAACAAGTATGTTGTGGATTTATCATTGTTTAGCTGCAATATTTCTCTCTTTTTAGGGGGACAGAGGAGAAGTTGAATACAACATTTTTCTTATTACCATAGTGTGATATTTCTTACCCGCTTATCAAGCGCCTACAGAAAATACACAGCGCTAAATAAGTGCTTAATGAGTGGTCTGTGGCCACTGGGTTCTTTTCTAATGTGTCAAGGCTTGAAACTTGCCAATCAGTGGCAATAACTTTGCCACACTGTAAAGGATTAACTTTCTGATGTTGTAACTAGACCATATATACGTGGCACGCGGCCCTCTCTGCGATATGTTGATGGAGCGAGGGACAATTACAGCCCGGGGAAAGTTCACTGTCTTAGCCTACCCAGGATGCCCGGGCACCATACGTTTCTTACATTACGTCATAATGGCGCGAACATTTGGGCTCAACGAGCGGCCATCCTGACGTTGGTCTGTAATGGTCCCTCGCTCCAGCCAAGATATCGAGAGGGGCCGCTCATATGGTCTACTGTTGTAACCCTCCTGTGCCGGCTGCAGGTGATGGTGCCGTACTTCGTCATGCTGGTGCTCGCCTGCTTCCTTGGCACCTTCGGCAACCTCCTCATCATATCGGCCATCCTCACCTACAAGGTAAGACTCCACCCCGACTAATGGCCACCATCCACTGGGCTGTGAGAACTGAAGTATTATTGTAAATGTATGGGCTTAGTGGATGGTGGCCATAACAAGCGGTAGAAGCACACACCTGGAAGCACGCGCACCAATTTACCTTTGTCTCCAAGCAGAGTCCTAGTCCTGCCGTAAGGTAGGACAGTGTGGGCCATCCTGACTGCTACACTGCCAGTCTTTGCCAAAACATGCAGGACAGTGGTAATGTCCTTCTAAAATCCCACTGGTCCAGCAGATTTACAAGTGTAGCAGGACCGAATGTCTAGTCACATGTTGGGCTTTTCTAGATGAGAAGAATTCAGTTCGGCTTCTAAAGCTGAAATATGTATGTCAATATACTGTGTAAAACTATATATCTTTGCTGATTTGGCCATGAATTATTACAAATATAATGTATTTTTAATGGTCAAAACTCTTAGAATTCAGAAATCATCAGATATGTGGCTATCCAAAAATGTAGCCTTCAACATTGAAAATTTGCAGGACCGAATGTCCTGTGGGATGGAAAGGTTTTCGCAAAGACTGCACTGGCTACCTGTGCTCCCCCACAAGGTTAGGGGTATGCAGGTCATGTGCTTTACGGGCCGCAGCATTGTTGACATCTCCAGTTTAGTGCAAAATTGTGCATTCTACATCCCAGTAATATTATTCATTATGTAAATTCATGAGATTGTGGCATTCTAATGAATCCAAATGCATGCATTTTCACCAGAATGTGATGCTCTACGCTCTGTAAACAGAAACACCTGACCTCCTTCCTTAGGTTTAGCTCAATGGTGGCCCGTGCCCGGATGTATGGGCATGATGTGTAATTTCAGCCGAGGCGAGTAGACTCAGTATAGGCGCTATAGGGCCCCATGTGTACATGATGATGATAAAGGGCATACTGCAATAAACCATTATGCAACCCTCAAAAGGTTTAAGGCTCAGTCTCACGACTTTGTAACAATTGGATCCTCTTTGACCTTGTGACATCTTTGACCGGGTGACGTCTTTGACCGGGTGACGTCTTTGACCGGCAAGATTAAAACAGTTGAATAGGGGCTTATTTAGACAGAAATGCAGGGGGAAAAGTTCATATATATTATAACACTATATGTTACAAATTTCCCCGGCATTTCTGTGTACATAGCCTCCCTTTTCAACTGTTTTAATCTAGCCGGTCAAAGATGTCACGCGGTCAAAGACGTCACCCGGTCAAAGACGTCACCTGGTCAAAGACGATCCAATTGTTACAAAGTCGTGAGACTGTGCCTTAAGCATGCCCCTCTCTGTGTTTTGCATAAAACATGTACAGTGTCTTCCGTAGCCAGATAATAAAGATGGCAAGTTTAATATCTAAACACTACTGATTATATGGTAATTATCAGTGTTAAAGGGCCACCTGTTAGTACCCCTACAATAATAGTCGCGGAAAGGTAACAGGTACTCAATGATATATATTATATAGGGGGAAGGGGGATTATACCTTCTGAGAAATGGGAGAGAAAGAGACATTAAGATGTGAATCTATGGTACTTGGTTGTTTTAACAGGAGCTGCGAAGTGTCGGGAACATGTTCATTTGTAACCTGGCCATTGCAGACCTGTGTGTTTCGAGCTTCGTGGACATCTTCAATATTATCAGTAAGCTGCATTGTGTAATAATCAAGCTGTAATGTTGGGGATAGACAAATCACTATCATTTCATCTCAAAGGGCCTAATCCCATGATTATCGCATATTTTCCGAGGGTAATATGACAAGAATCTGGTATGACAAACTCATCAGAATTATGGGTATAGTACTTCAAAAACAACCCAGTTATAGTATGTTTCTCCCTGTGTCTGTAAGAAATAGGAGGAAATTAATGCTTATTCATGTGGATAGAAAATTATCATAACAATTTTAAAGCTTTGTGGTTCTGGGAGTCATACATGTATCGTGTCTTTGTGTGCCTCCTTCTACATTATGTTAGAATATTCCGGGCAAAATAACTAATATATTACTCTCTTCATTGTTATTCAGGATGCCTGTCAATTTTATAATAAACAGTCCAAACTAGCTTACATGTACTCAAAAAACTGCCATATCCCCCTGCGTCAGGTTTTGTACAAAGAGCTTCTCATGAATTCTAAAGTTGCACATCAAAGGCGTCTCAAATGGTAAGCAGCCAAGATTTCAAAGGTATTGAATATCTAAAAAAAGATAGAATTCATTGAAATCCTTCAGAAAGGTTGTGAGCATACTGTGACATATAGAGATATGGTGTGATTGAGTACATTGCTGTTTAACAGGTGTGATAGAAGGGGAGACGTACTTTGCCCGTAACGCGGGTCTGTGCGAGGCTGTGGCCCTGGTGTGCCTTACCGCCTGCTTTGCCTCCCTCTACTCCATTGGTGCAGTGTCTTTTAATAGGCAAGTACTCTGAGAATGATTTTGCGATGGAAATTAACATTGTGATTGATATGCTTGTAACTATGCTGTGATTACTTAAAAACCCAAACTTATAATAATTATGGTGATACGAGGTACCTGTATTTAGAGCATTTGCCTCTTCATTGCTGAGCGCTCGTTGTAACAGAGTTAATTAAAATGTAATTAAGATAAATGGGACACAAAGATCTGCTCTTTATAAACTAGTCCTCGTTATACAATGAATGATGAATTACAAGGAGTGTCTGACTTGGTCAAGGTCTTCCTAATTGGGAAGGTATTCTAGCACCAGGGTTCCTGCCCTTTTTCCTTGTAGACTGTTGGGTTAGAAAGGTATAGATTAAAGAGTTTAATTATAACTGCATACTTCATGAATTACCTTAGGTATGTTCACATTGTACACAACAACCTCTACCACAAGATGTTCTCTGCGCGGAACACCGTCCTCATGTGTGTCGGCATCTGGATATGGAGGTCAGTCATTTGTATGATGCCAGTCTTATTGTATTGCGAATTAGGTCAAAAAAAAGTTTGTTTCAGGTCATCCGACCGACCCTATCAAAACAGGGCCGACCGTACGTTGCTTATGCAATTTTGAATAAATTTCCATATTTTCACCCTTTTTTGGTCAAATCTAGGGTCTTTGGAAAGGCTGGCTAGTACTTTCATGTTTTAAAAAAATCTGACCTACCGACCCTACATTTTCTTTCCATGTTACCTGAAACATACCTTCGTTTTTTTGGCATTACATTTACTTTAAATTGTCATTATATTATTCTAATTTATCAGCTAATGTTTTGATTGTGTAATTCAATAATACTGCCATAACAACTAGTAATGTTATAGTATAATGACAATCTAATACACATATTTATTCACGTGGGTGAAATAGGAGTGATACCTCGTTAAAATCGTCCAATTCTTATAGTCATAGGTAACACCGATAAAGCATGAAAATAACAAGCAATAGATTGCACCTCTGTAAATAGGTTTGGACCCCATCTGCATGGGCAAGGCAAATGGGAGATCGTGGTCATATGCCACGAAAATTATATTGCTGGGTTCCTTTGGCAACAGGCCTCACATCTACATGAAATTCATCATGACATGAAAATGCTTAAAGGATATACACAATATGACGAGTTTGGATGCAAAACGACATAGGCGCCATTCTGAAAATAGGGACAAATATCTGACAAAAATCAAGATCAGGGAGAATGAAATATAATTCTCAAACTATTTTTCCAAGATTTACTATATCATAGATATCATTAGTACACACTCAGTATACACTCTGTTACCAAAGTATATAATAATTGAGTCCATGGTGTCTTTACAAAAAGGACTATACCCAGTGGGCACAAAAATCTGTTCAATATAGAATCAATGTTGAATCAACATTGAATCAACATTGACAACCAGTTATCAACGTTGATTCAATGTTTTGTGCCCACTGGGTATGCTTCAATTCTGGGATGGAGACATGTAGTTTTGCACCCAAACTCTTCATACATGTGTATACCTCACCCTTGCACCTGTTCCTCCTGCGGCAGCTTCATCCTGGACTCCCCTAACGTGTGGGGCTGGGGGAAGCACGGCTACGACACCAAGACGTTGACGTGCCTGTGGGACCGCACCCACGCCTACTCCTATACCCTCTTTGTGGCCTTTGTGGGCATCGCTACTCCTGTGGTCATCATCTCCATCAACTACGTCCTCATCTTTAAACACGTGCTCAGCAGCAAGAAGAGGGTCGCTGCCGCGTGAGTATTGTATAGATAGTTTTTAGAAGATTCTTTGCCTTGAGATTGTATTTATTGCATAATAATTGAGTATTTATTGCATAATAAGCACAAGGAATATTTGGTAATAGTACAATTGAGTGGTAGATACAAGGAATGACATTTTTGTATTCCAAGTGAGGAAAATGTTGATATCTGTGTTAATTTGTAGAATGTTCTGTTCAGTATAATAAACGATTGAATTGAAAATTGAAATTGAAATTGGTATCGGTATCTGGAAGGATGGACACCACTATTCATAACATTAAGTATAGGTTTCCAGTGATGCTATTAAACAATGGGTCTTATTCCATTTGAAAAGAGATTTTTTTCTATGATTGAAAAAACAAACATTTCAGGGAACATTTTCAGACAGTACATTTCACAAATAGTTCTGAACTGGCACATTTTGCCCACTAGGAAAATGTGAGATTGTGGTCATTATGCTAGAAAGGTGCCACAAGTGATCCCTGACTTGGAAAGATGTAAATATTTGTGAAATAATGGATTTCTCAACAAGCTTCATCAGTTGTTAACAACCTAGCTCACGTTCACATGAGATATTTCATAACTCCCAGCTTTCATTAAGATCTTGCTACATCCTGCTGCTATACGCCAATGCAGTTTAACGCCTCTAGCTGTTGTTAATACTAGGAGGTTATATATATATGCAAATCTGTGAATTGCGGAAATCCTTCGCTTAGTAGACACGACACGTGTAATTCTGGGCCTAACCAATACAATTAGCAATGGCTATCTGGGAGACGTCGTGGCACACTAGGTCTATACGTTAACACTGAAGTGTTGAAATCTGAATTCATTTTAATATTACATGTCTCTGCTTTCATAACGGGTCCATTTATAGGCAGTATTCCACTGACGGAATCGGCCGTCATTCTGTCCGTCGGACGAAATTTTCCATAAGTTTAACATTATAGACTTTCATCGGATGACCATATTTCGGTCGAATGACGTTGGTAGAATACACGCTATAAGCGTGTATTCCACAGTGCAATCCGTCAGTGCAATACTGCCCAATGAGAGCAAACTATAAGGTTAATAAACTATATGGTTCATGTTTGTGTCTAATTACTCTTCTAGACATATATTCTGTCTAAAACTTAGCTTCTTTTGACTTCATTAAAAAGTAATTTAATCATTTAGGCTCATTTTGAGAATATATTCCTGTCGGGCACTTAATTGTGTGAGACCCCAGGTAAGTGTTCCCCCCATGTAGATCTATATCCCGTACCTGTACAGTGTGTTTACACACCTGATTGTATGGCACCGAATGAATTCACCCCCAATGTACCCTACACCCTCAGAAAGGTGAGCGTCACTGTCGCCAAAAGTACTCTCACCTGAAAGTCAGGTACTGCCTGGTTTTCAGGTGAGAGTGGTTTCAGTGAGAGTGACGCTCACTTTTCTGAGGTTGTACCAAGCGCATCGAACAGGTTTAGGGGGTACTCTGGTGCCGTTCCTTATGTCCAGAATACTCTATAATTCACTCATGTATAATTGACCGAGAAGCATTGACTGTGTGATTGTAGGGAGAAGGAGGCTATAGCAGGACAGGAAGGTGGGCTCAAGAAACGTGAGAAGGGCAAGTCCAACTCCATGAAGTTAGCGCGCACATTATTCATCATCTTCGTGGTGTTCGCCGCATGCTGGACGCCCTATGCCATCGTTATTGTGTTCGACTACAAAGACGAATACCCACAGGTGAGGTGGAATAGATTGAGTGTATCTATAATATATTCACAATAGAATAGGTCTCTATATATATATATATACTGATATTCTTTAACCCTGCCCATCTCATGGTTCAATATCCACCTGCAGATAAATGTACTATATACGTCGAACCATAGCATCCATAGTGACAGCGACTCTGAGGGGACTATATCATGAAGAAAAGTGAATTTCTGATTGGGTTTCTTTGGTCTATGCTGCATTCCGAAATCAGAACAAACCCTCTCAAGATATGGGTTTTTGCTAGCGGCCACATGGCCAGCCTTTGTTCATTAGGTTTGTTTCAGGTCACCCGACTGATCCTATCAAAACAGGGTTGACCCTACGTTTTGAAGAGATTTTCATATTTTTATCCATTTTTGGTCAATTTTAGGATCTTTCATTACTTTCATATTAAAGAAATTCAAAACAAACAAAAAATCCGACCTACCGACCCTACATTTTTTCCCATGTTACCTGAAACATACTTTTTTTGGACCTATAACAGTTAGCCCATCAAATAAAGCTTTAAATCTCCTCTGATTAACCAAAATGATCTCAATAGGCTGGGTGACATATGGATTCTCTGTATCATACATCTTGAGAGGTGCATCCGGACTTGACGTGCATTAAAAAAAAGAGGTTTATTGACACTGTCTCGTGTAACATAAGGCAGTATTCCATTGGGGGAATCGGCCGTGATATTGCCTGTCGGACGAGATTCGTCCATCAGTTTAACATTATAGACTTTTATCGGGTGACAAAATCTCAGCCGACCAACGTTGGTGGAATACACGCTATCCACACTCCTCCGAAGATGTCAGATGATAAAGAGTTATTTACAAAAACATAATAACAAGTTGAGTTTTACTGTAATACTTGTTCTAGAACACATTTAGTGCAGAGGTAGTCTTTTTGGACCTTTAAAGGGTCATTTCATAATTGGTACGAGTGTGGGTGTGCTGACAGCCGTGTACATAACACCTCCAAATATAAGGGCTGGGTCTTTGGTAATGCTGCTATAATAATGTTATTTATTTCATGGTGAATATGGCCTATCAAGGTTAAAGCTATGGGAGTGCCGTATGCGAGGGCAGCGTGAAATAACCCTCAGCCGTATTTCACGCTCTGCCCGTATTTCACGCTCTGCCCGTATTTCACGCTCCTGAGGGTCACGTGACCTGCGCGGGATTCAAAATGGCGGCCGACGGAAGTAAACAAACACCGTGGAAGTAAAAAAACGCTGTGGAAGTAAACTAACATGAACTGCATGTCTATTTTAGATCAAAATACCCTGAAATAGATACAGAGCGTCACTTAAAAGTGCCCTCTTCACTGGTTACTGCACTTGCAGTGCTTGGGCAGTATTGCACTAGGCCTACTGCCAGCCAGCAATACTGCCCAAGCACTGCTCCTGCAGTAACCAGTGACTCGGTCACTTTTGCGTGCAGCTCTGTCTATATATTCAGACTTACCTTGAATGTCTTTTACATGAAAAACCTAATCCCGATGTAACCCCAACCCAACGAACTCATATGACCTTTGGTGGTTCCCATGGAGACTGCTGTGTGTATATATGTGGGCCAATAGTACCTGTTTTAGCACTGCGCTGCTTAGTACCATGACAACAGGGACATAGGACATAGGACTCATGTCCGTTGCACTGTACAAGTTCAATAACAAAGTGTTAAATATAAAACTAGGTGAGAAAGGAAGGACCCACATACGTCGGGGAGACATTTGGGGTAATTCCTACAATTGGGACACCAGGAGCCTGTTTCTATTTTAAAATCGTGGGTAAAATTGTGTTTTCAAAAGAATTTTCACAAACCAGGAAACACTATTTCAATCGTTGGATATGCTCGTTTTCCTAAATAAGGCATGGTAGCTAGTAAGAAATGCCGATATAACCAACACCCAAAGGTGCTTGTTACTACAGTACTTCTATCAAAAACGTGGTCTTTCTAAACAGAAACAGACTCCATGTTATACAAATATTTCTAAGTATGATGATTACCACATGACATAAGGGCCATATGTTATGCATTGTGTTTGTATGCCATGGCATGTGGCGTCATTCATGTTACACGGGCCTAAGCTACATTTCTTGTACAGTAGGTACATGTAATTAATCAAAAATTACAATTAGCATTTTACATTTACATTGTTCTTCACTCGTTGGACCCTGAATCATTTCACATACTAATACCACAGCTGGCTGCGAGAACGACGGCAACATCCGGTGTATACATATTGCGTACACACCAATCTCGTTATTAACTTTTGATCAGCCTTGACTCCCGTCAGGGATGTGACTGCATATTCTTTATCTATCACAGGTTTAACTACGAAAGAACCTTTAAAAAAAAAATTAATACCTTCTATTGTGTCACTACCCACCGTATTACTTTTACATCTAGCTATTACTCCCTTGTTGTGTGGGGGTCTATGGTAAAAAGAAAGGGTTTCCAGTACATGCATGCACTGCTACCGATCGTTTAGGCCCTCCAAAAAGGAGAGGTAACATGGGCAGAAAATGTAAAAAAAGAAAATTTGTAAAAATACGTAAATTTCTACAAAATTGCATGAAAAAACGTAGGGTCGGCCCTGTTTTGATAGGGTCAGTCGGGTGACCTGAAACAAACCTTTTTTTTTGTTTTGGCCCTAGTACAGTGCTGGGAAGACCACGCACCGTTCCTTATCCCTACTTTCTGATGTATTAATTTGCCATTACTTTCAGGAAGTTCACATGTTTGTGATCCTCATTGCGCATGTCAACTCGAGCTGTAACTTCTTCCTGTACGGGGCCACCAACAAGCAGTTCAGGGTGGCCTACTTCCGGTTGATGGGTATCTACAAATGCTTCCCGAGCCTCAAGGAGCGGATTGAAGGTGGCACCACCGTCACCACCATGACTGCAGTCTCTGTGGTCAAACCTGAAGGCTAGAAGACGGTTATAGGCCTAATACAACGACTAATGGTGTACAACGGTATAAAGCGTCACCCCTACACACACAACACACCAAGCTAGTTGAACACATGCACCATGGGGAAATAAAGCTTCCAATAAAGTATGACAGTTTAGCAAATATTGCTCGAATGCACAAAAATGCCTGTGTTATGGTAGAACTAACTAAAACTATGTACATGAATTTAAATGACAGTAACCAACGCATGGATCTCATTGGAACCATTAGCGTGGTTCAGAGACGCCAGTCCATATCAAAACCAGTGCTTACATCAGTTCAACAGAATCATGTCTAGAACTCAGTTATGTATAATGTTTGAGGTTGGTCGCTACCTGGTAAAAGTAAACCCACTGCTCAGGTTACAGTACAGCTTCGATGTATAAGGATGAGCTCATATTACCTAGGCAAATACTTAAACAGGTATCCCATGCAACATTTCGTGCATTTTCTGTGATTTTGAATATCTGATATTTCGATTTGTAACTGGTAATATTTGCTCTTTTTCGGCATTAGTTAATACATAGAATAATCATGGGTATAAAATGGAAACATCAAGTTTATTTTTGGATTATTTTTATATTCGGAAGGATCTAACCCTAAACTTATGTGAAGGACGACACATCAAAATTACTTTACATATTAGTAAATCATCTGAACAATCTCATGAGAAAGATTTTAAAAAGAAGTATGGATTTTGGACACTATTTTAAAGTACTCAAATCAGTTTTCAGTTTTGAATATTTTAATTAGCACAATATAGTCAAATTACAATTAGATTTTCATATATAACAAACCAGGCCGTTCCATGAGAGGAGGTGTTACACATTACAATTGCAATTCAGTATATCAACATTTTAGACATTTTACACCATGTTTACACTACTATACAATAGATCCTTCTGCGGGACCCCTATTATCATCTTTATTTTCTGATTTCAAATGTCTTAGCTAATCAGGAAAAAACGGGCAACCTTAATAGGGTGGTTATCACATTGATCCACATTTCCGTCCAGTATGTTGGATTAAACTAAACATGTATAAGACCTCTATATTTACATTGTCCATACGTAACAATAGTGAAAAAGAAATTGTGATATATAATTAGACTCTACATGGCTGATGTAATCTAAAAAGGCTGCCTAGAAACATAAGCCGAAAGTCCACGGCGAAAAGAACCTGCGTTAAAATGGTATCGCACCTCTGCCGCCGCTATTTCGCCGCTATTTCGCTGTGTCGCCGCTATTTTGCCTGCGCCCACAGCGAAACTGACGCGAAATGGGGGCTACAGAGGGGAGATAGCGTTCTAATGCAGGATATTGTGCATTCCTGCCGCTGTGGACTTACGGCTTTAGCTACTAGATAATTATTAAGATCTTTACTTGTTGGGTCATTATTTGTATACAGTCTGAACCAATGACAACACAAACTAATAACGACTGCTCAAGGACGTAGGTCGACTTTGTCTGCTGGTCCAGATTTGATCGTCCAAGATAAGGGAGTGGTCATTCTTTAACATCAGGGGGTGGGTGGATTTCGGGGGGCGGTTGAGGAGGACAAAATAATTCAACCCCATTCTGGCACAAACACACCTACATCTATAGGCGTTACTATACCTGAAATGGCTCGTTTTACAATACCCCTGTTGGAGAGTTGTGAACAGAAATTATTTTTGATGCACAAGCGTGGAAATGACCACTCCCTGATCTGATTTGTTCCAGTTCACACTGAAAGTATTCAAACGGCAGAGCCTTGATGTTAAACTTACCTGTTATGAATGGCGCTGTTTATACTTCATTATGAATACCTCGTCTCAAGCTTACAACATAGGCAGTACAGTACAATTGGCGAGGACAATGTCTAGCCAATTTGGAATGTGTTGGAGGTCATGAGGATTGTATTTGTGAAATAAATGAACTCAGGGAGAATTGAAACTACCCCATGTGTTTTTTTGTATACATTAACGCATCATGGCCCATATTCGCAAATCATAATATCGTCCAAAATAGTAATCTTGTTTTCCTTTGCTACTCTATTTTTTTTTTCAAGTGTGGATGGGGCACTATAGCAGAAATAACATATGAGAACATGCTGGTGTATGCGTGTTTATTTCAATTAACCAGGTTCATATTACAGTGTATTCTGATGAAGGCCTGACAAATATATCCCTACTTCATGTCAACCATTAAAATACATCCCCAATGGGTCAAATGCATCGCAGTGTTGCCTTTGACACTGCTAGACTACACTCAGGTGCCTGTTGTATCTCTCTTGTAAAACGGCTTCACAAAGAGAGGAAACAGTGTCCGGGTTGCCGCCAGAATGATTTCCCTGTCTAGGGGAGACCAGGTCGCCTAAAGGGGTGAATCCACCAAGTCGGGTCGGGCTCATGTCAGTCCGATCGGGTGCTAAAGCATGAATCGGGTTGTCTACCGATTCTGGTGGAAGCGCTTTTCAGCCCGACCGATCGTGCAATCGGGCTGCAAAAAGTCAGAAAATCTTAATCCGGAGCAAAAAAGGGACTCCACTGAGCCCGTCAGACTGCCGTCGGGGGCAAATCAGATCGGAATACTGCAGTGGATTCGGTTGCCCGACTGCATATTCCACCCAATCGGGCTGGGATTTTGGAGGAAGACTGCAAATTCTTTCCCTTTTCCACGCCCGACGGAACATCCAAAAGTTTAGATATTGGATCGGATCGGGTTGAAGCTGGAACCAGATGAGCAGTCCGATTCCAAATGTGGCGGATAAATTGTCGCCACCTGGTGTATCCCGGCTGTACTATTACTTCTCACTTTCCCCGTCAGACGGCGAGAGCGCTGGTCCGGATCACGTGACTGACAAGTCCCCGGATGTGTCCGTACAACACAACACGAGATAAAAAATGGCGGGTGGAAAGAAGAGGAAGGGCGTAATCACAAAAAAAGCAAATCAGGGCACGAAGAGAGCTGCTCCCACGAAAACTGAACAGGAGGAAGGGGAGGAAGATGTGCAGACTCCGACAAAGGTAATGCGGGGTCGCCCGGCGGAACGGGTATCGCCCAGACTTAACAAGGAAGAGGCCGGACCGGGACTGGACAGGCCGCGCCGCCCGGTTCGTGCCAAAACGAAGAACCCTACGCCGGGGAAAAGAGGGGTGAGTATTTTATTGCTCTGTTTTCCTCTCCCCCCACCCCCTACCCCCGCACCTCCTACACCCTGCCTTACTGTCATGTTGTGTGTGGTCACAATGTCACAAAACTGTAACTGTAACACATGTGTGAAATCCATCTGTTTTACTTTTGACAAGACAGGTCGGTTGTGATATGTTGCTTTCAATCAGAATAGTGCCCGCTGCAATATAACCAAATCAGACTGACCTTGCGTATTTGCTGAAGGGCATGTAGAAATAGGCCACTCCCAAAATAATTTTTTCTGTTCTCCCCGCGCCATAAGAAACCCTTGTATAGTGCTAAATAATTTTTTTCTAAATATATTCCATTTAATTATTTTAAATATATTCCATTTAATTATTTTAAAAAATATTCCATTTCCCCACATTTTGGGTACATTGGCATGAAAAAAATATGATCTTGGGCCTGCATGATGTTTGGGTAGGGTATGGTACTGTCACAACGTTTCCCACACTTGTTATTTGCTGTTGTTTCTTAATATGACAACAACACCTCCCAACTGAAACCTGTCATATTTTCTGTAAATTTATTTGAAATAAAATATTTTTCTCTTAATTTGTACAGCCTGGGAGACCCCGAAAAACCCCCCCAAAAGTGCAGCTGCAGCAGGATACCGAGGAAGAGCAGGATGAGCCCGAACCTGAGAATGGAAAGCAGTCTGAAGCAGGACAGGAGCAGGAGGAGGACGAGGACGAGGTGTTGCCAGACGGGCAGGATACAAACGCCCACAAAAGTCCTGTGCTCACAAAGGAAGAGAAGAAAAGGCAGTTACCCGCTCTTCTAAAAGAGTTTAAGATGGTAGAAGCTGGGGACAACATATCACATGACTCAGATGATGAGCCGGAACAAGATGCAGAAGGGGAGGAGTCCCACTCCAATTCCTCCCAATTGACCATGGATGGTGATAAGAAAGAGTATTTGTCCAAACCTGGAGAAGAGGACCAGGAGGAGCAGGATGAGGAGGACAGTGAGCCGTTGGTGGACCTGCGCAAGGTACACCTGGTACCTGAGAAGGTGGACTTTCAGGTTCCTGGTAAGCTGCCGGACCATTACTGGACGGAAGATCCCAGCCGGGAGAGCACCCTGTGCCAGCTGTGGGCAGACGAGAAGGCCTTGTATGATATGGAGGACGACATGTACCGCGTCCCTGCACACAAGGAGGTCATACTGAGGAAGTTTGCCTGTATCCTGCAAGTCCCTCGTAAGTATATGTTATTTTTTTCTTTGTCATTGAAATTGTATTCATATAAATGTAAAATTTCAAATATATTAAAAGTGGGGAAAAAAATTATTTCCTTTATTAAAATTTAAAAAAAAAGACTTTACGTTGTGTCATGACTAATTCCATTGTATTAAAATTTGTGAAACTTTGTTCAGAATTATTATTCAGAATGAAAAGTAAAGTAAAAATATTGTACATTGTGCCATGCAGTATTGTCATACCATTCCACCTGACAAATATTAATTTGTTTTTTCAGCCAACATCATACACATGCGCATGACCTCCTTGCGCAGTATGTTCCAGAAAATGAAGAGGAGTGCACCTAGTGGATCCGCTGCCTTGGGGAAGACGGACAGACAGAAAGAGGTGTGCCGGCTGGTGTATTTTCTAGCAGACCATGTCAAGCAAGAAGACACCATTACGTCCTACAAAGGGAAGAGCCCAGCAAAGAGCAAGAAGGGGAAAAAGTTTGACTACACCCGTAAACCAGCTACAAAGAAAACACCCAATAAGAGTCAGAAAGTAAGTCACATTGTACTTTTTTTTTTTTCCTGTTATTTTTTAATGTTACCGGTATATTATGAGCTAATATTTAGCACAGGGAAGAGAATTTTAATTTGCACAGGCACTGCTCACTAATGTGTTTAGGTGAAACAAGTAATCTAAAAAGCATTGCAAATATTTTTCCTGTCATTTGCAGCCTGTTATCAAATATACATTCATTTAAAAAAAACAGGATTTCTGTTTAGAAATCTTTTGCAGTAGCACATCAAATAATTGTTTATATTTAATGTAAATGTAATAAGGCATGTTTTGTTACTGTATGAAGCGAAAAATAAATTTACAAACGCCCCTTCCCTTTTGTCCGGGGTGTAATATTTTATTTTAATTTGATTAAATTGATATAATTTATTCATGTTGTGTATATACTGTCATTGCAGGAGACGTCACAGCTGGAACAGGTTATGAACCAATCGCTCTCTCCCATTATCACCAAACCCCAACACAGACTGACCGAATCTGAAAAGGGGTCAGACGTGCAGTCCCTAGGCCAGTCTGATGAGGAGGAAGAAGCAAGTCCCGTCTTCAATACCAAGCATTTTGGTCGCAACCAGAGGTTGAAAGATGCACATATACTGGACCTCTCGCGACAGCAGTCTGCCCGATTGAATCAGGAGGGGAAGGAACATAAGGAGAAAAAGACAGCGGATACTAGCAAGGTTAAGAAATCTGCCAAACAACCCGAACAGCCCCCAAGAACACAGAAGCAGGCCAAATCTAGCTGCACCCAGACTGCACCAAAAGCAGACATCTCACGCCCGGTGAAGAAGGGTGGGGCAGTTAAAACTAGTACCCCAAAACCCCCCTCCAGACCGACACCCAAGAAGTCAACTTACCTTGCAGACAGCAGTGTCAGCTCCCAGGAAAGTGCAGCGGACAGATATACGCGACTGCTGGGATTACAACCATCCAAAAAAAGGAAGAACGAGCCCTCCACTTCAACATCCACACCGGATAATCCTGATTTAAGTACTGCCATGAAGAAGAACTATGGTGTGGAAATGAGTAGTGCTTGGTATGAGCAGCAGGGGGCAGAATTCCGGAAGATGAAAGAAAAAGAGCAAAGAGAAAAGAAATCAGAGAAAGAGGAAGGTCTGCTGGGTGCTATGAGAGAAAAAACTGTTGCACTGAATAGGATGGCTGATGCTTTTCATGAGACAGGCTCTGTTGCGTCCCAATCTAGTGCTGAGCTGTCTGCAGAACAACTTTGGGCAAACTCTTTGGTTCCTCAAATGATGCGGATGAGTGAGGAAACCCGTGACCACTTTATGTATTCTGTTTTTGGTATGGCGCTGAAGGCCATTAAGGGGACGTGGCCCCCCCCCCAACCAAACAAATAGTGTAAACAACTCAACTAACCATACAGGTTTTTATGTTGTGCCCAAAAAAAAACAACATATTTCTGTGTACCTATAATACTGAAAATGTTTATTTTGGAGGACAAATGGTCTCATTTAATTTTTTTTAATTTTGTACACTTTTTTAAAGATGTACCCTGCACCAATGTCTGCAGATGTTATACAAGGGTGGTATTGCAGGACATGTTCATTCTACTTAAATCATGGGGATTCTGTAAACATCCTGCGGGTGCTATTTACTACAGAAATATCACGGTATTTTATTGATTTTGGACATATGAAACCAAAGGTCAAGTGGTGCATGGTAAAATGTTTGACAGGTGCTAATTTTATGCTATTCCTGATAAATATAAGATGTTATATCACATCAGGGGGCATGTGTTATGGTTTAGACATGTAAGGTGAGAGAACACAGATCAGAACAAAATTGCAGTCATACAGTTTTTTCATATAAAACAATTTATTTAGACATTTTACTGTAGGATGAATACCGTCTTCCAGTATTTACAGCAGTCTGTCACACAGTGTAACACCAGCTGTACAGTATGCCGGGAAATCTAACAAAAAGCACAATCCGACTGTCTGTGTATAGCACGTCAATTCTTATATACAATTCTCTGACGGCCCACTTTACAAAACTGGTATCAAACTGGGGTATTTGCATAAATATTGTTGTTTGCAATATTTATTTTACTTAACGCTAAGTAAATGCCCATGTTGGGAAGCATGTACCAATTTATATAATATTAAGTACATACATATCATGATACTTAACACATCAGGTACCTCTCGTGTTGTAGGACATATGACAGTAAGTTATTCAGTTATGTTGTGTAGAACAAAATATTTCTACAGTTTATGCTAAGTATATGACTACATGACATGTTAAAGGTGTACTGTCCGGGTACAATTTGGCATGTACTCAGGAAACATGCTCAAAGTATGTGTTGTATTTATATTAAAATACAACATGTCGAGATATTTTAAAACAGTGATGCGTCCCATTACTGCAGTGTATGGTGCAAATGATCTGATTGTGTACCATGTATCGATTTACATGTAGGTACGGATATACATTTTCTACTTGTTTCTCACATGACTTATCATAAAAAACATTATAAGCTAGTCAGATAAACACTACCAAAGAAAAATGTTTTGAAAAATGACTGAAGTGAGAATTTATTTCAAGTAAGCATCACGACGTTTGGGCATGAGATGGCCTTATTTACATGTTTTTACATGTACAAAATATTCCACCGAGGTACATCAATCGGCAAATTTGGATAGATGCATATAAGTATGTGGATTTGAAAGTGTATGCTCAACTGCATGAATGTAGCAACGTCAGTATTGTCCCATTTTCTGATATTCATATTATTATACTCAAGAGGTCACGTTTGTCTCAATCTGGGACAGTTCACAATATTTTATTCCCTTTTGTTCGGTTGAATAAAATATATTTTAAATACACGCTATATTTCTCAGTTTTTTCTCCTTTAAAGCTGTCCCGTCAGGGAAAAAGTTGTTCTCACATATGAAATCACGGCAAAGCTTTAATGTGCAGAAATATTTTATAAAAAAAATGAAATACGTCCAACACTGTAACAAGCCGGACTCCTGTTTTGTAGGATTGACATGAGAAAAAAACCAGCAAGTAATATGGCAATGTGGGCACTACCGGTAGGAATAACATAACAATCTTGTACCCTTCAGATGTGTAGTGTATGTCCTGTATGTACTCAGATGAAACTGTCTGATAGTGTGACATATTATCGCTCAAAGTAGAAGTCATTGGACATGACAATCTTGTACTGGAACCTGAGCTCTCCCTCCACCGTCATACACCAGTCTGCGATGTGGTTGCGCATGTCCTTGACCTTCTGGCTTCTGTTCCTCTTCTTGGTCGGCTGTCCGCCAGGCATGGCTGCCTCTCCGCGCCAGACCCCCCGGTGCTGATTATAGTCTTTATCCTCCCAATCACAAGAGTCACGTGGGGTGTACGCATTGCCAGCTTTCACGCGCAGGTAGTTGTGCAGAACCACTATGGCAAGCACCACTATACTGGCATTCTTGGGGGACATCTCTATTTCACGCCGCAAGATCCTGAACCTGCTTGCTATAATGCCAAACGCATTCTCAACAATCCGCCTGGCGCGGCTGATCCGGTAGTTGAAGACTCTCTCCCGGAGAGACAGTTTCTTGGCAGGGAAGGGCTTCATCAAATTTTCGCTCATTTCGAACGCATCATCCCCTATGAAGTAATAAGGGAGTTTCTCTTTGAATCCTGGGAAATGGGATGGCTCTGGCACGTTGAGAGGATTTTCAGGGCTGAACAAGTCTTTTCTGAAGGAGGATGCATTCCACAAAGTGGAGTCACTTGCTTTTCCTTCCGCTCCACAATCCACATACATAAACTTGTAGTCGGCATCAACTACGGCAAACAATATGATTGAAAAAAAGTTCTTGTAATTGTAGAAAAGGCTGCCTGATTTATTTGGTTTGGTGATACGCACATGCTTCCCATCCAGGGAGCCTAGCACGTGGGGCAAGTTCCATCTGTCGTGGAATAGTTTGGACACCTCCAACCACTCATCTCGGGTGGAAGGCGCCTGAAAATACATTGCATAATTTTATTAAAGGACAAGAACTTGATATTTTTGCATTTAAATAATTTTCCAAGAGATAAAATAAATTACAACCTAGCATTATTTGGGGTAATTTTGAAAGTATTATAGGGTAGGAGAAATTAATATTTTATTTCCTTCTTTCAATTTTTGTGTAATATTATTTCCGGCCCACTTAATACCCACCTTTAAATAGTCTTCATGCAGTACAGCGTATATAGCTTTGCAGGTGTCTCGGATGATGGGCAGTACAGTGCTCTCCCCAACCAGATACGACTGGTGCAAAGTGGTGACACTGTCCCCTGTAATACAAGAATAGTAAAGATTGAGTTAAACAGTGCAAAATGTGTAATTTTTTTAACTGGCCACTGTATAATTGATTATGTTCTTTCTCCTACTTATAGCAAAATAATTTTTTTTTTTATATCCCATGTTTATCCAATATATAAAATATGCAAGAAAAGGAGGGGGAACACACCTTTTGTGAGATAGCGGATCGTCATGCTGAGACGCTCCTCCGGTCTGATGGCAGGCCTGAAGTTTGTGTCGTGGTACAGTATCAGTGGACGTACCAACTGGAGCAGCTCTTTATACACGTGGGGCTTCATTCTAGTTGTTTTAGTGAATTCACTCACACACCCAAGCTGAGAAAAAGGGAAAAAAATTACTACCATTAGCACATGATTTATTTTCTTTGACATGAGGTTGTATGGAAGATTATTTCCAAAAGAAGGGGGGGGGGTTTACATGTATAGCAAAGGGGTTTATTTAAATAATTTTTGAAAATAGGTGAGGAAAATTATTATATAGCACCCAGGATATACACCTGAATTATAGAAAGAGAGAAAAAAAAAATGTATCACATGATTTGTATATTGAATGTATTTCATTTAATTTATATAATTTATTAAATTTATTTTATTTAATTACCCGGACAAAATCCGCCTCCAGTTTGGCCAAAGTGTTCCTCTCAGTCGGGTCAGTCCTGGAGTATAGGAAGGGGTGCATCCAGAACTCGTGTGTCCGCCTCCTCTGTCGTAGCTGTCGGATGAGAAGAAGATCCTCTACCTCATCGTCCATCACCACTGACATGGCCAGTGCTATCATCCTCTTTCTCCCCACATCTTGCATTCGCAGTTTACTGCGTTTTGGGGGATTGTGCGTCATTTTGCCTGTCTCTACACGCTGTGCAGTGTACTGGAACAGGTTCAAAACAATATGGCCGATTCCTCCAGCGTGTGGGTCACGTGATGTGTGCAGTACAAGCGGCGCACTCTGGTGTAAAGACAGGGAACCACCGTCGGGCAACAGCCAGACTGCAGTCGGATTGGTATCAGATGCTCTGTGGAGCCGGTGCAGCCCGACGGATTGCTCTTTTTCAGTCTTTTTGGCACCCGATTGTGGCAGTCGGGCGGGAGACTTTTTTCTGTCCAACCCGACCCGACTTGGTGGATTCACCCCTTAAGGGAGCTATATGACTCCCCCAGGTGACTCCCTTAGGTGAGATTGAGAGTCAGCTAGGCTCTGGACCTCCCTATAGAGGGGAGTCATTCTGGAGGCAACCTGGACTCCCTTTTGACGCTGTTTCTTTTCTATCTGTTGTAGATTTCCCTTCACAGGTGGCATTGAGCAGCATAGGCCTGGATAGACAACAATTCAATACTCAGCACCTAATCCAGGTGATATACTGATTAATACCTATACACTGGTTAATACCTATACACATATATAATCTAATTATTTGTGACCCCAGAGATATTGCAGTGGATTAACTCCATGTACTCTGTGATAAATTGGAGAATATAGGAGAATATAGGAGGGACAGATTCTCTGATCCTTACTGGCTCTGGTCTATCGGAGATCCACAAATGAAGATCTGACACTGCTGCCTGTAAGAGATCTGCGAAGTCCGAACAAAATTAATCTAAAGCTTAATAGACCAAACTAGACTAGAATAGTATTAGAAAATGTGGATGGGACACGCTCAGTGAGAATGCCACTTTAAATGATACCTCGATACACAGAAAAGGATACCTAGGTCATCATCACCATGGAAACCCCAGAGTGTTCTGCAGTGGAAACTTTAGACCCCCATTGGGTTTTCAGTGAAAGACATGCTGGTAAAAGTGCTTTTGTGCAGAGATAAATAGACAAAGGTTCACGAGTTTTGGTCTGGACAGGGTTATTTCACGAGTTGACCCTTGGGCCGTATTTCACGAGGCCGAGTGAAATGCGGTCCAAGGGTCAACAAGTATGAGGGTGAGGTTTAATTTTTTTTTTAAATCATATAAAATAAAATAAAATGAGCAGGGTCATAATGATTACTGAACTCAACTTGATTTCCCCTTTATTTTTATATCTTGCAGGAGGAATTCCGACCATTTTCTAAAATGTCGTTGTGATACCTACTAATAGTGCTTACCCTGATGTATCATACGTATAGTCGCCACAGTGCTGTCACCTGGTGTGACACAGATGAACTCTTTCAGTACCAGGCGTTTACTACCACTAACCCATACCCTTGTCCTACTCTACGGATGATGGTAAGACTGTTCCTGTTACCATGATATTTTGTTTTTCCAAAGATTATTTAGGTCTTTCCAAATTCACTAACTCAGTTTGTAATTCAGTAAACAGGGAAGTAACCACAACAGCAGTCTATTTAGATTTCAGGAATTATTTCGATGCAATTAACTTCATTGCTAATGTGCTTACATCGATGTATTTTTGACTTGTGCTTCTTTTGTTATCTAGGTACATTCTTTTTAGTACCGAGACACCTTAATGAGGGAACAATATTCAAAAGGCGTATACGCTTATTATATACTGACTAAATACCAAAGTGAAACAATAGCCCCAGAATCGACACATATTTGTGAATCTACCTTTTCAAAAAATCCATGTTTATGCATTTTTGCAAAGAAAAACATTTCTAGCAATGCAATAATTGAGATCCCGCCTAGCTATATAGCATGAAAGAGCAAACCTTTCTACCTACTTTCATGAATAGCGTGAACACCCCAAAAGTTCAAATCAACTTATTGGCTGGTATACAATGTGAATAGATAACAGCTGATAACTTAGTCCTGATCCTGGGTGTGATCTATGGCTGTGTTTTATGAAATTGTAACAATTGGATAGTCTTTGACCGGATGACGTCTTTGACCGGATGACGTCTTTGACCGGATGACATCTTTGACTGGGTGACGTCTTCAACTGGCAAGATTAATGCCGGGAAATTTGTAATATATAGTCTTATAATATATATTAACTTTTTCCCCGCTTTTCTTTCTAAATAGTTCCCTTTTCAACTGTTTTAATCTTGCCGGTCAAAGACTATCCAATTGTCACAATCTCATGAGACATAGCCCTATACTGTCAGGTAAGGTCGAGCTGCCCCATACTAGTCACAGGATCAGGATGTCAGTCTATTTCCTAGAACTTTGAGTGGCCCCTTGCAAAAAGACTATTGACAATTCACACTGTTATTCCTGTTATTGACAGTTCGAACAGTTTATAGTGGTATAAAATCATGTTAGTGACAGTTCTTGAAGCAAACTGTCAATAGTGGAAGATTTCTATATTATTGACAATAACTCCCCTGACCTTAGAGCCAGAACCGACATTGCAGTCAAAATCGGTTTTGCAGGCAAAAAGTTTTAACTGTCAATACCAAAATCATGGTGGGTTAGCTATTGACAGTGCAAACTCAATAGTAGAAATTAATCTTATTTTTGACAGTTTAAACAGTCAATGTCAGTATGGATTTCTTTAATGGCAGTTTTCCTTTTAATGACAGTTCCCTTTTTGAAACAGGCAAAAGGAGAATCTTTTTCTTCCCTTGTAATGGACATTTTGCAGATGACTACAAATACCCAGTTACTGTAAAAACATAGAGTCAGATCACCAATAGGATTGGCCCCAACCCAATGGGCACAGATCATTTTAATCAACATTGAAAACGTGTTGGCAACGTTAATTCAATGTTGATTCAAAGTTGATTCAACTTTGAACTAAATTATATGCCCTGTGGCTGCGGCTTATACACGTGTTGGGGTCTATATGTATACTACAATTTGTAATTTTCAAAACCTCTCAGGCTTATATATATTATCTAAAAATTAGGGGTGCGGCTAATAGTTAGGCGTATACGCAAGGTTTTATGGTTCCGTTGATGTTTGAACCTTCAATGTCAATAGAAATATGTCAATAGAAATATATTTCTCTCTTAGAATCCATCCCTGTACGGGTCTCTTGGGATAAGGCTTGTTATAATGGTACCACCTGGACCTGTAAGAGCAGTCCTTGGTGTTCCAGCATTCTGCCCTATCTGAGTGCTTCCTGATGTTCCTGTGCTCTGTGTTGCCTCGGTGTTTTCTGATGTTCCAGCGCTCTCTCCTGTCAGAGCGCTTCCTGATGTTCCAATGCTCTGCACTTTAAGAGGGATTCCGGATGGTCCAGTGCTCTGAGCATGCTGTACAGTCTGGGCATGTCCAGTTGGCCCAGCACCCTTCTCTGTCCCAACCTGACTAGATAACCCAGCACCCTGCCCTGTCACAGCCTGCGCACTTGGCCCAGAACCCTGCTCTGTCCAGGTATGTCCACTTGGCCCAGAACCCTGCTCTGTCCAGGTATGCCCACTTGGCTCAGAACCCTGCTCTGTCCAGGTATGTCCACTTGGCCCAGAACCCTGCCCTGTCCCAGTCTGTCCGGATGGCCCAGTGCCCTCCCCTATACAAGCATGTCCACTTGGCCCAGCACCCTGCTCTGCCCAGACATGTCGAGATGGCCCAGTGCCCTGCCCTGTCGCAGCCTGTCCAGATGGCCCAGTGCCCTTCCCTGTACCAGCATGTCCACTTGGCCCAGCACCCTGTCCTGCCTCAGCAGGTCCTGGTGGTCCAGCTGTTGGGTCATCATTTAGAGGCACGACCTGAGTACCTCTAAACATGCAGCAACACCTTCTATAGCAAAAAGTCAGGCACTTTCTAAGCACCTTTGAGAATTTCTTGTCGCGCCAGGCATAAATGAATGGGTTGACCCAGAAGTTGATGTCATAGATCAGGACAGTGACATAGAACAGGGCATGGTGCCAGGTGGGTGAGGCTGGGGACAGGGTCAGTATGGTAACCGCAACAGGGGTGTACAGTATAAAGAACACACCCATCACCATCCCCATCATCTTGGTGATCCTCATGTCCTTCCTCCGGTTCTCCCGCTGGGCTTGTGTCTCAGCTGCTGCTACCTGGAGTGTGCTCTTGTACGCCAGCCAGGCAATATGTCCATAGCCACCAATGATCACAAATAATGACGAAATGAATATTAAAGCTACGATGTACGTGATATAGTCCGGAAAGTAGTTTTTGGCATTGCAAACTGTCTCTGCCTGGACATGTGATGTAGTGATTGTAATAACAATGTTGTATACTACAAAAACTACCCATGTGATGGCAAGAGGCTGAAGGACCTTGTCGCAGCTCCATTTTTCACTTCGGTTTAATTGAAACAGCAGGGAATTGCGTCTCTCCAACGCTAGGAGGGCTAAAGTAACAATCTGAACTGATGAGGTTATGAATTCGAGACAGAGTCCTGCCAAGCACCATGGATGGGAGAGGTGCCAGGAGGGTAGGAATGTTCTGATAGGAACAATGACTGCTGTTTTAAATCCATGGATGAAGTCACATATGGCCAGACCAGTGACAAGCACATTGGCTGATGTCCGTAACACGCTGTTCTTCAGCACACACATTACTGTCACCAGGTTGAGTAACATGGCGGCTACTCCCATAATCAGTCTGGTAAGAATGTATACCAACCACACTGCATTCATTTTTTGAAGTCCTGTTGTACCTTACCTGCAATCTGTATGACGGCTTGTTAATTCAATTTTGTTGAATTATCCAATGGATCAGCTATATTTTAATGTCTCACTGCATTGCAAATATAATACCACCAATCGTAGTCCAAAAGTATTCACTATATAGTTTTTCTATTCTTTTAATAGTTTATTACCGATGGATGGGGGTATTCTTTGTGACTTGTCATTCCATGTGCAAAATATAGTTAAGTTATCTCCACTGCATTAAGTACTGCGACGTAAATACTAAGATCCCTTCAAAATCTTTCCAGGTTTTTCTTGAGACTTTATCTCAGATGTTGCCGTTCCCTCCAGATGTTCCCATCTGAAGCTGTGTGTTTTTTGCCAAGCCGGTTGTGCAGTGGGGACCTACTGCACTAAGGGAGTGATCATTTTTAAACCACAGGGGGGGGGGGGGTTGGTGGGTTTGGGGGGGGCAAAAAAATTTGGACCCCTTGACCGGGGGGGGCAAAAAGATTTGGACCCCTCTTGGGGGGGTCAAAATAATTTAACCTGTTTTGAGCCAAAAAGCCAGCGCGTTACTATGCTTCAAAGGGCCCGCGCGCGAGCCCCTTTTTTGGCCGTAAGGGGGGGGGGTAAAAAATTTTGACCCCTCGACCGGGGGGGGGGCTAAAAAAATGTGCGCGCTCTGCGCAGAAACCTACCACCCCCCCTGTTGTTAAAAAATGATCACTGCCTAAGACACTGTACTAAGACCGTACTGGCAAGAAAGGGTGACATTTACATTAATTGGTTTTAGCAGACCGCTCATACTGTTAATGGTTGTCTGTGATGTTTATACAATCAAAATTCCTATATCAGTAAATTCACAAGATGATTACCTTTTAATAGGTGTGTATAAGAATCAAGGATTTCAAGATCATGGAGAAAAGGGCTAAAGCATCACTCACAAGCTCTCTGAAAGGTCCATCTTCCTTGCTGCTTTGGTCTTTAGCTGTCATGCTCCAGACAAGGGGGAGACCATAGACATGCAAAGTTGGTTGTTCGCAGAAGCTTATCATATACACTGGTCCATATGCCAATAGGCTGATACTTTGTAATCTATCATATCAGCTCAACCAGTGGAATCCTTTTGTTGCTTTGGCAGACAATTTTGATCTGATGCTATATGGTGCCGAATGCTCCATGTGATTTGCATTACCAATGTAGTATTATTCTCCGTGAGAATAAGATAGGGACTGGCGTACGTCTCTAACAGGTGATAATGCAACTCCTTGTCACACAGGTGGGGGAGATGCTCTCTGTACCTGAGTTATTTGATATGCTATGCGAAATGATAATCGCCTTAAACACCTGTAACATATGCTAGCAGTCGTGGTTACTAGGAATCCCAAACCCAATTCCTTTCACCTCAAAATGCCTTTTGCTCAAAGTCCATGGCGGCAGGAACTGCGTGAAATAAGAGGTGTGATACCATTTGAACGCAGGAAATTAGGTGTTCCCGCCGACGTGGACTTAATGTTTGGTGCTCAAATATTCATTCTTGCCGTATGGATGCCAGAAGTAACAAGAGCACTGAACTGCTATAGGGCATTAGCGAGATGATCAGTGGGCAGCGCCATTTCCACTGGTTCTAGGTCTATTCCCATAACTTACAGCAACCAGCTTAGCCAAATCTCGTGGACGAGATTAGGGTACAATCTGGGTACAGGTATTGTGAATAGGTTGTACCTGGACACTCTTTATGTCACCTGTGTCCAGTATAGTGTAATGGTTAGGACAGTGGACTCACAGTCCAGAGAGCCTAAGCTCAATTCCCTTCCAAGCCACATCTGGTGACTATTCCACTCAAAGGTAAAACTGTTTCCTTTTTCATATATCTACTACAGGAAACCAAGCATTTTCAGTCGAATACATAGCAATAAAGTTAATTGCTTTTGTAAGGGAATGTAAACAGAATACCACACTCTTGATATTTCTCTACTTAGTCATAACAAATGGATGGTACTCACTTCTAAAAATTCAACCAAAATATATAAGACATATATCTCTAGGACTTATTCCCATTTTAGGCAAAGATTGGGAGGGATTTGAGCTTAGGTCCTCTGGAGTGTGAGTCCTCTGTCCTTACCACTACACTATACTGGACAAGTGACATAGCTAGTGACCAGGGACCACATAATCACAATACTCACAGATTACGACCCCTAAAACTTCCTATTTTGGACATGGCAGGTACCAGCTTCAGCTAGTTATAGTTACAAATACTCCTATCAGGTGGAGCCACTGTATCCCGCTAATGCGGAATATATAAACTGCCCTACAAGAAACAACGGTTGTTGTCAAATTTATGTATCAGCTTATTATCTATATGAATAAAACTGCATTGCAAATAATTTGGTAACTTTCTCTGAACCATTCATGAGATTCTGTCTATGGCTCTATTCCCCCGCCCCTTCATCTCCATTTATGTGTATCCCCATTGGCTACACAAGGGGAGGGGTATTCCATGAGGGGTAAGCAGGGGATTTGATGACCAGGTAAGATAGGAGGGATGGGTTATTCGGGGGTAGACTCATGATTTCTTCCTGCTACAATTGTACTTCCAAGAGTTTTCTTTAAATAAAAAAGATTAATTAGAAATTGAATAGGCAGTGAAAAATATGACAAGGGTATTATTATTTTTTTACTGGGAGCGGAAATCAAGACTTTTTGCAAACATTTTTTCACATTTTAGTAGTTAAAAGTAATGATCCGCAAACTTTCATGATTCAGGTTAGTCCTAGCTCACTGCATTACTGACAGCATACACTTTAATTCGATATGAAATATACCAATATTTGTCAAGGTTTTAACATATTTTTCATCGGAAATGTAAAAATAAATCATAATTTTTATGATGCGCATGGTGATCAGGAACCAGTTTTTCTTTTTGAGTGACCTAAGTCTCTGACCACGTTGAAGGCTTTTTGTCGTATGTCCTGATGACACCGGGCATCTATTATCCCCAGGTCTGCTGAAGTGCCCTTGTTTATGATGAGAGCCATTTTGACCTGTATCCCGAAAGTGCAGTTGTCCCATGTCTATACTGTGGTAACCAGCAGTTGTTTTTAATATATCACCTGCTGTGTAATGTATCTCATCTCCTCCCGCATTTTTACCACATTTTTACCAAAACTCTGGACAAAAACAAGCATGAACAAGAGAAGCAGGAAGCGTGTGGGAGTCACGACACACTCTAAATACAGATCATATAGTGGGACCAGCCCAGGGTACAGCGTTAAAGGGTAGAATTGTTCAAGGTATTGATTTCTTTATAATCAGGAAGTAGAGATTAGTCGCCCCTCTCCTCCTCTCATTCCTCTCTCTCACCAGTATCATCTCTGTAATACTCCGGGGATTGGGGAAGGGGGCAGGTGGGGGGGGGGGGGGGATGAGGGACTATCTTGCCAGTGCGCTGATTTTTTTTTGTTCCATGCCCCCTCCTCAGACAGGTTTAAAATTATATTGGCTGAACACTGAAAAATTGTTAACTTGTCTCCAGACTCGTCTAAGTGACTGTCATAGAATAAACAAGTCAAAAGTTGTCTAACCTATCAGGTTACCATCCCACAATTAGAAATTGGAGCTGGCAAATGTCGGGTTTTGGGCTGGCACATGCCAAGTGGGTCTTCTATCTCCAGCTAGAAGACCCGCTTCCTTGTCACTTAGACAAGTTTTTGACTCATTTATTTTATGAGAGTCACTTGGAACAGTCTGGAGACAAGTTTACTTTTTGAGTGAACCCCATTTAACTACATAATAATAATGTGCTGCCTGTTTGTCTTACTTTTGTTCATTTTGTTCATTACCTTTAGAGCTTTTGGCTGTTTTGTTCTTCATAAATACATCCAAGACCCATGAGGACAGGCAGATTATTTCGCATGTGGGGACGTTTGCAGTTGTGTTTGCTTGCCTTTGACCGGCCAAATTTAACAATATTTTTCTAAAAACGATATCTGGGAAATTGTTAAAATTAGCTCCATTTGATTCCGAAAATGATTTTTCTTGCCATTTCATTATCATATTATTTTACCTCTAGCCGCTTGGACTGTTGTTACCAAGGTTTGGAAAAAGAAATGCCACGGTGGTACCCCCCCTCCCTCCGCGACATGGGGGTTTTATAAATCGACGGACACAGACTCTTTATGAGGTCCTAGTATATTCTATATATATAAAAACCGACACAGCGACACGGCCCTCTTGCTAAAAATCGGAAGGATGGGCCTGGAGAGGAGTGGGACTGCAGCACATGCGTACTCTGAGTACTAAGCCTATGGGCGGAGAGGTGTGTTGTTCTAAATATAGAAAGGCCCCAGCTAGAAAAATACTATAGTAAACACTATAGTTTACTATAGTATACTATAGTCTACTATAGTATACTATAGTATACTGTAGTTTACTATAGTATAGGGGTCCCCACTCTACTGTAGTTTACTATAGTATACTATAGTTTACTATAGTTTTCCTGAAATAGCCTTAGATGGTGTTATACTATATCATATGTTACTATAGTTTACTGTAGTAAACTATAGTATAATGTGGTATTCCTTACACTCCTTGCCACTAAAGTAAACTATAGTATATTTTACTATAGTGTACCATAGTTTACTATAGTATACTATAGTGTTTCCCGCACACCTTGACACTATAGTAAACTACAGTATATTTTACTATAGTTTACTGTAGTTTACTATAGTATACTAAAGTGTTTCCAGCACACCTTGACACTATAGTAAACTATAGTATTTTTTTCTATAGTTTATTGTAGTTTACTATAGTGTTTCCAGCACACCTTGACACTATAGTAAACTACAGTATATTTTACTATAGTTTACTGTAGTTTACTATAGTATACTATAGTGTTTCCAGCACACCTTGACACTATAGTAAACTACAGTATATTTCGCTATAGTTTACTGTAGTTTACTATAGTATACTATAGTGTTTCCCGCACACCTTGACAATATAGTGAACTACATTATATTTTACTATAGTATACTGTAGTTTATTATAGTATACTATAGTGTTTCCAGCACACCTTGACACTATAGTAAACTACAGTATATTTTACTATAGTTTACTGTAGTTTACTATAGTATACTATGGTGTTTCCCGCACACCTTGACAATATAGTATTTTTCTACCTGGGGCCCGTCACTCAAATGGTTCGATCATCTAGACACTTGGGTGTGGGGGCTCAAATGCAGGACTGGAGTAAGATACAATGATATGCATTGCCACATTTTGATATATATGGAAATACAAAATATATGCAGACCCCATGCATGTATATATTACATGACATTGTGCATAATGGCACATGTTATGTTAGTCCCCCTTCATCTGGGTGTCAACATAGCTGCAGAGCACTTTCCACATGGGCAGTCTGCAGTGCATTGTGTGATTAAGCTTCAGGCTTATAGGAAAAATATCAATCAAACTGAAATAAATACAGGCAATTTATATAAGGTAAATAAAAATATATTTATCTATTTACCTATGCTTGAATATTTATTATATGTGGAAGAAGTAAAGTCGGGCCCCTTACACCGTATGCAACACCACAAACAACAACAATAAAAAGAAAATGGCCGAAATCCAGGTGGCAGGCCTTCATGTATATACTACATATCACAGCTCTCCCCCCATAGGTTTAGGACTTAGTGGGTGCCTGTGGACTGCAGTGTGTGCCCACGGGGCATACGTATCAGCTACACACTAGGTGTAGGGTAAAATCGAGTAATATCGCGCATACATCATGAACAAGATATATGCATATTTCATCATTGTTTTCACCTAGGTTGCAGGAAAAATGTTGGAGCCCTTGGTGGCGGGGTATCCATCTCCCCTACCTGTCGATTTTAAGAAATGCCAATATCGTCATATCGATTTTAAGAAATGTTTCTCCGACAATGTATGTCCCTTTGCATACAGTCAGAGCAGAATATAGTGTACGATCCCTTGATATGTTAAAGATATCACCTCTTTGTGTTTCTGACAGGATTATTATATCACGTAGATTAGGATTCATTAACAGGGGCTATATCACCAGAATGTTATCACCTTTATTTCACGTAGTAAAATTACTGTAATCACATATAAATGCCAAAGGCATTTAATTGAAAAGAAAGAGTCAGGTGGCACATTGTGATATCTCAGAGGTCCATCCCCCCCGGAGGGCAGTTAAATATATTTGAAACGTAATCCATAATTTAGTTCTGGGCTATTCAAATGGCTAGAATGATTTAAAATTGCATTTTCTCGATAAAGTGATTCACAAGCAAAGGAAACGTGTAATGTTACCCATCTGCACAATAATGCCCCATTTTACCGCACCGCTATTGCAGTGCCCTGAAAATGGATTGGTAGCTATAACCATCACTTGTACTAGTAGTAACAGTGTTCAGTGTCCTCCGGGAGCTCAGTCACCTCGGCCCTACGCACTGGCTGATACTGCAGGTGAGTGTATGCATTATGGTTTATATCTACCATTATATCAAATTTTATATAGGGACTACCTGAAGGGGGCATCACTTCATATTTTATATATATATATATATATATATATATATATATATATATATATATATATATATATATATATATATATATAGATATAGATATAGATATAGATATAGATATAGATATAGATATAGATATATATATATATATCATCCTCTCGAAGGGTGCGACTTGCACGCGAGTATTTACGGTAATATTTATCATTTATCATTGCAATTAGCTAAATCCTCAAAAGATAGTTAGTTTGAGTTTTTATTCCTTAAATTGCTTTGTCCTGCATTGTATTGTAGATTTAAGCATTTTATATCTTCTTTATACGATACGGCATAATTATAAGTTATGTGCTATTAACAAATCAAATAGGGATATACCAATGCACATACACATGGGGTTGATGTGGACAGATGATATAAGAAACAAAAGTGTGTGTGTTAAAGGATGTGCATGGATGTGTTTTCTAAGATGACCTGAAGCTTCCTGCTGTATATACAATGAGAGTCGACTCATTTTTATCAGGATGTTTGGTCATGGGCCTGAATACCTGACCCATATAGGTGTATGGCAATTCATAGTGAATAACCCATATTGATGCATATTCTGAAGAAAATGTACCCATATGGTTGCAGCTAAAGGTCCAGACACAGCAAACTTACTAATTGGCACTTTCTAGCAATCAGAAAAGTCAATAAAAATGGTAAAATTCTCCTTTTTAGGCTTTTTTGCTGACCCCTGAAAAAAAACATAGGCCTACCAATATAGGCGTACGCCACTTCCCTCCCAATGGGCTAAAGAAGCGCCCATTTCAGGACAATTTATGACCACGCATCCCAATATGTGGGCTGTGCATAGCCAGGGGACTTTGCTTAACATCACATTTAGGGGGATATGATAATATGTGGAGGATGAATCTTTGCTTTCTGAAATGTTTCATATTCCAGACTGGAAATAGTTATGGTCTTATATTAGCAACCACAACACTCACTAGATGACGCATCGATTGTTTCTTGTCTAGGGCCTAGAAATTGACTCCTGAAATGATAGGCATATGGTAGGCACTTGGATAATTTTTTTAAAACGGTTACAATATATTCTGACTGTAATCATGTGATTGAGCACATTGACCCCCTCTCAGAACATTTGGAATTACATTTGTATCCTAAGTAGAAGTGAAGAAATCAACCAGAACATGTATAGGCTGCACAAGCAAGCTGGTGCTATACAAATGTACACAGCCTGGTGTGGCAAATTGGCACCAACTACTAGAGACACTCTGTTCTCTCTTCAATTGCAAGGTAACATGACGTATCAGGCTTGCACAATGTTACAATGTTACTTGTGTATATATATCTCACTGATTAAACCCGAATCCTACAATATGTGACTTGTATAGCACATTCTTTTATTGATTAAAATGAACAGTGATACCAGACACAGGTGGTGAAACCACAGATTAGGTCTCAACCATGACTCACCGGTGACATCTGGTGTTAGGATCTAACTAATTTAGGATCTATCTAATTTAGGGGAATGCAGGAAACCTCTTGGGATTCCACGCAGGAGGCTGGAAACGGACATGTAGCATATTATTGATATGTAGAAAGAGGGCCGCATGTTAATACAAAGGGGCCATGAATATTTCAATGAAATTCGCTTAGATAAAGTTGACCTTTAGATTTGGATAATTGCCATATTAGGACTTACAATTAAATATATTCCCAATGATAAGTAGTGGATAGCCGGCTAAAAGAGCTTTCTAATAAACTAGTGCATGCTCTGTTATCTCTAATAGGGGCTGAATAGGAGCAAAAACAATTAGAGTCATTTCAAACAGGCACTCATAAGGGTGCCAATTTTAGTGTGCCACCTGTGACTGCTGGTTTGAGCCCTGCAGTGCGGTTCTTCCAAGTGCCTACATATGGCGGCCCTATTTAGGGCTAATAATTATCATAATTTAATTCTTTTGACCAATTGGAGGGTTAGTAGACACCCCCTCTCTAGCGCATCATACAAAAAGAGGGGTAGATTCAGATTATTTCGACAATAGACATAGATTTTCGATTTTATCTTTTAATTTACCCATTGAAATTTATGTGATGCACAATCCTAAATTTGATCAATGTATAGCCAAATATGTCTCTAATAAGCATAAAATGGGGCATTGACTGTACAAGTACATTTCATACGCCCCTTCATTCTTTAAGCCTCGACATGTAGGTATTTCAAGGCAATTTCGATTTCTGTAGCTCTTGTAAACAGCATAAATAAATGTCAATTATATCATGATCAAATATTTTTTAGACATCTAATAATTAATGTACTTAACAAAAAAATCTAATATAGATGTAGTCTGGAGAATTTTTTAAAAAGTGAAAAAATTAATTAAGACGAACCAAATCAAATAATGCCAATTTTACTGTTTTCCGAGGTGACAAAAATCATAAACATGCAATTTACTGAGTATTTCTTCTTATATGATGCTGGAGAAATATAACGAAATCTAAATCACCTTTAGTGAAATATAATGATAAGATGGGTGGCTAGCAGTTTTTTTTGTGAATTTCGATGAATTGATTTAATTTCTTTTTATTGGAAAAAATTGAATCTAATCTCATACATGTCCGCATCATACACCACTGAATTGCAAATTTCATGACCTGTCTACTGATATATGACTTGAAATTCTGGGATAAAAATGTTCATTTGGCTTGTGGTCACCACTTCTATGATATAAATCTACTGTCAATTATATTACACCCTCCATTTAATCTGCAGTGGGCAAATCAAGAAATCTCAGCTCCAATGTTTATCCTACACCCATTCTGCACTAGCATCACCTATTTTAGGTTCACATGTCACAGCTGCACAGCATCAACCACCACCACCTCTACATCACCAACACCATGGCAAGCTACAGCTGACCTGTACACCTAAAGTCATCAAAGAAGACTTGATTGTTATTTTCCTTCTCAAAATTCCTACTAGTTAGGTATAGCTGAATATTTTCTTTTTTCAAGAATTTATTTTCTTGAATAAAGAAAACTTGTATCTAAGTTCGACTGAAATCTCCCAATAGGGAGATCTGGGATTTTGTTATCGACCTAGATAACAACCTCCAGCCAATGAGAACATAGTATGGGAGCTTTTCTGGTCACATGACAGTGGCGGGCATCTTGGGGCACCAAAAAGTTGACTCACCTGTTCAGTTCTAAATGTAGTACCGGAGGTTTGACACACCCTCTTCTCAACTTATCATCAAAGAAGACTTACTTTCTCCGTCTAAAGGATTCGCCGTCTCTCTGATTGCTGTCTTTATCCAGCTGAACTATTAGTCATATTGGCCATATATTGGGTGTTTTATAAAGTGAGGCCAGTATCTTCCTATTGTGTTTATAACATACCAGTTATAAGTGATGGAGTTGGTCAATGTGCTTTTTGCATTCCTTTATGCTTCAATAATAGGAGTACAATCTGATGGCATCATCCACTATCATTCACACGATTACCATAGTGTTGGGACCTACTTTCAAGAAACATTAGACTTCCCGGCATCCAACAAGATTATAGCCAATTACTATATATCATATGATTCTGGAAAGTGTTGCCCTCTATTAGGGTTCCAGAGGCTCACCAATGGATGGGAGAACCTTGCACATAAAGGATTTCATATTGGGTGTTCATCTGACAGCCTCAAGGAGATAGCTCTATATACCCCCTTTTACATATATGCCAAGGTTGACTTCCCTAACTCAGGATGCAGGTCTGAAGGTACAAGAACTGTCTGTAATGGTACCAGAACATTAACAGCTGTAGAGCCTGTACAGTGGGCCTTTGCTGCTGGGTATGAGTGTGTGAATAAACAGAACCTGGATTTGAATTTTGAGGCTAATGTGCAATACATGACAAACTTCACTTTTACATGTGAGCCCATGGAACTTTCTTACTGCAGGGATCACTTCGGCTACAACGCTACTGTCTTTCCTAATGCTATTGTCCCAGATAGATGCAAACATACTCTTTGCACTTACCCAAAAACTAGAACATGTGATAACCAAGTGCTACAAGCATTCAATGCTCTTTGTGTGCAACAGTATCTTCCCTCCGTGCTTCAACAATAGACGCCTTTTCCCTTGCTGGCAGATGTGCGATGAAGGGAGAGATGCTTGTGGTTCAATTTTAGAACGTTTTAGTCAACCTCTTGAATGTGGCGCCCTTCCCCGTTCTCTAGACCCAGATGTCTGTTTCTACAAACCTGTTGAATGCCCTGTGCCACAGTCTCCACTATTTGGGTCTGTTATTGTTGAAGGGCGTACCTTAGGTAACATCAGCAGATACAAATGTACTGATGGGTATGAACTAATGGGAGAAGCTGTGCTGCAGTGTAAACCATCTGGATATTGGAATTCCAGTGCACCAACTTGTGAATCTCCTGCAACAATGGCACCCACTTCATTAAGTATTGGAACTATCCTCATAGCTTCTCTCATACCTGGCATGATTCTTATTGTCATGGTCATTGCCTGTGTGATTTACAGAGACGCCATAAAGACCTTCATCATCTATAACAAATACAATCCTTTTCGTCAAAGGATGCAAGAACTGAAGACACTGTTCATTGCCTACAGTAGTCTGGACAGAGCTGAGGTTTCAGACAACTTTGTTCCCCAGGTAAGGAATCAGCTTCATGGTTGGACAGTGCAGACCTACCAGGATGACTTTACTGCTGGCCGCCCTATACTGGATTGCATCAAGGAGGGTGTGTGGGAGAGTCAAGCAGTGCTGGTGCTCCTAACTCCGAACTTCATGGCAAGTGCTTGGTGTCTGCATGAGTTTATTGAGGCTGAGACACGGTCCGCATTAGAGGATGGTTTCAGGCTGATAGTGGTCATGTTCTCACAGGACAACCAGGGACTGCCAGTGGAGCTTATTGAAGGTTTGCCAAACAGCCTAAAGAGGTACATTAGGAACCGTGTATACTTGGCCCTCTGGGAACCTCTCTTCTGGTATAAGTTACGCCAGGCACTGGAAAATTGAAATAGCAGAAACAATGTTATGTCATGACTTCAGACTTTTACTCAAATCATAAGCCACCAATCATTGGCTATATAGCTGTTACATAATAATGTGATTCCAATTATTATTCCTAATTATATTTCATTTCCCGACAACTGTGAAATCAGAAAACTCAATATCTTACTAGGTTCTGCTGCAGCGACAGAGGGAAGCTTAAGAATAACAGGATAGTGTATACTGGGGAGTGGTGAGGTCAGCAAAGGTGTAGTAGTAGTAGTAGTATATGTCATAGAAACTATAATGCCCCTTTTAGGCCCCAAGTCAAAATTAGAATCGTCACTATAAATCACTATGGGAGGCCTGTTATTTGTGTTGGCCTCAAATGTAGATATTCCCCTGACCCCCCCCCCATATATACAGTTGCTAAGTCCACATGTACATGTAATACCACCACACAGACCCACCCCTCCTTGACAACACTAAGGGTATATAGTAGTCCACCTGGCTCTCCCAGGGGCAGAGGCTTGGGGACCACAGGAGGAGACAGGTGGGACACACACACACACACACACACACACACACACCTCACCCAGAGGTATAGCAGGCAGGCCAGCACAGGAGGCACCCACTGAGAGCAGACATACATTGAAGGTACATGTCATTTTTATTGTTGGCTGGGTGTCTTAATATATAACTTCTCACAGCTGTATTCCCATACACCTGATTCTATAACCCCTTTATACTGCTGTTCTAGACAATTCCACAGTATAATTACCACTTTTGATTCTCCATGCTACAGTGGGGATCCCTCAAGGGTGATCTGGTAACTGCAGTTACCATAGTCCCCTTCCTCACACTGAGAGTGGGGCCACGACAGGTACACAAGCCTTCTAGACCCCGCCCACGGTTTTAAGACCATTGGTTGTAGTAATAACAGTGTTCGGTGTTCCGGAGCACCGCAAACTACACCAAGCACAAACTGATACCACAGGTGAGTTGGGTGTATATATACAAAATATGTAAATATATTATATTTATGTATGTGTGGTGGTTCGTAATTAACTCTAGGTTAAAGAACAACGATCACGGCAGTTTCCAGGTGCGAGAATATATCTATCTTTATTCACAAGAATAACAACTCTAGTTCCTTTACTAGGGAACGATCAGTGTAGAATGAATACACACAGGTAGATCAGGTTTCTCTATAAATAGAGGAAACGGTCAGTATACAACTCTTAGCATACAACTCTGTCCGCACGGTTGGACATGTGAAGTCTCTCGTCAGTCGGGCCTGCACTGACTGTCGTTCCAGGTAAACACATGGGTCTTATATAACACCGGCTCTTAGGTCACGTGGCCAGGTGGGTGGGTCGGCCGCCCACCTGAGAGCGGCACACGGTCACCTGAAGAGGACCTGCGCCCTCTCCCGGGAACTGTGTGCACTAGCTCCAGGTGGAGAAGCCGAGTAAACAGACGTTACCCGGAAATACCGTGTATGAGATTAATATGTAATATCATGCCCCTACACTACCCCCCCTAGACAAAACTAGGTGGTAACGAACATATATACTGTTTTCTTAGTACATAGAAAACCTTTTAGAACAACGACTTTATAGTTATTGTCTATACAGTAACTAGGGGCGTAAACATATTATTACGACATACTACACAAGCGAGATCATAAAACTCAATATAAATATGGCATTACACTGTAATAGCAACCATAATGGATGATTATTAATGACATGTGAATATAATATCATACATACAATCGAACGGCTTGACACATTTCGATATGACTTCCTTATGAAGTTACCTCACTCGGTTATTAAAAAAAAATGCGCGTGGGGTGTGTTTATATTTAAGTTGAACAGAAAAGTTATTAAAAAAACCAGTCCTGATAAGGACTCACAACCACCAGCGTCTTACATTGATTTGTGATTTAATGAAAACATTCACACAATGGATAACAGTAACCACAGCCTTTGTTTTAAGCCGGGTAATCCGATTATATAACCGGAGTATTCCGGGGAGGTTCCTTCACTAATACAACAGAGTCAACACACACGACAATACCTGGCGGTATATTTAGTATATACACATAGTCTTAACGACTTCATATAAACATTACGGGTAGCCACGTTTCCTAGCTTATCAGATCATACAATCTTCATATGTAGCATATTATGAAACCTGATTCATAAGGTAAATATGAGAATACCTTATTGGAACACCTGAGGTGATATGTATCACATAATAATGATATTTTATATATTAAAAACGTTTTAATGAGTAACCTGGCAGTGTACCCGGAAACCCTTACAATTAAATATAGCTTACTGGTGATCTAGTTGTGGTCAAGGTGCTCTCCGCTTCTAATAGACGAATGAGTGAGGTGCTCTCCTCTTCTTAATACTGTTTCTTGGATAAATATCACCCGAAGGTAAGTTCATATGTATACAGCTCGATAAGTATCCCGTCCTCGCTCCAGTAAAGTTCATGACATATATAACTATAATCCGGCTGGAAACCACGAGTACTGTCCGTTTAACACGTAATCCTAGTTCCAGCAATGTTCATGAAATATATAAGTAGATCTGGAACCACGAGCATTGTCTGTTTGACACGTAATCCTTTGGACGGGAACAGTTTATCACTCAGCATAATAGTATCAGGAACACATCATGGTAACGTATCCCAAAAGTTAGTTTCAGGGACGTTAGGTTGGTAGCTTCCCGGTGGAGTCCTGATTCCCCATCGGTAGGCTATAGTTGAGAGTTGAGTAGTTAGGTAAGTCCAGAGCTTCCACGGAAGGTTCCCCCCGTGTTGATCCATATGCCTCTAAAAAGATGCCCCTCCCCTCAAAAAGGGATACCCCGTCATAAACAATTTATGACGTCAGATTAAATGAAACAACAATTAATCTATCCGGAAACTATTATATTTCCCTCCTCTATTCCTAAAAGAATTAGAAATAGACTCTGAACCTTTTATCAGTCTTTTTAACCTAAAGGTTCATCTCTTGCCCTCATTAAAGCAAGCGCGTGCTCAGTTGTGCCATCCCAGGTATCGATAGTCACGCCGAACACCCCGTAAAATTTTACGTTCATGTCCTGTAACCGTTTGGTTAACTTCTCGTTCTCTTGCTGAACGAACCCTGCGGCGGCCTCAGCGGTCTTTTGGCCTGAAGCAGCTTCCCTTGACTTTTTAGCCAAGTAGTCAGCATTGCCGACAGCGACCAATGCTTTCTCCTCCCGATGGGCAATCTTTAGGCCATGCGTGAACAGGCCTAACATCTTGGTGTTATACTCCACCGCCAGCTCGCGTTGGGACTCCTGGAATTCTGTTACAATTCTCTGTCCCACTTCGCAGCTCGCCTTCTCTTCCCTAGAGAAGTAGTTGACTATCGGGACGTATTTTAACTTTACGCCACCGGTAGTTTCCGTGCGGGAGGTGCCCGCGACTGGCTGGATGACAACCGGCTCCTGGGCTGCAGGAATCACGGGTTTAACATCCGCTTGCGGCGCTTTCGCAACCGCTGCAGCCTTCGGGACAGTTATGCCCCGAGGCGTTACCACTGAGATTAGTGATTTTGGTTCCGTTTTCACGGTCAAGCCCTGCATGTCCCGAGTTGGGGTAGTGGGTGATCGGACGTCCCTGGGGGTTAGCTTTGCAGTTGTCCCCAGATGGTACGTCAAAGGCAGGGAAGCCTTTGTTCTGGTAGCCGGTTCTTTAGGCCGGGCACCTCCACAGTCAGGTTGACTGTTGGCACTGTCTGAACTGCTCAGACGTCTGGATCGGTAATCCATGTTAGTTGCCGCCGCTTGACCACCGGAATCACGTTTCCGATCTTTCCGGTCTGTAAACAGCGGGTCTGGATACTCGCGATAATAGTCGCGACCTTCCGGGGCATGATAAATCCCATAGTAGGAATTATCGAGATCCTCTAAATTGGATCCGGCATGTCTCCGTTTTGGTCCAGGTGAGACCGCAGGAGATCGAGAGCGGTCGCGGGCGGACCGGCTCTTCCCCCGGGAACTACCCCGGGTTTCCGGCTGACGGAAACTACCGCCACCTCTGCGGGAAGTACGGGTAGTGCATAACACCGTATACTCCTCGTCATTCATGGCGAACTTATGTCGTCCGTCCACTCTGGCAATCCTGGCTTTGAACTTCCCATCTGCGACCTCGCAGTAGAAGGGAGTTGCCGGCCGGATCTTAGCCTTTTGTTCCTCCGTGAGTGACTTGTACTGGTCACATACGGCGTCATGTAGCGCATTCACACGATTGCGAGCTACACTGATTCCCATGTTATGGCAATCCTTCATGTGGCGCATGAGCTCACCTCTCCGGGGTTCTAAACACCCGTTACACAGCTGGGATTCCCTACCTACTGTGATATCACAGTGGTACACCACACAGTGGTGCATGTGATTTTCACAGAGGTGACGCAGAAACCGTTGCTTTGTTACAAACACGGTTCTGTCTGTGCCAATCGTGTTTACACATGTAGCGAATGGGCACCAATTCCTTTCCCGCTGGCTATACCAGCGGTTAATCGCAAAAAGAAGTTTTTCCTTCTGCTCCTTACTGTAGTAAGTATCCGGCAGGATCCTGAGTTGATCTAGCCACTGCTGATAAAAAGCAGACGGAGGACGGTCCCGGGGGGTATTCCGGATCCAATCCTCATCGTCACTTTGACCTTTACAGTTGGTCGCAAGTGGACATCCGAAATTGGTAGGACCAATCGGACACTGTTCCCATGAATTGGGAATAAACACGCGGAACTTATTGTTCGCGTTCTGCCAGACCCGCCTCATCACGTCATTAGGCGGGATGGGGTCCTCTGGGGCATTTCCTGGTTCCTCAGCGTTAGCCGGAACCTCTCCCTCTTCCGGATCCGAATGAGCCGGACTACGGAGAGGGCTGAGACGTGCTGGATTAAATACCAGCGCAGCCGCCACGGCGGCCGCTGCTCCCGCGGCGGCGGTCATATCTGCCACAAGGGCCGGGGTGGTGGTGGTGGTGTTGGTGTTGGAGGGCTCCGGAGTATTGGCTTCGTTTATGTCCATAGCCTCATCCGTTACCTCCTCAGCCCGGGGAATAACGGGCTGTCCTCCGGAAGGTTGTTCCGGTAATCCCTCTGCTAATACAGAGTCCGGCAAGTTAGCTAATCTTGCCTTCTCGTTCCGGCGAGCCTGACGTCCTCTCTCCTGGACAAACTCGTCCGACTGGTTGCTGTCGGCCGAGCTTGACCGGTTTGAGGCCCCCCTCTCACCTTTACTGCCGCGCCCCCTAGGTGTGGCTTTCAGCGCTTTTATTCGCGCCTTCTCCTCCGCACTGGAAGATCTGGTTCGTACTGTACGAACCGCCTCATCAACCAAACAAGATATGGCAATATCTCGTTTGACGTTGTGAGAATCCATGTAGTCTTCAATAGTGGCTACATCCAGGACATACGAAACTACCCCCTGCGTATTAGCGGCAGCAATCTCGTACTCCTTCCGGGTTTTCGGCTCTCGGAGTTTCCCGATTCGTGCCCGGTATCTGTTGACACCAGTCAACAACATCCCGGCAACTCCACAATTCGGGTCCAAAGACAGAATTGGGAGTGCGGGCATTAACCGCTTTATGTCCGCGATATGCAAATCGAAGACAGCTCGTCGTAAGCAGTAGCATACGCGTAGTCCTTTCTGGAGTGCCTCCCAGTACACAAACCAGTCCGGGGGCATTTCCTCCTGCTCCTCCACTAACAGGAAGAGCAATATGGCCTGGCTCGTGAGCGGGTCAATCCGGCGGGGAGCTCCCTCCGCCGTGAGCCTTAGCACGTCCTCGTGCAGTTCTACTTCACGTCCATCGTAATTGGACATGAAGCCTCCCAGGGTTGGTACGGCCGGGCGGGGTTTTTCAACGTCCGCCGGAGGTTCTCCATGGTACAATAGACCCTGATCCTGATACTCAGCTTCACCGGTATCAGCGCGACCGTCAGCAGGGCTGATGGCCTCAATGTCTAGACCTTCCAAGTAATTGGCGGCGACATTAGCAGGGCGAAGCGGTGACTGAGAGTCAGCGTCGACGTCCATTATCTCCCCTTGTCCCAGGAAATCCAGAGATTCCTGGTCCACGAGGTCAGGTTGATTAACAACCTCATTTCCTCCGCTAGCGGAGTCGCCCTCTTGAAGAGGGTCCACCTGTTGGTGGTCTGTCTCGGAGGACATGTTTTTGTTTCACACTCAAGAAAAGTGTTTGTTGATGGATTTATAGGGGATCCACCTCCCCACAGCGACAATGGTCGTGTCCGAGCTCTCACGTCTGCTCTGGACCGCCTCTCAACCCCAACTGGCGATTCCCGCCGCTCCGCGGGCCTTATATAAGGCGCGCCACCGCGCATGCGCAACCCCGCGCGTCCCGTGACCCAGTTCCTTGGAACCAGGTCACCGCGCGTTTAATTGTAAACAGGTACCCTTATTCCACGTGTTAATCCTTACGCTCTGTCAACTCGTCGAGAGTATCAATGAAATATATATGAATGGCATAATAAAGCACATTCACCGGATTATCCGTCCATCACCCATGGGATCCTTGACAGGGGGACTATCACGATCATTCCGACCGTACTTACTTCCACACATAACTGATTACAACATTTAAATATTTAACAAGATTACAGGACACCACACTCGTTGTGTACCGGCTTAGGTTATACCGTCCCTGGCTAGTAACCGGGGACTGCGTCTTATGTTTTTAGGCATAACATTAGACCTGGTTCTAGGACACGCTTTTTCCAGAGTGGATTTAGCCTTAACCACACTCTTCCGGGTCCTTTTCCCTTCAGCCAGCGAGACTTTATTAGCCGCCTTCTTCCCGGATCTTTTTGGGATGACGGACTTCTGCACCATTAGTTTCCGGGAAACCTCCTTCCGCGGCCTCCCGCGTTTCCGGGGAGGTTCCTTCACTAATTTCCGCTGTTCACTTTCCTCTATCAAAGTATCAACTTCCAACTCATACGAGTCCAGGGACAAATCTCTCCCCTTCCACTCTCTTAGTCGAGCTACATTAGATTTATACATCTTTCCTTGTAATGAACGTATCACTACAGTACTGTCACTTACTATGCGGGTAACCACAAAGGGGCCGTCCCAATTACTAGCAAGTTTCAGAGTCGATAACGGCTCATGTAATCTTACTACCTGATCACCAACTTTGAATCGTCGCGGCTTAAGGCCTAGATCATAGCCGGTCTTCTGCCAGGTAGCATTCTTCTGCAGTTCAGTTCTCACCAATTCATAAGCATATTTGAATTGATCTCTTAATGACTCCACAAACATCACATGGCAGGGGGTTTCCGGGTTCATTCCAACCACCCCGAATACCAGATCCGCGGGCATTATCAAATCTTCCCCGAAAACTAATAGATTCGGGGAACAGGAAGTACTAGAATGGACAGTGCTATTATATGCATGGCATACATAATCACACTGCTCATCCCAGTCATCCATTCTATCATTCACCAGGGATTTCAACACCTGAATCAATGTACGATTGAATCTCTCAACCATTCCATCACTTTGTGGTCGATAGGGATTTGTTCTCGTCTTACAAATCGCCAGTCGGTGACACATTTCCTGCCAAAGATCAGATTCAAATTCCCGACCTTGGTCACTATGCATCATTAGGGGAACCCCAAGATGCAATACCCAACCTTTAACAAAAGCTTTTGCACAGGTTGCTGCTTTGTGATCCGCTAATGGAAACACTCTCGTATACTTAGTATAATAGTCAGTGACGACCATCATACAAGTATTACCATCAGGGGTAGTTTTAAACCCACTGATAATGTCTATGGCGACTCGCGCAAATCTTACACCAAACAACTCCTGGGACAAAGGCATTTTACCCATCCCAGGCCCAGGTTTGTTTTTACAACAATCCGGGCAAGTAGCAATCCATCTTAATAGATCACTACTCATCCCTGGCCAGTAATATCTCCTTTTCAGACGTTCCAGGGAACGCTTTTTTCCGAAATGTCCACTGGTCAGGTGTCCATGGCAATAATACATAACATCCCTCCTCATACCGGAAGGTATTACCACTTGCCGGACTCTCCTACCGGATGAATTAATCTTCCACCGGTAGATGATTCCGCTCTGGACCTCTAGCTCTGCCCATTGAGCTATTAGTCGTCTCATTTCCCGATTCTCCAGGGAAATCTCAGGCCGCGGGGGCCGTATCTTCCTAGGTAACAATACCAACAACCGGCTAAGGTTAGGATCCTTTTCCTGGAATTTCCGGATGGTTCCCATGGACCACTCCAGAACCCCAGTTCCCTTGATCTCAAAGGGAATCCTTGCTCCGGCTATGACAGCTTCATGCTGACCACAGTCATCACAGTTGGTGTTTTCGCACTTCCTGATAGGACGTCGGGAAAGTGCATCAGCATTTACATGCTTTACCCCAGCTCTATGCTGGATCTGACTTTGCTCCAAACCGAACTCGGAAAGGTGTGCTAGCCAACGTCCAATCATTCCTTCCGCATCTTTGAAATTCAATAACCATCTCAAAGAGGAATGATCTGTTCTTAGCGTAAAATCGGACCCCCAAAGGAAATGTTTGAACTTTTTAGTATATACTATCACAGCCAACAATTCCCTTTTAGTGGTACAGTAATTACGCTGGGTCTTACTCATAGTATTACTAGCAAAGGCAATGGGAACCTCCACTCCGCCTTGGACTTGACTGAGGGCGGCCCCAATACTCTCATTGCTAGCATCGGTATCCAATACAAAGTGACCATCCGGGGTAGGATACTTTAACACCGGGGTCTCTACAAACAACTTTTTTATTGCTAAGAAAGCTGTGTCCTGTTCCCTCCCCCATGGGAACTCCTCCTTCCTACTTCCGGGTGTCCAGTGTGACAAACACTGGATCGGATAGGCTACCCGGGAATACCCCGGCAGGAAATCCCTATAGTATGAGCAGAATCCTAGAAAGGATCGCACATCTTTAGGACCCCTGGGGACTTCCCATTCAGTTACACTCCTGATCTTTTCCGGATCCGCCTTAACCCCCTCGGTGGAAATAATCCGCCCTAGGTAGTTAATATCCTTCTTAAACAGATTGCATTTCTTTGGTTTCAATTTGAGACCGTTAGACATGATTCGGTTTAAGACTTCCTCTAAATTACTTAAACAATCCGCAAAGGTCTTTCCAAACACAATTACGTCATCCAGGTAAACTAGACATTTCCGCCATAATAAATCACTTAACAGCGTCTCCATCATGGCTTCAAAGGTGGCCGGCGCGTTACATAACCCGAACGGCATTACCTTATATTCAAACAACCCAATATGGCTAGAAAACGCGGTTTTCTCCATATCTTCAGGCTTCATGCCTACTTGCCAATACCCGGACTGTAAATCCAGGGTACAAAACCATTCATTCCCTCCCAGGGAATCAATCGTCTCATCTATCCTAGGAAGAGGATAGGAGTTCTTCTTAGTCAACCCATTCAGTTTCCGGTAATCAATACAGAACCGTATGCTACCGTCCTTCTTGGTTACCATACACACAGGGGAGGACCAAGGGCTCATGCTGGGAACAATAACATTATCCTTCAGCATTTTCGCTATCTCTTCCTCAGCTACAATCTTCTTCTTGAGGGGTAATCTCCTATAAGGAATCTTAAAAGCGGGGTTATCCCCGGTTTTAATTTCATGCAATACCTTATTGGTTCTCCCCAGGGGTTCCCCTGGGGCCGCAAAAGCTTGCCTGCATCTCTTCAGCATAGCTTTTAGGGCTTCCTGATCATTCTCATCCGTTATGGACGATCCTGTTAACAACTTAGTTAACTCGTCATGCAATTCCTCTTCCCCTCCTTCTTCTAACCTCAGGTCTTGGTGGCTACCGGTGACTGCCTCCGCAAGTATCACTTTCCCAACTTCAGTGCCTTTCTCAAGATATACTGTGGAGTTTCCGGGGTTGGAAATGGGTGTCACTGTCCATCTGGAATTCCCTACTAGGGTATCCGCAGATTCCAATCCCTTCCGGGATAATACAGCCATATCCGGCTCGATTACCGCTAATCCTTTCTGGATTAGCCTCCCTGAACTGACTAACACGTCACAGGTCATTCCCGGGGGAATCTTCACAGTCTGTGCCACACTAGCGACACTACTTATCACTCTCAACTTACAGAGTATGGTCATATCATACGGGTATTCAATTTTCAACTTCCCACTTTTCGGATTCAAAGTCGCACCGAAAAGCGCCGCAAAATCCAAACCAAGAATACTATCATCTTCAATCTCAGCTATGGTCGGGGCCCAAACAAATTCTTTCCCGGCCACAGAGATTATCAGAAAAGTCCGTCCAAATGTCCTCATTCTGGTACCATCGGCCGTACATGCGTTTACCCTCATTGTGAGGTTCTCACACATATTCGGCAATAAGCTGATGAATCTCTTAGAGACCATGGAGTGGCTAGCTCCAGTATCCATAAGAAACTCCCCAGTCTTTCCTTGTACAGAACAGGAAACGTACCACCTCTTCCCATCAGTTACTGAGGGATTCCTAGTAAACCGGTGAAGGTCACTATCAGTGCCCAGGTCGAATCCACATCCTTTCAGGTGTTCCAGACAAGGATGGCCCGGGGGAAGCCTGGTTCCTCCAACCTTAACCAACTCTTTGGTTATTGACTCCTCTAAACTGGCACTAGGTTTCCCATACGCGCACCCCTGGGCGCCTGTTGTACCAGTCTCCCCAGCCTCATGGTTTCCGGGATGTACGGTCCCATCTCCCTTCTTGCTGGACGCATTCACTGCTAATGAATCTTCACCGCCAACGTCGGTGATAATCTGACATATTTCCTCAGGGGTTACCGTCCTGCCATCCCCGGTAACCCCCTCTAATTTCCCGAAACCTCACTTCTTAAAACAGGTTTCTCGGCTTTGCATTCAGATGCAAAGTGCCCTTTGACTTGACATCTGTAACACTGGACAGTGTTACGATCGACCCTAGGGCGGCGCCTGGTTTGATTATCAAACACCTCGTTCATGCGTTTAATCATGGACTCCATTAAGGTATTTAATGAGTTTCCTGACGCATTTGTTTTATCCGGAGTGGTCGTCTCCGGGGTCTGGGTTTTCTGACTGGGTACAGTCTGAGGCTCCCGAATGTCGGGTTTCCGGGTGGTTTCCGAATAACCTTTGTTACTAGGAAGTTTCCCGGAAGCTGGGGTTGAGTTAGATTTCTGTCGACCCTTGAATTTAAGGGCGTCTACTCTCTCCTCCCCTTCAGATTCTTCCGCGGAAGAATCGTCTCCATCTAAGGAATGTTCAATTCCAGAGACGCGCTGCCCCCTATTAGCGGGTATCATACCAGCCAACAGTATCTTCTTTTTGTCATGTTGATCAATCGCCATGAACAAATCTGCTAAGGAAGACCCAGCTTCCCAAGCTCTACCACAAACTTTAGCATGTTCAGGATCACTCAATCCACTAATAAATCTTACAAATAGGGATTCTATGTAATATTCAGCATCCCTACTCCATTCTGGCCTAGCCTGCCGCAATAATCGCTGCAATTCTAGCCCAAAAATTTTAGCAGATTCCTTTGGTTTCTGCGTTCTTCTCTGAAACAGAGTCCAGTGATCTACTGTCACCATTTTCCCAAAAGTATAACAAGCTAATACTTCCAGCTGGTCGTATGTAGCTTCTGGCCCGTAAGTGTCCCTCCATTCTTCAACCACTATCTTACCCGGGCCGTCACTCAACCATATCACAAAAGCTCCCAAGGATTCCTCCTTGTTCCAGCAATTGTACTTACAATCATCTAGAAGTGATTGATATTCTTCCTTCCAGGGTCGTACACCCCTGTAAGGCTTAGTCACACGTGCAGTTCTTTTAGCGGCATAATTAGAATGCACTAATTGACCCGACATGCGTCTACTCCAAGCCAGTAGGTCTGTACCGTCTTGACCTCGGCTAGAGCAATCTAGTCCCAAATTACCTATGGCGGGGTCTCGATTATGTAATCGGTGCTCCGCCGGGGTCATTGTGACTCGCCGGTTCAAAGGAACCTTTCTCTTGGGTACATCGTCAGATGATTTATCTGATTCAGATTCTGAACCCTCATCAAAGCGTGGGCCTTGATAGCCTGACAATCCCGTTGTGTTTTTATGCACCGGGTTTGACCTTCCCTTTGTTCCCGGTTGGGTCCCCTTATTCATCCTATCCCTCGGCCTAATCTCAGGATCTTTATGGACTCCCGAGTGTGTTTCCGTGGCCGGAGGTGGGTACGAATAAGTTGCATCTGGGCAATACCTATAATTACCCTTGCTATCATAACCCCCCGGATTCTCATACAGAGCCGGGTCATCTCCCGCAAAGGGGTTCAATGAGCCATAACTATGATTCACCACTTCATCTCGAAATTTATTTTTATAATGTCGAGACACTTCCTCCTCTGGAGACATTTCCCTGTTAACCGGACCAATACTGGCATGATTAACTGGTTCCCATCCAAGAGAGCGCCCGGTAACATTCACTCTCCTTGAATCTTTCTCTCTGTTCTTATACACAGAGTCTTCCACATTCCTCAATCCATTATCATTAATAAATGGATCGAATTGAGGTAATGCTTCCCCCTTACTAGTAGTAGGAGTACTATCCGGAACAGTTTCCGGCCTGCCAGCTGGAACTTGTTCCTCCCCCTGCTGTTCCATTGCCTTCGACAATTCACCCCGCAGGAGAGTTTTCCTGGCTTCAAGGGAACAGACAGCTTCCACCTCAGCTTTCCGTTTCCTCTCTAACTCTTCCGTTTCTTCCAGGATTTGTATCCTGGTGGATTCGTTATCCTTGACCAACTGGTCTCTGCCCTTCTCTAGCGCTTCTGTCCCCTTCTTCAAGGCATACCATTCTCTAGAGTATTTTTTCAACTCCCTCTCATACCTCTCTTTAAGAGATTCGGAATGTTCATTCTCCTTCTGGTTCTCAGCAATCTTTGCCTGAATCTTTTGGTATTCATGCGATTCCTGAGCAACCTTCTTTTTCATATACTGGTTGTCCTCTATCAACCGTTCTCTCTCTTCTATCAGAGTTCCTTTTACCCTCTGATTCTCAGAGAGGATCTCGTCCCTTTCTTTTACCAGGGAAGTCAATTCCTCAGTCAATGCAGCATACTGATCTTCCATTGACTGCTTGTCCAATCGGACATTTTCCCAGTAGAGGTCATCCTCTTCCCGAGCCAAACGCTCGTCATATTCCCTTTGGAATCTCTCATCCCCTACATAGGGTTCTACCCAGGAAAGATCCTGCAATTTCCTCTTCTTCTGTCCTGGCTTCAAGCCCTCCCCAGGGTCCATCCCTGGCACCTCCAGGCGAGTTGATTCCAACTCCCCTTCACTCAGCTCTGGGCCAGAGCCGCCCAGGCTACCACCGGTAGCCATTGTCCGTCCACTAAAGGACTGTCTGTCCACTCAAGGACTTCCTGTTCAGTATAACCCGAACATATTCTCGAACAACTAGCTTGTTCTGCTACCTTTACTGCTACTGGTCACGGCACCAGTGTGGTGGTTCGTAATTAACTCTAGGTTAAAGAACAACGATCACGGCAGTTTCCAGGTGCGAGAATATATCTATCTTTATTCACAAGAATAACAACTCTAGTTCCTTTACTAGGGAACGATCAGTGTAGAATGAATACACACAGGTAGATCAGGTTTCTCTATAAATAGAGGAAACGGTCAGTATACAACTCTTAGCATACAACTCTGTCCGCACGGTTGGACATGTGAAGTCTCTCGTCAGTCGGGCCTGCACTGACTGTCGTTCCAGGTAAACACATGGGTCTTATATAACACCGGCTCTTAGGTCACGTGGCCAGGTGGGTGGGTCGGCCGCCCACCTGAGAGCGGCACACGGTCACCTGAAGAGGACCTGCGCCCTCTCCCGGGAACTGTGTGCACTAGCTCCAGGTGGAGAAGCCGAGTAAACAGACGTTACCCGGAAATACCGTGTATGAGATTAATATGTAATATCATGCCCCTACATATGTATATGCCATTAATATTAATTAATATTGTGTGCTGTATACCGACCATCGGGTAGGCATCACATGGAGCAATCTGGAGGAATGATATTGATGTGTAAGTGTTGCTGTGCATGTCCTGAAGTATGCTATAACTCGACAGATCTGCTATTGAATCTAGTGTTGTGGTAGACACGTGTACCCAGCTTAAAAAAACATGTTATTTTACTTCAAAATAATGTTTTAGAACTTCATATAATGTTATGCCATAGTAAGCAGCCTTATAGAAACATTAAATATAACGTTATAAAATGTTGCATAAATTACTGGATGAGAAGGTACATGCAAATAATGTACATGGTAATGGGGAAGGTAGCCAACATGTTCTCTCCCAGCAAAATCCATTAGAAATCTTTAGTTTGACTTTACTTTTGACATGACATTATTCCATGAATATAATCATACAGTGTGCTTTTAAGACTTGTCAAAAGAGGATAAACATATTGTGGCCTGTATTGAGAAAAGGGGCCTTAGTGCACCCTGCACTAAGGGCATTTTCGCAGATCGTGTCACACTATATTAATACACTTCAGGTTGGTATAGGTGGAAGAGGGACAACAGCTTGTGTGTTTGCGGTTAGCTGAGTCATGTTAACTTACATGGCCTGAAGCTTCCTGGTGCATATATAGCGAGATTCGACTCATGTTTACCGGGATGTGTGGTCATGGGTCTGAATACCTGACCCATATAGGTGTGTGTACAGTGGCCCAGGAGGGGCAAAAAGATGGAAAAAGTGAAAAGTAGAAAGTGGAAATCAAAAAGTGAAAAGTGGATTTGGCGAGAAAAAGGGCCAGAATAGAAGAAAATGCAGATATTCGGGAAAATGGCAGATTTGGCAAGAAAAAGAGATTTGGATTTTGATCTTTTTCTCACCAAATCTGCTATTTTCCTGAAAATCTGAAATTTTTTGGATTTTGACTTCCCTCCCAACGGCCTAAAGAAGCGCCCATTTCCGAACAATTTATGACCACGCATCCCCATATGTTAGGGGCTGTGCATATAGCCAGGGGACTTTGCTTAACATCACATTTTATAGGGGATATGATATATGTGGAGAATGAATCTTTGCTTTCTAAAATGTTTAATATGGCAGACTGAAAACAGTTATGGTCTCATATGATAGAACTCTACTGCCAATTACATTACATCCTCTATTTGATTTGCAGTTGGCAACGCAAAGAAATCTCAGCTCCAATGTCTATCCTACCTACACCCCAGTAAACACCCTACATATTTACAACGTAGCTCAGAGGTTTCTCTAGGTAGTTGTCCAAACAAAAGATTTCAGATTGGTAATTTTGGAAGGTTTGTAAACGTCAAAACATTAAGGTTTATATATGTTCAACAGACGTAGATGTATATTTACGTTTATCTACCTCAATCAGACATAAATATACATAATAAATCTATGTAGATCTGAGTTAAAATACGTAACTTTTCAACTTCAATTGGGTAGATGACTTCTCAGTGTCACACTAGGTGGCAGCACTGTCAATTATGGAGAGAATATTACAGCTCTTTAACAAATCTACCACATTCAAGCAGTAAATTCTCAATAAATATAAGTTCTATATCATGCAAATATACTATATGCAATAGAACATTTATATATAAAGGACTGTAGATTAAAGTATTGTGCATGAATATGTGCTTTGCAGCACTTTACTGAGCGGACACCACATTGGTGGTAATGGAAGAAATACAAAGCCTCTCTGCAGCCAAAACTATTCAATAGATCTATACTGTCAGGCTGTTCAGTTGAACTACAAGAACTATATAGAATTAAATGAGAGTGAAAATTATAGTAGTTATTTTGTATGAATATTGTTTGTTAAATTAAAATTTGTCTGTAATATCACACAAGTCTTTGTCTGAATCCAACTATGTAGAATTATATGTAATGTGTTTAGACCCCAGTTGAACGTAGATTTACGTCTGACCTACGTAAATCAGGTTTGAGAGTGGTAAATAAACCTTAACGTTTTGACGTTCATAAACCTTCTAAAATTGCATAGTTTTGACCAAAAATCAACATAGATTTACGTCTGACCAACGTAGTTTGGTTTACTGGGACCCATTCTGCACTAGCAACACCTTTTGTAGGTTTACATGACACAGCCGCACGTCCTCAACCACCACCACCACCTCTACATCACCAACACCATAGCAGGTTACAGCTGACCTGTACAACTCAAGTCATCAAAGAAGACTTACTTTCTCCGTCTAAAGGATTCCCCATCTCTCTGATTGCTGTCCTCATCCAGCTGGACTATTAGTCATATTTGCCATATATTGGGTGTTTTATAAAGTGAAACCAGTATCTTCCTATTGTGTTTATTACATACCAGTTCTAAGTAATGGAGTTGGTCAATGTGCTTTTTGCATTCCTTTATGCTTCAATAATAGGAGTACAATCTGATGGCATCATCCACTATCATTCAGACGTTTACCATGGTGCTGGCAATTACTTCCAAGAAACACTGAACTTTCCAGCATCCAACAAGATCATTGCCAATTACTATATCTCATATGATTCCAGAAAGTGTTGTCCTATAATGGGGTTTCAAAGGCTCACAAATGGATGGGAGAAATATGCAAATAGAGGATTTTATTTTGGGTGTTCTACAGCTAACCTTGAGGAGGTAGCCCTATATAGCCCCTTTTACATATATGCCAAGGTTGACTTCCCTAGGTCAGGATGCAGGTCTGAGGGGACAAGAACTGTCTGTAATGGCACTAGAGCATTAACATCTGTCGCACCATTACAGTGGGCTTTTGCTGCTGGGTACGAGTGTAGGAATGAACAAAATTTGGATTTGACATTTGAGGCCGATATACAGTACATCACAAACTTCACATTTACATGTGAGCCAATGGAAATTCCATTCTGCAGGGAGCGCTTTGGCTACAACACCACTGCCTTTCCCAATACTCTTGCGCATGAATCCCAGACAGAGGCAAATAAACTCCTTGCACTCATCCAACGATTAGGTGACGTAGTTATAAGGTGCTACCAACATTCTTTGCTATTAGCCTGCTATGGTCTGTTCCCTGGATGCCACAATAATAAACGGATTTTCCCCTGTAGACTCATGTGTGAGGAGGCTCGAGAGGGTTGTGGAGCGCTTCTTAAACGGGGAGTTCAGCCCATATTCTGTGGCTCACTACCAGATTCTCTAGATCCAGCTGTCTGTTTCTATAAATCAGTTCAATGTCCCATACTGGAGCCACCACTGTTTGGGTCAGTTATAATTGGAGGACGTACATTGGGTAACATCAGCAGATACCAATGTAATGATGGGTATGAATTAAAAGGAGAAGCTGTGCTGCGATGTAAGCCATCTGGGTATTGGAATTCTAGTGCACCAACCTGTGAATCCTCCAATACTATAGACTCCCTGTCAGCAGTATCACCAAGCATGAGAACTGTCCTTATAGCTTCTATCATACCAGGGGCATTGTTAATTGTCATGATCATAGTCTGTGTCCTTTACAGAGATAGCATTAAGACTTGTATCCTCTACAACAGGTATAATCCATTCGGGAAGAAGATTCAAGAACAAAAAACATTGTTTATTGCTTATAGTAGTCAGGACAGAGATGAGGTTTCTGATAACTTTGTCCCCAAGCTGAAAGTTCAGCTTCAAGGTTGGACAGTGCAGACCTACCAGGATGACTTTACTGCTGGCCGCCCTATACTGGAATGCATAACAGAGGGTGTGTGGAAGAGTCATGCAGTGCTGGTGCTCCTGACTCCGAACTTTATGAACAGTTCTTGGTGTCTGCATGAGTTTATTGAGGCCGAGACACGGACAGCGTTAGAGGATGGTTTTAAGCTGATAGTGGTCATGTTCTCACCCGACAACCAGGGTCTGCCAGTGGAGCTCATTGAGGGTTTGCCCGAAAGCCTAAAAAAATACATCAGGACTCGTGTGTATCTGCCTCTGTGGGAGCCTCTCTTCTGGAATAAGCTACGACAGGCACTGGCAAATAAAATAGCATGAAAAAATCATGGCATGGTAAATCATGAACTCACAAATAACTATAAAACGAGATAGCTGGGACAAATTGTTGTGACCATGTTGTGCATTAGGAAGACTCGTGACTGCATTCAGTGTGTAGCCTCATGACAAACTTCTTGAACATAATGCTCTCAATTAAGTGCCTCGATACAAGGCTTATGGTTACCTACAATCTACTGAGGTGGATAAATATTACTATACAATTGATATAATCTTTACTCATTCTATTCTTAGGGATGCAGAGAAATGCTTTCACTTAAAGATTAAAAGACGGACCCTCTATATTATGTTGTGCAACAGCACTGTGTATTCAGAAAACCCAATATATCACTGGTTGTCAATGTCTCATCATAACGATACATTGTTCCTGTAATCAAGGCGCAGGTTCTGTTGGCGGCCTAGGGAAGCTATTTATATATAGACTAACAAGGCACATCGTATTATATTGTATCTTGTAGATATTATGGCACATATAAGCCTATTCTACGCTCAAATGGATAGGATTCATCATGGAAGAGATTTGATGCACTATGTATCTCGCAGTCAGATTTGCAAAAATATGATTTAGCAATATGTTAGCTATATAATGTGTAGTGGCTTTTATGAAATATAATATGTTATGATATTAATAGATGTAGACTTCCATGTATCTTTCATTATAACAAAGGGGCTTGAGGGGTGGATGAGGTATTAATGTCAAAATGTAGTGGTGGTGCCCTCTAGTGTTAATCATTGGCACTTATGTCATTTATGTCCCACTGCCTCCAGTATAGGTATGAAAATGAGCACCAAATCTAGTGGTCAGCGTTTTTAAAATAAAGTGGTTAAATTCCAGGAAAGAATGTATCACCGTTATTTGCCAATTGTCCGATTCATCATTTCTAGACTTCTCGCAGTGTCTCAGTAGTGTATTGTGACACGATCAGTCACCACAATGAGAACATACCACACACCACTATAAACCATATGCACCACATAGCATAATTCTAAGCTGAGAAAAGAAAAGTGTTCTTTTGCGGTGACTAGCAGAGTTATGTACTGGTCAACGAGTCTACTTGAACAAAAGTTTACAATATTGATGTATACTGTAAGTAAGCACTGTAAAGTTAAGCAAAGTGGTTTTGCTGTCAGTGTATCTAACTTTGAATTTGTAATAATTGAGTTGATGTAATTCATCGGCAGAATATATGCTGTAAAATTACAGCACTGGAATCGAAATTGCCATGACGCTTTGCTGTAAATTTACAGCACATGCATACGGTAACTTAACAGCTAAGTGTACTGATATAGCATACTGCTTTTTATGTTAATTCTTGTTATTTTCAATTCACAACAATTGATGCGCATGAAACAAACTCCCCTACATTAGTACAATTTTAGCTAGGCCTTTCACAATAACACATATTATCTACATCTGTCAAAACTGTTTTGCTTACAGTGATATTTCATGTAATATATGCTAAAGTTGAATAGAATTTAAAAAACACTAGACATTGTTCATTGTTCTTTTGGTTTGATATGTCAATGATGACTAGGATATCACTCATAATTGTTTGCTACCCTTAGATAGTGTACACTATAACAGTACATCTCGTGATTTCACATAATCAAATCACGTGTTTGAATCACGTAGCTGACACTGGTCCGGCGGGCCACAGAATCACAAACAACACTTAAGATTCATACAAGATTAAATGACACAAGATGTTCACCGATATGACATGTTCCAGATACAAGTTGGACACAAGATTTTGTTTCCAGGGATTACTCCATCCGGAGCGTACCATACACCAATCCGTACTCCCCTGCTTCAGCCTAGACAAGTTCAGTTTAGAAGGGACATCTTAACAACATAACCTGTCTGTTACTGGAACCATGTTTCACTATATTAAAGTTAAAGCTGGGCCGTCAGGGAATAAGTTCAGCATTTTCCATACATGGACTAAAATAACAGTTCCACCAGAGGGCAGCAGTGTTTGGACAGTGGACCATGTGCATTGTCCAGCTACAACCTATTCACCCTTTCTTGTGTCTGTAAGAGCTGAGCTCCCAGCCCTTAAGAGCCCTCTTGTGGATGAAAACTGAACTATATCCAAAAAGTGCTTTTGGCCTCACTTCAACCATGACGGTCAAGCTTTAAACGCTCTCATGCCTGTGGACATGCTCTCAGTAACCGTGGACCAGCCTATACCGCCCACTGGTGGAATAAGGAGGAACTATAGTACAGGCAGCAAAACGCCTCTTGTGCCATCGCAATTCATATTGCCAGAGGGACCCTGGATGGAGGGGTTGCCCATGTCACATGGTGATATTAAGACATATGGCCACCCCATGTCCCACGTCGGCTCTGAGGACCTAGCATTGCCCATGTTATAATATAATTGATAGTCCTCTCGTACCAATGGTGTATCTATCAGAGCGGTCATCATTAATTATGAAAATGATAATCAGATTCACCCGACCATAACTGTGGATGTTCTGGTAGGGAAAAGATGTCCTATATTATGCTGTTGCAATGTCACTGAGAAAATTAAACGGCCATATCAGCAGGGGTGTAGGGTTATTTCAGACTAAGCGGGTGTCAGAGGCAAAACTGCCTCACCATATTTTACGCTGGGGCTTAGCGCCGAGTTAATTATTAGGGCTGATCGAGGATGCTTGGTGTATTTTCCAAAAAAAAAAAATTTTTTATCCGCCCCCCCTCCCTCCACCAACTTACTGAAAGTAATCTCGACACCCCCCCCCCCCGCCCCCGACTATGTTCTGATTTTGAGAATTGCGCCCCCCAACCCCCTCCCCCCCTCAAAAGGAAATAAAAAAAATCGCTGACCCCGGCAAGCTGTATGTTACTGTTGAGGGTTCGCCGCATACAGTTATATGTACACACACAGAAAAGTGAGAGTCATTGTCGCTAAAACTATCCTCACCTGAGGGTCAGGCACTGCCAGGTGAGGGTAGTTTTAGCGACCTCACCTGAGGGTCAGGCACTGCCTGACCCTCAGGTGAGGGTACTTTTAGCGACAATGACTCTCACTTTTCTGAGGGTGTAGCTATGTGTTGGGTTGATAACAGCAAGTGAGGCAGCGGTCAATTAATGTATATTAGGTCAAAAAGAATTGTGTTTCAGGTAACATAGTCTGAAAATCTAGTTAGGGTATTCTTTTATTACTTCGGCCTGAAAAGTAGCCAAAAATTGACTCACAAACCTCAGCACCATCTCGTGACAACGGTGTTGACTATCAAATTGACTCCGAAATAACCCAAAAATTATTTGAAATATAAATATATTTTCAAAATTGGATAACACTTTCTAGGGTGGGCCCTGTTTTGCTAGGTAGGGTGGGGTGACTTGAAAATATCACTTATTGGGGCGTTCGAATAAGAATTTCAATAACGGACGCATGTGTTGGCCCTATACCCCAATACGTCCCTATCACCTGGCTGGGGGACAAAATGGCAGCCTACATAGAATGGAGGTCACCTCACGCGCCAACAGTAAGGCACTGCCACTCGGAGAGCTCAACTCAATCTCTACATAGGCTCCGTCGTCGTTATTTAACCGAGAGGGGGCCAGCTCACGGTTGACTCATACGCCACCAAGGCGACCTCGTCCTGCTGGGACTTCCTCCTCAAGTAGGTGAAGGTCCTGGGCGTGTGCAAGCTCACAGGAAGTGATAATTTATACTTGGTATCCCAAGTGGGGCTAATTCATAAAGTTTTAGAAAAAATATGGGGATTTCGGAGACCATCTAGAAGAGTAAAATTGACATTGACACTCCCAGCCCATTCTGTTCATATTCCGCACTAGCTGGATGTCCACTGGACAGCGCCATATTGGACTGGTCCCAGTATGCACCCTCTCCCTTCCAGTCACTAGCTTCAGCAAATCATGTGGACCAGATCAGGGGGCTAAAGCTCTGCTTGGAGAGTGGAACTACTACATTCCCTGCATGCTAGGACACCTACAATCTTTTACCTGTCCACTATAGGGTTGTGGTTAGGACAATGGACTCATGACTAGCAGTACCTAAGTTCAAATCCCCTCCAGGCTAGGTGTGGTGACCATTTTAACCCCATTGGTTGCAAAAGCTTGCACCAAAAGTTTTGGCAAAACGTTTTTGTAAAACATTTTATGAACCTTTGCAAAAGGTTTGGGTATAGTCTTTTGGTAACCACTTTTGGTAACCATCTATGTTACACTAAAAGCCACACCAAGGACCGAACCCGGGACCCTTAGATTGGGAGTTCCAGGCTCTCCTGGTTGAGCTATGGCGGCTGCTGGTAGGTCCAGGTACAATAGGTTGTACTGTTAGGGAGCATGCCTTTGAGTTTATTACCTTGGGTTCGACCCCATTGGTTGTTCAAGGTCCCTATTACAAGGGACCTTTAGCAAATCCGACGTAGCTCATTAAACGCAGACGTATCCTATGTCTTCAGCACTGCTACGTCTGCGTTTTATGAGCTTTTACGTGGTTGCTAAAGGTCCCTACAGTGTAGGCCTACCATTTGGGACCTTCAGCAACCACATTGATCATTTATGAGGATAATCAATAACAAAGTTTACCTGGACCTACCAGCAGCCTCCATAGCTCAACCAGAAGAGCCTGGAACTCCCAATCTAAAGGTCCCGGGTTCGGTCCTTGGTGTGGCTTTTAGTGTAACATAGATGGTTACCAAAAGTGGTTACCAAAAGACTATACCCAAACCTTTTGCAAAGGTTCATAAAATGTTTTACAAAAACGTTTTGCCAAAACTTTTGGTGCAAGCTTTTGCAACCAATGGGGTTAAAATGGTCACCACACCTAGCCTGGAGGGGATTTGAACTTAGGTACTGCTAGTCATGAGTCCATTGTCCTAACCACAACCCTATAGTGGACAGATAATAAAAGGTGTGTCCAGGTACAACCAATGCATAATACACATGTAGAGGCCTAGTGTAATCATTGCACCACTCTCCCCCCTGATGTTTAGCCCCCCCCTGAGACCCACACTGCTAGTTCTAAGTGTCCCCAATTGTGGCAGCACTGGTATCCCGCTAGTGAGGAATAGTATTTCCTCAGGTTGTCCTGCTGGTTTTGCACTCCTTATCCACAAGGTAGCACCACCTCTCATGAAAGAGACCCTTGTCTTTGATATTCCCGCATTTATATACGCTATATGCATTATGACAAATGGAGGAATTCGCCACCCTGCGAGTTGGGATAGTAATTTTATTATAGGAGGACTGGAGTGCGCATAGATTCCTAACCCTATATATATACATGTATATGTAAAAATGTGAAGGGGGGAGGGGAAGTTTTAACCCCTCTCTGGGGGCAGGGTCAAGGTAATTTCACAGACCCCCTCCCCCCTTTATTTTTAAAAACTAGCACACTCTAAACACCAAACGTTTATCTAAATTGTCCCGCATCAGTATGCCTCTATAACCCCCTAAATTCGATATGGCGACATGGGTATTTCTTAAAGGGCGACATGTGACATGAGGCTTGAAAATACAGTGACATGGGGCATGGTCAGTTCTTAAATTCGACATGGGACATGAGCATTATTAAGCGACATAGACATGCGACATGGTCATTTCTTAAAACCGACATCCAACATGGGGACCCCCATCAAGGGCCCCATCAGTCCGAAAAATGGCCAAAGGGGTGGGGGGGGGGGGTCTAACTTCTGGAAAAATGTGCACATTGGACTTCATGGAAGCAGCATTGGAGACCTAACATGATGTCCATAGGGAACCTCCTACAGGATGGCTGGAGGAGGTTCCAGACCCTACCTACCATCGGCAGAGCCTGGATGGCGCATGGTGACCTCCATCCCTCCCCACCACAACAGCTGCTGGAGGAGGGAGTGAGTGAATGAGTGAGCACTGGAGGAGCCAGCATCATCAACACACACACGGCCGGTGCTGCACGCACAGGAGGACGCACACACACACACACACACGGGCGGCGTACAGCTGTGTGACAGGACACCTCCTCCTTCCTCCAGTGGTGTAGACACAGCAGGCTACTCCCCACCTCACCACACGGACCCTGGAGCTTGTACGGCACACTACTACTACCCCTACAGCATACAGCAGGCAGCAGGTAGGTGGGCGGGGCAGGGGTCTTATATAACACTGGTGTATATGGTATGATTACGGTGATGGTGGTGTGACATGTTTGGGTCTGGGTCAGGGTGGGTGGGGAGGCCGTGCTTGGCGGCGTGAGGAGCAGCTCGTCCCGGCAGCAGGCCCGGGGCTGGCCGGGGACGAGGCGCTCCCTCCCCACTCCTCCTGCCCCTGAGCTGCTCCTGAGCCGCTCAGTGAGGATGGCACGGTCTCCTTGGTAATAGGCTCACCACCACCAGCACTATGGTCTCTGTATCTACCTGCTACACCCACAGTGTAGACCTGTGTCCTGAGTGGACTGGGCAGCAGCAGGTGCAGTGACCTAGGGTGTGGTGGTGTGTGGGGTGGGGGTGGGGGGGGGGGGGGTTGGGGCCTGGGTATTATGAGGTTTTATTAAACCATGTACATTGTGTATTCCTCACACATTGTCCATGTCAAGACGACAGCACCGCCTCCTGTCAACGGCTGCTGTTACCGACTACATGGACCCATGGGGTCTCTGGTCTGTGTGGAGTGCACTGAAACCTTCTACAGGGGCGGATACAGGATTTTGTTTAAAAAAAAACCTCCAGAAAATATTTACATTAAAAAAACTCAAATTTCGGCCCAAAAAGGAGGCGGGCGCTCCCCCTAAATCCGCCCCTGTATGTGCTATTAAATACAAACCTGTATAGTATACTGAATATTACCATATCAGTAATATCACATCAAGCTGTGGACCGTTGCCCATGTGTAACCTGGTTCCATCAATACTATAGTATTACTGGTATGGCCTATACAAATATAGTATGGGGGGGGGGGGGGGGTGGTTATGGGACTGCTGTGTGCCTGACAATATCTTTTCATATCCCTTTTTTTTTCTTAAAAAAAAAAGTTTCTTAGATCTATGTCTTTTGTGTGTGGCTTAAATGAGATTTTGCTGGACCCGATCGTGGGAGTAGAAATTAACTTTTAATTTAGCTTTTTCTATTTTACTCATATTAAGACATTTTTAAGTCTTCACGGTTAATACCGAATATCATATAACGCAATATTCCTGCATCATGGACCAAAGGCTAAGTCTCTGTACTGTGCTAAACGATACATCATGCTGACTGAAGTGACATACGCTGAATACCCTGATTATAGGCTGATAGCAATGTCTTCAATATAGCAATTATATTTCAATATAGCAATTATATGAACTGTACAGTGAGTCACAATGTGTCCTTTCCAGACGCTGCCGACTTGGGACCTCTCTATGTTATAGGTAGACTATTGTTAGCTAGCAGGACAGCTGGCTAGGGGACATTCAAGACATGGATATTACCCGGGGATATCACCCCACCTTTTATGATTTTTTTTTTTTAATTGTGATGGGTCGGTTAGGAGCTGATATAAAGATAATCCTTATTTTCATCAATTACATAATGTATAATGGGACCATAATGTCAGTGTGTGACTTTCTAAACACCTCTGATAGTTACGAATAGACCTAAATTGTACATTATATTTAATAATTAGTAGAAAAAGATAAAAAAAGAAAGAATTGCACATATATTTATAAATATGTACTTTATAAACAAAAAACTTTACCAGCTACTTTTTACCCCAAATTAGCTCATACTAAAGGCATGTTATTGTTAACGTATGGCAGGTGCCCTTTCCGTGTTTGACTGCCTCCTCATTCGGTTACAGCTAAAACACTATAACGTGTGCTGGCAACGTGAGCCCCTGACCCCCATGCTGTTCTACATCTTATTTGTGGGGAGGCAATTGGAAAATCGATAGCTGGGATTAATTTAACGTGGATAAGAAAGAGCGCTGGCTGCGGTAGGTGGAGACGGCCTGTGTTGATGCAGCTACACTGATATTCCTAGGCTCCCTATACGCCCAACCTCTCAGTCACTAGGGCCTAACCTAGTTAGTCATTTTTTGGCGCCCTATACGACCAACATAGGTCAGTTATTATTGTCAGGTTGGTCAGTACTGACCAACCCACCTTAGTCTTTTTATTTCCAGGGGGAGCCTCCGAGTGGTCATGACAGGTGGCCCCAACTAGTGGTATACAAATGCAACACACCAATGATGAGCCTAGGTTAGCCATTACTAGACATTACTGACTGACCCCTCAGTCATTTTTGAATATAACTTTGCCATTGTGACTTACACTCATGTGACCAACCTAGGATAGTCTGGACTGACTAACCCTTTCAATCTATGGATTTTCAGTGTCCTCAGCCTGTTCAGCATGCCCTGTACATGTACGGAGTGGGGAGGGCAATGGGTGTCTTACTTCATCAGGGACCAGGGATGCACTGTCACTGTGCAGTACCTAGGACCTAGGGACTGTCAGGCTGTCACGGTATACAATACATAGGATGGGCTGTCATAGAACAGGGCCAAGGCAATGGCATGGGGGTGGATGGCTAAAATCGACACGGCGACATGGCCATTTCTTAAAATCGACATGTGACATGAGTCCTAGTGACATGCGACATGGGGTTTGAAATGGTAGCGACAGGGGACATGAGCAATTCTTAAAATCGACATGGGACATGGGAATTATCAAGGGACATGGACATGCGACATGGCCATTTCTTAAAATCGACATGCGACATGAGGGGCCCCCCATCTATACCCCCAATGGCTGGGCTGTCACATGGCAAGGGATGGGCTGTCGCAGGGCAGGGCCAATTAATGGGCTGTCACAGGGCAGGGCCAAGGCAAGGGCTGGGCTGGCACAGGGCAGGGTAGGACCCAGGGACGGGTTGTCACAGGATAGGGCTCAGAGATGGGCTGTAATGGTGCAGTAACCAGGGACGGGCTGTCACAGGGCAGGACCTATAGGGATGGGCTGTCACAGGGCAGGGTGGGACCCAGGGATGGGCTGTCACAGGGCAGGACCAAGGGATGGGCTGTCACAGGGCAGGGCAGGGCCAAGGGATGAGCTGTCATAGGACAGGACCCAGGGATGGGCTGTTATGGCTCTGTACAGCGATGGGATGCATATAGCTCCTTGCGGACTTAACTTGCTAATTTAACATGGCCTACTTGTTCCTAGTGAATTCTGTAGTCTAAAGCCCTAGTACAGGATCTCTTTTTTTAAATAAACATTGCTATTGTATACACAACGTACAGTAGTAAATTGGGAAGGGCGTCTATAGGTCACTGTTACATGTTACAGAGAGAAACGTTGGAGGGAAAGGAGGGGGAGACATGGAGAGACAGAGACAGAAAGATACTGAGATACAGGAAAAACAGAAGATTGGCATTGTACAGTAAATGTACGACTTTGGCAGGCCTTTTAGTACATAGTTATCCAGTAGCAGGACTCAGAGAGGGATGAGGATGGGGTTAGTTGGGTCAGTGAGTGCATATCATGGACACATACCATATGTACGGCCTCCACCCCAGCCCACCCCTTACCCTTCATGATCCAGATGTATGGCCTCCCTGCCACCCCGGGCCCCACACCCATAACGTCTGTAGCAGCCCCACAGGCCGGCTGCAGTCAGCCCTGTACCCCAGGTGCCACGCCCCGCCTTACTGCCCTGGTACTGGGGGCCAGTAGTGCCATAGAGCACGCATGTGTCTGCACCCCCAACGCTTATATCATGCATTTACCCCCATGAGCACCCCCCCCCCCCGACCCAGCCTTCAACTTACAAGCATGTACCACCTACATGCGGGACTACATCATGTACATGCATGATAATGTCTGAGTAACTGGTCCGGCAGGAATGCTCTGGTTTAAGGAGGCTACATGTTAAAGGAGGGGTGGTAGACGTGTTGATCTGGCCCTTGAGAGGCAGGTTGGATCCCCGGTGTTGGATCATATCATGGGGCTTTCCTCCAGCTCCCTCAGGGAATAACTGGGTCACCCCCCCCCCCCCACACACACACACGCCCTGCACCCCCCCCCCCCCCCCGATACTGGTGACGGGGTGGTGCCGAGTGTGCTCGGGCGGGGGGGGGGGAGGGGTGTTTGGAGCGGTGGATAGTGCCATTGCTGGTGCTGCCACCAAGTGAGCACAATCATCATTAGTGAGCTGGAATTACATTATTAAGCCGTTAAGGGTGCTTATGTGTGTAGTATGAACACAGCGTTAGAAGTATGGCGAAAGAGAAAGTCAGCATACCGGTGCTGTGCATGTTATGGGTGGGGTACTATAGTCATGGGGAAATCCACAGATCCAGTTTTGTACCGTTAATTCTTTTGAATTATTATCATTGTAGCATAGCATTCGAGAAGTTATTCCCACAAAACTCTGAATAAATTGTATCGCAAATCAGACACCACTTTTATTACCAATTACCTCCGCCGTTGGTGTATCTTTATCACCTGAATGGTCATATGACACATAATAATACCACCAAATCCTTAAAATGAAACGTTATAACATCTGACTCCAGACACGATAGCTCCAGCGAATGCCCCTATATGTAAATTGTAATACTGATGTTTTAGATATCAAAATGTGTACATATATGGGCATATAGATATGGTTCCATTATTTTCCTACAATACTCTAGATCTGGCAGTATAGGGTAGATTCACCATGAGTCGGGCACATACACTGAGACGGACAGTGAAATGTGTGGGTATTGATATACACTTTTATTTCTGGTGTCTAATTCTTTTGGAAAGAACAGCACTTAAACTTTACTATTGTTCACAGATAAAGGAAATACGATTCCTGAATAACCAGATAAATCAAGTGTCCGTCTCAAGGTATGTGTCCGACTCCAGGTGAATCTACCCTATTTGTGACGTGCGGTACCCATCAATCAATACATATATATACACAATATGTCATGTACATGACTGTATGTATCGTGGTGCATGGGGGCTGCATTGAACACACCGCCACTCATCTGATCCCTCTACGACCACTGACCTTTGCAAATCGCCCCACATCCCAAATCATGAATAATTTCACTGGTACTATTGCCGAGAGTATATAGCAGCGATCGGCAGATAATGTCATTTCGGTAATTGTGATCTGGCCCCATGACATTTTGTGTAGACTGCCAGGATATATACATGTATATAGTGCCATGCAGTCACCCAGTCTCCCGTGCCGTTATTACTGCTTTAGTATAGAGTGGGCAGTAGTAAGGGAGTGACCATTCTGTCCACCCCCAGATCAACCCGACTGTAATAATATACCACTTTGTATGCCCTCCCTCTGCTTATATCAAATAACGTCTGAGAGATAAAGTGAAGAAGGTGCACTATGACAACAAGCTGCAATGTACCGTAAGCCACTGCTTGGAATATGATATGCTTTCGTTGGTGGCTTAATTGACCCCCCCCCCCCCCATGCACCAGAGCTCTCTTTCAAGAGGGCTCAGCATTATTTGGTGTCGCCCCACCCGATACACTCAAAAAGTAAACGTGTCTCCAGACTCTTCCAAGTGACTGTCACAAAATAAACGAGTTAAAAACTTGTCAAGGAAGTGGGTCTTCTAGCTTGAAGACCCACTTGGCATGTGCTATCTCAAAACCCGACATTTGCCTGCTCCAGATTCTATTTGTGGGATGGTAACCTGATAGGTTAGACAACTTTTGTTAAATAACCTTTTTTTCATGACAGTCACTTAGACTAGAGTCTAGAGACAAGTTAACCTTTTCAGTGTAAATACACCACCACAGCCCCTGTACAGCCCCTCTGTTGTTACAGAATGTTCACTCCATCATAGAGAGTTAGTTATGTACAGCTCATCCACGGCTGATCCCCCAGTACACAGTGGTACCCCCCCCCCTCCCATGTACATGTAATTGTGTGGTAGATCAGCGCACCAGCATGCACCATTACATTGATACACCATGCCTTTGGTGCTAAACAATAGAATATGGGGTCCCCATATATGTATAGATAGCCACAACCATGTGGTATATATATACTAACCATCAATGGATTAACCTTAATTATGTACATAAAGATAGATATGTAGCAGGTGGATGGCAGATATTAATTGTTAGCTGCTCTATAGAACTGCTCACGTATTCTTTTATCCCATGAATTAAATATAGTGTCTATGAAGAGTGATGCAACCTGACGAGGATATTATACAAATGCCTTGGACAGGAATGATTTACAGGGAAATCTATAGAACTGATTCAAGTAAATGGTCATTATAATGCTCACCGACTGCGCATGGCTACACAAGGTGCGTCAACCATTGTGCAATGCCGACGCATATCCGATGAAAATATGGTCGTACACTTAATTCCTATAGGCTATAAACATTTCTAAAATTCTATCACCAGTTTCACATCGATGGACATACATCCCTGTGGCATACCCCGGCTTGGAAAGTCATCCTGTATGGGATAATGCGGTTGGCCTCAGCCCAGATACAATATGGCACCCATATGTTGGTCTATATGAAACTTGGCTAAACCATGCATACTTTATGCTGCCCTCTACTTGCCCTATAACTGAGCCGGATATGGTCTAATAACGGTTTCCAAACCAGCTTGTTTCTCTCTAAGTTGATACTTGAAAGAGCAGAAGGTCTGTAATAATGTTATCTATTTTGTTCTGTCCAATAGCTCTTCATGTTTCATGTTTGGCATACAAAGACCTGTCCCAAAACAAGCTATTGTATTTATAAAGCATATCCATTTCAAAGAAGTATAAAAAACTTAACATATTCCAATGTTGCATTCACAGCTTCGATCAACATTACCTCCTCAGCTGCAACATTACCTCCTCAACTGCAACATTGCCTTCTCAGCTGCAATATTACATCCTCAGCTGCAACATTACATCCTCAGCTGCAACACCATTTTACCTGCCCAGCTAAACCTTACATGCTCAGCAGTAACATTGCATCCTCAGCTGCAACATTATATCCTCAGCTGCAACATTACATCCTCAGCTGCAACACCATTTTACCTGCCCAACTAAACCTTACATGCTCAGCAGTAACATTGCATCCTCAGCTGCAATATTACATCCTCAGCTGCAACATTACATCCTCAGCTGCAACACCATTTTACCTGCCCAACTAAACCTTACATGCTCAGCAGTAACATTGCATCCTCAGCTGCAACATTATATCCTCAGCTGCAACATTACATCCTCAGCTGCAACACCATTTTACCTGCCCAGCTAAACCTTACATGCTCAGCTGTAACATTGCATCCTCAGCTGCAACATTATATCCTCAGCTGCAACATTACATCCTCAGCTGCAACATTGCATCCTCAGCTGCAGCATCGCATCCTTAGATGTAACATTTACATCCTCATCCAGCACTAGATGTGGGAATAACTACATTCTACAAAGCACTGTCCTTTAATCAGGACCTCCTGTGCCCTGCTTATTGATTACACATAGGGTGTGGTAGTTGGGGAGGATCTATGTATAACATGGGCGACAATGAGGGACCACACCCTTACTTCAACTGACATAAGATGTCATGGACAATTCTCTGTCAGCTTCTGAAGCCGTGCACTCAAATGTAAACTTGTCTCCCGACTCTTCCAAGTGACTGTCATAAAATAAACGAGTTAAAAACTTGTCTAAGTGACAAGGAAGCAGGTCTTCTAGCTGGAGATAGAAGATCCACTTGGCATGTGCCAGCCCAAATCCCAACATTTGCCAGCTCCAGATTCTATTTGTGGGATGGTAACCTGATAGGTTAGACAACTTTTGACTCGTTTATTTTATGACAGTCACTTAGATGAGTCTGGAAACAAGTCCATGATAATCAAGTTTGTTTTCCGAGGAAGTGCATAACTCCCTGACTCGCCTTATAGAGAGTCACATAACTCCCATCTGACTCTCTTTCCTTTCTCTGCATGTGTAGGCTGTCGCGAGCTCTGTCTGTGCACATATGAACTGGGGGATCTGTCCAATATCCAATTGGTTGCAAGTATTTTATTTCTTTTCAATTTAAACTCTCCCATATGATTTGGGTATGAGATGTATATCATTTACTCTTTAATATACACCGGTATGTCAGATGAGGATGGGAGGGGGGGGGGGGGGCCGGGGCACGCCCATGCCATACTCCCTGACCCTGGCAGTATCTACACTGACAGATTAATTTGGGTATACACACACAGCTTTTATTACTTCAGGTAATAAGATACCTTTTAATATAGCTTCATTTTGCCATGTGTTGTTGAGAATGGTACCTTCACTGTCAGAGGTTTGTGTAGCTGCACAATGAGTTATACTGTAGATTCACGTACAGTACAGTTCACTGTGCAGCTATACACTAATAGGGACCTTTAGCAACCACGTAAACGCTCATTAAACGCAGACGTAGCCTATCCCTTTAGCACTACTACGTGTGCATGTAATGAGCTACGTTGCGTTTGCTAAAGGTCCCTAATCTCTGGCAGTGTAGTACGTAGGCTACCCAGAACAAGATTTATAAGTAATAACCTGTGATGAATGTTACCTTGTAACCTAAGTTGATGGGCGCTACGCAGATACATACAATATTATGTTATTATCGCGTCTACCTGTTAATATATATCTATCATGACAATGAAAAAGCCCTGGTGCACGTTAATTGTTATACCCACTGTAAATATTAAGTGTATGTATACAGTGGAATCTAGTGTAGCTTTACAGCAACTACTGTACATTTACCGTAGGTTCTACCGCATGTACAATATAATGTACAACTACAGTAGATTCTACTGCACACGTACAAAAATGGCAGACTCAGGCAGACTGGAGGCATCTAGTAAAAAGACATTTGAAAATCTAGCCAATTGAAGCATTTTAACGCATTTTTGTATGGCAATCTGTCTAAGTTCACTATACTGCTTGGAAAAGAAGTTTATTATAGTCATCTGATTCCACCCATTCAGGATATATAATGTAGTGATTGTAAAACGGTAAGGGTTACATAAACAATAAACATACATATTAGATGAACGCAATATCCCAACATCCTGAATAAAAAGCATATATACATGCTGCAAAATAAGACAAAACACTCAGTGGTTTAGATAAACAGTTCAAGGTTTTCTCAGTAAATACTGTAGTGTATTATGAGGAAGTAGGTGCCTTACAGGTGGGTGTCCTATGACATCCACCTGGGTAATTACCTGCATGTTTCTTACAGGTAGACACACAGCAGCATGGTTAGTATCATGTATTCAATATGGGAATGGGTGTATATATAATAGGCACAGGATATATGAGTCTCCCTTAGCTGCCATATTTACATTGTGTGGTGTGAAATGTTCATGGCATGAAGGTGTAACACCACTTATACACGATTCACATTTAGGGAGAGTGGATCCTTTTAAAGACAGGTGGGGTTGGTTAGTTGGGGGGGGGGGGGGGGTGACCAACAAAATGTGGACCCTATCTGAGGAACGACCAAAAATAGTTCACGGCGGAAAAAACCCACCACGCATTACCATAGCCAAAGGGGTCCGGCCGCAATCAATTTCAACCAAGCTTGGAGGGGGGGGGGAGATTTAGACCCTGTTATAGTGGGTAGATACCAAAATTACCACTCCCTTAGATGAGACCCCCCCCCCTCCCCATGCAGCACCGCCCCCTCACGGGGTGTCGTACCTGACACCAGCGTCACATACAGATGACTAAATGTCAACAGGCTGGACCTGCAGGAGTGCTGAGGGTGGAGATGTGCAGGTAAATATTACAGGTGGGGAACCAAAGGTAAACCAGGGGGTGAATCATGTCACTTGTCATATATGAGGCAGCACCTCACACTAGTATGACCTCAGGCTAGAGGTATGACAGTGATAGTGAAGTTATTTTACGAACCAGCATATTCAGCAACTTTCGGCTATAAATAATCTTGTATTATCTTTTTTACAACCTATTGCAGACATATTATTTCTCATCTGTTTAATCATGAGCGATCAAATTGTATTAGGATTGGTAGTAATTCTGCGGGGATCATCTTTTCTGCTTGAATACTACCAGGGAATACCTCTGCTAGAGAATAAATCTGATGCATTAATAGGCTTTAAGATTGACCCACAGTATGCATGTTGTCGCAGGTTGGCACCACCTAGGGTTCTATATCTCTGTGTGGATACGGCCATCTAGCTTAGTCTCTCAAGTTATGCAGCTAGGCTAGAGTAAGAATCTGCAATGTGATTTGCACCTCTCAGAGGGATTTAATCTGTAGTCTACGTTGCAGCATAAGATGAATCCCAACTGTTAGGGTTGAGCTCCTGTAGGTTGGGATCACGTGTAGGATCATTAAACACGGTACACGATACCCGGGTGACGTGCTCTGTGCATGTTTAAGAGGTCTAAAACACATGTGCGGCTTCCCTTCTCTGTGTCATGTGTCCCACAATGTGACTGCCAGGCCTGTTAGACCTTCCCAGACCGTTCCCTTTAATGATGCCCTGGGTAGTATGTGTGTGTCATAGGTATTAATGAGGGTGCATAGGACCAAAAGAAAAGGTATGTTTCAGGTAACATGGCAAGAAAATGTAGGGTCGGTAGCTCGGATCTTTTTTTCAAACATGAAAATACTAGCCTCTCCGAAGACCCAGAAATTGACCAAATAAAGGTAAAAATATGAAAATGTCTTCAAAATTGCATAAAAAACGTAGGGTCAGTCCTGTTTTGATAGGGTCGAGTGGTCGGGTGGGTGACCTGAAACAACCCCTTTTTTGGCCTAGGCCAACGTTGGATATGTACAGCAGAACTGCTATCTCCGCTATCTGCAGCTTAAAGGGGTCCAGTCGCACAGACAACTACCGTATGTGGCTGTCGCCTCGTTAGGCTGCAACGACCGAAAACTGCAATATGTAGTTACATCAATCATTTTTAGACAACCAAGAACTGCTATTTTTGGAATGTGCCCAACAATAAATTTCTTTGGGTGTGGCCTTAACGTAAATCCTCTTATTATCAGTTAACATTCTATCCGTGAATTTCAATAATAATAAAAATAATATGTTAGCACACTAAATGGTTTGGCCCTTACCAGGATATAAAGTATGGTTGCTGACTAAGAAGAAAACAACCCTGTTGAATATATCACAGGGAAGTATATAAATACGGCATGAAATATATGTTAAAGACTCACAAATGGGATCTGATTCTGCAAATAGCTCTACATTGAGTGGCCCTTTATTACTTCTATACATAACTCTATGAGTCTTCCATCACTACAGTCCTCTAGTTATGACCATTAATAGGTAGTGCCATAGGTCACTGCACGGCTAGAGTAGTACTAAGTCACTATTATAATGCATTCATACACATATTCGCTTCCTTATAGTGGGCTAATTTCTCCATGACTGGTACTTAAGATGTTAAAAGATACAATGTCCAGACCTTCTGCTGAGACGGTGGCCCCATACCTGGCCCCATACTTGGTCCCATACTTGGCCCCATACTTGGCCCCATACCTGTGGTTCAGCAGGCATGAACAGATGAAGGACCATGGGTGATTTAGGTGCTCGTGCCCCAGACAGAATATCACCTCTAAATCTCGTGAGATGACAGGCCAAGATGGCCGCGAATACCAAGGAACTAGATCTATGTCTCCTCATAGAAGTTAGCACCCAAGGTTATAACGGCACAGTCCCTATACCAGTCCCACGTCCAGCGTACCTGCCCCATTTCATACACTACTTACGGACCCGAGTTGGACGTGCCTGGTTGTTTTAGGGCTAATTTATGTAAGCGTGCTGTATGTTGGAATGTACGAAAAAAAGAAGTAGTAAATGTTCCACCAACCAGGACAGAAGAGCACGCACATACATGTATACAGTGAATGTATCATATATCATTATAATCGCTATGTTCACTACATAGTGAAAATGCATTTTCACTAAAACGAGCAACTGCTGAAAGTCAAGTAGTTCAGAAGTCTTCATTTTGGCGACTCTCACGCTTTATCTGTGTGTATATATATTCCACCACTCATTAAACTTGAGGCTGTGGTGGGGTGAAATACAGCAGGGGTCAAATGACTGCAGATATATCCCTCAGTTTTAAAGGTTAACTGTTCATTTGTATCATATAAATACGTACAATATTGGTGGTAGCCATATACCTGTATTGTCTGATTAACAATAATTTATCATTTGCTAACATTAAGGGGGATATAATCATTACTAGTTTCACAAAGTTACATCAATGTACCTCAACCGATGTTTGAGGTGTTTATATTATATCAATGATTAAGAGGAGAACTCTCATGACCAGAACAGGACCAAGTTCTCGACTCTATCATCAGCTGTGATCAATACAATAACAAACCCCTCTATACATAACTCTATGAGTACTCTATCACTGCCCCCCTAGTTATGACCCCATGACAAGCCTCTTATTCTCCTGTATAGGGTAGAGTGCCCATGCGATGACTAGCTGGTTTGTTGGTACCATGAGTAGAGCGGTACGTCTCAATCAGGGTGCTATTAATCATGTGGTCAATCTTCCACAAGGCTATTGGACATGGGGCCGATCGCCGCAGTGTCAATCATCAGGGCTCCTGGTCCATGTACCAGTCTACTCCTGGTACCAAGAGACCAGTTAGTCTCATGGGCCCTCTACCCTAGTGTATGGGGCTGTAGGGTAGATTGACCTAGCGTCAACCACATACTTTGAGATATATGTCCACCCCAGTTTTATAGTTATTCATGCATGATAAGCCCTCTTTTTGTGTATCACAGTGCACTTCAAGTGTTACTCTATCCAGCAAAGGACAAAATTTAGAGACAATATGCATGGATAACTACATAATTGAGATGGACATGTCAGTGTACGTGGTTGACTCTAGGTTGATCTACCTTACACCCCATGTTATGTACTAGTTAAGCCACTGCCAGACCCCTGTACGTAGGATATTGGCAACAGTCTAGGCTGATCACGAGGCGATAGACAAGTGTGCTCAGCCGTGACTAAGCCAATATCCTAGTACAGGGGTCTGGAGTGGTTTAACTAACTTATGCCACACACTGTGGACATTAGTCTTCACACCTTTTGTACGTCTTATACAGTCAGGCAGTTTCTTTTGTCTTTCCGCCCAAGTGTGGTATAATATATGTATACCACACACCTGGTGGACCCTGGTCAGGCCCCAGGTACCTCTATACGTGTAGCAGCTGTATACACCGGCCTTTGTGTACTATATGCCGATCGATGTAGCACCATTCAGTCTCTATGGCCACTCACCTGGACCCAGATGGACACGGGTATATGACAACCATGTGTGTTTAGAGTAGGGGCTATGATGGTCACTGGAGGTGTTATAGCACAAAGGTACATAAAGCACATGGTCATCAGGGAACTATACAGGAAGTGATCAATGTATTCACAGGGTAAGGAGACAGGGTCAAAAGGCGGTGAATGAAGGCTGCCTTCAGAATTTGTCCATCCGCTCTCTAGCATTGGGGGGGGGGGGGGCTTCATTTCCGAGACTTGGTCCTTATTTGACTCCCTAATGTGAGCCAATGATCTATGTAACTTTCTCAGGTAACTCCCTCACGTTAGCCAGGACAGCACTTAGACTCCCTTAATCAGCCAGGGCTCCAGTAAAGAGGGTAACCAGTCTTGAGGCAGACTGGACTCCCTTTTGACACTGCTTCTTTTTCTGTGCTTTTAGGACGATGCAGTGGTGTCGGATTCTAAAGGGACTTTAATTCTGTGGGGATAAAGGCTTTACTGCATGTGACTGGACACCTAGATATACCGTTCTAGGAGTTATACCACTGCTTGTTGTCGGTTTATTACAATGCCCTAGGATCTTAAGTACTTTCATGTTACATTATTATAATCGTCCTATTGATTTTCATTGGAAAAAATGAAGAGCCATACTCCCCAATAAACTCTAACTGGAAATATATTTTAAAATATTGAATATTTGAATATCATATCCTGCTCATAAAAGAGGAGACTATACACGGGATATAAAGACCTACCATTGATGTATCCTTTAAGTATAATATAATTGTACATTAAAATTACGGATTCATACTATGACTGCATGTCGGCTCATATTTGCCTAGGTTTCTAGTCCTAATTGAAACCTGGGAGGTTGATCAATATAGTTGGGTGTCATACTGATTGAGCATTGTGGTATAGGCGCTGGTGGTGCTGTGTCATATCGCGCAACTCCAACACACATATATCAAAAAGTGAGCCTGATAAATTAACCATGGACGCCCACCAGACTACCTGGCCGGCTACCACCATGCAATGCGCACTTCCTGTGGGCACTGCTGCGCATGCGTAGTTCCGGCTTTCTGTCTGGCCCACCTCCAAGTCCTAGATCTCGTGAATTAAGCTAAGATCCGCCTCCATGCATGCCACCCCCATCTCCCCTCCTCATGACTCCAGCCAAGATGCAGTCAAAGCACCCAGTTATTTAGTCTGGGCGTCTCTATAGGTCTACACAGAGTCTGGCGGATATGCTTGGCCAATAGCACCACAGGAGATGAGATGGAGGGTTAGCCACACTACACAGAGAGAAGAAACAGCGTCAAAAGGGAGTCCAGGTTGCCTCCAGAATGACTCCCCTAGAATGACTCCCCTGTTTAGGGGAGTCCAGTTCGCCTAAGGGAGCCTAGGTGACTCTCTGCCTGACCTGCGGGAGTCACCTGGGGGAGTCATATGGCCCACACTGAAAACCCAGTTCTATTTGAAGGTCGTCACTGCAGACGACTTTAGGGGGTGTTCATTTATTATTTATTATTACCGGGTAGTGGTGAGATTTCGCGCCTCGATAGCGCGTGAAATGTTTCTCGCCCCCCTCGCCGAAGGCGACTAAAATTGTTTGCCCCCCCCCCTTTGAACTATAGTAACGCGCAGGCTTTTTTGCTAAAAAGGGGCTTAAATTTTTGCGCGCCCCCCTCAAGAGGGGTCAGAACCTTTTACGCCACCCCCGCTGTAACTAATAAATGAATACTCCCTTAGGGTGATCATGCCATGGAGATGAGCAAAAGTTGTCATGTTGATCACCTTATTTCTGCCACCAGAAGACTCTACTATGCAATGGTGTAATATATACTATCCCATCAAGTCATTTATTGATTAAAACCCTCCTTGATAAAGTGCTGGCATTGCAACACTCATTTAGAAAATATGGATTATTGCGTAGAATTATATTTGAAGGTTTTAAAGCAAAATGTAAAAGAGGAATTTGAAGTGTTTCTTTTAACAGAATAGATATATGTAGGGCTTTTTGTAACGTGTAAAAGTCACAACCAGAACCATTTTCTGCCTTCTACCCAGCATTACATGATTTCACATCACAATGTTATCTATCCGGTCATGTGGACTTGTAATAACCCACTTTCTGTTGGCCTGGTGCAATTTCCTCGGCTTTATGCGGAGACCTCAGGGTTCTACGTTGACTGTCTCAAGGCTTGTGGTAGCAGGGTAGACCGCCCATGAGATGACTAGCTGGTCTGTTGGTACCATGAGTAGACTTATATGGCTCAATCAGGTTGCCATTATTCATGGGGCTAATCTTCCACAGGGCTAAGACATGGGACTGATCATCCTCAGGGCCAATTTTCATAAGGCCTATTGTGGACTGGGCTCCTGCTCCATGTACCAGCAACTCAACCTACCAACAGACCAGCCGGTCATCTCATGGGCGCTCTACCCTACCTGTGTGTAGCCTTAGAGCTGGCAGCATCTGGGGGAGGCAGGGTCAGCACTTCAGGCTTGGTTTCCGGCAGTAAATGGAAGTGGTGAAAGGTCCCTGGTGGGGTCTGTGATGTGGGGCTGCTTGGCTACGTTTTAAGTAGACTGCAGACAGTGGACAGGTAGGGGAGAGGCCTAGGGGTTCTGGGGTGCGTTCATTTATATTGAGGTTGAGGTTTGCTTTATTTTTTATTGAAAAGACATCTCCTGTTAGGGAGTATTATTAGCTTCACAATTTTAGATAACACATTGAATCATAATCGTCATAACCATATGCGATCATAATCGATTTCAACAAGAACAATTAATGCCTTTCACTGTCCAGGTGATTTCACCTGAGTTGCAGGACTTGGGTCATATAACCATAGAATCTATAGCAATCAAAGTGATAGTTATTATATAACTTTATATCAGAATGTGGGTTTGTTTGTTTATGTTCAGACGTGGTGAGGCAAGTCTGACATCTCCTCTGGGCCAAAAAGAGACTAAAATTCGTAAGTAGGTGTTGTATACTTGTGCATGTTAGCATAATAACTTGATGAAAGCTTGATCCTATGATGTTATATTTTGGCAGAATCGCATTCCAATTTATGTTACAAGAATAATTATATCACATTTATAGCGGGTGAAACAGGTGAAATTCACAAACTCTTAAAGCAACCCCAAATTTGTCAAACCCATACAATATATATATACACATAATTCCCAAACCTTACCTCTCCTACATCGGAAAGGTGCAGAGTGGTTTGTTGGGGGACTCGTTAGGGAGCACATGCTGTGTTGCTGGTGATACTACCCACCTGGTAGTGCCTGCACCACAGCCACACACCCACACCTGCAACCCATAACCCTTTATGGACGACGACAAATGTCCCATTTTAGCGACATCCGTCCCTTTACGGCTGGTATCAGGCTCCATCCGTGCTGTCGTAATAATGCATGGATGCAGCACTGGCGAGTAACTTGCTAGAGCTGCACTCATACATGGGTTGATGTACCTCTGAAGCATGGGCAGGATGCAGCAATGCAGTACTGCATCGGTGCACCATGATGAAAATCTTCCGCCCTCAGCCCCCAGCCGCTCTACATAATTATATAGGGCTGAGTATCAGTCCCGGCTCCACTCTTACTGGTGCTTTAGGGAGATCGAGGTTTGGAGACTTGAAGGGTTGAACTGATTATGGTTACGACGCAGCAACCCATCCACCCAGCCAAATTCTGCCCAAGCATGTAATGTAACTTGTACACATGTGTACCTGTACAAAATGGAGAGGTATGTTTCAGGTCGCAGAGGCAGGGGGCCAGTTGGGTCAGGTATGATTTGCGTGCAGCCACCCAGAAGGGATGCAGCGTGAGGAGGCACCAAGACCATCCTTTCTGCTTGGCTGCTCACAGGCACTCATGAATTTTCTCTGATGACTTCCAGAGAGTCCCTGCATGCAACTGTAAACATGTTGGAAATTAAGGGAGTGCTCATTTTCTAATAACAGGGGGGGTGGTGAGATTCCGCACGGAGCGCGCGAAATTTTTTAACCCCCCCCCCTAGAGGGGTTGAAATTTTTTACCCCCCCCCCCGGCAGGCCGAAAATCGTGCGCGTTCGCGCCCTTTGTGGCATAGCATTTTTACCCCCCTCCCCCGGTCAAGGGGTCCAAATTGTTTACCCCCCCCCCAAATCCACCACCCCCCCCTGTTGTTAGAAAATGAGCACTCCCTAAGTCATGTATAACGGGACTCATTTTCAAGACTGGGGAATTTTGTTGAACTACAATGTATTTTGATGGTAGAGTATAGGTCTCGGTACCTAATGAGGAAAATAGTAATATAAAACAAATACTCAGACATAGTATAAATCCTAAAAAGATTAAGGTCAGTCCTGTTTTTTGGTAAGCTGGTTTCTCTTCTAAGTATTTCCTGTACAAGAGTATAGCACTCCTTAAACCGTTATGTAGAGTATGCCCCCATGTTAGCTAATGCCAAGGTGCTCCGTGTCGTCCTTGAAGCACACAGACGTCGTGGTAGCATCTAGGTCAGGTACATACAGCCCATGTTTGTTTGGTGATAGAATTGAGACCCAACTGCTGCTTGAAGCTCTGACAAAAAGTACTCACAGCTAGTTGAACAAACATCATACCCAAGGACATGCAAGAGGGCCTGCCCACAGGATCGTCATCTTTGTGTGTGTCGTGGCAGGAATTTGGATGGTGCCTTACATCCCTGGTTGTCGATTATGGAAGAGTTGTTGGGCATCCCTTCTCAAATTGATTCAGATAAATATCATGATAAAAGTTTAGTATTGCTCATTGAGAATCGGCTGAGTATAATCAAAGGTCAAATCTGTGATTAGATGCTTCCTGTCCTTGACTTGCTGGATGCTCTACTGAACAGTCCATATTGTATTTGCTAAAAGAGTAGGCCTACACTTACGCTTCTAATACACATATAACTAGACAAAGGCAAATACTGAAAGCAAGACGATTGGAATTGAGTCAGAATAAGACGTGGTCATGCCCTCAAAACAAAATTCTACACTCTAAGAACAGTGTGTTGTGGGAACATGCTTAAAGAGTAACACACATAAATTTGCAACACACTTTGAGATTTAACACACTTATGAATTGTAACACACTTTTTGTCAACTCACTTACCTGCTTACACACTTGTGGTCAGAGAGGTGTGTATCATATACAAAAGGGGGCAGCAGCAGTAAATGTCTATCATGCACCTATGCTACATTCTTACAGCCATATAGTAGCTGTCGCAGTGGCTCAGTAGGCAAGTCTTTGGACTGAGAACTTAAAGATCCCTGGCTCGATTCCCAATGGGGCTCACTGTCAAATGGAGATGTTTATTTTCTAAGAAGGACCATAATATTTTAGCCCCCCCCCCCCCTCAAGAAGGGTCAAATTTCTTTTCCACCTCAGGAGAGGTTGAACTGTTTTACAACCCCCTCCCCAACCAATCCCCTCTACTACAATGAAAGATATAACACCTATTTAATAGGGGTTAATTTGCAATGAGATACATACAAAAACTGTATTATTTGAATCTCATTGAATGAGCAAACTCACTCAATCCATATTGGAAATAGATGGGTAGTTTTTTCTCTTCAACTATACACACATGTTCTTTGCGTAAACCAAATAACCATCACATGTAAGATCTTATCAGAGGTTCTGCAAGGCTGTAAAAGCAGGTCCTATTGATAGCTGATTAACTATTGTCTTTATAATAGATATCAAGCTCTGCAAATTATGTTATTATTAGTCAGTGCATTGGCATCCCTCAATAAAGGCGGTCTTTGTATTGTCTAAGAACCACTTCCTGTCATAACATATTAACCCCTTTACCACTGGATTTCCTGTAACTCAATGCAATTTTGTGCAAAATATTGGCTTACCGTGTGGAAGGGGTTAATACCCAAGGTAAGTTATATAGCTTACTGGTAACTGGTAAGAAGTTGTGTGATCTTTGTGAATACTTTGTGTCTCCTCACTGTTGTGTGTTCTGGTACCTATTTGAGGGGGGAATACACCATGATTGTACAAGGAGATTTGGTGGCCTAGTGACCAAGTCGCTGGACAAGTGTGTGAGAGGTCCCGGGTTCGATCCCCAGAGAAGACCTGGCACCAAATCTTCCCAAATGAAACAAGTTGTCCTGACAAGAGTCGCGTCTGTAAGTGTCGGTAGACAGACTGCGGTGAACCTTCAGTGTCCTGGTCTCCCATGAGACTTGCACCGATCCGCTTCAACCCGTAGAAGCATAATACACTTGCGACTGGTAAAGAGATAGCAGATATCAGTGTTGACGAAGGTGGTCCTAGCCGGGAGGGGAAAAGGCTGCAATGGACCACTGGAGACACTGAGAAAAGGTTGTGAGAGCAGCCATCCCACGCTATCTGACGGTGGTACGGTCATGGCACATTGCGCTACAGTCACCAGTTGGTTATCAGATGTGTCAGTTTCGCCAGGGTCAGAAGCTAGGATGTGTTCACAGTGGTTGACTAAGACTTGTTTACTGTCAATACAAACTCAGTTTTGATGTAATCTTCTATTCCCACTTTTATTGTGAGCGGTGCAATAAGCACTTTTCCTAGATATAAGAAGCCTTTAAAAGTGAGACACAGTATATGCACAGTATGAACATGAATAGCCCTAACAAGAAATTAAATAAATCTATACTAATTTAACTCTTAACCCATGTAGAAAGTAATCATATTTAATATTGAGAAAAAAATATTTGTCAAGGGATTCGAACCTGCATGGACAGGACTCATGTGCCAGCACCTAGACAACTCAGCCACGGCACCTGACATACTCTGTGAGGTGTAGAACAGCTATTTTAATCCCCACCTCCTCAATACCATGACTTTCTACACCAACACACTTTTTAGATTCAACACACTTTTGCCAAAAGTGTGTCGTGTGTTACCAAAAAAAAGTGTGTTAAAAGTGGCTTCAGAAAAGTATGTTGAAAAGTGTGTAAACGTAACACACTGTTTTTAGAGTGTACCGGCTGAACACAGTGCCATGATGTCATAACTGGCAGGAAGATGTCGATCAACATCTACAACAAATCTCCCTGTGTATGGACCCTTTTATCTTTGGAAGGGGGGGGGGGGCTTTACTTGTGGTACTACAAAACATTATTTGTTATCAAAAAGAGCCACTATGCATGTAGTAGAAGACAAATATGGACTAATTTGGACAAAGATTTCAGGTCCCCATATATAATTGTGCCTGACTTTCAGGTGAGGGAGCTTTCGGCGATAATGACGCTCACCTTTCTGAGGGTGAAGGTCTATCATAGTGCGCACAGTGCAACGATTCTATGATAGATCCAACCGTAGATAATGCAATGAATTGTCAGATGCAATAAGACATTGCATATGACATTGTATTGGATATATGTTATGATAGATACTTTTCACTAATGGTAAGTTGATAGCAGTGTTCATTCTCAATGATTAGTATGGTTCCAATGACTCATTTCAATTTCAAGTCAGTTCATGTATACACACACAGAAAAGTGAGAGTCATTGTCGCTAAAACTACCCTCACCTCAGGGCCAGGCACTGCCTGACTCTCAGATGAGGGTAGTTTTAGCGACAATGACTCTCACTTTTCTGAGGGTGTAGTCGGTACACGGGGGCGGAATGCGCTGTATTATGCCGACTTTAATAGAGAATGTGTTATCATCCAATTGAGCGAATTGAGTTCATCCGGTCCTTGTGTCATGTGGGCCTAAGGTTTTTAAAAACATATGCAACATATCTAGCTTTTCATAATGGATTAGATATTTAAATTTAGGATTGATCCAAAATAAGTATGTCTCAAAGCCTACCTGTTTATGGCATTTTGTTTGGACTATAAAAAGTGACAAGGTGCACCATCATAACACAGCAAACAGCATCTTACTCAGCAACCATGGACTGTAGATACTCAGATGGGAAATGCATACATATTACATGTAAAGACAACAATATAATGTTTAGTATTGTTGGGCCTCGTGCCTTGTTTGCTCCAAAACTTCAGAAAGATCAACATTCAAACAGAGACACTGGAGTGCACGTAGTGAGTAGGCTGTACAGGTGCACTTTGATAAACAAGTACAACGTGTAGTCACAAAGGGTGAAACCTGAAAGCAAACTCACAATTATCTGAAGCTAGCTGTGTAGAACATAGAGATGTAAGTCCACATTTTACGATCCAGACGTGGAGTTTTACATCATTAGAGCATACCTCGAAGCCATAGTGAGCCTTTCAAGATGTATCTTATTTCAATTCGGAACGACAGTTCGAAATGAAACTGACCTTGAAGCTGTACAGCTATAGGAATATGTTGTAATATACATGGTTTATGAGATACATGTAACACTAAAGTCAGCTGAGGACGCAGCCTTCGGGCAATGACAGGCTTAAGGGATTTGATATATGAAAGCATTCAGTGATGCGTATTCTCCGGTTGACAGTGATGAATGTATATAAGGTTTAGAAGAGACTTATCACAGTAAGTATACTTTTGAAATATATAAGCCAAAAGCAGAAATCGAAATCCAGAATGAGGAATGGAGAAATATCAGCATGGCAATATCCCAAACAATTTAATGCAGTGAAAACTCGTAATAAGGGGGACTGGTGCAAATAATTTCCTGTTAGAAGTTCATGGTCCCGACTCTCTATTCTCTATATCTTTAGTATTAGCTATAATAAGATACCACACCCTTACTATTGTGCATTAGATATAAGCAACATTGCTTATAAGGAGAACATTTATCTGGTCCCAATGCCCTTCATATATATAGAGATATTACTCTGTATTCAATAAGGTTGATTTTTGGCAAAATCGCAAAGGCTGGGGAGTCTGTTTTGTGTCCTATTGCAGCGCTGCTCCAACAGATGTACACTGAAAAAGTAAACTCATCTCCAAACTTGTCGAAGTGACTGTCATAAAATAAACGAGTCAAAAGTTGTCTAACATATCAGGTTACCATCCCACAAATAGAATCTGGAGCTGGCAAATGTCGTGTTTTGGGCTGGCACATACCACGTGGGTCTTCTGTCTCCAGCTAGAAGACCCGCTTCCTTGTCACTTAGACAAGTTTTTGACTCGTTTATTTTATGACAGTCACTTTGAAGAGTCTGGAGGCAAGTTTATTTTTTGAGTGTAGCGGACACCCAGACTCGCTCAAGCAGTACCCTTTTCCGCCACAAGGGCTGCACAGGAATTGGTGTACAGGATTTGATTGGTCAACTCCTGAGGGCAAGTTAGGGAAACAATTTTTTTATATGAGTTTGCCCAGACTCTACTATTATAGAGTCGGGGCCTGAGACTGGCGGACACCCAGTACATCACAGAGGTGTAGTACATGTACTAGTAGTAGATCTCTAGCTGGCAGCGTCCCAGGCTCGTATATCTGTGTGTATGAAATATTGAGTAGCAGATCCCTCACTATCAGGCTCACAGCATTCCAGCAGCTCTAGCTGGACACATACCGACCAGGTGTCAGCTGGCTACTGCTGCTGCAGTCTCTGCATGCACTCACTCTACAGTACAAAAAAAAAGTTGTTTCTCATCACCCCGCGCATCATGAAAATCGTGATTCAGGGATTTCGATTTTTAATGAAAAATCTGTCAAAAGATGGACAAATATAGGCATATTTGGTATCAAATTAAAGCTTATACAGTCAGTAACGCAGAGAGATAGGAATAGATTGCATTTTAACAATCTGTATGGATCAATAAACTGTTAACTTAACTACTAAAATGTGAAAATGGTGCCCGGAAAGTCTTAATTTCCCTATGTATTTTGGCCCCCAGTAAAAAAAAAATAAATTAAAATAAAAAACGCCCTCGTCATATTTTTCAGTGCCGGGTGATGAGAAACGACTTTTTTTTTGAGTGGCCTAATAGCTACACACTGATATTCTCTGGCTCCCTATACGACTAACCTCTCAGTCACTATAGCCTAACCCTATACGACCAACCTAACGACCAACTGACTTAATATTGTCAGGTTGGTCAGTACTGACCAACTCACCTTAGTCTTCTCCATGTCAATGAGTTTAGGCTAAGTCCCTTTGAGTAAGGCATTAGCCATATGTTGTTATGCCTGTCATTTTTGGATAGAACTCACCCTCAGAAAAGTGAGAGTCACTGTCGCCCAAAAGCCTGAAAGTCTGGCACTGCCTGACTTTTTAGGTGAGGGTGCTTTCGGTGACAGTGGCGCATTTAGATTTCCTGTGCACAGCTCATGACTGGTATCTGGCTGAGCACTGCATCCCTGCACCAAGCTTGAATATCATGTTCACCCTCAGAAAAGTGAGAGTCATTGTCGCTAAAACTACCCTCACCTGAGAGTCAGGCAGTGTAGTTTTAGCGACAATGACTCTCACTTTTCTATGTGTGTTGGACACCATCACCCAAGACCAATGTGCCTCTGCTCAAAGTTGCTCCATGAACTACATGTATTGAAACTTTCCTGTTAAAACAGCTCTGGATGATAGACGAATTTACATCTGCATCTAGGGAGTGGTATCTTTCTTTAAACTATATCGCTTTAAACTATTGGCTGGCGGGTTCCTTGAAACGGGCAGGTTATCTTTAGGTAGTGTGGGTGGGGTGTGTCAGCATATTCTGATTACCGCCTATACATAGTACAGATACCCCCCCCCCCCTTCAATACCTAGAACAGTGTCACACTAGAACATTAAGGTTAGACACAGAGTACAACTATAGTGTGAAAGAGGGCTGCTTGACCTAACAAGGCCGACCCTAGTAGTTTTTACAATTTTTGAAAGTTAACATTTTGAGGCAATGTTCAACGTTTAAGCCATATGTGTGCCACTAGAGACATTCCTGTACCGATCATCGTGAAAGAAGAAAAAAGGTTCTGTTGAACCTAAGTAGGCTAACCTAATCGGGAGTACTAATAATGCACACTGGAACAAGCCCAGAGGAATAGAGCCAGCAAGACACCGAGTCTAACCAGAGAATCAGATGTCAGTTTAATTCAAGCTAAAAACCAAAATGCCTGGTCGGTGTGGCTCGACTTCATCTTTGAAGTCCAAAATTCACACAGGCGAGAGGAGAGAAATAAAACAAGAAAACAGATAACTTGGCTCCAAGAGAAAAAAAGGGGAATAAATATAAAAATAAAGAGGTGAATTAGTTTAAATCTGTGTGGAGCAGTCAGGGTGTGCAATGCTAGGTATGACCAGACAGGTAATTATGGAGAGCTGTCTTTTTGTAACCTTTTAGCAGTGACAGAGCAGCTGTGAGGTGTGTGAGAGGTGTGTGAGGTGGGTATGGGATCCAAATGTCACCAGTATTTACCTGTAGTCAGCCTGCACAGCCTGCTCACCACACAGCCCACCTCTCTGGGTTCCTGCTTATATGGGGTGCTAAGTGCATGATCTATTAGTGTTTAATTTAATAATAAGTAGTAGCAAAATGTGGCGGAATGAGTGCAGGCATTGCCAAAGTAAGCACTGACATTTTCTAGAAAGGCGCTCAAATTGAGCAAAAGGAAGCTCTCTCAATATGGTTACCAACATTGCCAAATGGCCGCTGCCGTTCCCAAAGTGAGCGTCAACATTGCCCAAAGGAGAATTTATAGCGCCAACATTTACTCAAAAGCGCTGCACACAATTCAGCACCCACATCTTCCGACTGCCCCAATACCAGTATCTCAGTCAGTATTTATTAGGAACACTAGTCATACAGAGGCTGTATTTGCATAGTCAACCTCCATGTGAAACTGATACCGATACAGATAGAGTTGTTGACTTAGATAGCCTTTGTCTACTTTGGGCGATATGAAATGAAAGTTGACGCCTCATTCTCTATACCCATTGTGCTGCCTAGGTATAGAGGTGGGCAGCAGCTGGGTAGCTACTGGTGCTGTGTGCTGTCCTTCAGCTACCATATTACTCCCTTGGCCTCCACACCACCACGGTCTGGGTAGTAGCCGCGCCATCTTGTGTGATGTCCCAGCCTCACACAGTGGGATAGCTACACTGTAAATAGTTAGTGTAGGTGCACAGTAGAATCTACTGTAGACCTACAGTAGATTCTACTGTAGAATGGATTTACAGTAGAATCTAATGTAGATTTACAGTAGATTCTGTTTACCTACACTAAACTGTACACCTACAGTAGAATCTACTGTACATCTACAAAAATGGCAACCAACTTGTTAAAGTGTAGGAACCAGCCAGGTGATGGGATGTGGCATTGATATCACATCCATCGGGGATTCCCTGTGAAATGGCACCAGAGGCCGCAGGACCCTAGCCTTGGTATGGCACCTCGGAGGGACCGGTTAGGTGCATCCGTACTTAGCTATCATCCCAATACAACCGTACCATAACAGTTATTATTAACTGGAGGATATCTGCTTCCTGCTTCTTCAAATTAGTAACATTATATAGGGAAAACATGGTTGTACTCGCATCTTCTACTGTGGTTGATTTGGTTTTCTTTGGCCTTATATTCGTAAATTAATCATTACTCACTCACTCTAACTAACTACAAGTAAACAGTAAAACACAGCATTTATTTAACAAAGGTGTTTGATATCGTTTGGTGGAGGAAACATACAGACCCACCATGTCCTGGTTCTAGACTACTGCTCATTACTATACTGTTTATATTTATAAGTGAATCAGTATCTATACGCCACTGATTCCATACTTTTCAGTAATTGCAGTTTAATACATGCATCTTTTACTTTGAGCTAAACAGAATCAATAATACAACAGCATTCATAGGAAGCATCGGCATATCAATAGCTACGTTTACGAATGTAGAATTTACACAATAATAACATGAATTTAGAAATCGCCATAACTATAATCATCCAGGAAATTGACAGTATACTTTAAAGTATTGCATTTATGAAGTCGATACAAACACAAGAGAAGGCAGTACATGCATATATCCCTTGCCTTATACACATACGCATTGCTTAGTTCCTTACATATAATACCGATACAAATATGGGATCACCTTATGAATATTATTTAGTTAAAATAAGTGTCGGATTGTGTATATAATAATCACTGCATGAGATATTGATACCAGTCATGTGCCAAGGTTTTAACACATGTTTAACAATCGGCATTAGTTGGGGGCTTCCCATACCTACATGATGATCCCAGGTCAGCACTGGGCAGTTTCTGAGATATCTCGGTCATAAAGGTGCATATAATTTTATGTTTGTATACAAGTTGGCGATAACCAAATTAAGGCATGCAGTGTTCGCAATCATCTGGGGATACCTTAATGCAAGAAAAATGTTTGTAAACATTGATATGTGCATTACCTACCTTATACAACGACAGGCAGTGAAACACTGAAAAACATCCAAATATTGCCAGAAAGATGGCCTTTCCCAGACAGTAAAGGGATTTCTTGTGGCAGGATTAAGCTTTCTGCTAGCATGTGTTTTATGGCAATCGCATATCATAAATCGGAGGGTGATTGACTTATTAGACTGCCTCTGTCGGACCTGTGGGTAAATCTGTGCTGAATAGATACCAGTCTTACGCCATGGCCATGGGAGAATAAAAACCTTCCTCATTCCCTTGGTATAGCCCTATGGAATATAAACATGCTAAGTTCAACTTAAATTGCATATTATGTAGAACATCTAGGGAGTGGTCCAGATAAGTCCCAGATAAGTCTACACCTCTTTAAAATACGAGGAAATGCTTTTGTAGATAACCACTGTATGTTTATCTAAACGTCTGAGAATATAACTGAGATAAATTGTTGTTTGAATTACACACATTGCTCACCTTTCACGTTATGATTTATTCCAGTGAAACCTTCATTCATCAACATTCATTCACATGGGTGTAAAAATAAAAGCATCAAGTATCAGTTTTAAGGAACTTTGTTCATAAGGAGCGAATCTGTCGCCCAACGTCCTCTTTATAACGAGATCCCACTGTACATGTATATATACATATATATATATATATATATAATTATATATATATATATATATATATATATATATATATATATATATATATATATATATATATATATATATATATATATATATATATATATATATGTAATATGTACTCGGGTTTATTCTAAATAATTGCATGAGGAAATAATACCTAATGCCATGTGCCAATTTTAAACAAATGGTTAACTTGGCATTAAACTTGGTGGTTCTACCACAGCAGGGGATCTGTGGTCAGTTGACACCTGTCCAAGTGTTCCTGTGATATGGTGCTATAGAGAGGTGTGTATGTTTGACTCTTTATATACGAGCTGGCATAGTACGGGGGCCTTAATCCTACTTGATCTTGGGTAAGTTTGGTAGAACAGGTTCATTCAGAGTGTAGCTATATTGCTACATTAAGCAGGTCTTTAGGTATGATTATAGGGGTACAGGAGTTGCTATAAATCTCGATTAAAGATACTCTCTATAAACCTATTGTATAGAGCGTTTTATCGATGAATCAAAGACTTGCCCACATGTTAAGCATTTCAATGCAGTAGATCTGTATAAAGAGCGTCACCCTCCCTCCCTGTAACATGCAGGCGCTGACCTCAGCAGGGTCATGGTCCCGGTATGGGGCTCCTCTGTACACTAAACAGGTGCTGATCTGCAGCTATTTATATATGGACATGGCACTACGTGTGGTAGCCTTGTGGGTATGCAGGCTAGAGATACCTGTATGTCCATAGCTCCTGGTGATTACACCTGATGCAGACTTAATGCTACACAGACTTACCACCCACTGCCCCCCATACATGACTCCATGCTGGATCCACCTGTAGCGTCACCTGCCCGGCACACAGGCCGCATCCCTCCCCGGTCTACAGTACATCCACAATATGTTGTCCCAAAATGTCTCGTTATGTCAGCGTCTCACCACAACAAGGAACAACAGGTCGTCATTTCTGGATATTTCTGGTGCTGTTTTAATCAACAGTTTCAATTTTGGAATTGAACTATAAGTGATGAAGAGAATGCAGCTTTATTTGATAAAGCAGTAGCATTTGCCAGGAGTGCATGGATACACCTGCCCCCCCCCCCCCCCCCACTACACCTGGTTATGTAGGTGAGTCAGTGTTGTGTGCCGCATGCCGCCAACCAGCGGACCGTGACCAGCGGACCTACTGCTGCTGGCACCCGGCGGCCTGTGGGACAGGTAAAGAACCAGCGACCTACTGAGCGCTGCTCCCCTACAGGTGTTGTACACACAGCACTGACACCGGCCAGCAGCCACACAGGTAAGTCCTCTCTCTGTCCTCCTCCCCTCTCCCACTAACTTGTTCTGTCAGTAGCAGCACTACCACAGGATTAGTACAACACATGGGAAACAGTAGCAGTTAGAGAATTGAGATTTTAAGCTGAAGGTGTTTGGGAAACTCCATACTGATAGATGTCCCAAGTGTGAAGCTGAAGGTGTACACACACTCCGGGGACACACATGCACCCCTCTCCCTCTCACCACACCCCTTCTCTTCCATGACATCCCATAAAGTACCCCTCCTCCAGCTCCAGGAATAGCCCAGGAGGATGCATTTAACCTGACTCTTAAGGTCAGCGACAGTCCTCAAATTAAAGCCGACATCGATTTTGGCCAACTTTGGGAGGTAGTTTTAGAATTCGATCAACCGCCGTCCCTCAGGAGTACAGACAATAGCCCCACCCCCTCCCACTCTGAGTCTCTCTCTCTACCTGGTCAGCCTTGAGTTGGAAGTTGGAGCTAGGGCGACCACGCCTTTCCCTTGTCTACAACAGTCAGGCCTTGGGTTGCCCTGTGTGCTACCTTTAATTGCAGGACATCAGAGGCCAAGGTGTCCTTTGTACACAATCCTCATAGGGTGCATTCAGCACACCGTACTGTTTGGTACATCTGGGACACTGCTATTCATTGGGCATAACTACCCCCCCCCCCCTCCTCACACACATAGACCCTTTGGGTATGACTGCTGTCTGATGGTAGGGGGTGGGGGTGGGGGTAGGTATGGGGTAGACTAACATTTGCCGGCAGACCTGTCTTATATTTACCAAAGGCTGTACTCCCAAAACCGCCCTATATGGAGGCGTGTATGTGTGGGAGCTTCCTGCCACAAGTGAGAGGTATCACTATGATTAAATCCATAACTCAAGTAATATATTTAAAAAAAAAGAGTTTTTAGAAAACCCTTTGCAATTACATAGACCACATGCTTGGCAATGGTTGTACACCTTTAGAAATTCAGTGTAAGTCACATATATAATTTGATTTTTTAGATATTCTGTGACTAGATATTCAATGAGTCAAGATGTCCTCCCCTTTGATAAATGTAATCGCAGACAGGATCTCACATGAATCCCTCATGCATGACATTGATGGAGGGTGGGACCAGGGGGGACGGGAGCAGTATGGCATGACAACCAGGTCAAGGGAAATATCGTGGGGGCAGGTAAACTTGTTTGTTTGCGTCTGAGGCAGGAGTATTGACTAGTGTCTCTCCCCAGTGGCATCCAGATATTACCTAATATGGGCAAATACATCCCAAAACATTGTATTTTTGTCATGATATACTTTATATAATGATAGTCATCGAGTCAGCAGTGAGAGACATACAACTTATAATCATTATAATGGATATGTCTTATATATAGTCATGTTTGCAGGTGTTTTGTTATGGGTGGTGGGGTATTACAGGCAGGGTGCATTATATTCTGTGGAAGTTCTAGACAGCCATAGAATACTATCTAGTAGGTCATATGCTACTTGGTTATTTTGTGATCCTAAGTTATAAGTTGCCCGTTAAGTTAGTTAACATCTACAGAGGCGTAGGAAGCAAATCTTCATTGGGGGGCCCGGGGGGGGGGCTATTTGAGCCCTCTTTTAGGTCTGATTTAGGCCCCTCTTGCCTCCACTTTTCCCTATGTGTGAGTGGTAAGGATTGGAAATTGTGTGTGTAATATTATGGGTCTTGACAAATTTTGGGGGAGCCCAAACATATTCGGGCCCCCCTTCCTCAATGATTGGGGAGCCCCTGCCCCCCCTTTTCCTACGACACTGATCTATAGTTGTCAAAGTCGTGCTTCATGTATCATCCTCGAAGCATACTACCACTCGACTCCTACAGGAATATAATAAACATATGGACTGGTTTCGAGATCTACCATGTCTTCTAAAAATGTCACACAGCTAAGGGAATGTTATCTATGATTCTGACAGAGTGATGTAGTTTTTAAAGTAGTCTCAAGTAGTCTTTAAAGTAGTCTCAAGAACTAGTACAGCTATATATCTCCTGGTAGTGGTATAAATGGTGGTCAATTGTATCTAGCAAGTGACCTGTAAAACCTTGCAATGGATGCTACAGCTCGGGGCCAATATGTAGAACATTCCTAGAAGTCAACCTTGAATAACCTGGACTAGCTCTGGGTCATGTGCATAGCATAAGGCCATGCTCAGAATCCAATATTGCTATCAAACGCAATGTTCACACCTGTGAGTAGACATCATAACGCATGTAAGTCGTGAGTATATAATGCAATAATGTTATATATGACGTCAATATTTCACCCCAGGGCCAACACTTCAAAATAGAAATTGTTTTTCAGTAAACGACCCATCCCATGAGCAAGCCTGCGACTTCCTGAATGGAATTTTGAATAAGAAAATGATCATCAAAAATAGCCTCAAACTGGTCTCAAAATAATTATCATAACCTCTTCAGCTTCTCTGTGCCGGAAAACACATTTCTGACATCAGAACCTCAGTGTTCAGCCAGGATGGATCATGGGGCCCTTGATGGGGGGGGGGGGGGGGGGGTTACCCATGTCGCATGTCGATTTTAAGAAATGACCATTTTGCATGTCTATGTCGCTGAATAATTCTCATGTGCCATGTCGATTTTAAGAACTGTCTATATCCCATGTCACTATCTTTTTCAGCCTCATGTCCTGTGTCACTCTAGGCCTCATGTCGCATGTTGATTATAAGAAATGCCCATGTCGCCATATCGAATTTAGGGGTCTAGAGCCCTGATCATGGTCAATATTCATCGGCACATGGTCAGTTATAGTCACCTGCTGTTGGGATATGTATGTAGATGGCAGCAACACAGACCAAGCTTTACTTGGCACCACCATGCCTCCACCTACATACATCATGAGTTTAATATGCATTATATATAAGGAAGCAATTTAGAAAACTCAATCCTAGTAATATCCTCTGTCTGTATGAATAGCTTTGGCTCAATGGTTCTGGGAATTGGAATACGAATGGAATATAATCAGAAGTAAAATATATCACTTTGTAGATGAGATTTGGTAAACGGTAAAATGAGATCAGTTTATCCCCCCCCCCCCCCACCTTTAATTGTCCTGGTCTCAGGTCAGTAGTTATTGACTACTAATACGCCCTAGTCACAGAGTGCCACGACTTAGCCCTTATTTACCGCCTACAGAATTAACAGTCTTGATGTAGAACCATCCACCTGGGACCATATGAAGACCACTATATAGACAAGGCCGTTCCATTTTGATGCCTTGGATTACAGATCCGCCACCGAGATTTTTGGCATATTGCAACAAAAAAAGAAGATTTGCTTTACCTTTCCGGTCCGAGATTTTTTGATAATTTTACTACCAAAAAGAAGTAAACGTTGACCAGCAAAAGGTAGACCTTTCAGATTGGGGATATTTCATATCTTCATTCGATGAGCCAAAAATGAAGTTTTCCATGCCTTTTTTCTTTTTTTTTCTTTTTCCCTCTGCCCTTTGCGAAATTTTGTGATCCGGCTACCCCGTAGAGCAGTTTGCCCCCCTCTTCCCTCCCAAAAAGTCGGAGCCAAAAGCGGGGCCAAAAGCCCGCAATCCAAGTCATCAAAAAAAGGTGGCCCAAGTTATACGGAAGTCACGCATCAGCAGGATTAGTGGACGCCCAGGGGACGCTACAGGTGTTACCACAGTGACGTCACGCCGTCACACTGGTCAACCACAAAAGGTGTTAGTGAGTACAGAATGTGAGCCTAATCCCCATCCCCCCCATCCCCCCCCAGACACATCCCTGCGTCTTCTCTTTCTCTCAGTCTACACCACAGGACTCATAAAAAAGAGCTATTTAATAGCTGCAGACTATAGGCTATAGAATAGCCCTATATTTTGTATGCCGCAGTTTCTATTGATTGACTTTAAAGAACAGGTATTGAGGTAAAGGTATTATAGGTTATATTCATAGGGATAGGATGACGGCTGTCACATTGTGCTTGGTTGCCATAGCGACATTAAAGGCCCAGCAGGTTGCATCCATAGGGACTACAATTGTAGTCTCTAGTTTCTGTACACAGAAGCAGACCATACACACATCATGATACACGTGTTCTTCTCTTTAGGGCTGAGTCATCTATTAACACCGGAGGAGGGGGGGGGGGGTGATCTTAGTGGATCTTTCCCACAACAGCATTTTTTCGCACCCCCCCCCCCTCCCCCATCCAGACCCTCTACCCCACTGAGGGCCCTTACACTGAAAAAGTAAACTCGTCCCCAGACTCGTCTAAGTGACTGTCATAAAATAAATGAGTCAAAAGTTGTCTAACATATCAGGTTACCATCCCACAAATAGAATCTGGAGCTGGCAAATGTCGGATTTTGGGCTGGCACATACCAAGTAGGTCTTCTATCTCCAGCTATAAGACCCACTTCCTTGTCAGTTAGACAAGTTTTTGACTCGTTTATTTTATGACTCTCACTTTGAAGACTCTGGAGACAAGTTTATTTTTTGAGTGTATTCATTATGACCACCGTGCCACACCCCCATAAATCCACAAATCCTCCCCCTTCCCACACCTGGCATTAAATGACTTGGCCCTTAGCTGTTGCCGGACAGTATCAGTGAGTATAGTTATCAGGTAGCTTCAATTCCCAGGAGGAGGTCTTTCTTAATCATACGATATACATTTGCTGCTCTGGATTATTCAACGTAAAACTGAAAGCAATATACATATGAAATTCACCTTCTATACCACTGCTGCTACACCCTCAGAAAAGTGAGAGTCATTGTCGCTAAAACTACCCTCACCTCAGAGTCAGGCAGTGCCTGACCCTCAGGTGAGGGTAGTTTTAGCGACAATGACTCTCACTTTTCTGTGTGTGTACCTCCGTTGAATGGTGATAAATATAAAGGTAATTATTGCGGTGTGTGCATGTTCTGGAATCTTCAATATAGAATATGAAAGGAGCAGAGATAACTGCATTACTCACTTATTGAAAATGAATATAATGCACCTGTGCTACTTATCCCTAGAAACCATTCAACAATGGAACTGCCACTTGGCATACTTCTGGGGGTTGTATTTATATGTGTTGTCCTTGTCCAGTGGAGGTCAATTAGTAGACCCTGCTAACGTCTCTATCCACCTACCTACCTGGTACCTATCTGTGCAGGTTCTATTTGGTTTACACTGGGCTGAACCGTGTAGTTAACCCTTTAAGGACGGTATAGCGCTTTAATGCGCTATGGCCTTTGTCATCAGGATGTATGAATGCAGCCCTGGCGAATAACTCGCCAGTGCTGCATTCAAGCATTATGCTAACCCTATCGGGTTGAGACACTCCTGTAGGGTCGGCATTATGTAGCAATGCAGCACCGGCGAGTTACTCACCTGGGCTGCATTGGTGCATCATGATGACAAATGTCATCTTTTTGCCACTTGCATCCTTAAAGGGTTAAGGGTGTAACCGAGGTCACCCGGATGGATTGGGAGATGCTACTGCTTGTCCGCAATGGGGTGAGGAAAGGTACTCAACCATTTTATACATCCACCCGGGGCCTTAAAGGTCCAAGTCTTTCTGTCTCCCTATCAAGAGTCAGAGTGGAGCGAGGATCGCTATTCAGGGTTTTATAAATGTTAGGTGGGGTCTGAGTAGGTAAAAAATATGCTTTTACAGATAACAGAGGATAATATGGCAATTAAGACAGAAAGACTTGCACCTTTAAGGCCCCGGGTACCATAGATAGATCGTCCGTAGATTTATTTGCACCTTATTTGCCTCAAGGCTTCAATTTCCATGCCTACACATTTTAACTTACTATACCACAGTTGACTGTGCAAGACAAACGGAGACGCATTGTGTATAGGCCTAGACCGGGATCGGACTTGTTCCTGCAGCCACTCTGTGTACACTGACACCAGCAATCTCGTGAGACCTTGGTTCTGCTCTCGTATTGCAGCCTGTTCCCCGGAAGCTATGGTGTGTGAATGTCTGGTCACTGCCTAAGTCTCACGATAGATTGCGAGCTCAGAACTAACATGGCTGCCCATACGGAGAAATCCGAGACTTTGCTATAGATCTCGTACAGTGTTGTATACTGTGGTATATAAATGTGATATAATAGTAGGTAGCACAACGCAATTTTAGAAAAAGGTCGGAATGTATCCTATGATATCTCAAAATGATGGGGAGATCAAGCGAAATCCAGATATATAACTATTATTGACCTGCTCTTGATACTTTTTTTTTTCAATTTTTTGAAAAATAAAAGTTGGCATCATGTACTTGTCAGCTTCTCCCACTGTGTTACTCGAGGGATGGGTCTCCCTGGTTATATACTCGAGGCACTGCCAGGACTCACCCAACTTAGAGGGGCTCTCTAGCATTACCTTTTAAAGTTATCATTATTCTGTTTTTTATATTGGATTGGGAGAAGTCTTTTCCATTAGATCTACTAGATAAATATTATATGAGGTTTGTGAATAATATTATAAGAGACATTCTCCTGAAAGTGGCAATTTTAGAGTAATTACTCCATAACAGGAAAAGCCCTGTCGCCAATTTTCGCCAGCATATTTCTACACCAAACTAAAAGAATATCACTCACAAATCTATAGTCTACCTAATGGTAGGGGTTTTGGGGGGTTGTAGGAGGTACTTGACTATATAAAGCGCCTGCAAAGGTGATGTAATTTAATAACTTGTAGTTTTATATAGTAATTGTTGTGACAGAAAGTAAAGTAAAATACCCACAAACTCGGCTGGTTCAGGAGAGTCTAAATGTATAAGATATAACAAACATAACAAAGGTGTTCGTGAGATTTCGTGCGGAGAGGCGAACTTTTTTTACCCCCCCCCCTCGAGAGCGCGTGGAACGTTTTGTGCCTCCCCCCTCGCTGAAGGCGCCGAAAAATTTTCGGCCCCCCCCTTTGAACTATAGTAACGTACTGGCTTTTTTTTTGCTAAAAAGGGGCTTAAATTTTTATGCCCCCCCCTCAAGAGGGGGGAGAATTTTTTACGCCCCCCCCCCCTCAGGAGGGGTCGAAAATTTTTACGCCCCCCTTGCAACCCACCACCTCCCCCTGTAATTAATAAATGAACACGCCCTTACTATTATCGTACTACATACGCATTTAAACGAACCGATCAATCAATTCATTCATCCCCGACTGAGGTTAATATAATGCATACAGGGATGAAGGTGGACTGTATCTTCTACACACCAGTGGCATAGGAAAACTGAGGAAGGGGCCTGAACCTGTTTGCCCCCCCCCCCCCCCCCCCCTAAAAAAAAGGAGAAATTGTCAAGACCGTAATATGATACACACAATTTCCAATCCTTACCTATCTCGCATACGGAAACAATCAGAACTGGAGGAGGCTAAAATACTTCTTTTCTATACGATGTAATATATGAGCGTGTATATGATACATAAAGCATAAAAGCTGATGTTTAAAGATGGTTGGAGTGATGAAGATTTGCTTCCTACGCCTCTGAATACAGGTTGCTGCATAGCAATATGTAACTTAAAACTGCATCATGTTGGTAAAATATACAACTTCATTTTGTAAAATTCCTAATGAGTATTGTGAAAGACAAGCATGGATTACACAAGGAAGTCCTCCCTACACGTGTAATAGGAAAACTATTTTATAAGTCCCTGGAGCCAACGGAGTGTGCGGGGAATCTGATACATTTATTCATTGCTAATGCAGTGGAAAATGAGAGCATCTGAGATGGGAATTGTTCTCAGAGGAAAGTAAACTTAGCTCTCCTTGTGTGAAGAGTATACTGTGTAAACAGGCTGCACAAATAACGGGTAATTACTCCAGCTCATGTTACTTCATCAATGTACAGTCGAAGACAGTTTGTTTTGTTCAGGACTGATTTTATTTGGAACACTGCTGCCTATGAAGACGAGTGATCAAATTACAATTCGCCAGTTACCATCTTAATCATGGTTTATCACACAGAGATTGTGTAGTTTAGCATCAATAGGGAATGCCCAGGATTTGTTAAGCAATGACCTACATAGAGTCTCTGGTTAAAGTAAGCTTAGCCAATGGTAGTGATATCGATAGTATCTGCCCATAACCTGCCAAAAACAAAACAAAAATTCTATGGTGTCATGGTGATCGCTGTGCAATTGACTTTAGTGCCTACCCCATCGTATTGAAAGGTGTTACGTTGGAGGTGGTTGAAGATTTCAATTACCTAGGAGTTGTTATTGATTGTACTCTGAGCTTCAAAGGACATTGTAACAAGATAATTGCATCAGGTAATACGAAGCTGGCATACCTAAGAAATTTGTGTAAGATTATGGATGAAGAACTGGCATTATTGTTATACAAGACCATGGTCCTACCGGTACTTGAATATTGCAGTTTGGTCCTGGATGGTGGACCTTCTACATTAGTGGAGGAGATTCAGACCATTCAGAACCACTGCTTGCGTGCATGTGCCCATATTTGGAACCCCCGTGATATTACATGTGTGGCTCTACATATTAGATGCTGTTGTAAATTCCTTCAGGTGCGACGAACTGAGTACTTACTTAGTTTAATGTATCGTCATACTAGAAACAGCGACAATGTAGTGATACCGGTGCGCGATCTGAGAGGGAATGCTAGTATAAAGATAAAGGCACAACGACCCAAGGGTGAGTTGTACCGCAAGAGCCCAAAGTACAGGGGCTTATTAGCCTGGAACAAATTAACATCTGAAGTCCAGAGGATTGAAAGCTATAGTGCCTTTATGTGCAAGATAAAGTTGTAATAGCTCAGGGTGATATGGTATACAATATACCAAAACTGTGATTTAACTGTGATTTATGATTTATGATTTATGATCTATGAATTGTGAATTATGACTCAGGAACTACTGCGAATTATGAATTATGAATTATGAATTATGAACTATGAATTATGAAGTATGAATTATGAAATTTACATGATATCTGAATCACATACTATGAACCTAGTGATGTCCGTCTGAAGCCATGCTGGGCTGACGAACTGTTGTGTGTTGATGATCCGTGACCGCCTATATTATGGTATATACACTCGTTCTCACCTGTTGCCCGCTGTAAATGTATTACGTTGACTGGTTTTAAAATGAATAAGCTTTTTTTTCAAAAGGAAAATGCAAGGTGGATGTGCGACCGTATAGAATTTAACCCTGCCTTTGGGGCATAGTAACCTACTCGGGAAAAGCATGAAGCTCAAGCTGATATTCATGTCTATGTGCAGGTGAACAAAATTGGAAAGAAAGAAAATCAAACAATAATATATTATCATACACCGAGCAATAGGGGCACAGGTGTATGTCTATACCATACCATACTGTTCTTATTTTAAAACATAAATAGCAAAGCAATGGGGAGCCATATTGTCTGTGATCCAAATTCTCTAAAGTAAAACTAATGATATAAAATGCAAAGCTAGCAAAATAAATTTCCCACATGTGTCTATATGTCTCTGTATGCATCAACGTTAATACATGTTTACTACCTAATATAAAGTTTATCAGTTGGGGGAGTAGGCATATATATATATATATATATATATATATATATATATATATATATATATATATATATATATATATAATATTTTATATATATATATATATATATATATATATATATATATATATATATATATATCGTATTTTATACTCTTATATCAAGGCTAAAGCTGCCAGATAAAAATTGAAATTCCACTGAAATCATGTTCCCCTACTTACATCATTTTGCATCTAAATCATCAATACTGATGCATAGAGACACGATTGACACCAAGGTGTTGCAGCTCCCCCCCCCACCCCTCAGGCCGCCTCCATGTGGGGAGCACTGGGGGATGCAGACCTAGGTGCTGTATGGGAGAGTCAGGCGTGACGCTTTAAGCTTTAAGTCAAACAGGCCGTTATTTATCTGTGGACACGTAGGGCCTGGGGACGGTGTGCTCAACACCACCAACATGCCCCTCCCTAAGGCCAAAAAAAAAGGTTTGTTTCAGGTCACCCGACCGAGCCTATCAAAACAGGGTCGACCCTACGTTTTTTATGCAATTTTGAAGAAATGTTCGTTTTTATACAGTTTTTTGGTCAATGCTAAGGTCTTCGGAGAGGCTGGCTAGTACTTTCATGTTTTAAAAAAAGTTTAAAAAAAGAAGAAGAAAATCCGACCTACCGACCTTACATTTTCTATACATGTTACCAGAAGCATACCTTTTTTGTGGCCTAACTGTCAATGGTGAAGATATGTAGAGGTTTGGACGTGTGGGATGGTGGGGGGAGGGGGGGGGTAGACGTGAATTAGGACCTTAACAATCCAATTGCCATATCGTGAATTATTGGGGTGGACCGATACACACACACGTGTGTTCAGATATCATGTAGTGCAGTATGTTAATGTGTTTTATAACAGAATGTATATGGGGAAGAGACAACGCTTTAGTTGAACGAGGAATCGTGTCCTTCTTTCTCAGACCTATATATAATTATGATACGTTATATATAACAGTAAATGATCATGTAAAAATCAGGAATACCTCACAATCTTTAAAAACTCATCCAAATACCAGGATCTCACAAACATGTCAATTATTTGTAGTGGCGAACCTCGCACCTACTCTGGTGGGAAATTGGGTTGAAAGCCGTTATATATATGAGTAGAAGCATGCATGTTGTATGGCCAAACCCTGGACCCCAAACTGCGGGCTTATATAAAGGAGCCTTCATTTAGAATTAGACACCTGATGGTCCTGGGGCCCGGGGATGGTGTATCTATGTTACGACCCATGTCATGAGTTAAGGCTTCTGGTGGTAAGGTTACCTGTGTATTGGGGGGAAGCTGACAGCCAGTGGACACCCATGGCTTCTTCCATTTAGAAACACACGCATTAACATACATACGTCTGAATGTGGAGGGTTTGGGCGACCGTAGAATGGGGGGGGGGGGTTATAAGGTGTAACACACAGTGTACTATCTATATCATACAATACCACCTGAAGATGATTTTAGGTAACCCATGAGATACGGCTTCCCATAGTATATCTCTCATACATTTCTCTCTATATAAACATATGCACTTTCATACTCTCCATCGTTCAGCTGTTCCTTCCTTTTTTCCTGCATGCCTCCCTCCAATCCATTCTTGCCTCCATCCAAGGTTACTCCTTCCGATCTCATCCAATCCTCATTAGCCCCATCCATACTCCCACCATTCCTCCTCCATCTCTCACTTCTTAGTTTCCCCTTCACACACAGAAAACTGAGAGTCATTGTCGCTAAAACTACCCTCACCTGAGGGTCAGGCACTGTCTGACTCTCAGGTGAGGGTAGTTTTAGCGACAATGACTCTCACTTTTCTGAGGGTGTTTCCTTCCCACCTAGGTATCCATTCTGTCCCTTCTCGACTCTCCCTTCCTCCCTCCTCCTGTGATGTACGTCCACTGGGTACAGGTGTCAGTCACCTTTGGTCTGGCCTCCAGGGGTTTACAGTGGGCGGAGACCGGTGTGTGGTGGGTCTATATAAGTGTAGGCAATGGGAGCGTGTGTCAGTAGCCGCTGGGGAGGTGACAACTTTTTATACATTTGTATCCCAGTGTTAACCCTTTAAGGACGGATGTCGCTAAAAGATGACATTTGTCATCATGATCCATCAATGCACCCCGGCGAGTAACTCGCCGGGGTGCATTGCTGCATTATCCCGACCTTTTGGGAGTGTCTTAGCCCTGTAGGGTCGGCATGATCCTTGAATGCAGTGCTGGAGAGTTACTCACCAGGGCTGCATTCATGCATCATGACAAAATGCATAAAGGCATCGTGCCATCCTTAAAGGGTTAACGCTTAACTTTCACCACCAACATACCACTTGTTGTTTAACCAGAACAGTATAGGGAAAGTACATGTAGACTCTTGGTGACGCTTTAAAAAACATTTGTTGGATCAGCCTTCATAAGTAGCTACATGGTATACATGTCAGTCGAGCCATAAAAAGCTGTCCAAAAAAAGACATTCGTATATCCTAGTCAACAGTGATATATCGAATCAATTGCCGAATTTGTATGTCAAATTGAATTTGATGGGTCAACATCAAATCGTGGTTGACAAGTTCATTTAGCATTGATTAACAATTGAGCCCAGTTACTGTTGATAATTAGGGTGTGTAATTAAAATGTGATATGTTATCAGAGTATACACACATTGTCTTAGACTTCAGACTTACGCTTCATCTATTGCATCATGGTACATGTATCTATAAATATATTGATAATAGATCATACTCTCTGCTTGATTATCTAATTTGTCTCGGGGCTTGTGAGTGAAGGATTACTCTAAATATAGCCTTTTCTAATGATGGGGATTATAGTCAGACCGTTAAAAATGACACGGTTTAATTATAACCACAGCTATTCTAAAATCAATTCCACAAACTCTCAAGCCATCAGTATGAATTATGAGAGTGCCCCAGCAATCTGACGGGAGCACGTTCACTGTGAACTAGTTACAGGGATCTATTCTCTGAGAACAAAAATTGCTTTGATTGATGGGCCCGGTTCCCCTTCCAGCCCCCCACCCCAGCCACCACTACACACCCCCTCAGCCGCAGGAATCCCGTCCGCCTAGTTTTATATCCATATAAGTCAGACATAAGTGGCTCATTTTGCATCATCGAAAAAAGAGGAAAGGCGATATCATATAGAATAATATCAAGTCAACCTTATATTTGGTTATACAGCAGCTGGTCTTCATAAAAGGCTACTTTCACAATTACCTGGTATCCAGCTGCAAGACAATACCAAGGTGAGATACACACAGTAAACGAGTAGTGTGGGTTTCTCATTAGAATACAGCAGAATGCCTGATCTAAGATTATAACGGTTATATCGACAATTGGTATGCCTGCACATGATCCAATAATGAGACTGAAGGAGCCCGTGTATACAACCACTGTTACTGCTATCTGTAATAGACTGGGAGAACCATTGCTGAATGGCAACTGAATACAATAGGTATAAGGTCGACTTGATGTAGCATCATAACACTGCTATTCCAAATTATTTTGCTTAGGCCAAATTTAAAAAAAGGTTGGTTTCCGGTAACATGGTCAGACAATCCAGACCCGGCCGGTCGGATTTTAATTTTTTAATTTTTTTTATTTTCTTATTTTATTTTTCTTATTTTAGGCCTATTTTTAGCGTTTTTCCTCTAAAATCCTTAAAAATTATCCGATTTGCAAACCGTAAAAACTGTTATGCATGGAAAAATTTGAAAAGGAGAAAAAAAGAGGGGGACCCGGCCCTGTTTTCCTAGACCCGGTCGGGTTACCGGAAACAAACCTTTTTTTTTTTATGGCCTAAACTCTCTGAGGGCCACATAGTGCTGCAATGTGTGACTTCTTCATGATGCATGCATGCAGCGTTGGTGAAATACTACTCGCACACCTCGCTCAAACGACCTGTTGGTAGGTAGGGCTGGCCGAGACAGTTATATGGATCCACCTGTAGCAGCCCTCAGGTAGTGAGTAGCAGGGCGTGCTGCTTGTCCACACCTCCCGCGGCCACTGTGTACCCTCCATGTACAGACAGGGCAGACATCACACCCCAGACAGGTCACCCAGCCACACAGGGGGTAGGGAAGCCACTGGAGGGGGGATAGATGGGGAGGGGGGGGGGGAGGGGAGTCCCTCATCTCCTGTCGATTTTAATAGATGTCCATTTCACCATGTCGATTTAAAGACATGCCCATGTCCTATGCCACTAACACCCAAAATGCCCATGTCCCATGTCACTAAGCCCCCCAAAAAACACCTGTGGCCGTGTAGATTTTAGGGTAGATACCCATACTTTAGTACCATGGGGACAGTGGTAGTGATGGAGAAGGGAACCAACTGGGAAGCCGAAAGGATTAACTAGAATATGACAATGCATGGTACTAATTAATATCCACACAACCCCCTCCCCCCCCCCCTCCACACACACGGCCCTGTCATAATACTGCAGTACCGTTCCCTAGGGGACAAGATGGCGTCATTCTGGCAGTGATCAGCTATGGTGTAGAGGTGCAACCTGTTCAGTAGGTTGGACCTCAGTGAGGACATGGTGGATGTGTAGGTGTGTGTGAGGTGGGGGGGGGGGGCGTTCTAGACACACAGGAAGGCGAGTCGGGACCTCTGTCTAGCGTAAATATTCCATCCGAGGAGAGCACACACTAGAAAAGCGGTTAGCAAAACTAGCAAAAAAATCTGAGGTCAGGAGCATGGAATTAAAACCGGCTGCAGACGCTACTTTAGTCCCTAACGATGGTAAATAGCAAAAAAAAACGTGATTAAAAAGGAAAAGCAAAAATAGGCCTTTCATTTAAATGTGAACTAGGGTATGACTTGTTACATGTTGACAGTTTTGGTCGTACTAGGAGTGTAAGTTCGAGCTGATGGACAATCATGTTCCTTTTTTCCCCAAACCAACGCTGTTAACCATTCTCCTTTTTTTGTGTAATCGAAGCAAAGTTCGTTTTTCATTTCCTCTATGTCCTCATTTGGACTGACTGCAGAAGGGTCCTAGGCCCACTACTGCAATAAGGGGGAAGCAGGATATCCGGATTTGGAAATTGACAGGTGTATTATAAAGCCCCAAAATGACACCCACCGCCCCCACCCCCCAATCCCTACCTCCTGGGGGGAGAGGTATAGGGAAGGTTACATATACTTGATTGTTTCTATTTATATGGCAGGTGCGGTGGGCAAACAAACCACTGGACTGTGACCCCTAGGTATATGCACCATGAATCAGTCGATTATGTCATATATGAGTAGTCAAATGTGTCCTAAATGAGTCCAATACTATCACATGTGTCATATATGTTGTGTTGTGATATAAGGATATTCAGAAAAGACACACACAGTTAAATATAAAGTTTAGATTAATGACCCAGGGTGTAGGTATATCATGGTGAGGCTACCTAACCACGTGTAGCCTTTGTTTGCCCACACTGTGACATAGCACACCTGTATATAGCTCTCTAACTGGTGCGGACTTGTTCCCGCAGAAACAATGTTTACACTGCCACCAGCAATCTCGTGAGACCTTGGCTCTGCTCTCGTACTGCAGCTTGTTCCCTGGAAGATATGGGTTCTAAGTGTCTGGTCACTGCCTAAGTCTCACGATAGATTGCGAGCTCAGAACTAACATGGCCGCCCATACGGAGAAAACCGAAACTTCGCTATATAACCTTCTCTATTGAGGGGGGTACCGAACCAGATCTTGTTGTTGTGGCCTTATTTCACTCATCTAAAGATACTAAAGGTAGTCCCCTGGAAAAGGACATACACATACCCCCTATATGTACATACCAGTCTGAGATATCTAGGTGATGCCACATTGGGCAATTCATTGCGCACCCTGCGCCCAACTAATTCCACCTAATTGACTTATTTTGGCAACTATCAGGGCGTGAAGATTACCAGTACCCAACACATGTGGAGTGTTTGTATAGATGTAGACGAGTATTTGTAGGCATGCCCCTCATAAAGTTGGTACAGCTATATGAATAGATGTCCATCCTCTTTAAACTACAGAGGGATGAATGCATTATTAGCTGTGCTGAAAGGGAATTCGGGTGTAACTTTCCACTTTGCTACCAGTGCCAATATTCGGTGCTAATGTAGGGTAAAGAAAGGCTCCCCGCGGACACAGGGAGCTATCGGAGGTTACAGTAAGAGGAAAGTCATGGATAAGCAGGGAAGGGAAAAGGAACATGGAAACGTCATGGCAGAATTAACCGAATCCAGGCCTTGCTCGAAAACTATAGGGGAAATAACTCAGATAGCATCTACATTTCTAGACTAATTATAACAAATCTAATGCTTCAACCAAGATTATAACATTCTCGGTAGCCTATAGCTTCGTAATACCACTGCAGACCTCTAAATATGATATCCTTAGGCTGCCATCATAGTGACTCCAGAGGGGTAAAAAGCGACCTGGCGACCTGGCACACTAATTCAAGCAACCTGGCGACTTTTGGAGAAATTAGGCTATTGTGAAAATAGTTTTAAAAAGTGAATTTGTGACCTGGTTGGGGCTCTTAATTTCGACTTTCCGACCTCAAAGGGACACCCCTCTACACCCCATTATAGTATGATGTTCACACTATCAACTTGCAGCAAGCAGCAATGCATTGCTGCCTCGTTCTCAGAATACCTCTTACCCACCTACTGTGCGTCCCAGTTGGCATCCAAGTACATGTATACATATAATATTGTAGTTTACACTTCACCCATTAGGTTTCGCTGCCACCATGTACGGTCTAGTCTGTATAGCTGACATTTGGTAGAGATTCCCCGTCAAAGTGGCACAATCACCAAGCGTATCGCATTGACAGTTTTAGTACTGTTCTAGTCTACTATGTGGTTAAGTGCCAGTGGTGAGAATGCCCCTTTAAGGAAGTGCTATCATTCAGTCCCACAATGCAGGCTTTATGCAGCTATATGAGTCTCCTGCAACCAAGATGTTTTGCACGGGTATACCAGATACAAAAAGGCCATGGCGCTTTGACTGTTTCAGGACCTTGTCTATGTTGTGGGTTGGGTCTAAGTTGGACCACCCCCTGGGCATACCCTGGATGTCCTTATCTCCGGGCCCCAGTACTTCCTACTACAGACAGGCACGGGGCCTCTCTACACTGTAGTAATATAGTCTATATAACAAGAATAAGGCGACTCAAGGCCACCTCTAGGCTTTATACTCCACCCAGCCCGCAGCCAATATGTAGAGCAAGGTTGTATCTGGTGGATTCATTGTGGTATGTGTGATTAGCATGCAATGTTTACCTCATCTACATGAGGGCAGTTATAGAGATGAGCCCCCTCTTTGAGCATCACCTTCTTCTTCCTTCTTCTTGGAAAGGGGTACACTTGAAGAACATTACGTACATGTATCACGTTTACGCACGTTTCAACACGCTTATTTTGATGCCACTTTCAACACACCTTTTTGTAACACATTACACACTCTTTGTCAAAAGTGTGTTGATCTCAAAAGTATGTTGCAAATTGACGCGTGTTTCTCTCTTTATGCATGTTCCTACAACATACATTTCTTAGAGTGTAAGCTTAATTAATTTAGCCGTGTTCGTTAGGGCCTATATATATATAGCCTCTATAACATATTGAGCACGCTCAGAGGCTCTGATAGCACCCACCCATCATTTCCTTTGCTTCTTTTTATAATACGATGGATGTTGGCTGGCCGGGGGTGAGGGGGGAGGGTTAGGGACCATGATGTATAGCCTTTACACCTTGTTGAGCTTACCTTGAGGTAAGGCAGGCGGTGCCTTATAGCCGGCTGTAAGGGGCTGAGGCTGCCAGGAGCACTTCACCCTGCCCTCACTCAGATAAAGTCCCTTTAACGGCCGCATAGTGCATTACTGCATCATGTCCTTGGTGTCATGATGCATGAATGCAGCCCTGGGGAGCAACTCACAAGGGCTGCCTTCAAGCATCGTGCAAACCCTTCAGATTTGATACAGTCCTGAAAGGTTCGGCATGATGTATGAATGCATCACTGGTGAGTTACTAACCAGGTCAGCATTCAAGCATCATGCTGACCAGGGGCATGATACACTAAAGCTCTATGTGGCACTTACAGGGTTATAAAGACCCTTTGACAGCTCCCTGACTGTAGCCATCTGCAACCCGTCCTGACCAGGCAGCAACTCTACAGGGCCGCAACTCGGTTACTGTAGTGCACAGTAAATGATACTTTGTGGTTCCGCTGCACATCGTGGTATATTGGTCTTCACTGCATCCCCCACGCCTTACAAGCTGCTTAAAGTGGCATAATCACCGAGCGTATCCCACTCGCAGTTCTTGTACTGTTCTAGTCTAGTATGTGGTTAAGTGTGAGTGGTGAGAATGCCCCTTTAATCCCCCCTGCAGCACAATGTCGATGACGGTAGTAGCACTTTAGCAGTGACAGAGAAGGGAATTTGATATTTTAACTAGATCGCATACAACCACCACAAACTATTTTTCCTACTCTAGTAGGCTATGTATGTTCGCATGATTGTTTTAATCGACCTAGTCCTACCTCGCGAAGCAGGGTAGATTTTAGGCAAGTTTATCGAATTATAATTATAATGCACTGTTTAGTGGTGTTTTTATTGGGACAAGATGGCGGCCTACACAGGATGCCCAGGTAGAGTCTGGGCTGTCTGGGTGGCTGGTCATGGGGCTATACAGTACATTCACCTGCTGCAGCACCCCCTAACGGGAGGCTGGGGCACTAGCCTGATTGGTCTAGTTAGAAACTACTCAGGACTAGAGGTGATGGAGAAGTAGCCATGTCTGTCCAATATCCATCGGCGGTGGTCTATTCACGAGACGTCAAATCCAGTGGTTTTGTAACTCTACGACATGGTATACGCATCAAGCCGTGTAATACATAACTTGATAATGTATAGCGATCGCTGCTGATGCCAAACAGTGAGACACCCTTTTTCGAAATTGCAGGAAAAGGTTTGGGGAATCAAATACTGATGCTTTCCCAATGCGGCAGGACACTTGTTTAATATTCTGATCATTAGAGGATACCTCCGTTTCAGTTTCTTTGCAGGATTCTCATCCTGTAGTCCTTGTATCAGGAACCTCATTTGTATTTATTGAAAAGTCCTGTGACGTGTGACTCAGTATGTGGATGCAACAAGGAAAGGAAATGAGACAAGCTATCATAATCCTAAATACAGATGGTACACCGTATTGGCCAGTATATGCATCCGGGTGCTCATTCATATCAATGCATCCATACGGCCGACACTTATATAAGACCAGCCCAGAAAAAAGTGCATTTATTCATTGCAATTCTCCTTTACCCCCACGGCTTATCCAAAACCAGCGCTTATTCTAGATCCTGGTTCTTGTACTGGCCAATACAGTGCTAGGATGAAACTTCAGGGTCAATAGTCAATTGCATCCTCCGTAGCTACACATGAGGCTCCCTCTGAGAGGTGACTCAGATATAGCTACCAGTATACTAAAGAGCCACACACCATTGTGACCTGTGGCAAGGTTCTCTTTTGTAGCAGGAGACTGTACCCTGCCAGCTCCTCCCATACAGGAGGAGGAGCAGGCATTGGGAGGTCCGGTCCTGGTAGCACCTGGTCACCACAGCCTGCCAGCTCAGGCAGCCACACTGAAAAAGTAAACTTGTCTCCAGATTTGTCTGAGTGACTATCATGAAATAAACAATAAGTTAAAGGTTGTCCAATCTATCAGATTACCATCCCACAAATAGAATCTGGGGCTGGCGAATGTCGGGTTTCGGGCTGGCACATGCCAAGTGGGTCTACAATCTGACTACCCCAGCTAGAAGACTCGCTTCCCCGTCACTTATGAGACGAGTCTGGAGACGGATTTGTTGGATGGTAACCTGATAGGTTGGACAATCATTAACTCAATTTTATGACAGTCATTTAGAAGAGTCTGGAGACAAGTTTACTTTTTCAGTGCAGCACTGGGCCTCTGTAAGGGTGGTGGAATGATGCCTGGGTGCTGTGTTCATGGTAAATGGGGAGTGAAGTGCATCCCATTGGCATTCATTGATGTTCATCCAAAATTGTATGCGGAAGTGGTAGGACTCTGCTGGGGAATTCACAGTTGTAAAGGAACCTACTATGATGCATCATAGTATCTCTAGTATATATACCTACGCGTGGTTTACTTATGCAGGGGTATAGATGTACTATGACAAGAAACTATTATGCCCATATATCTCCTACTAAGCAAGGTACATATTAAAGGTAGGGTATTCATAACACGAAATGACGATATTGCACAATGCTGTTTTACTTTGAATATTTCGGACAGAAAATGGGTTGAATGAGAAGATGGAAACTGGTCAGCATCCCAACATTTGAGCATTAAAAAAAAAACCAAGGGCACATAAAATATATATAATGGTGTGACAAACATGTTACTACTATCAAGGATAAGGGCACATGACCAGACACAATCTATACAGACCTTTTCAAAGTGAGCCAATTTGTGGTAACCCTTAGAACCCTGAAGCTGACCTCCTGGCCCCATCCCCCACCTAACTCACATTAGAGCCTAAAAGGGTGCTACCCCCAGCACCTAGCCTGCACAAATAGGGCCATCTCTCACCCTCAGGTCACTGGTATAGTGGCCTCATTGGGGAGGTCATGTCACTTAGGCAATATTGGTTGTTCCAATGTAGCCTAGAAACTTGCTATTCACTCAGCAGACCCTCTCTACTGCCATATGTAAGGTCTAGCGCTCTCTTGATCCAAATCATCAAAGTGCTGTATATTTTTGAAAAGGATCATACCGAGTTGCCTGTTATTCTCTCCCAGATTTTCATCCCACTATCTCACTCCCAGTCCTTCCTCAAGAGTCACCCCGCCCCCTATCATTACCCCTTCTGGTAAGAAATGAGCACTTAATTCCTCATCTGATATCATATAAATTATGTGGAGTCACTTCTGTGGGGAAGTCCATGTAAAACAGTTGAACATGCATCAGGACCCGAGCCTCGTATAAGGTCTGGTTCTGAGGTACTTTGCATCATTTACTATTGGCAGGCCGGGAGTATATTGCTGGAGTATTGTTATACCATATGGAACACAGCTACATGCATGTGACGCTGATCTATGGGTGCCTGGGTCATCAGAATCAGGAGGACTCCAGAGAGGATCCATAGTGACATAGTAAACTATACAAGCATCAGTCCCACACATGCAATATCGCCATATGTCTCATTGATATACTTCAGTGTTATCTCTTACCCATAAGATGCCCCCTAACTGATGATAACGTTATTTTAACATTTTCGGGCTGGGGAATTACAGGTGGTCAGGAAACGTGTACGGTAAAACAGCTAAGATCATGGCCCATGCAGGCCCATTTCTTCTTTCATTTCTTGAGTAAACAAGGATTGGTTCATATGAGTGGGTGTGGGATCTTTTTTCACCAATAAAACCCTGTGAGAAGCAGAAAAGTTGTATGTTGTTTGTGAGTCGTGTTCACTAAGAAGGTGTGTTGTTTGTACTGAAGTCATACCTAGGACGTCCCAACACACACAGACAAGTGTCAACAATTATATAGACACAATGAGTCATTTAATGACGTATACGGTGTATATGGTGGGAGTCATGCACTTGTTTGTACATCATTATGCCTGCCCATACTGGATATGCACTTTTACCCATGTCTCAGAGTAAATATGCACTCCTCATGGTGTCTGCTACTTATATCACGATCTACAGGAGACAGCAGTTACTTAACTACTAAAGTTTGTGGCCATCCAGCAGTGTTAAATTCTGGTCCTTAATAAAGGACTATACATTGTTGTGTGACTGTATAAGTTCACACCAAAACCCACAAGCTCTGAACACTATCAGGTAAATCATCACTTGCTTCGAACTTTTCTGGGAAGTTTGTTGCAACTACTTTCTACAATACCCAATATATGGATGCATGTGAATAATAGGTCAGATGGGTGCAATCTCAGCAGCTTGTGTGTGCTAGCGACACTTCTGACAATAAGTGATCTAGTTGGGATCATGTTTTAAAGCGACACTCTCACCCACTGTCTAAATGTTGTTCTTTTCTAGTACTGTTCTATGGTCAAATAACAAGTGGTGTGAGGCGGGAGGGTGACGCTTTAAAGCTGCCATACAGTGCATTCTTCACTGTCAGTTAATGATGAGGACCCTTATTTAAGACTTCATGTACTCACGTATCCTTTTTTGTCTGTTTCAGGTTACCGTCCAATAACATCTCATCCTTTACCTACCAGAGAGTGCCTTAGCGGTAAAACAGTAAGTAGTTGTTAGATATGTACGTTTTACATATACTGACAATAAGGCCAAAAAAAAGAGGTATGTTTCAGGTAACATGGAAAGGAAATGTAGGGTCGGTAGGTCGTATTTCTTTTTCTTCAAATTTTTTTTAAACATGAAAGTATTGGCCAGCCTCCCCGAGGACCCTAAATCTGACCAAAAACGGGTAGAAATATGAAAATTTCTTTAAAATTGCATTAAAAATGTAGGGTCGGCCTTGTTTTGATAGGGTCGGTCGGGTTACCTGAAACAAACTTTTTTTTTCTGCTTAAGTTGTTACTTCACACAGTCTGACAGTAATGTCATTAACAAGTAAACTGAGCTATCGCACGTCTCACACCCTAGACATTCCTACAGAATTGTTTTATCCAAGATAGAGTTTTATTCAGTAGCTGCTATCTTCGACAGCCAACAGCTCTGTCCTGGGCATGTCTTTTTGTCGATATTTTATATATACTGCTTCCAAGAATACTATTATAAACTTCAGCTCATATTGCATAAGGATATCTACCCCTAAAAACCAGTTTGAGAAGCCTAGCTTAAAAGGCGTAGATAATCTTATACGCAGAGAAGAGAAGCCTCTGATGAATAGACGTCCATGTGATACATATCTAAGTCTTTTGGGGTCGTTTCTATTCAAGAATATTGGGGAATGTGAAGATAAAGTAGTGTAATAAATCCCACCCTAACAGCTGCCAAAGAAGGTGCATCTGGTAAAGTAGGCTTTTTGAAGGTTTTACCAGACTTTGAACTCAAGTAGAGCAGAACAGAACATTTTAGTGAAGATTGATACCTATAGTAGGGGACAACTCCACAGCCCCTTTTGATACATGCAATGAGTGCTTCATAAGGCATGTGTGACTGCCTTCATAATATTGCAATTGAAAGCTCCCACTGGCTATAAACACAAATTGCCCATGTTGTCAATTATTACTTTACCTCCCTTTATGGTGTTCTGAGGAATGATCGCAGAAGGTGATGGGCCTGAGTGGGGTGTCCGCCCCCTCACTATTTCCTTAAGTTAGACTAGAAAAAGGCTACAATAAGTATAAAGGAGTTCTACCATGATAGATGACTGTTAGACGTGATATAGAGATGGTAGGTCAGCCATGGTGTGTGCTATCTTCCACGGCTGTTTGGAGGATGTATTTATATGAAGAACAGCCAGGTATTTCCCCTTTGGGAAACTACGGCCTCAATTCTCTGCCAAATGCTAATATGTACCATACTCCACTACATGGCACACATGTAACGGTTGTGACAATTACACACTCTTTGGTTTCACGGTCTTCTGATCCACGATGGGGATTGAGAACTGTGCCCTACTGCATTGCATGTGAGTGCGACAGCTCAAAGCTTGGAAGCATGGGTCAGAGGTACAATAGAGTACCTACTTGTCTTTTTGAAATTTGAAATTTAATTCTGTTGGATTATGTGTTGATACAATGTACTACCAAATCGCCATCCAGCATTTGAGACTGTGTTTCTCTCTAAAAAAAGAAGCATTGATGGTACGACCTACTTGAATGTATAAACTGTCCTAACAGGAAAAAAAGTAACTGTAAAGGTAGAAAGTGCCGAGAGTCACCTGTGATATGTTTGCACTGACGTATCCACTATACTACTTAGCTCCCTCAATATCGCGTTTCACAAGTAATGAAAAGTACTATCGATGGTATCTCTTGCCTAGATGCCAAACTGTCCTGACAAAAAAAACACTGTAGATCACTGTCTAGATTTGTTGAATATAGGAAGTAGGAAGTGCCCAGTCACCTGTGATGTGTTTGCACTGATCTACTCACTATACTACTTAGCCCCCTCGATGTTCTACAGTTAGGTTCATTACACTCTAGCCAGTCTTTAGGTGTTAGACATCTAAGAACACCTGATACTCTGCATACAGTGGGTGTGTCGTACTTTATGGACACACCCTAGAGATGAAGGTAGCTTGGTGCACAGAGGCTTTTACTCTCTAGGGATTAATGTCCAGCAGGGCATAAAACAACAACAAAAACATGTTAGTCAAGTCTGTTTGACAAGAAAATCAACATACACGAAAGGAACCCCCTCCCTATCCCTCCCTAAGATTCAATTTAGGGTTAAAAGAACTAAGGGAGCGGAGAGATTTCAAATAAAGCTAAATGGTCGGCATCGTTTGTAGTGCTACAGCTCATAGCTTGTACCATCTTCTAACCTGTTAACCTTCACCCAGCAATAGATTCTGTAGATGCCATTTGGGGCACTATAATATTGTGCCCTCACATTGCTGCAAGCACCACACCCAGGTCAGCAAGAGTACCACTGCACGATTGGTTTCTAGGATGGCTTAACATCTGTGTCTGTAGATAGATACATCACACAATACTACTGAGGACGAAATAACTTGGGGTATCCTACACTGAAAAAATAAACTTGTCTCCAGACTCGTCGAAGTGACTATCATAAAATAAATGAGTCAAAAGTTGTCTAACCTATCAGGTTACCATCCCATAAATAGAATCTGAAGCTGGCAAATGTCGGGTTTTGGACTGGCACATGCCAAGTTGGTCTTCTATCTCCAGCTAGAAGACCCGCTTCCTTGTCTTTTAGACATGTTTTTGACTCGTTTATTTTATGACCGTCACTTGGAAGAGTCTAGAGACAAGTTTACTTTTTGAGTGTAGGATTATCAGACCAATGGTGCAATAACACCCCAGCTAGTACATCAGCTCTGTCTGGCTGTAATATTCGGACTGCCTGATCTCCTCTAAGGTTACTCAAGGAGGACAGACTTAAGGCCAAAGCTGCGGCCCAAAGCTGCCGCAGGAGATATGGATAAACTAGGCAAAGGGGTGATTTAGATGTAATGTATTACGGTAATGTTAGCTTCTTCACAGGGATGGTGGAAGTTCCCATGAGGTGGAGGCATGCAGTGTGGGGGGTAAGGAGGGCAGAGGGGCTGATATTAAAGGGATACCTCAGCCATACCCATGAATAACATTCCAGACATGACTGTATCAGTGTATATCAGGTGTGTATACATAGTCCATGCGGGGTTCTCATACAGAATACACGCCATGTGGGCTGTGTTGTGAAGCGTTAATTATGAAGTCTGTGCCATATTATAATAAAGTAAAACAATACATGAGAACTCATCAAAACTGTAATACGGCATGTAAATGTCAATGCTTTTATAGAATCCGTTACACTTGAATATGTGGTTTAATTACATATTAGTGCTTAAATGAGTGCTGTCTCACCCCGCCTTCCATCTCCCACCCCTTAAGTACCCTTCACACATAATGAGCATGTCCCATCCAGGATCCTGCTTGGACATGTCAGTGGTCTCAACACTTGTAGCATGCTGCTGACACGTTATAGTGTAACACAGATGGGATATGAAGCCAGCAGCCCCTGCCCTCCCCCTACATAAACTGACCCAGCTACACTTTCCACACAATGCTTGGCATCACTGTAACCTCTCGTTACTTCTCTGCCCTAAACTGACAGTTTCAGTACATGGCTTTGGACATCGAACACCCTCGACCTAGCGAAACAATAGATGTTGTGACCACTGCAGTCATCCGCCACCAATAGTAGATGGCATGGAACCTTTAGTGGTGCGACAAAAAGCAAACCTTTAGTGAGACGAAAAAATATACCTTTCTGTAAAACCTTGCGTATAAGCCTTAGTCGCGTACAAGCCGCACACTGACTTTGGGCCGATGCTATAAGCCGCACCAGCAATCTGATTATAGCTGGGTTTTACGGCAATCATAATTAAATTGGCAATAGACGAGAGTGACCTTCTTTGACCAGTGTAGACAGACAGGTTGGAGCAGAGATACTGATTCAGCACGGATGGGTATGCTGTTCCCTGTAAGTAGAGTGGCCTGCCTGATGGCCCTGTCAGACTTGATCCTACGACTCTGCTGCTGCTGCTGCCGGGTCCCCCCAGGGCGGGAGCAGCTCACCGAGCAGCTCACCGAGCAGCTCACACACCTCACTGAATAGCCCAGGCCTTGTCACAGTGGTAGACACTGATTGCCCCTCACTGTATGTGTACACGCTCCCCTCCTCTCCATGGTCCTCCAGGGTCTAGGGCTGAGATCGGAATAAGGTTTGCTGTAGATACACATGTTTATCATGGCCCTCTCGAGTATAGGGCTGGGATTGCCTTTGTAATAAGGTTGCAGTCCTTCCGTTTTCTCTCTCCATTCTCTCTCTCTCATTCCTGGATTTTGGATTCTACGCTACCTCGAATATTAATTCCTCGGATCCCTCATTCCTCAGACAGTTGCCTAGGAACTTCCCTCATATATTCCATTATATTTGGACTTAATTCCTCGGATAATTTTCTTCCCTATACGTTTTCCTTGTATTTTCCAAATTTGAGGAAGTGAGGACCGACTCAATAACTGTTGCTTTTCCTCAAGCCCTATATGACCTATATGGTATGTTTCCCTTGAAGTTTCCCATCGATATTATGAATAGTCCATTGTTAATTGAACTGGAAAACATCTTTAATGCCTGGAAGCGCGTACACCATATCATATAATTCTTTAGGTGCACGAATCAGGTTAACAACACCACATTATTTTGTTAATAGCCCACCCTAGGGTGGATGACTCTAAATGCTGTGTTTAGACACTGGTCATGTTCTAACAACAGAGGTGGGGGGAGGGGCGTCAAGAAAATGACACCCTATTTCAATTTGAGCTACTTCCGAGGGGAGGACACTTCCTTACAAATGGCATCGCTATACCCTTAAAGCAAGAGTTGGGGTGGAGCCAGGACCAGTACTCTAGACCTTATATAGAGGAGAGGTGGCGATTTATTAAATGATGACTCCCTAAAGTGTATATTCCCTGGTACCATGTAGCCGTGGGACAGTGACAGCCAAGGGGATAATTGGTGTGGAATAGTGCCAGAGAGTTGTCTAGTCTGCTATTACTTACTGCCGACTCAGGCGATATAACATAGATATACATGCATGCTTGCTGGTAATGATGAAGAGATGGGGAGACAAATTATTACATTCGGACATTGTGTGCAGCTTAATATCGGGCTATCTGTGAAGCAGAATTGCCAATAGTCTAGCTGTGTATTAACAACAGCAATCGTAACAAATAGGGTAGATTGGCTCACATAGTGTCTGAATAGTTAAATGAAGGAGAAGTGCAAGTCTCTGCCTACCCTTGGGGAAGACAAATAGCTAGGGTTTTTATTATTATAGAACAGTACTAAAATATAAATTTTCAGATCCAGAAACGGGTTATAGGATTCTCCTAAGTTGGGGGTGCGGGTTATACGCGAGATGCGGGTTATACGCGGGAATTTACGGTACATAGAAGTAACTTGATTAGGCTAAAACAAACGAAACGCAGTGGTACACATTAGGATAGCACCGTGAGGCGGATCTCTTATATTGACAAGAACATCTTTGAGATATTAAAATACGATTCCTCCCTACAAAGGAAAAAGATGAATGGGATATTCGGTTTGGTTAATACAATTAACTAGAGATGTGAAAATCTTCAAGAAATTGAGCAAAGAAAGAAGGCTCATATTTTTCCTTGTTTCCTCAGCCTCACCACAAGGAAGGTCTATTGTTCAGTATGTACAATGTGTGGGTATTTCCAAGTCTTAGTTCTTAACACTCAACTGCTGAAGTTCGCATTCATTAGGATGGTTCCATGTTAAGGCCAATTGTTGGGTATCATATCTCGTTGAGAGTCAAGGCCGAGTGAAAAGCAATATCAACCTTAGCCTCTTTCCTGCCCTTTAACCAGAAGCAATTATTTATGTCATGCATGCAGTTAATATAATACGCAATATTGGCAGTCCTATATTCTGACCCAAACCACAATATATATATATAGTGGACTGTGAAAGTACTTTATTTCGCTGGGTATATATTTTCACGATTTTTGTGGAAATGGAAAGTCCGCGAAATTTTCATATGCTTCAGTATGGAATAAATACCCGCAAAATTGCCAATTTTCACTCTTCCGCGAAAAATTACAACCGTAAAAATAAGTACTTGCACAGTAGTTCCTTGTGCGTAGTTTATCGACCATGCAGGTGGGGTGTAGGAGCAGGTATAGCTCTCCAACTGGTGCGGACTTGTTCCCGCAGCCACTCAGTTAACACTGACATCACCAATCTCGTGAGACCTTGGTTCCGCTCTCGTATTGTAGCCTGGTCCCCGGAAGCTATGGTGTGTGAGTGGCTGGTCACTGCCTAAGTCTCACGATAGATTGTGAGCACAGAGCTAACATGGCCGCCCATACGGAGAAAACCGATTCATCGCTTTAGGGTACCGTTATGCTGCTCATGGCAGGAACCCTGCAGTCAGCACTAATTAAACATTCATAATGAGCCAGCTATAGTTGGTATAAATAGACACACCCTATGTGGTTGTTTATAGGGTTGGGGTGGCAATAATGGTTGTTGCTCAATAGAGCCAGGGTGATTATTTCCCCCTTTAGCCCCTTGACACTCCCTTAAACCCGCAGATCTCGGTACCCCTCCACCCACGGTCAGGGCGCAGTCCGGACAGGTACTCAGCCCTATTTATAGGAGAGCTGGGGCTTTAATGCTAATGGACGGGTAGTCACTTCTAGATTAATTCAGTCTGTGGTGTTCGATAACATACCCTCTACTAAATCAATGCGGTCAATGGTGCTGCCATAATGGGGAATGATATCCAGGGGAAGAATGAGGGTCGCATCCGTATGTATTATGCCACATTCACTACATCTGTGTGCTCTGATGTCTGGCTATAGCTGAAATATGCACAGGGAAATCCCCCTGGTGAATTAATATACCTCTCGAAACCGTAATTTTAGTTCCATAATGATATAATTCCACATCCAGGCAAGATGTCTTTGATAAAAATATGAATCAGCTCTTCTTTCTTAAACATTATATTAGCGCTTATAGTTGCTGGAAGAAATCCTCTCTTTGAGGAGACAGAAAGCTTATCAAATGCTTCCGCAGTCATAGATGAATAAGTCCCCCAGCCTACCCCCCCCCCCATGTCCTTGTGTCCAGTGAGGACGCAGGTAAATACTCCCAGTGAGCTCACACCCAGCCCAAAGCCCTCCTACATAATTTAACATGCAGGTGTATAGAGACTGGGATTACTTAGGGACAGTCTGTAGTGGCTCTACTCATGCGCCAAGCTCCCACTGCTCGTATGTAAAGTATGGCTAGTTCCACTACCATTTTGTTTTAGCTTACGGAGGCCTTTCATGACACGGTCAGACAGTCTAATCTAGTAAGACTGATATTTACCATGTGAACCACTGTTGTGTACTCGGTCTTAGACATAAAAGTAACCCATGATGTGTGATTGGCTAGAGAGCCAATGAGAAACAGATTCAATGGTCTGGTTGGTTCAGAAGTAGGGGCTGGGATAGCCCTTCCAACCAGAAACCCCTACAAAAATGGCGGCTTACCCCACTGGACCTCCACATTTTGTAACTAGAAGGTGGTGCCATGACCATGACTGCTCTGTATACAACTTTGGAGGAGAAAAAAAACATGTGAGTGCAGCTCTGTCCTAAAACCCAAGCCTGATGTTGGAGGGCGTGGTGGCAGGATCGCACAGCAGCAGAACCCAATCAATCTGAGAGCTTGGGTTCAGGAAACCTCAAGGCACCATCTAGGATTTTGGTCATAGGCTACACCATCCTGTTGGGTCACTACGCCTATGATACCCGACTGCACTGGAGTGTTAGAGCACAATGTTTAGCCACTGGCAGCTAATGTATATGCAATTCAGTTTGAACCTGCACCAAAATTGCTGGGGGAGTGATGCCTCTGCTAAAAGCTTAAGGCTCCCAGAGGTTAAATTCCTGCATTGACCTCTCTCTGAGAGTGGGACCTCTGCTGTGTGTTGAAGGTGCCGTGGCCGGAGTGAGGGTCAGTGCTAGGGCTGGCACTGACAGGACCGCCACTGGGCAGTATGGTAAGCCTTCAGGTCAGGCACGTCCCGATAGGGCCAAAAACAAAAAAGGTTTGTTTCAGGTCACCCGACCGACCCTATGTAAACAGGGCCGACCCTAGGTTTTTTTATGCAATTTTGAAGAAATTTTTATATTTTTACACTTTTTGGTGGTAAATTTTAGGTTTCAAAAGTTTTGAATTTTTTTCTCGCATTTTCATACTTTTTTGGGGCAATTTTAGGGTTATGTAAAAAAAAAAAAAATCCGACCTACCGACCCTAGAGTTTCATCACATGTTACCTGAAACAAAACTTTTTTTTTATTTGGCCTAGGCCATATCCATGATGTTAATCGTGTCATTGACTGGCTAGTTCCCACTACTGAAAGGTCTGCTCTCGGGTATGTGTTAGTCTAGGGATGGCGCGCCTATTCCTATTCTTTATTTCTACCTTTGATGTCTGTTTAAGCCCTCATGATGTACAAGGATGAGAGCAAGACACATGTTGCATAGTAAACTATATTATACTGTGTACTGCATGGGAGAGTGTATGATATTAAGAAAGATAGCTGAACTCTAGCCCAATTGTATAGGTATGACTTTTAGAGACATTAAGTAAACAAGACTTACCCATTATTCTCAACCCCACATGGGATGGTTGTATATGCATAAATCATAATAACTAAATGCTTCAAATGCTTAACTATAACTAAGTCTTATGGCCACCGTCCACTGGGCTCTGATCGACCGAAATTATATAAGAAATGTAGGGGCTTAATCGGCCCCAGTGGACGGTGGCCATTAGGAAAACCACTTGATTCTATTATCAGCTGATGATGTTACTTTACTTCAGAAATCCCTCTCCTCATATGCAGTAACTTCATACAATTGTGAAGTTTGAGACTGATTATTGGTTATACCTTCAAATTAATGAAAAATTGGTAATTGTGACTCAGAGCCCAGAATGACTAACAACCCTTGTCAGGTACCCATACTCTGACCTGTACACTCCCCCTCCCACCCACTGAAGTATCCACCCCCCTCCAACTCACACCCCTCACACCCACTATACATACCACTCCAGGGTGGTCCTGCTCATGTTGATACAGGTGGGTGTTTCCCATTACCTGTACCCCTGTATGACCAGCCACACTCAAAGGATGACCTAGGTGAAAAGTGTGGATTTTCTTTTCTGCGTGGCTGTTGACATCTATATTATGAACTCCTATTCCCAACACTGTACTAGTGTAGGACACCCTCCAGCAGGGTAAATAGACCTAATGGTCGCGAATAGAATGAGTATCCCGGCAGATGGAGAGTTACTCTCTGAGGTACTGACGAATACTGCTGCTGAAACCAATATGAGATAACGACAGTCCAACTACCCATGCAATTATTCACCTATAATGTTACCACTGCCCATTCAATGAGGTCAGCTGACATTAACAGGCCGCATTAGCCAGCAATGTGATCATATAAGTGCGGCCAAAAGTGTTTTATCTCCCTGCACTGCCGGCCTTGACAACACGTCTGAAATGAGGAGAAGGTCTCGGTGCTTCTTCTTGACAAAAAGGCATGGTTGCCTGATGCCTTATGAATGACCGCTGCATGGAAAAAGTTGATTGGTGACAAAATAAGCTCCCGCCATGAAATATTGAAGAGGATTGTGGCCCGAGTGCAGCTGGGACACACTCTTTGGTCTCTCACAAGGCACTACTTATGGTCATAGTAGTATAAAATACGTCGCTGGTCTATTCGATCTAGTCCGCAACATGAATGTTATCAATTTTATAAGTGATGAATCCTAAGTTTGGATATCAAGAACGCCTATAGAGAGATCATGGATGTCCTAGGCATATATGGCAAATGTTAAGGCAATACAGATAATCCATGCATGTGGCCTTTTCTCAAGATTAACACCCCCATAATTGCGTTTAGTCTGGCTACAAAGATGTATACAAGGGGATAATTGGTCAGCAAACCACCTTGAGATAAGATCTATTGTTAGACTAGATAGCCTTGTTTCTTCCCCTACTACAGGCTAAGGTGAGAGAACCATGGTGGTCCAAATATATATGACAGTATGGTGCTTGCTATATTAGTAGGATCCTTATATAATATAGCCACATGGACACATAACCCTAGTCTCATGATACTTCTCCAGTTAATGTTTCTTCTTTCTCCATATCCTTCCATGTTGATCTGCTTCGCTGTAAAAAGTTGGTTGCCATTTTTGTAGTTGTACAGTGGATTCTACTGTAGGTGTACACTTAACTGTAGGTGAACATTAGAATCTACTGTAAATCTACAGTATATTCTACGTTAATCCATTTTACAGTAGAATCTACTCTACATCTACAGTATATTCTACTGTGTACCTACACTAACTATTTACAGTGTTGCCTTCACCCACCCATGTCCCTCTAATCACATCTATACTTTCATAAGCATTTGTTTTGAATCGATCTAACCCATATCAACATAAAACCATAAATGTACGACAGCAGCAATAGGTGCTAATAGAGTCCAGATTGTAATTCATGGGACTATGCGGTGACAGCTGGGCCAATAACGTCAATTGACGAAATATAAATAGCTTACAGGCGGTGCAAAAATAAACAAGCTGTGTATAAAAAGGCCGCTTTATCCTGCCACATGTGTTTCGAATAACACAGGCGACGTGATGTTTGAAAACCATGTTTTATTCAAATGAAGTATTTTTTAACATGAAAAGCCTAGTGGGACCGCTGACTGAAATGGTAAAATAAAATGATGTACAAAAACAGATGACATAAATACATTAGTGTATCAAATTTTACTTCTTTTTTGCACACGGTGGACTGAATCAGCCAGTTGCTTTGGAAATCAGAAGACAGTTTCTACCTTGGGACACAGCGTTTTAAACATCGTAGAGTGCCATCTGATTATCTCAGCCCTTCTGGTTCAGAGCAAGGAAACTTTATATGGTCAGAGTTGGAAATACTTCCGGCGGATTCTGTGTTGTTATGTGTGTTTTTACAGAAAGAGACATACTGCAGTATATATGCAGTAAATATGGCTAATTGCATCCAAATAGTTTGGTGAAATATTTTTTACACAGGGTACTAAGTTCATCTCAGGACACATAATAATTGTCCCATCGAGTATAACGTTTATGTTGTTCTGGTTATATTCAGTATAGCCAAATATCACTGCATATCAAAATCATATTATATGATAGATAACTTAATCTATACAATTACCCAACTAGCAGTCTGGAGATTGAATCAGATAAATCCCATTTGAAACATTGGCATCCATTTGGGACCTGATAACGATTTTCCCTCATGAAGTATTGAAAGGTCCAAAAACAAAGCCCACGTGGTTGAGGGAATTGATTCCAACTGAATACGAGTTGGAACAAAACACCAATTACATTAAATCCCCAATGTTAAGGGTCGATTGCTGCGGGATAGAAACACAGGGAACTAGGATTAGAAGCGCTTCATTTTTAATATTTACAGAGAAGGATATGGACGCTTGTGAAACTCATAAAATTCATAATGCAGTTATTGAATCAATTATGCTTTTGTAGGATACTGAGAGGGACAAGGGATCCAGGAAAATATGCAGGGACGCACCCGGATGGGATAGAAACTAGGGATGTAGATCTATAGATCCAGCGTATACGTCAAGAATTTGTAGCCAAATAAAAATATTCAAATACAAAATACCTGAATACTATACCCCACACATGCACCAAAGTTCTTCTGAATATTATTTTGAGAGAAGAGCATAACGTGATCATGCAGCTATTGTTGGATCAGAGGAAGCCCGTGTCCTCAGTCCCTTCATGTAAAATAATGCTCATGTAAATGGCCACCAAAGTACCCCCACTCAATAGTCACCGTGCACGACACCGGCCGCAGATTGGCCGTCAGTGGTAGACTCAATCACACAGCATGCCCCTGCTGCTGGTGTGGGAGGTCTGGGTAGGACCAGCGCCATCTTGTGTGCTGGTACTAGTCACACAGTATGGTGCTAGGAAGCCACTCAAATATTAAGGTTTATGACGATTTAACCCCTTCAGGAAAGTGTGGAAGTCGAAACAATATTTATTGTGTCATCATGGTGCATTATTGCAGGGGTGTAGAATAACTCGCTGGAAATGTATTGATGCATCGACCCTGTAGGGTCGGTATGATGCAGAGACGCAGTGCTGCATTCATGTATTATGACAATAAAGGACACTGTAATTTAAACAATATGTTGCCAAAGGGTTAAGGATGCATTTGCATAGGGAGTTCGTTGAATTCGAGATGTCACTGTAGGCTCCAGGACCCTGACCTTGTGGTGAGACCCGGACAGGATTAGGCCACCATCAGATTGGTGCCGGATCCTGCCCTATCTGCTGGTACCCAACATACCAGCCTCACCCCCATTGCATGTCGGCCAGTAACCAGCGACACCCCGGGCATGCTGGGTAGGCCAATTTGGCGCTGGTTCCGTCAGTGCTGTACACTGCAGTGGGAAACCAGCGACAGGCAGATTTCACATGGCCCACTTTGTACAGAGCTGATTGATGCCAGCCATGACAATGTCACTCAGGGTCTCTGCTACCTAAATGATGGTATCATGGGGTGCTCATGGGCTATAGACAGATTTAGGTACTGAGACAAGATATATCGAATCTGTACATCACTGTTTAATGATTGCCTGTCAGTATTATGGCTAGACTTGCAGAATGATATATATAGAAACAATTGGTGCACTTGAGTGAGGACTTCCTGGGAATAGAAAGAAGTTTAGAAATAACAGACTTTAACACAGGCCCTGCATGCTAGGGTGTTGTATAGAGTTCACCAAAATCACTCCACCATGTTGAATAGTATTCCTCCAGAGGGCACTCATTTACAGGAGCAGCTCCAGAGTTGCTCCTCTAGAAAAGTAAGTAAGTGAGTGGACATTTACCTTGATAAGGGGCATCTGAAGGCTGCTGCCCATGCAAAGCAGTTTTAATGCAATGTGCGAGAGGAGGTCTTCTCATGGTTAATAAGGGGAGGGGTGCCTTCATGTAATTTTAAGGTGAAATCAGATTTTAAAGTTTTTTTTAGGAACCTAGGTGGTAGTAGTACCAGAAATCTGTTTGCAGGGGACGGGGCAAGGATCCCCACAGTTATTGAGCATGGCCAATCCCTTATATACAGAGTGTGACAGCATGTCTACTGAGGCTGTCAGCAGGCCATGGGAAGAGGTGACACCCAATGTGACAGCTCGTGTGACAGCGTGTGTGACGGCGCGTGCGTCACATGACAGCGGCCTGTGAACACGCCGTCTGGTGGTCACGTACAGGTGACATAACACACACAGGGACCCAGCCTAATATTGACTTACCATTACCTCCATACTACAGTGGGGCTCACCCCAGGCTAACCAGGGGGAGGTCTGCCATTGTCGGCATGCTGCACTGACATAGTACACAGGTGTGGCATCGACCAGAAACATTTAAAGAAGTAAAGTTGATTTATTACAATCGAAAGTTGAATATAAATTGTAGTTTAGTCCCAGAAAAAACGAAAATGATATATATATATATATATATATATATATATATATATATATATATATATATATATATATATATATATATATATATATATACATGTCATGTTTCTTATCCAAAAAAACCCACAAAACATGGCAATGTCATCACCCTTGACATTCAGGAGAATGAAAGCTGTCAATAATGCCAGGTAGAGAGGAATCATTATTCATTTTCCCATTCAGGATTGTGTTCACTTGTGGCTCCCAACCCCTTAGAGCTGAACTACATGTACAAAGTATAGTATGTCGGTACTTTCTTGTTGGCAAAGGCACACTATAGAGGGGAACAACAGGAGACAATCTGGCACTACAGCAGTCAGGTTGTTGTAGATAGCAGCATGCAACACAGCCGTATAGAAACCAATACTTGGTACATCTAGATGTAGGAGACGATATCAAGACACAATGCTGATTACATGCAGTCAGTCCATAGTATAGGCAGACATATCTTGACAGTTCTGGATAAGGAATTTTATGCGTTTACGCCATAACAATCGACATAGTCTTTTTTCTGCCAAGTAAATTATTAGAGATGCATAGGTTATATCAACCTTACTCGTCTTATAGGAGTTTCTCCAATGCCATGGGATGTCCGAATTGTCGGTATTAGATTAGATTGATATTCTAGAGGTTGACCAGCAATGAAGGATCTCCTGCTACCCTGGGACTGGCATCTCTGTATGAAAAGATGATCTTGGTAGCCCAGTGCCCAGTGCATATCTATGTGATATCTATATGTTTAATATCTACACTGAACAAGAACTCCATGAATGTGTACATAGGTTTACAACGGTGGTATCCAGCAACCAAGCTTACGATGTGTTCTCCTACCTACTGTAAATGCAGATATTTTTGCGGTTTGCTGAAAAGTACAATTTCCTGTGGATTTTAAAGGGGCATTCTCACCACTCGCACTTACCACATAGCAGACTAGAACTGTACTAGAATTGTGAGTGGGAAACGCTCGGTGAGAATGCCACTTAAATATATGGTAGTACAAATGTAGTATAGCTACATTGGATAAATATTCGCACTGTGTATATTTTTGCTGATTTAAAAACCCGTGAAATCTGTGAAAATATGTATAGCGTAAAAATATGTACATGTTTACAGTAGAGTATAACCCGTGGGTTAGGCATGATAGTGTTGGAGATAACACATTTTAATAGCTCTGCGTTCTGGCCTCAATTAGACCCACATGCCCCCATGTAGTTAACATTCTACAAAAGCTCACCTCTATCTAATATATCCATTATCCTGTCAACTATCAGCCCGGCCAATTAGCTGCGGATAATAAGCTTAGGATGTATGGATCCAAACTGGTCGTACATCAATGTCTCAAGCTGAAGTCTAGACGCAGCTGATGGGCCCTGGCTTTTGTTGGTTTTAAAACAACAATGAGGAATGAACGCATGTATATATTCAGGTAGATTCATAACCAGGCGCAGGAATTACATTAGAACACAATGTTTATCTCGCCCCCTTTAAGGGTCGTAAACTTTATCTATATATGTACACCATCACAAATTGGATACGCTAGCTATATAGCAAGTATGTTTCTAATATATCAGGTTTAACTGTATCCTCACCCTCGACAAACATACACGCTGTTCAGCTCCATAGGTTGGCCCCTCTTTAATTACATGTATTGATGCAGACATATCCCCTATTCTGGGGGGAGAGTCTGAAGCACAATGTCTGAAATGCGGAGTGTTATTGCTGTAGGTCATTCACCGGGTGTTGTAGTTAAAATATAGGAGAAGGTGAAATAAAAGACACCATCGGTTGACCTGGCAGGTAGGTAGACTCCGATAGAGGTTCAGAGTGGACGTTAAGAGGCTTTCCCTTCAAGAGGGAGATAGAATGATGAATACGCTCTTCATTTAAATTTAAAAAGCCTGCTTAATATAATTATTCTAAGTTGTATATCAGGTGGACAAGAATGACAGATCTGTAATTGGTCAATTATAGGGGGTGAGACAGCGGAATAAATATATAAGAAAAAAAAGTAATTAGGTCGTGCACCAGGAATGAAAGCAGCACAACAGCAGTATAGGTATACTCAACAGTTCCTTGGTCTCATTATACTGGGTAGATTTCTTCGTGTCTAGATCTACAAGACTACACAATGGTAAAGCAGGAATTCAGTAATTCCCCCAGGCCTCAGTCTGTTGCCTTGGGGGCTGAGTGGTGATCCCTGAGTGAGCACGGGTAGAGGAGGGATGCAGCGGGTGATCACTTTACACACGCACAGTTCACATATTGGCCACCAGAGAGCAGCTCCGTAGTCATGGGCGCAGGGTCGGGGGGGGGGATCAGCATCTAGAGAATAATATGATAAGGGTAAAGTATAAACATTAAAAGTATTTATACCTGTGTCTGTATATACTGTGTCTACAATTGAATGGCATGGCCACGACCATCTATAGGCCAATATAGTATGTTGACTAGGAACGAATCAAATCATGAAATATTATAATGACATGTGCCTTCTTTCAGTTTAAATACTTATTTGTCAAGAATGTGGCGATGGTATGAATGCCTGTTAGCAGGAAATCATAAATTCTAAAGCAGCATGGTTTTCGTACATTCACCTCCATGCTTAGTTTACATGATTAGCATTGTAAGTAGCATCAAAAGTAGAAGGAGAAGACAAGTAGACCAAGCAGAAATACATAGCCTCTATTGCCTAGGCTCATGCTATCTTTGCCCCCATGCACCCTTGTTTACTCCCTGCATCCTCACTATTAATTCACTATAGGCCAAAAATAAGGTTTGTTTCAGGTAACATGGAAGGAAAATGTAGGGTCGGTAGGTCGGATTTCTTTTTTATCTTTTTTTTAAAACATGAATTTACTGCCCAGCCTTTCTGTAAACCCTAAAATTGATTTTTTTAAATTAAAGAAAGGGTAAAAATACAAAAGTTTCTTCAAAATTGCATAAAAAATGTCGGGTCGGCCCTATTTGTATAGGCTCGGACGGGTGATCTGAAACGAAGCTTTTTTTGGCCTAGGCATAGACAGGTAGGGATGACCCAGGTTCCGCTACTTATAAGACAACTGACACGACTTAACCTTCGGGGACCAGGTAAACATTGTAGCGTCTTCCGGTTATATTGTGGCGGCGACTAATAATGAGTCCCCGTGGGACATGTCCCATAGTTAATTGTAAATGCTGCTTTTGCTGTTTTCATCGCCAACACTGCAGTATTTATCTATAAGTAGTATACAGCAATAAGCTGCGCAATAAGTCTATGCTCTGCACGCAGTCCGTGCATACTCTCGTTCCCAAATCCTTCCGTGACAACCACATGACAATGAACTTTTCGCTGGGTTCAGGCAATCCCTGCTACTAGCTAGGAACCAGAATGTATGATGGTAGTTTTACCATCATACTTTCTGGTTCCATTTCTCATTCATGTTCACTGGTTCCGAACTAATCACAGGGACTGCCAAGACCCAGCAAAAATTCAAGTTCAAAGTCATATGGCTGTAACCTGCGCTTGGGAACGACAGTATATATGCACGTGTACTGATGACTGTCTGCGTATACTAATGTATACATAGTAATAAGCTATGCAGGACCACGTTGAAGGACTGATCAAATATTTCTTGACGGCTTCCTATGGATTCTGGCATTCTGTATGTAAATTATCAACAAATTTGTGGTCGCGCTCACATTTCGTATATAGAATGGCAAATTATGGTTAACCCCCTGGCGAAAAGTCATTTCTCCCTGTCCAGAGGCATGTATCATATATATATCCTACTATAGGCATTGAACGCTGCCACTGGCCTGCAACATGATTTAAATATAAAAGGTAGAGTCACATTTCTTGGTATGCAATCTGAGAGATTTAATCATGATGCTCACCTCCCCCAAGCAGTGTTCTGATACAATTGAGAGAATTCAGAGTGGAGGGGGATATTGTGCACATTCAGAACACAGTACTCACATAGCTCCATAGACAGCATTCATAATTGCTATACCAGTCATGCGAGATATGGTTATCTGCCTTCATAAATTAAGATATTGGAGTTTACTTATAGTGTCAGTTGATGATTGTATGGAGCAGGATGTGCAGAAGATGCAGTTTCATTAATGGAAGTGTTCATTAGTGTACATCCGTAAGCCATTACCGTATCTCAGGGAGCATTGAAGAGGAAAGCAGATGCGGGCAAGAAACTAGAGCGAGAGGAAGATGTAGATAATAGGAAGGTTGATAATGACAGTTAAAAACGAAGAACGACGTAAGAGAAATAAAAGAAGAGTAGTGATATCATGTGGAGGAGGAACAATTAGGCAATGAGAGAACAACATCTTTTTACAGGAGTGGAAATGCTAATTGTGTAGAGGCTGTATCACCTATCAGCCCCAGTACTTATTAGCTTGATACAGGAGAAGGGTGTGTCTGCCTGCTTCTCTGTGTGTAATACCTTAGGTCAAAAAAGAAAAGGTTTGTTTCAGGTCACCCGACCGACCCTATCAAGACAGGGCCAACCCTACGTTTTTATGCAATTTTGAAGAAATTTCTGTATTTTTACCTCTAGAGAGGCTGGGTAGTACCTTCATATTTAAAAAAAAAAGGAGAAAAAAAACGACCTAACGACCCTACATTTTCTTGCCATGTTACCTAAAACAAACCTTCTTCTTTTTTTTGGCCTAGGTATGTGTGTAAGGTATGTGTCAGGTGTGTAGAGAAGGTCACATCTCCCTCAGCCCTACATCTCCTACTGCAGCCACGTGGGACAGGCTTTGACGTAAGCTGAGAGGTGTGCAGCACATCTACAGCTCCCACCCCCTGCCCCCTACCCACTCATGCCAGGTTCACACTGATAATATACCTTTTGAGGACCTCTTTGCATTTCATCAAACTTTCGCTATAGTTGGCTGTTTAGTAGATCATGCCTGGAAGGAATAGGACCCTCTAAACGCAGTTCCTCACAGGCAGAAGTTGTTTTGTCCTATGGCTACATTGTCTGCTAAAATAGCGGTAGATAATCAGCAAATTGTGTTTGGATCTGCCAGTAAAATCGAGTAAACCGTTGGTACGGCTGTGAGCACACCTCCACAGTAAATGAATGTACCACCCCCCCCCCCGCCCGTCCCGCCCAGGACTCCCCCATACCTCTCACTTTGATGCCGACTTCATCCTCCTCAGGGCAGTGATCTCATTTTAATACTGAGGGGCACCGCCTAGAGATGTGTAGCCTTTGTAGAAAAGGGAAGGTTAGTTTCAGGAAGGCCGACCCTTGCCAAATCAAAGATGGCCTATTTATTTTCTTTAACGGCATTTGGGTTCAGAATGAATGTAGCATTTTTAGAGATCATTGGATAACCGGGTAAATCCTCTGATAGCTTCTCAGATGCACTTTAGTTCAAAGAACTCACAATCCAACATATTACCCATCTACAATGATATAAGTACCATACACAGGTTTGGCAATTGATATATGATACAGGGTTGACACCAACGTCTCTGTTGCTTTCCACCTGAGCTATGTATTACCTGATTGTGACTAAATCGGTTCCAAGCCAACGCCCCAAGCTGCACCAATGATGAGGACATGCAATAAGTTATATTCAAATGGGGGAAAGGTTGAAGTGCTGGCTGTATATATCCTTGATATAATTTGTTTTATATCCCGTGCTATTGCCAGAATGAGAATGCCACATGTTTCATGTTGTTTTGGATATCAAAACCCTTTCCGAATTTTAGCAGTGGTATGATGTCAAAGTCAATTAATAATCATTATCCTTCCTTTATAGATCTACACAGTTCTTCTCATTCAGATGAAATGGTGGACATAATAGATTATCACAAAAACACACATAGAAATAGCCTACAGACCCCGATGGCATGGTGCTGACCTTAATTTTCTTCTATTCTAGAGTCAGGGGTGAGTAGAGAAGACATACCACCGTCAGATCAATCCGAAGAGGCCAATAAGGAGCACTGTGCTGTATGATCTCTGCTGGTCTGTGTTCACATGTCCCTTTGGGGTCCTGCACCTCAACAGTCTCGGCTCGCCACAGACTGAGGAATTAATCAGTCTGGGGTCAGTGCTACAAATCGTTCGAGCTGGAACTCTCTAGTATAGGAGACAAGAAGGCGACATTTACACTCCCCAATCGTTATTCAGTAGCCCCCCAACACGTCACTAAATTGTGCTCGGCGAGTGCACCAACTTCCGTGAGCTTAACTGAACGTTCTATCTGCGACCAGGCCCAGTAAGGCTTGTCCGTTACCCTGGGGCTGGTGCGTACGAGGCTGGCACCTCAAGGGCACCGTCCCAGCTACAGCAGTACCAACATTCAGCTACAGCCTTTCTGCTGCGCTCGTTCCCAAATCCTCCCGAAGAAAGGCTCTGGTAACTGCCACATGACCTTGAACTTGGGATTTTTCTGGGTTTGGGCAATCCCTGCTCGTAACTTGAAACCAGCAAACATGAACCTGAAATGGAACCAGAAAGCATGATTGTAAAACTACCATCATACTTTAGGGTTCCTGTCCCCTGGTTCCAGGCTACCAGCAGGGATTGCCCAAACCCAGAAAAAAGTTCAAGGTCATGCGGCAGTTACCAGAGCCTTCCTTCGGACGGATTTGGGAACAAGAGTACCTTTCTGGCGCTCACAACTACGCATGTGCACAGGGTCATCCACCTGCATTGTGATCCATGTGTCTGAGCTCAATAAGATCCATTTCATGTCTTGGTGTTTTTTATATTGGGGTTAACCTATACTTAGAGCTAGGACTCTAAATATACACAATCCAGGCACCAATCAGAGAGTGCAGGGTGCAATAGGTGTGTTCAATAGGGCGTGGTGGGCGTGGTCATATACATACTGGGGTAAAGATGGCCGAAAGTAGATATAGTAGAACTTGTTTGATCAAAGAAGTTGATAGGGCCTATCAGGGTGGTAGCTCTTCAGATCCTCTTTGATATATTTATATATACTGCGTGTTCACATCGGTATCTGATTCACTATCAATGCTATTGAATCCTTTATTAGATTCATATGCCATTTAGGGTGCATGGTTGGCTATATTTATTTTCAGTATCTGCATAAGTAAGGTATCTTATGTAAATTTACATCAAGGTGAAAGTATCTACCCAGGGGCCACAGCTGAACTTATCTTCCAAATTGCCTCTTTCAGATTGTTTCTCCAATTCACTCTCTGATTTTAATTTAATCTAATTCACTGTCCGCTTCAGACTGCGTCTTTGTGTGGCCCGTTTAGATGAGTAACATGAGTTTTATGAATGGAGAGGGTACAGTGGCGCATCCAGGATTTTCTAGAGGAGGGGGGCAAACCTGGCCAACCTGGAGTGACCGACTATTCCCGCGTACACCGCAAACAAAGCACAGCGGCCATCATGTGGGTTTTTGGGGCATGCCCCCCCCCTTCTCACACAATTTGGGACACAATAATGACTCAGGTTTGTGTCCTGCCTTTATGGTTTGGCTTGGAAAATGTCCCTTTCTCCCTTTCTTCATTTATCAACTTCTAGGTTTCTTGACTTTTGGTAACAGCATCCGATATAATTATCTGTGTTGTTAGCCTGTATACTAGTACAGCACATCACAAGTATACATATTATTAGGGATTATGTAGTCTGCTGGCGTCTCAGACCAGGCTTTAAGTAACCCCCAGTAGACCTGGTCACGTTAGCCTTATTATCACCACACACAACCAATAGTACCCCCCCCCCCACCCCGCCCACAGACATATTATTGTCAATGTCTACACTTGGTCTCTTGGATGTTGGCAAGGTCAACAAAGGCTGTCATCATAGACATGCATACAGCTACTAGTATACTATAGCATCCTGTGCTGCACTAGCATGGTCCCATCTAGGGTCACAACACTTACCATAAGGTCACAAGGTATCTCCCATATATTGGAGGATGTAGTGGCCTTATATCACTACAGCCTGCTATAGCCAACAGTTCAGGGACCTTCTATACAGAAATTACCAAGAGGCCATAATACCACTGCAACCTGCTATAACCAACAGTTCAGGGACATTGTATACAGAAATTACCAAGAGGCCATAATACCACTGCAACCTGCTATAACCAACAGTTCAGGGACATTGTATACAGAAATTACCAAGAGGCCATAATGCCACTGCAGCCTGCTATAACCAACAGCTCAGGGACATTGTATACAGAAATTACCAAGAGGCCATAATACCACTGCAGCCTGCTATAACCAACAGTTCAGGGACCTTCTATACAGAAATTACCCAGAGGCCATAATACCACTGCAACCTGCTATAACTAACAGTTCAGGGACCTTCTATACAGAAATTACCAAGAGGCCATAATACCACTGCAACCAACAGTTCAGGGACATTGTATAGAGAAATTACCCAGAGGCCATAATACCACTGCAGCCTGCTATAACCAACAGTTCAGGGACCTTGTATACAGAAATTACCAAGAGGCCATAATACCACTGCAGCCTGCTATAACCAACAGTTCAGGGACATTGTATACAGAGATTATCAAGTGGCCATATATCACTGCAGTCTGTTATAACAGCAGTGCGCATGCTCTCCGACTGACCCTGTACCCTCATGGCAGTTTCCGGCCTGACCCGGTGACATGGCCGCAGTGCGCTGTGGGAAGGTTGCTGACATATTATAGCTCTATATCCCCAGATGACTTGATGATGTGATGACCAGCTCTCTCAGGGGGATGGTCACTATGGGGCAGACTGTAGGAACAACATACAAACTTGTGTAAGGTATCTATGTCATGTAGGGGTTCTCACAGACATGGCAGAAAATGGGGGAAACAAATGAAAACAGGCAGCAGATGGTAGCATAGAAATACATGCAAAGGTCCATCATATAACCCAGCATTTTTATATCAGTTTATATCATGGCAAGCTATTTGAGCGTAAACTGGCATACTGTACCATTGTGTATAAGCGCTATTTTAAACCCCCATACTGCGGTGCATATATACAAGATCAGGGTGCAGTCAAAACCAGTCGCATAAACACAATGGTATGGTATGTTGCAACGGAAGGGGCCTTATTTTTTTCATCGCAATAACGCATTTTTGAAAACAAAAGTCATCATGAAGCAGTGTTTGGTGAAGCAGAAATTATATTGTACAGCACTGAACATGAATTTTATTTTTATTTATTATTAATGCGAAATATTGCTCTTCCTAATGTATCATGTTCTTTCCTTCAGGTAAACCATCATGGGTTGCGGGACCGGCTTCGCCAAGATCTTGTTGATCATTTTCAACATCATCTTCTGGGTGAGTGAAATTTCCAATTTTAACTAGTGTTAACTAGTGTATTATGTTCATTTAAAAACTTGGGTTGAATTTTGACATAAATGTAGAGAAAAATCATCAGCCATAATTGATACCTGCAAGTTATAGTGGAAGTACACAAGAATGCCACCCAGTGTCTTACCCAAAGTCATCTCATGTGGACGAATCCCTTTTTCCAAAGGAGCACCAAAATCGCCCTACCTATTCAGATCGGAGTGTAGTATTGGAGGGATTTACACCTTCTATCCCAAGCTTTCGAAACCTGTTAACCTGTTAATGATGGCAGAGTGATTCAATGTCCCATGCCCTTTGTCATCGTGATGCGTGACTGGTGAGTAATGCACATGGGCTGCATTTAAACATCATGCTGACACTACATAATTAATAAAGCCCCATTTGACGGTCGCCATGATGCACCAATGTAGTGCAAATGGGTTGCTCACCACCACAACGTTAACGTTGATGAATAATGAAAATTCAGCTTAACTGATTAACCATGTGCTCTAATTCCCTCCCAGCTCTCGGGAGCAGCGCTGCTGGGTGTCGGCATCTGGCTGCTGGTGGACCCTAACATCCTGAAGACCCTGGACCTGCTCACCCTGGTGTCCGGGAGCGGAAACTTGCTCAAGTTTGCCGCCTACCTGTTCATCGGGGTCGGCTCCTTCGTGCTCATCGTCGGCTTCTTTGGCTGCTGCGGAGCCATCAAGGAGAACAGATGCATGCTGGGAGCAGTGAGTATTTATAAGTCTGCTATATAAGTCTCATAAAATTTCAGATTCTAATTTTCAATTGGAATTTAGCCTAACAAGTGATATGTACCCAGTGCCTCAAGCTCATCACTGTTCATTAATTCATTCAGAGGTCCCATCATGTAATAAAAATCAAGCTCCCTGGATTTTTCTTTCTTTGCAAGATCAGTATGAATGATCCATGTTAGTGTGACCTGTAATGCAGAGTAAACATACTTTATAAGCGTTTTAATATTAAAATTGATATCATAACCATGTAAAATTTTTCTACTTAGTGTGTTTTTCTTCTTAATTCTGCCATGTTTCATTTACACATAACATTTCCCCCACAGTACATCTTTTTGCTGGTTCTCATCATGGGTCTCGAGATCGCTGGAGGAGTCTTAGCCATAATTTACAAGGATAAGGTATGAAATATAATTATTTCTTCTCTTCACACTTCCAACAGTTTGAAGCCAAAATCATGGTGAACTGTCCCTATATAGGTTGAGAGAAATCAAGGATGGTTGTCAAAAAAAATCATTATTTGATTTCCCTGTTGGGTTGGGGTATAAAATCCAAAATTCTTTGGTCATAACATGGAATTACAATATCGTTAACTTTGTGTGTTTTATAAGGTGCTATCGTTATTTTAGCTATCTTCAAAGCTATTGTTAATATCGCTATCATTAAATGCATCCGCTATCGAAATAAATGATTCTTTAATTAGCCTAATTGACAACCTTAATATTCTGGCAATGTGCACTTGTATAGGTACACATCTAGAGTGCACATGTAGCTTACCCTAGGCCAGACCATCCGAAGAAGTAGTTTTAAAAAAGTGTTCTCCATGTGTGCCGATTCCTTTCTAGATTGAGACCACCATTGCCGACGAGCTGGAGAAGGCGTTTACGGATAAGTACAACAAGACGACAGAGGAGGACATGGCCTTTACTGAGGCACTCAACTTCGTACAAGTCAAGGTGAGGCCAAAAAAAAAAAAAGTTTGTTTCAGGTCACCCGACCGACCCTATCTAAACAGGGCCGACCCTATGTTTTTTTATGCAATTTTGAAGAAATTTTTATATTTTTCGACTTTTTTGGGGTCAACTTTAGGTTTACAAAATTTTGGAAAAAATCTCTCCATTTTTACACTTTTTTTGGTCAATTTTAGAGGGGAAGTAAAAAAAAAAAGTAAAAAAAATAATCCGACCTACCGACCCTAGAGTTTCTTCCCATGTTACCTGAAACAAAACTTTTTTTTTATTTGGCCTGAGTCAATGTTGTACAAAACTATAACCGTCTATGCACACCAAACAGAATCGGAGTCTAAATACCAGGCAAATGTGTGATTATTGCATTGTTGGTGAACGCAGATAAATACAGATCTAGTAATCGAATACCTCCCCGTGGGCTGTACCAAATCATAAAAAGTAAAGTTTGTTTGAACATTACATTGATTTTGGAGTATCATAGTAGAATATAAGATACCCCAAGGCAAAATAATTACTCGTGTCCAGGCATTCTTTGGCATGGAAAGCAAGAGAGCTTTCCCAAATACATCATAATACATCTTTAGCATATAAATATAACTACCAAATACCTCTTTCTCCAGATATCACAAATACCATTCATGATTATTCTTAATGTTGTCTTTTTAATTAAACGCTTAGTTATGGAATGAATCAGAACCATAACTTAAGTTTTTTTCCTCATAACACAATCATCTTTTGCCCTGTATACTGAAGCCATGTTGAACCTTATGTTGCAGCTGCTGTGCTGTGGTGTGAAAGGCCCCAGTGACTACAAAAAAAAGGTTCCTGCCCTCGACTATGTAAGATTTACACTCTGCTATGGTGATATGTATTGTTATAATCTCTGTAGTCTTATATCCACAGCAAAAGACAAATTTAAAATGCCATCGACAGAAATTACTTGACAAGTCAAGTATGTATTAAACAGTTCTATGAAGTAAGCATATTTCCAAGTCTTTTTTCAGTAGAAACAATACAGTCCAATTATCTGCAGAATAGTATAAATCGTCAACTTCGTGTATCTATGAATATGTGGATCTTTTGAATTGATACAAAGTATATTTATACATGAATGAATATCTCTCATAGATGTACACTATCATTGTGATATAATGTTTTTCAAATGACTTGCTTAGAGTAATAGAGAGTTGCATAATCACCCTGATAACACAATTATGCCTAGATATGACCAATATAATATTTATCAGTTGGCCACTAACCGAAAGTCCTGAAATTACACTAAATAATATTTTATTTATGACATTGACCCTCCAGGTACTTTTCGCCATGGGATCCTATAAAACAATATACTGCTGAATCCCCACAGTATTAGGCTATGTCTCATGAGATCAATACAAATTGATAGTCTTTGACTGGTTGCAGTCTGAAAGGGGGGGGGGGGGTTGACGTCTGAAATGGGGGCTATGTACAAAGGAATTCCGGGGAATTTGTAATATATAGTGTTATAATTATTATATTAAAGTGGCATAATCACCGAGTGTATCCCACTAACTATTCCAGTACTGTTATAGTCTACTATGTGGTTAAGTATGAGTGGTGAGAATGCCCCTTTAACTTTTCACCCGCATTTCTTTCTATATAGGCCACTTTTCAACTGTTTTAATCTTGTCAGTCAAAGGAGTCACCTAGTCAAAGACATCACCTAGTCAAAGACATCACTGGTCAAAGACTATTAAGTTGTATCGATCTCATGAGACACAGCCAATAGCAGTGGTCTCCAGCTTGAATGCAAGGGGAGGGGGGCTTATGTTAATATCAAACCCGCAGTACAATATTGAATGTGGAAAGGTTGTCCTCAGCTGTTATATTGTATCCCGGGACTAGCCCATCCAGTGCTGTAAGCTGCAGCCCGAGGCTATGGACAAAGACCCCGCGTCTATAACTGAAAAAGACATAGCCGACCTGAAGGGGTGTAGAAGAGACGTGCCCGGTACCCTCCACGACGATGTAAGTGTGGGCCGTACGACCGCCCGGCTACCTGCATGGTGCACTTCCACATAGGTGTACTTCCATATAGGTGCACTTCCACATAGGTGTACTTCCATATAGGTGTACTTCCACATAGGTGTACTTCCATATAGGTGTACTTCCACATAGCCCTAGTTCCCCCTGTCTGTCGGTGGTGTATGTGCCGTGCCCCAAGTCATGCACCCAGTACCCGACTTGTTATGTTTTAGGTTATTATTGTCTATGCAGCACTGCAGCAATCCCATAATGCATCAGCTCTTCCGGTATATGATCAAAACTCTTGTATCAAACTCAGGTTCATAATTCCTGATGACTGTTTATCAAAGAGGCTATGCAGCGCTGATTTCGAAGAAAAAAAACTGTGAAACTACGCAAGTATACATGCGATAAATTTGATCCAAAGTTTTGTAATAAAAGAAGAATTAATAGGCTCTTGAAATTAATCAGCTCTTGAGCTGTTGAAGTGAATATATATATTTCCAAGGAAGAACTGACTCGCATTATGGAACTGTCTCATGTGTATCTCGCCCATACTCACCCCCTGAACTGCCAATACCACTCCATATGAATGTTTTTTTGGCAATAAACTGTACTTTCCAATGTAATGGTAAGGAAAGGAAAGAAATATCAGAGTGTGGAATTGACAATAGGGTGGTAAATGTGGGTGATTATTGTTTCTTGATTGGTCTGTGTACTGCTTGTGTTTTGCCCTAGTTCTGATGGTGTTGTTTTGTGCATGGTGCATGTTATCCTATTGTAGCCTCCCCAGTGCTGTGGGCTCAAAGAGGACTCCAAGAAAAATGACATCAAAACACTCAATAATGGTGATGTTTTGGACTACGCAAAGTGTGAAGCGGCCCTTGTGGCTAAGAGAGTGGACGAGTGGGGCTATGGCGAGGTAGGTTGAGTAAAACTAAATATGGACAATACTAACACCAGGGGTGGGCGTTAACAGGACATACGTACCGTATTACCAACCAGACTGTTAGGACCTTTACAGCAAGTGTTTTAGCAGCGAGAGGGGGAAAAAGCTGCCCTACAGGGGGAGCTTGGTCCTGAACTTCACGGCGGTCGAGGGGGGGGGGGGCATAGGGGGTGGGCATGAAAAAGTCCTGTTACATTGAGAAATATTCGCAATTTTAGAGGTTTAGAGAAATTACAGTAAATGCACACCAAGGAACCGTTGCAAAAGGTTGTACATCTTGGAGCTGGGGTCTTCGTTGAAGTGGCATAATCACCGAGCGTATCCCACTCACAAATCTAGTACTGTTCTAGTCTACTATGTGGTTTTGTGTGAGTGATGAGAATGCCCCTTTAACGCATTTTCCGAATTTGTAAATGAAATAGTATAACTCCAGGTCGGTGGGACATGTTTTGTATGGACAGAAATGTATATGAAATAATCAACAAGAGTTAATCCCAAACCCTTCCTACTTTAGGTTATGCAGCCAAGGATGGATTGCCCACATTCATAAACCTATCCAGAAATACCGAATAGTAGACACATTTAAGATGTTGTAAACATCAATATAGTTTGTTTACATATATATGGCTCAGTGCTGGCTTATTTAGAGAAATACATGGTTAACGTGATGCAAGTCGGAAAACGTTATATCCGGAGACAAGGATGGGGACGTGGTAACCAAATTATATTAGTCCTTACCTTTTAGGCTATATACATTCAATACATGCATGGTCCTTTCATAGTTAATTTGGTACATAGAAAAGTCCTTCCTTTTCAATATCCTTTAGATACAGTTGAATTTGGCATGTTGGATGTAATATCACTTGCTGCCCTCTTCCTCAAATTAAATAGCATTCTTTGATTTGATAGTCATTAATTTTATTAGAGGAATAGAGTGACAATGATTATTGTTGTGATGTGATGTGGTATATTTTAGTTCCTTATATGCATAAGTACTATTTGTATCAATGCTTAATCGTGTGGTGACTAAGTACGTTATTGTGACCTCGTTTTTCGATATGTTGCTGAATAAATAATACTTAAGTTTTATGTCCATATTGAATATAGTATTGGCAATCAAGCTTTTCTCTTTGTAGGGTTTATAAGGTAACAGTGCATAGTGATCAAAGTAATGAATCGATTCAAACTTTAAAACTGCACCCTCAGCAAAGGTTAACGGAAACTCGCTTTATTATTGACATTTATAACGACTATACACCAAGTAAAACATCAATTCAATAAACTATCTGACCATACAAAGAAAAACAATATATTTGATCATCAAAACTGGTAACACAGCTTCTGTATTCTGTCTTGTCCTTAGGGATGTGAACCAGTTTTCAAGCATTGGGTGCAGAATCATGCCATCATTCTTATCGGCGTCGGAATCGGCATCGCTTGTCTCGAGGTATGTTTTATTGGATTGCAACATTTGGGAGTTATCTTATATCCTGCTATATATAACTCTTTTTTCTGATGTTGGCTTCTCCATTCAAACCAGTCATATATGGTGCCCCAGCAGTTAGTTTGCCGGGGCCTGATTTATAAAATGAACTAGGAAGCACTACCATCGTCAGATAGAATACAGTTACATACCTTTATTAAATAAGATGGGCTTAGAGTAAATCAGTTAAACTTGATGGTTTTGATTTCAAGGAGAAAATACCAAGTAGGCAAGTAAATATATAATAGATACCATTGTTTTGCGAGGGTAAGGAAAATATAAGCTGTGAATATTACTGTGAATATCAGAGATATTATTTCCATAAAGCCTTTGTATAACAATATGGTTATACATGTAGATATTGTCTCGGGGTGGTTATCATGTGATCTAACCTCTATTGTTTCTTTCCCCCTTGTAGCTCTTCGGCTTCATCTTCGCCGTCTGCCTGTGCAGAAGTATCCAAGATGACGAATAGAGGATTTCCCCGTTCAACCGTCCCCACAAAGACTGAGGAATATCACTACAATTAAACCTTACATGTATAGTTGTGTTCAAAAGCAATTGGCAGATATTCAAATAATAGTATCAATATGTGTTTTATTATGTAAAAAACAACCCCTTTGTTTTTCAAAAGAGATCGGAAGTAGTTACAACTGAAAATCAAAGATGTTTCCCGTAAATCTTACACGCTTTAAGAAAACTACGTTTTCGATTCCATGAAATTCTATAAAATGCCAATGCTGATCTATTTTCGATACAAATGTCCCACACAAAGAGAGCTTTTCTAAAAGAGTTAAATATGCATAGATTCAGCGACAGAGACTTCTGTAATTAACCGCTACTCAATGGACAGAGTTATTCCATGTTTAATACTAACCCATGTTAGATAGAAGAAGAAGATTACTGTATATACTTATAGAGATGTAGTAGTAGCCTCTGCTGGCTAATGTTGTTAGTTATTGTAAGACGACTAGAGTACCTAGGCTTTTATTTCTTTTAGACACTCCAAGTTGAGTGTCCCCATCAGGCGGACCCACTCATTTTGCTGACTGGTGAGAATGTCACTGCCAATCAAAGCATCCAAACCTGTTACCGAAACCGAAACCGAAACCTGTGTTTGTAGTGACACTCAATGTATGGAAAACAACACGTCAGAAAGCCACACTCCCCATAGTGTGCAGGTTTTAATAAGTGAAACTTCTGTTCAAACGCACAGCCAGTGTGCAAGTGATGTCTCACCAGTGAGTGATTGAGAGGATGTTAGCTTGGTCGAAAATGAACAATGCTGTGCATTTAGCTAGTGGTTTCCTCACTAGGGGTCAGAGTTTTTCTGGCATCCCCTCCACAGGAGGGGAGTGGATCCTGGCGACCTTGAGCCTTGACCCAGGTTCGAGCTGCCCCATGTAAAATGTCCCATTATGGACAAATAAAAATCGCTTTGCATTATCACACTTTTCACAAATACTAAGTGTGTTTTTACCGTGATAATTCAAAATTGCGACCAAATCGTCACTGTATATAGAGTACATTATTGCGAAAAATGTGTGTAAGCGAAATCTACTGGTTACAATATGAATAATAAATGGTTTATCATTCTTGAAAAGGAAAATTATCTGAATATCATTCTGAAGCAGGTGAAATATTTCTGGATCAATCTAAATAGGACTGTAAAGCACCCTTTTGGGTCTTTTGGAGCTTAGGAACTAAGGAAACATTTTTCGAATCAGTTTTTATGAGTGAGAACACTGGGCTAAGGGCTACCGTTAGGACATGAAACCAAGTCAGAGAGCAATGACCCCATCCGGCCCCCGCCCTCCGTGACACCCCACTTGTTGTTGCTTCCAACATCACTTAGTGATTTCAACATTTATCTCATTTTTCATCTGGAACTCAGAAGAATGATAAACTATCATTATATTACTGTTAAAGCCATGTTGACGACTTAAATGTAAAATCTGTTACCAGATTTGTACAATTTTCTTGCAGTAAATCTGTGACTGTTAAGTTAAGTTTTGTAGAAGGAAAAGAAAGAGTTAAAAAAACAGACCCTTCTTTAAGGAAGTGTTTGATAATGCCGAGTGGATTATTTCAGCGTAACCTGATTGGTAATATGCCCCTATAGGGCAGTGCTTTCAGAGATGAACTGTTTGGAAAAGTAACAAGTGGGGTTGTCAGTATCAAAGATCTGTCTCCAGTTTGGAGAGAACCATACATAGTTGATGTATAGTATACATATATGGAAGCTCCTTCCTGAGTATCATATATATTGCGCCTGTGTACATGTATCTTACTTTTCTACAATACTCTTGGTATATTGAAGAAGCTGCCAAGATTATCTATATCCCTGGTATCCTTTTCCAACTGTATTTTTATATTATGTGCTCTGCCTGTCTGCAGAGATATGAGATCTGAAGATATATATATATTGTAAACATTATGTTTGTTATTTTACTTCAATGATCATATAGACTATAATATGTATAAACAGTTAAGGAATATGCATTTATAGTCTGAATGAAGTATACATGATATAATGGCAATTAACATGTGACAAGCCTGTACATTTTGTGTACTGTTAAATATCTTTTCCTCTTTACAAAGTGCAAGTGCAGTTCATGGTAGGGTTATTTTTGTAATACAGTCCCATTTGTCTCATGTAAAGAAGGTCCAACTGACCCAAATATGCTAGTATTGTTAATCTTGCTTCAGAATTTATAGTAGAGAAGTATATAATATTATGAATAGATGTATCATATTGCTCTTTTTATGGTTACTCGATGTTTCTAGCAGGAGGAAAATAGATAAATAATTAAGTCCCAATGAGTTATCTATATGATGCAACTCAACCCAAAAGATATTTGATCTATTTTCATATGTTAATCATTGGCTCGTTTGGATCCATATTGTTACATGTTTAGAATATCAACTGTTTTGTACCAGTTGAATTTTAAAATTTGATTGTTCTCTGTTCCTCCTCTTGGCAAATTAGTGAAATTGAATTGATTTCAGACTCTAGTGCCCTACTATGCTACATCTGTGTATATGGAGTTATGTAAAGTACATAGTATATAAGACACAGTAATGCTATTTGAACACTTTCTGGAGATGTATTTGTATACAAGTTGTGAATAGTGATTTCTATTTCATACCAGTCTGGTAACTTATCATGTTCTTCATTGGATGTATCACAATGTCAATACACAACAAACTTGTAAAAGAGAGACACGCAGAGAGAATTCTTTTATATCGAATCTAAATTAAGATGATCACTTTAGGATCACCACCCCAATCCCAGTTTTAAATAGACTTAATGCTCAGACCATTCTGACTAGTTAAGTTAGTATATTATACTGTATTTCTTCTGGACTAGATCTTACCATGGTTTTGTATTCATTCTGAAGGTACAGGTGTTCAATAAAGAAGCTAATCACTTTTATAAATGTCTTGTCCTGTTATCTTTTTTCATAAGTGATGCACATGGTCGAATGCAATGTATTTCAAACAAAGGGGGCATGAAGAGCCAAATCTAACAGTAATAAACTATGTTACAAGGTTATATCTTCAAACGTAGATGGATGGAATTCTCCATTTATTTACCAGGAAGCTGAAGTAAAATTTTTCTATGCAAAAGCAGCCATAACCATTATATGGGAAATTCAAGGTAGACAACCCGGCTAGGAGGTCTATTCGGGGCTTCGGGGTACCAGGCTCTACCGTATTATATGGGAAATTCAGAAATGTTTCTATTTTAGCAATTCTCAGGACCCACCCACCTCATTGTCACTGTTTTATAAACAGTTACTGTATGCCAAATCTAAAGACTCCCCCAATCCCTAGCAGTGACACAATCATTGAACTTTGCCTATGATGTGAATTATTCCATTCCCATTCAAAATGTGTAAACGTGTATGAGAGTTAGCTCTGCATGGCAAGCCTATGCACTGTGTGCACAGCGCATTCTGATCATAGAGTTCTTATCAACCTTTCCAAATCATACTATTAAAATGTATATGGACAACAGATGCATTGGCACTCAGTGAGCTGAGAAGTTCTTGGATCCCTTGCTTTTCTCACCAGAGAAGATCATTCTTATACAACTTGACTCTTTTAGGCTAGCTATCTGCTGGAATTATGTAACCAATATAATTATACAAGAGAAGCCCATATACAGACACTTTAGCTGTTAAAGCAAAAAGTAGAATAATTTACTCCTATATATAAATTCCTTCCTTGCTGGTGTCATTATCTCAGCATCAATTTATTTGTTTAGGCTTGCCAACTGTAGAATTATTGCTATGTAAACATATATTGTTTTGCGTTGGTATAATTCTCATGGAATTTCCAAAAAGGACAATCTCGCGTGTATCTGAATTCATGGATTTTCGAAATTAAATACCTATACATTATTAGAAGAAACAACATAGAAAATAAAACAAGAAAGCTTCTAAAGAGGGGAGTCATTCTAGAGGCAGCCTGGGCACTTGCAACCAGGCTTGTGCAGTATCCTTCCAGTTAATTTTTTCGTTCTAGTATTATATATGTATCTCCCTAATACATATATTACTAATCTGGCTGAGTTCCCTCATATATTGAACGCATGACATGTCAACTACCACTCTGCAGCTCCCAATATAAGCTGACATAATTATACTGTAGTACTATGGTAGGACCTGTCTCAGTATACACGTATACTCTTGGCATGACTCACGAGTCAGTGGATGCTATATTATGTAAATATGTCACATGCATTTACCATGCAGGGGTGTCAGAAGCAATTGGAGTTTGGGGGAGGAGGGGGGCACAGCAGAAACAACCAAAATTCAGAAGGGTGCGCCATTGCGAGCGTTAAAAGTAACACACTGAAAAATGTACAGGGGGTCTGAGGGCATTGCCCCAAGGAGAATTGTGAAAATTTGACATGATGTGGTGCATTTTAAGGTCAATTTGAGGGTATTTTCTTATATAACAGAGTAATGAACAAAATTCAATAGCATTTCCAAAATTTGGGGGACGAGCCCAAAGGATTCTCTGAGCCCCCCCCCCATGTCTAGGATTGGGGGGCATGCCCCCCCCCTGTTCCTACACCCCTGTGCCATATGACAGACCATCATATCATATCTCCACATACATGTAGTAGTGTCCATCGTAGAGACTGACTTTCTGTGGAGCCTTAACAAACATATCCTGTGCATCTTCAATTTGTAAATCCTTCATTATCAGAACATGTAATTGCGCTCAAGCCTTGGTAGCGGTGTTCAGGTGTGCCAATTCTATATTGATTCATATCAAACACATCAGCCAAAGGACGTTAACTTCATGTTAGGAGTATGGATTGGAGAGGGGGGTGTCATGTCCTGTGTCAAATTTAAGAAATGCCATGGCAAGTGTCTATATTGCTTAACTATATACGCTCATATCCGATGACGCTTTTAACGACATGTCTATTCTAAGAAATGCCGATGTCACTATATTTTTATTCTTCCTTTACTTTGTCATTAAGACGGAATATGCCCATGGTACAGTGTCACGTTTAGGAGTGTAGGCATCCGCCCAAATCATGTTGCCATCTAGCTTTGTATCGCGTCCCTCACTGTTACGTACCAATTATTATCAAATTATTCACTCACGCTCCTGGAGAACCATTTATACAGGTCTTAAGAGTTATATCCCCCTTAACATCAAATGTATGGCAATTGTGATTTATTCCTTAGGCCCTATCATAGAATAGAAATGGATCTTTATAACAGCAGTGCTGCATTTAAGCATCATGCCGACCATACAGCGTTGAGACACTCCGAAGGGTTGGCATGATGCACCAATGAAGCATCGTCGAGTTACCCTGTTGTTGACCTGTACAAGGTCAACTTTCAGCGACATGCCGTCCATAGAGGGTTAGATACCTACCAATTACACATGACCTATTTTTCTGCTTTTATTCACACACGATTTTCCACTCTTATTTCTGACTCAAGCTACATGTCTAGTTTCTGAGTCATTATAGGAAGTATACACAATATCATACCAATGTAATACTACCACAGTTTTATATTTTATTTAGTTTTTCATTACTTTTCATGGTCTTTGATTTTCTTTGGGGGTGGATATGTTTAGTTGTAAGTAGAGCGAAGCAGAACGTGTATCTATGCCAAAGGTAGGGCGGTACTCATAGTACCCTCCGTACCATACACACAGATCACACGACCACCGTCAGGAGAGGACGCCAATTTTCGGAAATTTCCCGATAGTACGCGCAGGCCTATCTGTAGAAAACCATAAAGGTATGTAATTCAATATTATCTGGGCTCATAAGATTTTGGGACGCTCTGGTCGACAGCGAAATCAAGGGAATCTCTCACCCGTTATATATATAAATATATATATATATATATACGTTTTTGACTCTTTAAAGCGGAAAGGGGTGGGGCCACGTATCTCACATGTGTTGATAGGAGAGCCAGGGGTAGGAGAGCCTTAAGATGTCACACTTCAAAAGCCGGGAGGAATTGTATATAATACTAAATACTAGCATAATATGTACCTCAGGTGGGAATCAAAGTCACCGTGCCTATAACTAACTATGATGCTTACACCTCCCATGGACAACCGGTTTACTTTCCTGCACCATTGTCTATGACACCATCACAAAACGAAACTAAACCAGCTTAATGGCGTTTAAGAAAGTCTTTTCTAGTATAGACATGTGAAATGCATACAGCAATATATTGACTACGAGCCTCCTTCATTTTGGTCAACGCTTTAGGAAACGCCCAGTTTAAATTCATTCTGGTGTCTGTATAGCCAAACCAATAAATAGGAGGGGATTATACATTGCCCTGCTTACAGGCAATTTATATCTATGTTTCTTTCACTTAATACGGAACAGGTTTAGGTCTGCTTCAGTGCACGTAACCTATATAATTACATACACATTTATACTGTTTAAATGATGAAACGGTTTCAGAGCTTGAATATGTAGTGCCATTATTGAACAATTCGAATGACTTACTGCGAGGCAAATATAATCATTTCGTATATTCAGCCCTTTGATTTGCACTTGTTTATTGTCCATTAGTATCAAATGTATACTTCAAGAGGTTTTGTATTTTAGCAAAAATGATAATCAAGGCGGTTTGCCCTTTCTCCTTTTCAGTTATCATCCAAAATGGCAGGGTGCGGGACGAGTATTGCTAGGACCATGTTGATCGTGTTCAACATCATATTCTGTGTAAGATTCATATTTACTGTTCACGATAAAAGTGAAAGAGGGCACGACAACCTCCCCTTTTTTCAAGACAAATATCTAAAGGGGATTGGGTTTATAAATATTGCAACTGTTTTCTTGTTGGGAAGATCACTTTTGAAGATGTATCTAATATGTTTTGGGGGCCATATCTTATAAGTTATACACCACAGTTTGCTGAGAGAAGAAAAGAAATGGCCTGACCTTATTTTACATTGAGCACACTCGCCTACTGTGAGTGTAAGCCAAATATGATACGCATGACTAGCTGCATAAGTGCTAAAGGTCTTTGACAGTGGTAATATCTGCGGCTCACACCTTGGACAACTACGCTGTCCTTGGCTTATAACACTTATACAGCAGGTCACTTGTACCTTATCTAATGCATGATTATGCTGATGAGACTAGGAGTGCTGTTAAGGGGGCACTCTCACCACTTGCACTTAATCACATTGTAGACCAGAACAGTACGAGAATTGTGAGTGGGATAGGCTCGGCGATTATGCTACTTTAATAGAATAAGGCAAATTGTTATGCACTGTGTTTGTATTTGTAGTTGTCGGGCGCGGCTCTGCTGGCAGTGGGGATCTGGCTGCTAGTGGACCCCAAGATTATACACTTCTTTGACGTGTTTGCCGCTATAGGCAGTGAGGCAGAATTACTGACATATGCTTCCTATGTCCTCATCGGTGTCGGTTGTTTTGTGTTCATTGTTGGCTTCTGCGGCTGCTGCGGGGCAATCAAACTGAACAAATGCCTGCTCGGAGTGGTAAGTACATGCCTACCACACGTAATACAACATGTTTTATGCTATTAGATAGTGTCATTTGTCATGATATGAAGACCTGTGTTTAGAGTGCAACCCATACTGCTTAGAATAATGATAATTTGATAAATAACACAACCCAGTGAGCATTGGTCCCTGGGACCCATTTGTGTATTTACTTGGGCCAGCTGGGTTTGTCCATATCTGGCTTATGGTCCTTTTTGTCCAGGGCAATACGTGGGAGCCCAGATGGGCCAGCTCAGGAAAACTTTTTTTCATAAATACATTGTAAATACTTCAAAGCATGCTGACATATGATTTTTGTCCAGAAATCACCATTTATTATAGATTCTTATAGTCTGTACAAAACAGAAATAAATCTGGCCTCAAGCTGGGCCCTTAGAATCTGGGCTCACCCATCTGGGCTCTCACCTATAGCCTTGGACAAAAAGGACCATAACCCAGATATGGGCAAATCAGCTTGCCGAAGTAAACACACAAATTGTTCCCACTAAGCAATGTTGACTGGGAATTGGCCTGTTTGAGAAAAAGGTATTAGTGTACAAGATAGTATAAGATGCATTGTTGCTAGTTTGGTTATGCCCACTGTCCACTGGGCGTTAATCCGGCGAAATTATATAGGAAGTCTATCGGTCAGAACAAGTCCCACAGTGCATGGTTGTCATCAAAAGATTTAACACATGAATAATGTATACTTACATTCACTTTGTATGTAACTTTGACTAATATTTGTAATCATCTTATCATCGTCTTGCAGTACATCATTCTATTGGTACTTGTTATGGCACTTGAAATCGCGGCTGGTGTAATTGCCCTTGTCTTCCAAGGGAAGGTAGGTGTTATGTTATCAAGATTACAGCAAGGCTTAAAAATAGAACAGACCTGCTTGATAATACTATTATTGTAATACTGTAAATTCCCACGTATAACCTGCATCTCCAAATAACTCGCACCCCAACTTTGGGAGAACTCTATAACCCTGAGAATTTCGATTTTAGTACTGTACTATACTGCCAAAATCATCATATTACGCACACCTAGACTTTGAGTTTGGTTTGCATATAACCCACTGCTTTAATATATGCCGGAATTTACGGTACATACAAGTAATGGCATTATAACTATATGCATATCTGTAAATCACAGATTAAATTTGAATATGTAAGCTTGATAGTTTTCTTTCCACAAGCTAGTTTGTATTACAACTTATCAGATGTTTTGTTCACTTGTTTTAGTTATCTTTCATAACTGTAGTATACAATCAGCCAATAACTTTTGAAATACATCAATTATGTAATTTTGTTATTATGTAATTTTATCTAAGCTGCTCTTAATTTCAGGCTGACATGCTCATTCAGGAGAAACTGAACTCTACCTTCAGTGAGTACTACAATCAAGATACCGAAAAGGGTAAGGCCTACACGTCCGGGCTAAACTTTGTACAGGCAAACGTAAGTAAAGATCATTAAATTCATTGTGCCATTATAGATTGAGTTGAGTTTGAAAGTTTTATTGGCCATAAATTTGTTACATAAATCGAGTCTTCTCAATCTACAGCCATGTGTAGGCACATCAGTGTAGCAATTCATACAATTAAAACACCGATTGTCCACGTCGAACTTAACTAACAGGATCATACATCAGTAATATGGCGGACCACTCAAATGAGCACAGGATAGTCACAAACGGTTTCCACGAGCATATAATGTGTAGCATCACAGATGTTCCGAGGATTCTAATCAAATCTTTGCATATGTTAGAGTTCATAATGATTATAGACAGTTGTACACGTATATCGGATCTAGATTGCCTTCAATATTAGTAATGCATGAAAGCAGTAAGGTTGAACACATGTATATTCGAGAAATTACTCCACATTATTGATATATTTTGTCTATTGTCCTTATGTCTTCAACTTCAAGGTGAAAAATCACAATGCAATGCATCCAACACTTGTGAAATGTGTGCCGAATACCCCAGAACCAAGCGTTTTCTTGATCAGCAATACCAACTGCCGAGCAAAAATTGTATAATTACATTGTATAGGGCTTCTTGGAGCACACACAAAAGCCAGAACATGGATCACATGCATTATTATTACTTAACTACAGTGATCTAACGTCTATGAACATTGATAACCTCTAGACCTGTTCCTTTACAGCTGGAATGCTGTGGTATCTCTGGACCAGGGGACTATCTCGGTCTATCTGGATTTGGACCGGTTTATGTAAGTAACTAGACTCTTACACTGAGATTCAGACATGTTACAGCTGTGTCTCATGAGATCTATACTGATTGATAGTCTTTGACCGGTAACCTCTTTGACTGGCAAAATGTTTTATTCTAAAATTTAATTTCAACAAAGTTTGTGATATATTATAGTGTTAGAATATACTTTATTCCCTCATTTCCATCTATAATTTATAGGCCCCCCCCCCCATTTCAGTGGTTTTAACGCTCGGTGATCTAAAAGGTCACCCGGTCAAAGACGTAACCCGGTCTAAGACTATCAACTTGTATATCTCATGAGACACAGCCTTAAAAACTCTCACCATCACCCTCCATCCCCTCTTCCATTCACACCCTCTTCCCTTCCAGGTTATCACATATCATAACGATTTAGTGTAAATATAGATATTCTTGTGTGTATACATAATTGCACATTTCCCATTTTACATGTATACAAATTGGTTGATTTCCGAAATTTGGCACTTTGATTAAATACTAGATAACATTTGTGGTGTACATATTTTCACTACTATTTTTGTGGATTATCAATTCCCCGAAATTCACGAAAATATGTAACGAGCAATTTATACTAGTACTATTAGAAAACAAATACACGAATAGACATGCTCGCTCTGACTGGTCCCATACTGTAATATAGATACTCTTTGTTTCCCTGTAGCCTGTGTCCTGCTGTGTGCTAAAGGACGGCGTGGACAGGGTAAAACCTCTGAATTCTACGGATGCCAAGAGCTACAACGCGTGTAAGGTGCAGCTGGGTGGAGCCTCCAACACCAACGTCCTAGCCCACCGTCAGGTAGCCTTCTTATTATGTCAAGAAATGAATAGGATTCATGTTAAAGGGTACATTTGTAAACTAAGGAGTCAGCTAGGGAGTAGGGTGACATTGCGACCTACGAGTGGCAGTCTGTCCTAATGGCATAAACTACCTTGGCAAATTTCCAACTGGCACTAAACATGACAGGAGGGAACGTGAAGATATCACAAGAACTACAGAAGCCCAGAAGGGTCAGAAAAGTCTTTTAGATTTTCAACTAAGAATTAAAGTATTTATTTGGCCATTTTCCCAAAAATATACATTTTTCTGATTTTGAACTTTGTTCTCACCAAATCGGCCATTTTCCCGGAAATTAAAAAAAAAAAACTTTTCACAAAAAATGTAAAAATATAACTTTTACAAAACAAAAAAATATATTTTCTTTTCTTTGGAAAAAACAAAGCAAACTTTTCTGACCCCTCTGGGCTTCTGTACAAGAACAATCCTCGCACCAAGAACACAATTGATAATGTATTCTCAACTGAAGGGAATAGGCGACTAGTGAAGTTATTCCTTAATGTTTTCAACGTATTTCAAAAGGTTACACTTGCATCTTGATGATTTTAATTAAAGATAAGGATTATTATTATCCTCACCCTTAATAATGTGTTAACCCGATTCATATTTTCTATACTGTATAGGGATGCATAGAGGATCTGAAAATGTGGGTGAAAGACCATGCAAAGATCCTCATCGGAGTAGGAATTGGCATTGCCTGTCTGGAGGTAAGATAACAGAGTTTTACAAAAGACTTTACAACAACAACAAAAAAGTTGATGACTACTTACAAAAAGGAGTTGCAGAGCAGTTAAAAAAACTTTTATAATATGCTTCGACTCTCGGCACATCTCCCTAAAATAGGGAAAGATTGATAGGGTCAGTACGCCTTGATGGATAGTATCAGGTTGCCGCAAACACTCCCCTTTTTCGCCTCACCCTGTATTGGACTCTGATGAGGCGAGCTACTGTTTAAAGTATGTGATGAAAAAATGTTTAAAAATGTCATATCTTACTTCCGCAGATCTTTGGCTTCATCTTCGCTGTGTGCCTGTGCTGCAGCATCGATAAGCACGGCGACATCGTGTAGACAACCTGACAACAACTGCCAAGAAACAGAAACCATGCAATGATAGTTCCTTATTATCTAAACCTTATACCCCGATCGAAAAATCACCAGCATCACGAATTGCATGGCTTCTGGTGATTTAGATAAACCCAAGGTCCCTTTGAGTGTGAAAGCTATTGAAATCCAATACCGTAGTGGACCTCAGGTCTTAGTGTCAACAACATAAGACTCAAGATCACTCATGTAAAGCTGAAAATGTATCAAGACGGCGCGAATTAACATCCAGTGTCATTTTAGTATATAATGTATCTGTATATGGGTAAACATATGTTATACCGATTGATATACTATGATAAAGCCCACCTATTAAAAACGACAATCAAGTAGAATTTGCACAATATGATCACTATCAACTATAATCAACATACCTTAATCAGAGAAAGCTGAAGACTGTTTCAGTGTATCAGTATTCAGTTGATCATGAAATCCAATTGGATTTCCTTAAGGCCACCGCACACAGAGTGTTTAGATCAGATGTCTCGATCAGTAACGAAGGAAAAGCACTGTTTGCGGGACATCCCACTGATCGGATCAGAGCATATCAAACATGTTAGAAATGCTCTGATCTGATCAGATGATCGAGACATCTGATCGAAACATTTCGTTTGCGGTGGCCTTTATCAGCTGAAACAGAGAAGGTGAAACCATACTATTGGATACCGACTAATAAAAACACACACAAGAGTATAATACACCCTGGAGTAAAGGTGTCTACAATTAACAAAATATACATAATAAATGGTGTAGTTATATTCTGGACAACACATAAAATTAGTGAAAACATGCTACCGAACAGTTAAATGCACTATAGATATATGTTGTTTACATGTCAGGGTACTTTGTATGTAAAATGCCTAGGGGACTTGATTCCAACATAATTATGGTATCAAGAAAATGTTGACGGATTATTGGAAAATATAAGCATATTTGGTATCAAATTAAAGCTTCCATATTTTTTGCGATGTTCCTTATCAATTAAAGTCCTCAGTGAAAAAAGGAGTAAAAACCCCGCTCTTGTCACATTTCCGACGCCCAGTGATAAGAAACAATTTATTTGAGTGACCTAGACGTCTATTTGTCTATTTGTCGGCAGTGCAGAGCTTGCAAGGAAAATGTAACTTTTAACAGATTCTTGTAAATCTACATCTCGTGAACATCAATTCGCCTTTATCTCCCTTACTTACTTACTGTTTGACACTCGCGTGGTACCCACCTGGTTTTGAACACTCATGCCGATCCGACATTTTATGTTACTATTTCTTTTTTCCTCACATTCTCCACCGCCTGCTATCACATTCCATTGCATTTTTGTTGTTTGTTGAGTTCAATCCGTTTTTCTCTCTGAGTGTTTGTGCTGGTGGTTGTAGCTATAAGATGTAGTAAGGTGGCCTTGTATACCTTTATATATATACACGTTATACGGTTCACTTCCCTAAGAAGTAGGTTATCCTTTGTATATGGCAGGTAGGCCATACATATCTTTGCTTTCTGGAAGGGCTTGGATTTCGAATTTTACCAATAAATATGTCTATTCGTATCATGTTTTTCCTTGTTGATCGTCATCGTATTTATTTTGTAAAAAAACTAAATAGCATATGTAGAGCATATCACAGATTAAGTATTAGTGGGGTACCTTAGCAAAACCATCGTTCATTTTGTGATAGAAGCATATAAATTGGGTCAGACATGCTTTATAGGATACTTTATCAGATTAAGATGGGAGGCACCTGGAATTTTTTATTTAAATGTCATTTTTTGTGGCGCAAAGTAGGTCAAATAAAATAGACCAACATTTTGCAAAATTCTTTAAACGAGCCTAATCATTGCCAAGTTATATCAATGTATACAGTAGCATGTAGCCCCAAACATGCCTGACATTATCCAATTAACAGTTTAACATATTCTGACCAATATGAAACTCATTAGCATAATTTCCATATTTGTGCTCCTAATCTAGGTCACATGTTAAAATTCAATTTAAAGTCACAAAATTAGGTTGACATGTACTTTGAGATGTAGCATTTTTGGGGGAAAAAACAACCTGGTGAAATTTAGATTTTTCAAGTGAGTTTTAATGACGCTAATTAGATATAATTTAAAATTTAAAAACATTCACATGTATAGTTGAAATAGGTTATTCACCTTTTCCTCACATTCATTTAGGCTTTAGAATATGTTCCATGTATGGTTATCAAGCTTCTCCTGTCTATTTCTATGATTTTTGACCTATTTATACCTTATTTGCATATTTTCATTTAGAATATTGCAATTTAAAATAAAACTTCATCAAAACACCAAGCAAAATAAAAGTCAAATAGATAGTGCATTTTTATATTTATTTTCTCATTGGTACCTGTATTTGGTATGATTGTACCAGAATATGTGACATGTACTAAGAGAAGGGACCTCAGTGCCCCCTGCACTCATTTATTTTCAGAGGTAATGAGTCTATCTTCTCAAAGTTTACTAGTGTGGTGGTTCGTAGTTAACTCTAGGTTAAAGAACAACGATCACGGCAGTTTCCAGGTGCGAGAATATATCTGTCTTTATTCACAAGAATAACAACTCTAGTTCCTTTACTAGGGAACGATCAGTGTAGAATTAATACACACAGGTAGATCAGGTTTCTCTATAAATAGAGGAAACGGTCAGTAAACAACTCTTAGCATACAACTCTGTCCGCACGGTTGGACATGTGAAGTCTCTCGTCAGTCGGGCCTGCACTGACTGCCGTTCCAGGTAAACACATGGGTCTTATATAACACCGGCTCTTAGATCACGTGGCCAGGTGGGTGGGTCGGCCGCCCACCTGAGAGCGGCACACGGTTACCTGAAGAGGACCTGCGCCCTCTCCCGGGAACTGTGTGCACTAGCTCCAGGTGGAGAAGCCGAGTAAACAGACGTTACCCGGAAATACCGTGTATGAGATTAATATGTAATATCATGCCCCTACACTACCCCCCCTAGACAAAACTAGGTGGTAACGAACATATATACGGTTTTCCTAGTTTATAGAAAACACTTTAGACCAACGACTTTACAGTTATTGTCTATACAGTAACTAGGGGCGTAAACATATTATTACGACATACTACACAAGCGAGATCATCAAACTCAATATAAATATGGCATTACACTGTAATAGCAACCATAATGGATGATTTATGACATGTGAATATAATATCATACATACAATCGAACGGCTTGACACATTTCGATATGACTTCCTTATGAAGTTTCCATACTTGGTTATTTTTTTTTAAAAATGTGCATGGGGTGTGTATATATATTTAAGTTGAACAGAAAAGTTATTAAAAACCAGTCCTGATAAGGACTCACAACCACCAGCGTCTTACATTGGTTCGTGATTTAATGAAAACATTCACACAATGGATAACAGTAACCACAGCCTTTGTTTTAAGCCGGGTAATCCGATTATATAACCGGAAATATTAATACCTCTCGCAACATACAACAGAGTCAACACACACGACAATACCTTACGGTATAATTAGCATATACACATAGTCTTAACGACTTACTATAAACATTACGGGTAGCCACGTTTCCTAGCTTATCAGATCATACAATCTTCATATATAGTATATTATGAAACCCGATTCATATGGTAAGTTTGAGAACACCATATTGGAACACCTGAGGGGATATGTATCACATAATAATGACTTGTTTTATATATTAAAACGTTTTAATGAGTAACCTGGCAGTGTACCCGGAAACCCTCACAATTAAATATAGCTTACTGGTGATCTAGTTGTAGACTCGGTGCTCTCCGCTTCTGATAGACGAATGAGTGAGGTGCTCTCCTCTTCTTAATACTGTTTCTTGGATAAATATCACCCGAAGGTAAGTTCATATGTACACAGCTCGCTAAGTATCCCGTCCTCACTCCAGTAAAGTTCATGACATAGAAAACTATAATCCGGCTGGAAACCACGAGTACTGTCCGTTTAACACGTAATCCTAGCTCCAGGAATGTTCATGATATATATAAGTAGAACTGGAACCACGAGCATTGTCTGTTTGACACGTAATCCTTGGACGGGAACAGTTTATAACACAGCATAATAGTATCAGGAACACATCATGGTAACGTATCCCAAAAGTTAGTTTCAGGGACGTTAGTTTGGTAGCTTCCCGGTGGAGTCCTGCTTCCCCATCGGGTAGGCTATAGTTGAGAGTTGAGTAGTTAGGTAAGTCCAGAGCTTCCACGGAAGGTTCCCCCCGCGTTGGTCCATATGCATCTAAAAAGATGCCCCTCTTTTTCCCTTGAGAAGGGAAACCCCGTCATAAAAATTTATGACGTCAGATTAACTGAAAGAACAATTAATCTATCCGGAAACTATTATAGTCTCCTCCTCTATTTCTAAAAAAAAATTAGAAATAGACTCTGAACCTTCTGTTAGTATTTTAACCTAACGGTTCATCTCTTGCCCTTATTAAAGCAAGCGCGTGCTCAGCCGTGCCATCCCAAGCATCGAGAGTCACGCCAAACACCCCGTAAAATTTTACGTTCATGTCCTGTAACCGATTGGTTAACTTCTCGTTCTCCTGACGAACGAACCCTGCTGCGGCCTCAGCATTCTTCTGGCCTATAGCAGCTTCTCTTGACTTTTTAGCCAAGTAGTCCACATTGCCGACAGCGACCAATGTTTTCTCCTCCCTGTGGGCAATCTTTAGACCATGCGTGAACAGGCCTAACATCTTGGTGTTGTATTCCACCGCTAGCTCGCGTTGGGACTCCTGGAATTCTGTAACAATTCTCTGTCCCACCTCGCAGCTTGCCTTCTCTTCCCGAGAGAAGTAGTTAACTATCGGGACGTATTTTAATTTTACGCCATCGGTAGTTTCCGTGCGGGAGGTACCCGCGACTGGCTGGATGACAACCGGCTCCTGGCTTACAGGAATCACGGGTTTTACATCCGCTCGCGGTGCTTTCGCAGCCGCTGCAGCCTTCGGGACAGATATGCCCCGAGGAGTTACTACTGAGATCAGTGATTTGGGCTCAGTTTTCACGGTCAAGCTCTGCATATCCCGGGTTGGGGTAGTGGGAGACCGGACGTCCCTGGGGGTTGATTTTGCAATTGCCCCCAGATGGTACGTCAAAGGCAGGGAAGCCTTTGTTCTGGTAGCCGAGCTTTCTTTAGGCCGGGCACCTCCACAGTCTGGTTGACTGTTGGCACTGTCTGAACTGCTCAGACGTCTAGTACGGTACTCCATGTTAGTAGCCGCCGCTGCATGTCCACCGGAATCACGTGTCCGATCTTTCCGGTCTGTGAACAGCGGGTCTGGATACTCGCGATAATAGTCGCGACCTTCCGGGGCATGATAAATCCCATGGTAGGAATTATCGAGTTCCTCCAAAGTGGATCCAGCATGTCTCCGTTTTGGTCCGGGGGAGACCGCAGGAGACCGAGAGCGGTCGCGGGCAGACCGACTCTTCCCCCGGGAACTACCCCGGGTTTCCGGCTGACGGAAATTACCGCCGCCTCTCCGAGAAGTACGGGTAGTGCATAACACCGTATATTCCTCGTCATTCATGGCGAACTTGTTGCGTCCGTCCACTCTGGCAATCCTGGCTTTAAACTTCCCATCCGCGACCTCGCAGAAAAAGGGAGTTGCCGGCCGGATCTTAGCCTTCTGATCTTCCGTGAGTGACTTGTACTGGTCACATACGGCATCATGTAGCGCATTCACACGATTGCGAGCTACACTGATTCCCATATTATGGCAATCCTTCATGTGGCGCATGAGCTCACCTCTCCGGAGTTCTAGACACCCGTTACACAGTTGTGATTCCCTACCTACTGTAATATCACAGTGGTACACCACGCAGTGGTGCATGTGATTTTCACAGAGGTGTCACAGAAACCGTTGCTTTGTTACAAACACGGTTCTGTCAGTGCCTATCGTGTTTACACACGTGGCGAATGGGCACCAGTTTCTTTCCCGTTGATTATACCAACGGTTGCTCGCAAAAAGAAGCTTTTCTTTCTGCTCCTTACTGTAGTAAGTATCCGGCAGGATCCTGAGTTGATCTAGCCACTGCTGGTAAAAAGCAGACGGAGGACGGTCCCGGGGGGTATTCCGGATCCAATCCTCGTCGTCACTCTGACCTTTACAGTTGGTCGCGAGTGGACATCCAAAATTGGTAGGACCAATCGGACACTGTTCCCATGAATTGGGAATAAACACGCGGAACTTATTGTTCGCGTTCTGCCAGATTCGCCTCATCACGTCATTAGGCGGGATGGGGTCTTCTGGAGCGTTTCCTGGTTCTTCAGCGTTAGCCGGAACCTCTCCCTCCTCCGCATCCGAATGAGCCGGACTACGGAGAGGGCTGAGACGAGCTGGGTTGATTACCAGCGCAGCCGCCACAGCGGCCGCTGCACCCGCTGCGGCGGTCATATCTGCCACAAGGGCCGGGGTGGGGATGGTGATGCCTGTGCTGGAGGGCGCCGGAGTATTGGCTTCGTTAATGTCCATAGCCTCATCCGTAGCCTCCTCAGCCCGTGGGATGACGGGCTGTCCCCCGGAAGGTTGTTCCGGTAATCCTTCTGCTAACACAGAATCTGGCAAGTTAGCTAACCTTGCCTTCTCGTTCCGGCGAGCCTGACGTCCTCTCTCCTGGACAAACTCGTCCGACTGGTTACTGTCGGCCGAGCTCGACCAGTTTGAGGCCCCCCTCTCACCTTTACTGCCGCGCCCCCTAGGTGTGGCTTTCAGCGCTTTCATACGCGCCTTCTCTTGCACTGGAAGATCTGGTTCGTACTGTACGAACCGCCTCATCAACCAAACACGATATGGCAATATCCCGTTTTACGTTGTGAGAATCCATGTAGTCCTCGATAGTGGCTACTTCCAGGATGTACGAAACTACTCCCTGCGTATTAACGGCAGCAATTTCGTACTCCTTCCGAGTTTTCGGTTCACGGAGTTTCCCGATTCGTGCCCGGTACCTGTTGACGCCAGTCAACAACATCCCGGCAACTCCACAATTCGGGTCTAGGGACAGAATTGGGAGTGCTGGCATTAACCGCTTGATGTCTGCGATATGCAAATCGAAGACAGCTCGTCGTAAGCAGTAGCATACGAGTAGTCCTTTCTGGACTGCCTCCCAGTACACAAACCAGTCCGGGGGCATCTCCTCCTGCTCCTCCACTAATAGGAAGAGCAATATCGCCTGCCGTGTCAGCGGGTCAATCCGGCGGGGAGCTCCCTCCGCCGTGAGTCGTAGCACGTCCGCGTGCAGATCCACTTCACGTCCATCGTAATTGGACATGAAGCCTCCTAGTGTTGGTACTGCCGGGCGGGGTTTTTCAACGTCCACCGGCGGTTCTCCATGGTACAATGGACCCGGATCCTGATACTCAGCTTCGCTGGTATCAGCCTGACCGTCAGCTGGGCTGATGGCCTCAATGTCCAGCCCTTCCAAGTAATTGGCGGCGACATTAGCAGGGCGTAGCGGTGACTGAGAGTCAGCGTCGACGTCCATTATCCCCTCTTGTCCCAGGAAATCTATAGATTCCTGGTCCACGAGGTCAGGTTGATTATCAACCACATTTCCTCCGCTAGCGGAGTCGCCCTCCTGAAGAGGGTCCACCTGTTGGTGGTCTGTCTCGGAAGACATGTTTTGTGTCACACTCAAGAAAAGTGTATTGTTGATGGATTATAGGGGATCCACCTCCCCACTGCGAGAATGGTCGTGTCCGAGCCCTCACGTCTGCTCTGGACCTCCTCTCAACCCCAACTGGCGATTCCCGCCGAGCCGCGTGCCTTATATAAGGCGCGCCACCGCGCATGCGCAACCCCGCGCGTCCCGTGACCCAGTTCCTTGGAACCAGGTCACCGCGTGTTCAATTGTAAACAGGTACCCTCATCCCACGTGTTAATCCTTACGCTCTGTCAACTCGTCGAGAGTATCAATGAAATATATATGAATGGCATAAAAAGCACATTCACCGGATTATCCGTCCATCACCCATGGGATCCTTGACAGGGGGACTATCACGATCATTCCGACCGTACTTACTTCCACACATAACTGATTACAACATTTAAATATTTAACAAGATTACAGGACACCACACTCGTTGTGTACCGGCTTAGGTTATACCGTCCCTAGCTAGTAACCGGGGACTGCGTCTTATGTTTTTAGGCATAACATTAGACCTGGTTCTAGGACACGCTTTTTCCAGAGTGGATTTAGCCTTAACCACACTCTTCCGGGTCCTTTTCCCTTCAGCCAGCGAGACTTTATTAGCCGCCTTCTTCCCGGATCTTTTTGGGATGACGGGCTTATGCACCATTAGTTTCCGGGAAACCTCCTTCCGCGGCCTCCCGCGTTTCCGGGGAGGTTCCTTCACTAATTTCCGCTGTTCACTTTCCTCTATCAAAGTATCAACTTCCAACTCATACGAGTCCAGGGACAAATCTCTACCCTTCCACTCTCTTAGTCGAGCTACATTAGATTTATACATCTTCCCCTGTAATGAACGGATCACTACAGTACTGTCACTTACTATACGGGTAACCACAAAGGGCCCGTCCCAATTACTAGCAAGTTTCAGAGTCGATAACGGCTCATGTAATCTTACTACCTGATCACCAACTTTGAATCGTCGCGGCTTAAGGCCTAGATCATAGCCGGTCTTCTGCCAGGTAGCATTCTTCTGCAGTTCAGTTCTCACCAATTCATAAGCATATTTGAATTGATCTCTTAATGACTCCACAAACATAACATGGCAGGGGGTTTCCGGGTTCATTCCTACCACCCCAAATACCAGGTCAGCGGGCATTATCAAATCCTCCCCGAAAACTAACAGATTCGGGGAACAGGAGGTACTAGAATGGACAGTGCTATTATATGCATGACACACATAATCACACTGCTCATCCCAGTCGTCCATTTTATCATTCACCAGGGATTTCAATACCTGAATCAATGTACGATTGAATCTCTCAACCATTCCATCACTTTGTGGCCGGTAGGGATTTGTTCTCGTCTTACAAATCGCCAATCGGTGACACATTTCCTGCCAAAGATCAGATTCAAATTCCCGACCTTGGTCACTATGCATCATTAGGGGAACCCCAAGATGCAATACCCAACCTTTAACAAAAGCTTTTGCACAGGTTGCCGCCTTGTGATCCGCTAATGGAAACACTCTCGTATACTTGGTATAATAATCAGTGACAACCATCATACAAGTATTACCCTCAGGGGTAGTTTTAAACCCACTGATAATATCTATGGCGACTCGCGCAAATCTTACTCCAAACAACTCCTGGGACAAAGGCATTTTGCCCATCCCAGGCCCAGGTTTGTTTTTACAACAATCCGGGCAAGTAGCAATCCATCTTAATAGATCACTACTCATCCCTGGCCAGTAATATCTCCTTTTCAGACGTTCCAGGGAACGCTTTTTCCCGAAATGTCCACTGGTCAGGTGTCCATGGCAATAATACATAACATCCCTCCTCATACCGGAAGGTATTACCACTTGCCGGACTCTCCTACCGGATGAATTAATCTTCCACCGGTAGATGATGCCGCTCTGGACCTCTAGCTCTGCCCATTGAGCTATTAGTCGTCTCATTTCCCGATTCTCCAGGGAAATCTCAGGCCGCGGGGGCCGTATCCTCCTAGGTAACAATACCAACAACCGGCTAAGGTTAGGATCCTTTTCCTGGAACTTCCGGATGGTTCCCATGGACCACTCCAGAACTCCAGTTCCCTTGATCTCAAAGGGAATCCTTGCTCCGGCTATGACAGCCTCATGCTGACCACAGTCATCACAGTTGGTGTTTTCGCACTTCCTGATAGGACGTCGGGAAAGTGCATCAGCATTTACATGCTTTACCCCAGCTCTATGCTGGATCTGACTTTGCTCCAAACCGAACTCGGAAAGGTGTGCTAGCCAACGTCCAATCATTCCTTCCGCATCTTTGAAATTCAATAACCATCTCAAAGAGGAATGATCTGTTCTTAGCGTAAAATCTGACCCCTTAAGGAAATGTTTGAACTTTTTAGTATAAACTATCACAGCCAACAATTCCCTTTTTGTGGTACAATAATTTCGCTGAGTCTTACTCATAGTATTACTAGCAAAGGCAATGGGAACCTCCACTCCGCCTTGGACTTGACTGAGGGCGGCCCCAATACTCTCATTGCTAGCATCTGTATCCAATATAAAATGACCATCCGGGGTGGGATACTTTAACACCGGGGTCTCTACAAACAACTTTTTTATTGCTGAGAAAGCTGTATCCTGTTCCTTCCCCCAGGGGAACTCTTCCTTCCTATTTCCGGGTGTCCAGTGTGACAAACACTGGATCGGATAGGCTACCCGGGAATATCCCGGCAGGAAATCCCTATAATATGAGCAGAATCCTAAAAAGGATCGCACATCTTTAGGACCCCTGGGTACTTCCCATTCAGTCACACTCCTGATCTTTTCCGGATCCGCCTTAACCCCCTCGGTGGAAATAATCCGCCCTAGGTAGTTAATATCCTTCTTAAACAGATTGCATTTCTTTGGTTTCAATCATAAGTGTATGTAAAAGCTTATACACTCTTTGATTATCACCACTCACAATACTCTTACCTATGTCTTTTAATGCAAAGCCACCAAGTTCATGGTATCATTTTTGATATTTCTATTATGACCACAAAGGCTTGCCATAGGTTGGTACAAAACTGTGTGATCCCTCCCCCTCCTACCCAGGCAAGCAGTGTAATGAAGTGTTACCAGCTACAATTAGCAGTATAAATAGGCCCTGCCTTTCACTACTACAGTGATTATATTTTTCAGTAAAATCAGCAATACAGGTCATTTAGGCCACATGGAGAAAGGTTATCCCTCTACATAAACAGAACATGTTGTCCATCATTCTATCAGGGCAGGTTTTGTATTTGAGGGAAATACTTACATATTTCACTGGGATCACAAGATGTGTGTAAGGTGCTAGTGTGTGATTTCTCCCTCTCTGCCATGTGGGATGGTCAGTTATGGCAAGCCAAACCTCTACCAACACATACAGGATATCTGTACATGTTTTCCATTATATCACATTTCCTATTGGTGAATTATGCTAAGTAGCCATTACCATACCTAAGTCATCTTACAGAGGACAACAGTGCTGGAGATACTAGGCTGGGCGTTTCATGTCACCGGAGTTCACTACACTAATAACAGTTACTCCATTTTTTAATGTTTTACCACTATTATCATATTGTTCAGAAGCAAAGGTTGAGGATTACATTCTCCATGTACTCATGAGGAGTAAAATCAGATTTCCTGGTCACAAAAGGTTATATTCTGAAGAGACTTTTGCAATAGCAAACATTTTCGGAAAGTGTGGCCTTGAAAATTGAACTTGACCTTCAGTAATGTACATAAGCATGGATCAGTGCATTCCTCTTTATGTTATCAAAATGTATGTGAACTTAAAGATGCACATACTGGCTATTTATAGTAATAACACTTGTCATAACAGGTTCTGCCTTATTCGTAAGAAATTTGAGTTTGTAAGGGGCCATTTGCCCCCCTGGTCATAGTTGGTGTGACAACCCCTTCCAATTATTTCAGGTATGTATGTTTCTATCTATATGCAAAGTTTAGACTAATTTACACAACTTTTACCATGTAATCTAGACTTGGAGGACAAATATGCAAATTATGTAAATGAGGTTGAAATAGGTCACTATATCAAAATGTGCTAATATGGGTACGGAGAGTATGGATGGGGATACATTTTAGATAGGAGATGACTATTATACAACAAAGGATAATATGGTTTAAACATTGGTTTAGAATTTAGAGATGTTGAAACTGACCTATTTATATAGGTCAAACTTGACCTTGATATTCAGAATTCCAGGTGCCTCCCATCCTGAAATGAAAAAGTACACTCCAACGTATATTGGGACCAAATTATTTGCTTCTATCACAAAATGAACGATCATCTTCCTATTGGAAGCTAAGGTACCCCACTATATATATATATATCACTAATACATTGATGAGTTTAGTAACCCTACACGTTCGTTCACTTCGATTGTAACAGGTTACATGCGGAATTCTTGAGAATCGATTAGTCCTGTCAATACAGAAAAAGGCTGATAGCTTATTGCTACCACTTTTACATTTAACTGTTAATCGCATTCTTGCAGTTGTTCTGTATAGAGCAAGGTGGACGGACAGGGCATACGGGGAAAAAACTATTTAATTCATCCTTAAGATCAACATGTCAGACTAGTTTTAAAGATGAAATCTCCTGTCACAAGAAAATTAGGCTTTAAATGTATACTTATCTGTATCACTGAAAGATTTACAATCAGACCTAAACATTTGCGACCAGGCTAGGGAAAGGATGCCTTCGCTGCTGGGTTTTTAGTTTCGATTTTGGTCGACAGGGGGCACCAGGATGGCAAAAGAGTCCATAATTCAACTTGTACAATGCTCTAGAATATTTCCTTTGTATAGAATACAGTAGACTTCTTAGGTGTATTTTATATTTACTGCGTCTCTATGTTTAGAATGCAAAAAGAATGTTTTCTATGACAAATTAGCATATATGACATTTTCTAGTTGCCTTGGAAACCGTTCCAGGAGACCATAAGTATTCCTTCTAGAACCAAATTTAGACTTAAAAAATTAATTTAGTTATTTATCAGTGAAACTGATTTTAATAATAATCACTATTTATCATGTGATGCAATGCATTTAGAGCTAATGAAATACCATTTTCAGTTTGTGACATAGCTATTGCTCGGAAAGGGAATCACACAAAACTACCAGGAATTTTATTACTCATGATATCTCATTTTAAAGATTATGACACCAATTAAAAGCCACTAATCCCCCCTCCACCCGATGGTTCTTTTTCCCAAGTCTAGTCACATATGATCTTTACACGCACGTAATTTAGGATGATGTGTTGAAAGTCTAGAATGTTTTCTTTAAATATGTTAAGATAACATGTTTAGAACTTAAACATGTTTAGGTTATTTGGCGCTCATTTCAAACCACTGTTTTTTGAGCGAGCGTGCATGTTACATAATGTGTCAGACAAGCTGTAGGTTCAACCTCCTACTTGAAATGTTGGGCATGAATGGATACAAAAAAAAGAATGAAAACGACCTCTACGAAATCTACCTTAACTCTTTCAACCATGGTACTGCAATTTAACTGTTAATTTAGACAAACTGATAAAATTTCATCTCCACCTCCTCCCCCAACCTAGTTTTTCGCTACTTGAACCTGAACGACCTGGAGGTTTGGCCGACATATCCAACCTTGGGCCAAGTTTTTTTTTAAAAGGTTTGTTTCAGGTAACATGACAAGAAACTCCAGGATCAGTAGGTCGGATTTTTTTTTACAGCCCCTCTACATACCCTAAAATCGACCAAAAAAGTGTAAAAGTGTAAAAAAAAAGATTTTTTCAAAATTTGTGTAAAACTAAAATTGGCCCCAAAAAAGTGTAAAAATATAAAAGATTCTTCAAAATTGCATAAAAAGACGTAGGGCCGCCCTGTTTAGATAGTGTCGGTCGGGTGACCTGAAACAAACCTATTTTGGCCTTACCACTGGTTTCCGGCACAGAATTGGCTAAGCATGCAACATTTCTGGGGCATCACAACTGACCATTTTGACAAGAAAAGGTGACATGTTCAAAGCAGTTCTCAAATTCTAAACGCTTGTCTCCAAGCTTACTGACACCAAATAAAAAGTTTTTTTGATTTAGATGAAATGAGTTTGGTGTGTGGAGTGATATAAATGCAATTTCACTTTAATGGCAAACCTATTATGTGAATGACAAACAGCAATAATGACATCAAACTACTAGTGGACAATACATACTTTATGCCCTCTGTGTCTAAAACTATTGAATAGTCTCACTCAAGATGAGTAAGACCATTCAACTTGTTCTAAAACTGTTAATACCCATCGGGCTTTCCGACTATATGCAAAGCTGGGGTCACTCCACAGACACAGGTATGTCATTAAGTGGTACACATGTAATATTCATATCATAGAACATAGCGCATTATGTACCATGAAGACAGGCATTTCACGCCTGTGGGGGAGACTGCCTTGTGAATCAAGTGAGGACATATTTATTGATTGTGCCCATTGACTGTGCTCTCAAGATGTAAGTCGATCAATAACAGATAGATGAAGCACACTATAGGGGTTTTGTGGGCGTGCCGATGAGACAAACTTATTTTCTATAGACCTTTTCTCGCGTCATGAGTCTGTAGTGGTTGAGGTATATACAGACACCTGCCCCTATGTTCTCTGCTAACGTAGCAGAAGGGTGCCAAACACGGAAATCACATTTTCAAAGTAACCCTTTAGCTGCGTACTTATTTGGTTGGTGGTAATAAAGAAATCAGTCGTATTTCACTTGCTTCTTCGGTAATATTTCTCACTGCACTTATAGCGATAATTAACTTTCATTCAACAACCAAATACTATGTTTCATTTTGGTATTTTTTCCTATTTAAAAAAGGGTTATTTTTCGTATTTTCTGATGCTTTTGGTTATACCCAGTTAACTAGACCGAAACAGAACATGTCTATACCCCAGATATGGGGCAGCTATAGAATGGTATGTCATACTCTGGACCAATACTGGAAAACCCGTACACCAGTACACACAGATCACTTCAGTTAGGAACACCAACAAGGAAACTTCCTTATACGAACATCTATAGTCTTTGGCATAAATCAGGTATTTATTCAGTTGTTGACGCTATCATTCCTTTTCAGTTTGAGACTTGCTTTTCTATCGTATTCTTGTTCTTCACTTAAATTGATTGTGAAACGAATGTCAAACGCTGATCTGGCCTTTGATATCTGCTATACTAGCACCAAGGCAGACCCCGATTAGTCAGTTTTCAATAATCCGACGCTTTTTTGTCCTACACACGTATATAAATATGCTTCACTAATCCGGCCGATTCAACATCCGGCCACGTCCTGTCTGTAATGGGAGTGGTCGGTTTATGAATGTCTGACTGATATGTATTATGGTTCCATGCGGAAATGCAATATAGTGTGTGTGCGAAATAGCCATATATACACTGTTAGACGTAGATGTAGCTGATCAGTAGGATTTACTGTATAATTTTACAATATGTGTAAATATTACGGTATTAGTGTACATAGTCAGTAGAATCTAACTATTGATTTACAATTTAAAATGGTGTATTTTTGGGTTCACTATTTACAGTATAAACACTGCTCGGACAGGTGTTACTACTGAACTGAGATCATTTTACTTATCCTGCATAAATAGGTAGAGGTGTAGAGGCAAGGGAAAAGGATACTCCAAGGAAAAAGTCAACTTTAAAATTGATGTCTTAAGCTTTCCAGTGATATATTACACTTGAAGATATCAATTCTAGTTTTTGAGGAATGCCTTTCTGAATATGTGTAGGCATTGCCCTATGAAAAAGCCCAATAAGCTCTAAGTCTCATATTTTCCCAGATATCCCTATCTAATAAGCATAATGATGATAATGAGAAAAATATCATACATTTTCATTCTTTTAGTCATAAAATTTGATTTAGGAATGGTAATTCTATTCTGTTTTGACCATAGTAACCCCCATGAATCATTCTATCAAGGGCTATCTTTAATTTTCTATTTGGAATAAAAACCATGTTTCCATGGCAACACATATCAACCAGGTCACCCATTTAGGCCTTAAAACGTTCTTTTTACATTCCAAATATGGAGGCTTTTCACCAGAAATGGAATGTTTTGTGTAGTCCCCTTTTTTTCTACAGAAAAAAGTACCCTAGAGCTATTTTTACCATTTTTCTTTCCTTTAAGGCCATAGTGGCGCCCCCCTGGTGGCAAAAATCTGAACTAATCCCGCACGGAGTATCCTTTCTGCTTGCCTGCTCGCCGGCTTCACAAGGGCTGTAATCAATCTTTATCAAAGTGTTTCTAAGCTCGCACCACTCATAGATTTTGACTTGCAGCCATACTAATACCACACTGGTCGTAATTAGGGTGTAAAGTGAGTGTTTAACAAGAAGTTACAAGTACATTCTTTAAGTGATACCCCAATGGTAACTTAGTTACAAGCACAAACAAAGTGTATCTAAAGTCCTAAATTCAGGGACCCCATACTATATTAACCCCTATTCTTATTTTTTTCTCCAGAAATTAACATTTTCTCATATTTTCTTGGTCCAAATGAAGAGGACAGTTTACGCACGTTTTTTGTTGTGGGTTAAGTTTTTATTGGCAATAATTCAATGAACAAGTCACGTTTTTCAATCAGGACTTTCTGATACATGTATCTCTAATAAGGTTCAATGATGCTAAGATGGATCCTCATCATGAAGCGTATTGCGGGATCGGTAATGATTTTAGAATTGTAATATAGAATGAATATTACAGCTGTTTCAAAAGAATCATTCTACTATGTGATGCATGCACCACTCGTAGCTCTATTTTAAAGAGTTATCCTTTTGACTTTATAATTTCCTAACATTGCATTCTATTTGCATGCAGAATAGATCAATATATTAAATTCCTTGTGAAACACCTTACAGGTCATTCTTTCTGATTATACAGCTGATGGTGTATTGTGTATTTTGTATCAGATGGATATTTATATTACATACAGAGGGCTGACTTATGGTTCAATACACTTGTGCAGAATTGCTATGCACCCACTGAACAGTAGGGTCATACCAATCTGTAAATGATATATATTATCTCTTAATTATTAATTGGTAAGTTAGTTTTGTAGTAAACCAACCTTGTAGAATAGGCGGTGACCACTGTAGTATTGAGCTCAAGTTGAATAGTGTAGAGCCAAAGATGTTATTAGGACAAACGATATCCTGTATAGGTTTAATCTAAGTGTTAATTCTGGACCAAGACAACTTAAATTATTACTTACTATCGTGTCAATTACTATGTGTACTTTCTATATTCATGCTACATGCATAAATGTGGATAAATTTCGGAATGCTAAATGATGCATGTTTTTATGATCAGCAATTTTATCATTATCTTTTTTTCAGATATCACCCAAAATGGCGGCAAAAGGGTGTGCAGGATGTGGAGTCAGAATTGCCAGGGCTGTGTTGATCACATTCAACATAATCTTTTGTGTAAGGACTTTAAGCAATACTTCAAATAATGTACCAGAGTGAAGTCAGATTTAATAAACACATTTCTGTAAGAAAAGCAATTTGGTTGTGCCATATATTTAATGCCATTCGTATTCAACAACAAAGAGAATTGGTGGGTTTGAGGGGGTCTCAAAAATGAAAAATGAGAGGGGGGCAAAAGTTGTGTGTTACTATGGTTGTGCTTCTACATGGGTAAAATTCGACACGGGCCACATGGCGACACGGCCCTTTTAAAATTCGACGGACACAGCAAAATTGGGGCTAAAACTCGACCCACCGGATTTTTTCTATGAGTTCTTCTATACATAAAATTCGACACAGTGATACAGCCCTTTTGCTTAAATTCGACACGGCGACATGGTCATAATTGTGGGTACCCATGTAGAGGCACATAGTTCAATGGGGACACACATTTAAACCCTTTTTCAGGGCGGGGGAGGTCCCAGAAATATTTTCTCATGCTGACTTGAAAACCCACCAGTGGTTAAGTAATAAACGCTCACTTATATTCCTTTATTGTTCCTATAATACAATTATCTAGGCATGCTATGGAATTCAGCTACTGTATAATAACCGAATTACTTAAACTTCAGTACATATCACCTTGCAGTCAATTTGATGGAGTTTAGTGGTGATTTTCATGTCAATTTTTTTTTCAGTCAATTTATTCCAATTCAATGTGTGTACCATCCAAAGTAAAGGGAGCCCTTGTCAGAGGCAGCAGCAGATATTTAAAGTGTAATAATTTTGCAAACACTTTCTACTATGTATACGTGTATACAAAATGAGACAATACACACCTTTACCATACAGACACTTTCTAACCTCTATACAAAGTGAAAGAATAGCTTTATCTATGTCTATGTTGTATCCTTATTTGTAGTTGTCGGGTGCGGCTTTGGTGGCGGTGGGGATGTGGCTGCTGGTGGACCCCAGGTTTGTGAGGGTCTTTGACGTGTTCTCTGCGACAGGCGGTGAGGGCGACCTGCTCAAGTACTCGGCCTTTGTCATCAGCGCTGTGGGTTGTTTTGTGTTTGTAGTTGGCTTCTTTGGCTGCTGTGGAGCCATCAGACAGAGCCGAGGCTTGTTGGGAGCGGTAATTACCTTTATTTTTTTGAAATGTCCTATGCTTTAACACTGAAGGGCCGTATTCAATGCCTCCATTGAATACAACATGGCCGTATTCAATGGGCTAAGAAAAAGTAGTTTTTCATTCATTAAATGGCTTCAAATAAAAAAATAAACACAAATGCCAACTACATTGATACCGCTCTGATGTATTTCACTCGTGGGGGCTGGGGCGCATCCCACTCAGCCTGCGGCTTCGTGGGATACTGCCCCAGCCCCCACTCGTGAAATACAACAGAGACAGTATCAATGGGCGTTGGCATTTGTCTATTTATTTTTATGATTTCATGAAAGTTGATACCTTGAAGCTGTATTTAGATGTATAATTTAAGTCTATTTATTTGCGAATGCAAATCAATAGTGTTTTTCAGGTAATGTGAACAAAAAATAACTGGGTCAGTAGAGCAGATATGCTTGGTTATGATATATCTCTTTTTCACTAATAGTACATTTTGGTCAACAATGTGGGCGGGAAACTTCAATTTATCATACACTAATGTGGGAGTTTTGTCATTGAATGCATTTATAATGATTATTTTACTCCTCGTTAAACTCCTTGATGAACCATCTTACAACACAAACATTCCCTTGCAGTACATCCTCCTGTTGGTTATTGTCATTGGGGCTGAAGTCGCTGCTGGGGTGCTCGCCATGGTCTTCCAGAACAAGGTAGGTTCAATGGGCTGAGACAGGTTGGCATTTAGCTGTGACTGGGCATTTGGTACCTCCATAGCCTCTTTAGATGGTGCATAGTTTCTCACCTGGATAGGACTAAGCCGGCTAATCCCAGCACCTCACGTCAGAGAAAATGGGGATGTGGTTAAGATAGGGGTAGGTTACAGGCATACACACACAGAAAAGTGAGAGTCATTGTCGCTAAAACTACCCTCACCTAAGGGTCAGGCAGTGCCTGACCCTCAGGTGAGGGTAGTTTTTGCGACAATGACTCTCACTTTTCTGAGGGTGTAGGTGGACACACTCTCGTGGGAACGTGGACAAGAAAATCTTCCAATCTTAAAAACATGACAATCTCAAATCTAAAATTCTAAACACCAGGTGGCACCATTGTATTATACCTGGCGCAGCTGTCCATAGTTACGTTTGATATCAGTTTCGAAAAATAAAGAAAAAAAGAAAGAAAGAAATGCGGGTTCGGGGGCAGAGCCCCCCATAAGATACAATAAATATCCAACAATATATTAATAAGGGTCAAAAAAGAAAAACGGGTTGTGCCACTCCATGTTAATCATGTATACTAAATGTCCTTAGTCGTCTGTATATAATCTTAGACAACCTTGAATAAATGGAATTTAAGATTGGAAAGATGTTCTTGTCCACGTTTCCATGAGAGCGTGTCAGACGAGCAGGTTACAGGTGATCACCCTTATCGGTTGTGTGGTCCTGTGGTGCTGATGGCTGAGATAACACACTACCCGTAAGATAGTCATATGGCAAACCCAGTATGGCCATCAGCGGTGTTCTGCCCAATAGGACAGCCCTCGTAATCCAATGTGTCTAAGTCCTACAACCTGAGACTCAATGACGCAATTATGATGTGTTATTGTCCAAGCTATTCTCATGAACGTACGTCCAGGAAGAAAAAAGTCAAAGGGATCGAGATCGAGATTGTGTAATCCAGTTATATACTATAATCAATAACACAAGATAATAAAATGAATCTAATGTTCTATTTTTATTGGTTTCTGCATCTAAGCCGAAAAAAGAGAAGAGTCTTTTTCTGGAATAAGTGTATTCAATCACATGGTGAATATATATCACTTCCATTGTTCTTATACAGATAAGTATGACCATTCAAGAAAAGCTGGACTTGGCATTTGGTAAAAACTACAATGAAAGTAGCGCAGTGGGTGCGGCTTTCACTGGTGGACTCAATTACGTACAAGCAAATGTGAGTAGTATCCATAAACATTATGGACTCAATCACTATTTTATATGAAATTTCTTTTTCATTTTTCGGGGCCATTCTTTCTGAATATCCTTTCTTTTTACTATATTTGATGCCAAACATAATGAAATGGTGTTCTGAAGGTGTTAAACAAGGGATTTGAATCGAGCAGTAAGGCTAAATTAGAAGAAATAACAGAATATTCACACAGGAATGTCCAAAATTGTGATGACTTATTATTATCACAATACACTTGAATCTTTAAAAGAATATTAATGTGGAATTGCCATTATTATCATAAGGGGTGCCTCCACCAACGACTGTCCATCCGTTCGTCCATAAAAACCGTCCAAATAAGCAGGGATATGGACAGATTTGATGGACGGATGGTCAAAACCCACTTCCACCAAGGTCCGTCCGTCCATTCCATCCATCAATCCGTCCAGTTTGTGGTCAAAATCTGGACAGATTGATGGACGGAATGGACGGACGGATTCCGTACATCAATCTGCCCATCAATCCATCCATTCCATCCATCACAGATCACTATAAAATGGACGGATTCTGTAGAAAAGTGGATGGACGGAAATATCAAAAAAGTTTGATATTCCTGTCCGTCCACTTTTCCATCAGAAAACAGAATTTTCCGTCCATTAATGGACGGATTGATGGACGGAATCTGTCCGTCAATTCCGTCCATCAATCCGTCCATTTTTAGACCACAAACTGGATGGATTGATGGACGGAATTGACGGACGGTCCTTGGTGGAAGTGGGTTTGGTCCATCCGTCCAAATCCTTCCAGTTTGTGGTCTAAAAATGCTTTTTTGGACGGATTTTATGAATGGACGGATGGACGGTCCTTGGTGGAGGCACCCCTATAGCTACATATGAAGAGTTTCATTGCAAAAAGCAACAAATCCATTTTATGAGTCTTGAGAGAATAGTGTATTTTTGATTTTGACAAAGTGGTGAATAGAAAGCTTTTTTTTTTAATAACTAATGATTAATGTGCCATAAATAAAAAACCTAGAAATTGATTTTTGAAATCCTTGAATTTTATTCAAGGAGCAAAAGGATGATTTAATTTCAATTTTCAGGTGTTTTTTTTGGCAAAACGCAATAAATCCAAATTTGTTTTTCTGCATATATCCATAAAATCAGCCATTTTTATTTCTATATATCATTTGCTTGGTATAGTGGGACATACACCAACAACTAGCTTTTAAAAATCCTTGCATCATTTTTCATTGATTTAGAAATAGGATTTAATTTGCTCAATTTAGTTCTTTTGCAAAACGCAATAAATCCACCAAAAATCGTGATACATGGTTTTTGTGTCCATATTTCAAACACCTTTTTTTTTCAAATAATGCTATTAACAATATAGACCATGATTGTATTTAATAAAGCCTTATTTAGACCATACACATAAAAGAATAAACATTCATAATACAAAAACAATCTTTGGAGAGGTGGATTTATTGCATTTTGCAAAAAAACTGCTTTTGGATTTATTGCACTTTGTAAAAAAAAAACTGAATTTTCAACAGGCTCATCTCCTAGATGGAGAAACTTTTTCAATTTTTTTTTTTCAATTTACCCTACCCAATACGCCTGACCTGTTTCCTCCCGATTTTGTATTTTGGCGCTTATTGCGTTTTGGCAACAAACTCTTCATATTTATTTACATCAACAAGGAGTCCACTTTTTACATCTGTTTATATGTTACTTACCTCTACAGCTGGGGTGCTGTGGTATCTCTGGACCAAGCAGTTATACAAACAATCTTCAAAACTTCAGTGGAGAATATGTAAGTAATTACAACAACAAAATACCATGTAAATCAGCGTAGACAAGATAAGTGTAAGCATATTTTGAGGATAAATAAAAGGAGCGCTGCTCTACTTTTTTTTTTTATATAAAAAAAATATATATACCTTCTTTTTTTTCCTTGTCCGTTTCTATACTGGCTTGTCCTCCATCAACTTTATATATCAGACTACTGTAGTGGCCTTAATAAGCGCATGGGTCTCAAATTATATAAGCGCAGGTCTTGAATAAGCGCAGCGCTGATAAGGGTATTAAAATGAGAATTTTGGCCATTTCTGTATCTTGTATAAGGGCAGGGTAAATGATGTACCATCTAAATCTATAAGCGCAGTTGCGTTTATTTAAGTCACTACGGTAATATAATTTTCATGTAGGCCTTTATGTTAACAATATTTATTTTTTATCAAATACGGCAGCCCCATTCATTAAACCAAGGAGCGCCGTATTTAACACCCCCCGTGAAATAACCCATGGCCGTATTTTACGGCCCTGTGACGTCATCAAAATGGCGGTTTGTTTACATTTGAACGCCATAGAAATAAGCTATTTTAGCCTCTTTAGGCTCCCCCTACCTGGTGATTTGAATTGAAAAACATAAAAAATAAATACAAAGGGACACTCGTTTAACCCTGTAAGTCTGGTTATTGCACTCACAGGCCTCTTTATCAGTCCATTACACTCCATTCCTACGGCCTCGTGAAATATGGCCACAGGCCTGCTTGTGCAATAACCAGCCCTGCAGACTTAAACTCGTGAACCTTTGTCTATATACACTTTAAACCTGCGTCGTAGTGCATTGTAGTAACCATTATTATACACCATACTAGCCGGTGTCGTGCTGCGTGTTGCGGCGGTTTGTTGACATCCACGAGACGCTGGTGCCTGATGATGCTGAGGACTATGACAAGTGTAAGGAGCAGCTGGCCACAGACATCTCTGAGAACTGTGTGCAGGCCTACCATGAGGTACTCTAATAGTACTTAGTACTTTGTTTGATATAAGTAACCCTTTAATGATGGCTTAGTGCTTTAACGTATCCTTTGTTATGATGATGCACGAATGCAGCCTCAGTGAGTCACCGACCAGAGCTGCATGCCTATCCCGACAGGGTTGATACGCTTCTGAATCCATGTCATTTTCTTTTGTCATTTACTTTTTCACTGTCTGTCCTAATTCCATTTAACGATCCATTTTAAACAGGGCTGTATCAAACCACTGAAGTCGTGGGTCAGCAGCAATGCTAAGATACTCATAGGGGTCGGCATTGGGATTGCATGTTTACAGGTATGTGATGCAGTATTACTAATAGCCCGACTAATAGTGAAGAATCACTAGATTCTTACGGTGCGAGATAATTAGATTCTTAGTTAGTCGAACCTCTTCTCTTAACGCTTAGTGAATTTACAAATATTAAGTAGACAACATATCTTGAAAGGAACTACCTGCATGCAGATGAGTCAAATAATGTAATGATTTAGTGTAATAAACATTACTTAACTTTCTCTGCTTTGTTCCACCCTAGATGATCGGCTTCATCTGTGCCTTGTGCCTGTGCTGTAGTATCAGTAAAGATGAGTAGAGGACACAACACCAACTGGGCCTATATACATGTATTAACAGTGCAGATCTAGGATTTTCCAATTGCAAATAATCCTCCCCAAAAATGGAGGGTCCCTCCATAATTATAGTGCAGCATAATCAGGATCGTTGTACCGCTCCTAGCATTAATTGATTTAAGGTTGTTTTGTAAGGCGATATTACAAGACGGGCGGTTGTAATTATTGAGGCATTATATTTTATCAGTTTGCGATAAGGCCCCAAGGATGAGTCACTGAATCTTTAGATTTAACCCATTTCAAGTAGTATGCGTCCTTGGAAATTAGAGCGAATTGGAATTCTAACGATTTACAATATGTAAATAGAATGAGATTGTTTCCCATACAACATAATGAATCTTCACAGTGTAGGACTGTCCATGGAGAAGCAGTGGATGCATCGAAACAAGAAGTTCTATCGGCCGGAATAAATAAAAACATTTCGTTTTGGATATTGATGCATAACTATTCAATGGACATTTCAGAAGAAAAAGATGTGGATGGGGAAAGAACCAAGCGATGTAGGTGCCATGGGCAGAAACCATTGGTCACATGAAATACATGACGTATTTATAATATATATAATCATAGTGAAATGAGAACAATTAATAAAGTAAGCAAGCAAGCAGAAAGGATACACCCGCCTGACCTGAATTGTATAAAGTGAAATCTTGAAATGTATTCCAAAGTTCATGTAAATGAATAAATGAAACAAACCTTGATAGTATTGTATGGCATGAGGTAAATATCATAGATCTTGTTGAGACAACCAGTGACAGTCAGTAACACGAATGATGACTGCATGTATGGTAATCAGTGCAATAGTGTCCAAGGCCAACAGGGCCATCACAATAATGATTCAAATAAAATTATGAGTTCCATTAATAAAAATGAAAAAGACCTTGTGACTGCTAAAATATTTATATTCCAAGTAAGTTTTGAGCTATTGCAGAGTTGATTTGATAGTCCATGAGTCAATGCTGTTGTTTTCTTTTCTTTTTAATCCGACCTACCCTACCTAGATTTTCAGACTAGGTAACCTGAAACACACCTTTCTTTTGGCATCAGTACTAAATTCGACGTGACGACGCCCGACATACGTATTTTGAGTCACAGTGACATGCAACATGAGCAATATATCAGATATATAGGAGATATTGACATGGAACATGGGTATTTCTTATCAAATCGAAGCCCCGAGAGAACGGGACTGAACACTCCTCCTTCCATTAATTAATGACGTGTTATGATATGATAATTAAGCCACGTTCCCGGGACCACGTTGGCTCTGTTACATATTAACCAGACATATATAAACATGACGAAGAAGGCATGTTGTCCACGATCCCCTGGTCATAGTCTCATGGCACAGATAGTCCTGAGTACTATATAGCTGCATATATAGTGGTAGGGAGTGAACCACAACACCATTTGGAGCACGTCAGCTCTCAGCTGCTGGTCCCTGAGTGTACACTTAGGGTATCGCCTACTGTACGTATAAGGAAACTTTGCTAAACCCTGGGAGAGTTGATGTACCAGGGGTGACCTTCACAACACCTGGACTGGACCCATAGAGGGATACTACCAACACCCACTGACAGGGCCCGAGTTGTACACACCATGTCGTCGCCATTACTATCTAAGGTGAGTATATAGGCTGTATAGTACATAGTACATGTATACTACCAGTATGTGTCTATTTATAAATGTGCATTGTGTATGTGGGTCGATAGAGGAGGTCCACGGCTATCTGGGATCTGTGATGTAGTGGCAGTGCTACTATACTAGTGGGGTTCTCTGCCTCTCAGAGCAGCATTTACTAGTTTTAACCAAATCATGCAACCTGGTTGAAAAGCGCCCTGTGAAAATGTGTTTATGGTTTTGCAAATAAAATAAAAACATTTAACTCAAACTCAATCAGGGGGAGGTTTATTCACAAACACAGAGAGCAGTACTCCTCTACTATGCAGAACGAACAATGTTTGTTGTTGTTGTAATTTTTGCTTTGGCAAAATAATCTTAATACATGTGAAGTTTTTTCAATATGATGCCAAGAAATCCTGTAAAGCCAATATCCCAAAAGAATATAATAATTAAATCAAATAAGTCACAGTGTACAAGTTTGAGATTTTAAATCATTCTCGGGGTCATTACTAATAGATATACTAATATCACTTGTAGTATTGAGCAGAATAGCTCACTCTGCTAGCAGAGTCATAACAGCAACTATTAATGTTCACTGATATTTTGATATTTTATGAAAGGTCAAGAAAAGGGTAAAGGCATTGACTCTGACAACAGCCAGATCCACTATTAAGACTTCAGACTACACCCTGCTGGGGGGATTGACAATCAACACTTGTTTATTGGCTTTGGGACCTTGTCCCCAAAGTCATTTACACCACAGAGCAGAGTTGGCGAGAGATAGCAAGAAAAGACTAGCATGGGTCCCCTTGTTCCTTGTTAGATAAAGCCCTAGCTGGCCCTTAAACCTTGCCTAGGACTGGTATCCCCATGTGTCCTTGCAGGTGTGTGCAAGACTAATTTAACCTAGATCTGGTTTTCAGTTACTGCATGTAGTACCAGTGTACCTTGTGGTAAGGCCTAGACACCTTGTGGATAGCCTATTTTGAGTTCTCTAATGTGGCTGTCAATGGCAAGGATAGGTACCAGCCTGATAACTATTGACTCCTATGTCAAGCCAAGCTGTCAATGTCAATGCCAATTCCCATACTATGCACATACAGGACCTATACTAGAAGTTGAGTGGTCCAGGGTGGCTCTTGAAATCACTCAAGCCCGCCCAACGACAAACTGTGAAGTCCAACATAACTACCCCTCCCCCACCCCACACACATGCAACAACCCTGAAATAATATTTTGCCATCACAAGTCCTCCTTGTGCCCCCTCCTCCTCCTCCCTGTGCCTCCTCTTCCTCCTCCTCCCCCTCCTCCCCCTCCCTGTGCCCTCTCCTCCCCCTCCCTCTGCCCTATCCTCCTTCTCCCTCTGTCCTCTCCTTCCTCTGCCCCCTCCTACTACCCCATCTTTCCCCTCCTCTCCCCTCTACCCCATTTTTCTCCCTCTTGTTACCACTTCCTCTCTCTGGCCCCTCCTCCTCCCTCTGCCCCTTCCCTCTGGCTGCCAAGGTGGCTGCCGAAAACTCAAGATTGTCTGATTTCCTTGTGTGACACATGGATAATAGGGTCTTCTGGGGTGTAGAATCCATTTCAAAGGCATCAATGGAATTGCATCGCCACTGATGGAATTGCATTGGTACCTATTTGATTCAATTGGTACAAATTGAATTCTATTGTTATACCAGCAGCAGTAAAACCAATAAAAATCAAAAAGATTTAGCTAAGTGCATAATTATAGTTGACTGACCATGCAGTTTTGCATGCTTTGTATCAAATATGAATTGCATAAGAACCCCAGAAACACCAAAAAGCTTAAATCTATGCCCCCTCGTTTTCTCACCTGTAGTTCATAACAATCCTATAAAAACTCAAAGCCACTACGGCTTTGCCGTAAAATCCTTGTCCTCTTGTTCATGTTCAGGTACAGGAGGGGGTGCAGGCCCTACTGGAGGATTGACAATTGACACTTGTTTATTCATGTTCAGGTACGGGAGAGGCTGCAGGCCCTACTGGAGGATTGACAATTGACACTTGTTTATTCATGTTCAGGTACAGGAGAGGCTGCAGGCCCTACTGGAGGATTGACAATTGACATTTGTTTATTCATGTTCAGGTACAGGAGAGGGTGCAGGCCCTACTGGAGGATTGACAATTGACACTTGTTTATTCATGTTCAGGTACAGGAGAGGGTGCAGGCCCTACTGGAGGATTGACAATTGACATTTGTTTATTCATGTTCAGGTACAGGAGAGGGTGCAGGCCCTGCTGGAGGATTGACAATCAACACTTGTTTATTCATGTTCAGGTGCAGGAGAGGGTGCAGGCCCTACTGGAGGATTGACAATTGACACTTGTTTATTCATGTTCAGGTACAGGAGAGGCTGCAGGCCCTACTGGAGGATTGACAATTGACACTTGTTTATTCATGTTCAGGTACGGGAGAGGCTGCAGGCCCTACTGGAGGATTGACAATTGACACTTGTTTATTCATGTTCAGGTACAGGAGAGGGTGCAGGCCCTACTGGAGGATTGACAATTGACACTTGTTTATTCATGTTCAGGTACAGGAGAGGCTGCAGGCCCTACTGGAGAATTGACAATTGACACTTGTTTATTCATGTTCAGGTACAGGAGAGGCTGCAGGCCCTACTGGAGGATTGACAATTGACACTTGTTTATTCATGTTCAGGTACGGGAGAGGCTGCAGGCCCTACTGGAGGATTGACAATTGACACTTGTTTATTCATGTTCAGGTACAGGAGAGGGTGCAGGCCCTACTGGAGGATTGACAATTGACACTTGTTTATTCATGTTCAGGTGCAGGAGAGGGTGCAGGCCCTACTGGGGGATTGACAATTGACACTTGTTTATTCATGTTCAGGTGCAGGAGAGGGTGCAGGCCCTACTGGAGGATTGACAATCGACACTTGTTTATTCATGTTCAGGTGCAGGAGAGGGTGCAGGCCCTACTGGAGGATTGACAATCGACACTTGTTTATTCATGTTCAGGTGCAGGAGAGGGTGCAGGCCCTACTGGAGGATTGACAATCGACACTTGTTTATTCATGTTCAGGTACAGGAGAGGGTGCAGGCCCTGCTGGAGGATTGACAATCGACACTTGTTTATTCATGTTCAGGTACAGGAGAGGGTGCAGGCCCTGCTGGAGGATTGACAATTGACACTTGTTTATCCATGTTCAGGTACAGGAGAGGGTGCAGGCCCTACTGGAGGATTGACAATTGACACTTGTTTATTCATGTTCAGGTGCAGGAGAGGGTGCAGGCCCTACTGGAGGATTGACAATTGACACTTGTTTATTCATGTTCAGGTACAGGAGGGGGTGCAGGCCCTACTGGAGGATTGACAATTGACACTTGTTTATTCATGTTCAGGTACAGGAGAGGCTGCAGGCCCTACTGGAGGAGTGGCAGCTGACCAGCACGCAGGCGGCTGCTATAGGGACAGGCACCCTAGCCACCCTCTACCTCCTCTCTAGGATGGTGGGGAGGAAGAAGTACAAGCTAGCCCCAGGACCCTTCCAGCTCCCCATACTGGGCAACACTCTGCGTGAGTCAACTTTAGTAGCATAGTTTTGAATATGATTAAATATCATATATAAATAAATATAATTTTGAAATCCAGAATGATTCCATGGGAGCCCTGGTCCTTGCCTCCCTTAGGTGAGTTTGGGAGCGATCTGACTCCACTATAGGCAACTCCAATAGGTAAGTCAGGGAGTCACCCAGACTACCTTAATCAGCCAGCGCTCCCCTGAAGTGGAGAGTCTAGAGTAGATATCCTCGACTCTCTGTGTAGGTATAAAATATCTTCATTATTATTTCAATTCTTGAAACTACCATGAATGACTCACGAATGGCCACATTGACTCGCAGCTTGTTCTTGTGTTTCAGGAATTGTTGCCGTAGTAACTTTCAGAGGGGAGAAGGAGATCTTAGGCCTACATATCTTTAAAGTCTTATTCACACTGTAAAGAGTTGGTTGCCATTTTTGTAGGTGTATAGTAGATTCTACTGTAGGTGTACAGTTTATTGTGGGTATAAAGTAGAATCTACTGCAAATCTACAGTAGATTCTACCATAAATCCATTCTACAGTAGATTCTACTGTAGATCTACAGTAGATTATACTGTGTATCTACACCAACTATTTACAGTGCAGGTTCGCCCATATTGTGCCGTATCATATACAAAGACATGTGTAATTTTTTCAGAGTTGATGTTCAGCAAACTAAGGGCAGAGCAGAACTTTTTTGAAATGTCCAAAACATATGGACCAGTCATACGGAGCAGCATACGTGAGTAAATTTAAATGTTATTTTTCCATCACATTACTTGTACTAATATATGATTTTTTTTAATGTGAGAAGTTTAGATTAAATGTAAATATGCTTCATCCATTGACCTGAAATTGACTACTTATATAGGTCGCATTGGTGCATCATGCCGATCCGATTCCCTTTTCAACAAAATGAGAGTAAATCGAGGGATTAGATTCTCAAGAGTTCAGAGTTCAGGAAATAATAACTTTATCTATGACATAGACTTCATAAGGATTATGTGTGAGTCTGTGTGTTCCAATGCACCATGCAACATTAGCAACTACTCGCCAGGGCTGTATTGGTGTATCATGCGGCAAATGTAATCTTTTAGCGACATGCCTTCATTAAAGGGTTAAAGTGTTAAAGGGTTACCTAAATGATAACAGGTGTTTGATGGTCCCTTACAGTGGGTATGGAGTTCATCGTACTGAATAACGTGGACGTGGTACGGGAGGCCATGGTCACCAAGGGAGACAACTTCTCCAACAGACCCATCCTCTGGTCTCTCAGTAAGTTAAACAAAGGGGATATCCTACTGACTACTAACGGCATTAAAACACCATAAGGCAACTCAAAAAGGAAGTAGTTTCTCACGGGCTAAAATGTAAAGGATTCTGTACGTTTTCCACATTTAAGCAGCTAAGAATTTGTTGACCTTTAAAAGTAGGGAAAGGGTAAGATATTTCTATCCTACTGCATTACTGGCAGTATGAGCTTTAATTTGATACCAAATATGCCAATATGTGTCTATTCTTATCATGTCTTTCATCTCAAATTAGCAACAACATAAAAAGTGTTGCATATAAAGTTAGTCTGGCCTCTATATGTACATCTGACATCTCTTATTTTTGCCACTTACACTGACAAAAGTACCTAATGTAAAAGTCTGTTTTTCTCCATAAGCCACCGTTATCTCAGAAGGAGGGAAAGACATCCTGTTTGGCCAACCGACCCCTCTGTGGAAATATCAGCGGCAGGTCGTCCACCAAGCCATCCGGTGAGGTCTATACACTTATGGCATTATAATACAGAGGTTTAACGAGAACCTGTACAGGTATACACGTTTAACATGTGGTCAAGGCAACCTGTATTCCCTGAGGCCGACGTTCAACAAGTGATAAAAATGTTTTTTTACATATATCTTGAAAAATACCATGAAGAAATAACTGTGGAACTTTGCTGTGGGTTATCCTGGTTATTCAATATGAGGTTCCTTGTTAAGATCATTGGCGCTGCCTTATTTCACAACACAAATAAAGCAAAGAACTAATTTAAATATTATCTACATTAATTAGGCCACATCGGATAGTTAATTCATCTTTGGCCAAAGGACCTATTTCAGGCTACTGATAACTATATACAATCGAGTAGGAAGTTCCCGTGCATACCAGGATTATGATTTA